>OU744793.1:15395682-16126837 GCA_916614155.1 Mesoligia furuncula | reverse complement strand
CTAAATCCAAACAGCCGCTCAGACAGAATTGATTTATAGATAGATGTAAGTTGCCTCGACGGTACTTGTAGTATTTTTATTTTATCTCACGAAGCGACACGCGCCCCTTGTGATATCCGAGTATACAAACACTCTGTGGATGCGTGCGTGAAGACGAGTAGCGTCGGCACGTAACACACACACACACTTCGCCAGATTTTCTCGGACCAATCTCGGACGGTAACTGAGAGCTCCTGCGTTTACACACATTTGACACATTACAGTGTGCTTGTACAGTTGGTAACCACAAAGTAGCCAGGAATTCAAATCGGAGAGGAGGGGGGGGGGGGGATCGTCTTTAACTTACTTTAAACTCTTGCGTAGGTTTGATGACTACCCCCCGTAAATGAGTACGTACGGGTACACTGCGAAAGGTTGGAACTGGAACTGCCTGAAAAACAAAGATTTATCATAAAGAATATTTTTAAGGGCTCCCTTGAACTCAGATTGTTTGAAGGAGCCTTTATACGAACATAATAGGTTTTTGTCCCATAGTAAAAGTTGTTCATAATGATGAGTACAATGACCTCTAAAGAGGTTGTTAGTGTTTTACCAATAACCCTGTATATTATAAAATTCAAAGCCCTGACTGACTGATATATCAATGCACAGCCAAAACCGCTGGCCCTTGAGACATGAAATTTGAAGGGTGTGTTCTTTGTGAACAGTAGGTGTGTCACTATGAAAGGGTTTTTCGAAATTCCTACCGTAAGGGGGTGAATGGGGGGTGGGTGAAATTCGACGCGGACGAAGCCGCGGGCAGAAGCTAGAGTGTTATAAGTAGTACCTAGATATTACCTAAATGATGACAATGAAAACTTAATTTTTTTTTTTTTTTGACTTGGATATTTATTTTGGAGAAGCTAAACGTTTTAAAAGTTTTTGGTGGGGATTATTCCCGTCCTTGTCGCTAGTTCCGAATTAGTCCATAAGCAAATTAAGCAATTGCATCACGTCTTGGGGCACAAAATATTTGCTAGCACATGAAACGCAAGGTTGTTTGTCAGCAACTCCTTCTTCCCATGTCCTTTTTTCTCTGAGTTAGGTAATGAAACTTGGACAGGACAACATCTGTTGGGTCAGCTATATTACAATAAAATCAAAACCTTACACTGTAATAGTCCCTGTGCTGTTGGTTGTAATAAGAATCATAGTAGCTTTGTGAACTGGTTGCGGTTGGTGTAGGCCTCCTTTGCGCAGGCGCTGGACGTGCGACGACATCGTCTTCTTCCTACAAATTATAACATGAATTACAGCCGCAGTTGGACAGATAGGTAAGTAAATGTACATGAACCTCAGTTTATTGAGCAGCTAAGTACAAGTTACAACTACTTTTATAGTTTTATACTATGATAAGTGTGTGCTCATTAGCCAAACGGTGGTCAAACCGCTGCAGTTTTTCGTGCTAAAAATAACTATTAAGAAAGTTTTAACTTTATTGTTACCTACCTTTATCTACCTATATTACTTTACCTTTGAACCTACAGTACAACAGTAACAAATCAAAATACTTACAACCAAAGAGATTTAAGATAGGTACAATAGAGGGGCCATGCAAAGAAATGTCTTAGAAAAACTGTGATCCCATGTCTCAGTGCCGCCATCTGGTAAGATATAGCATAATTAGAGCGGCAATTTATTCAATTAGGTTCAGCTATCGCCCGGTAGATGGCCAGTGTTGCCAGATACGATTTTCAATTCATCGATTAAAAATCGGATCGGTGGTGCCTGAAAAATCTAATATAAATCAAATCAGTTAGATAAATATCGAAAACTAAACAAATTAGGCAAAAATTGACTCAGGCAGAAAAAATATTCTAAGTACAATTTTATTCGCTACTATTCATTGTCCGTGTCACCGTCTATGACAACGTATCAGTTTCAGTGTGTGTTTTTAAGTCAGTAGTTATTTACATTTTAAAACAAAATAATTTTAGATGCGCCTGCTTTGCCGCCGAACTATTATGCTTTTGTGTTTTATATTGCTTTTTGTGTAAAGTAGACCTTTTTTGCAATTGTCGGTTGCGTTTGGTTTTTTGCAAAATTATTTTTTTACACTTTTGTTTGCAAATATTTGTAAATCTTATATCGATATACGTATATCCGAGGCGAGGTCCAAAGTCCGTAGATCTATGGATAAATCCGTAGGTCTGGCAATGCGGGGTGACACTAAGTACAAACTATAAAACCTGTAGTAGGGATTTTACCATATAGATTCAAACGTATCGATAATATTGAAAAAAGTTAGTAATAAAATTTTTTCGCATTTGAATAGATTGAAATAAGTGCCAAAAAATTAGGAAAGCATTAAAATTATCCATAGTTTCAATGTTTACAAATGATTTATTTAAAAAAAATATTTTTTCATACAAATTACTAAATTATCGTTATTATCTTTATATGTGTGTGGTATAGTTAATTCTTCAAAAGACCATTTCAGTATGAGACCATACTGAAATGGTCTTTTGAAGAATTAACTACTTGACATGATCTGACCAAGATTATATCTGGACCTCTTGAGTTTGTTTTGGCCTTTCTTCTCTGATTAGTCAGATAGGAAACGCCGACCTCATCTAGTTTTTAAAATATGATTGACGTATAAAAGTGTCTGTACAGACACCAGCACATCAAGCTTAGTTTTTAATTCTTCTAATATTATTACCCTCTTTTATAAAATCAATTAAACATGGATCGATTTTAAACTGAATGTTACTTGAATGAATCGATTATTTTGTCACACCACTATATTAATTTCGTTAAAAAGTGGTAACACTTAAGCTGTCATTTAACCCAACTATAGTAAAGTTACTCAGCAATAGATGGCGTTTAATACAAAATAAACAAATTTTCTAGATCTTTTTTTGAAAATTATTTAATTCTAATTACTGAGTAAATATAGATAATACATACGAAAATAAACTGAATTTAGGTCCAGTTGTTTTACCATAACGAGACTTGCAGTAACGTAATGCGCAACTCGGCATATTTCCATACAAAATATTTTTCTTTTGTTGGACACGAATGCGTCAATTCGACTTGACGCGCAGGCGTACCATACTAGACTGAGAGACTTGTTACGCCTAGGTCACAAGTACCGGGACACTGTTTTGTTCGCAATGTCCCGTCTATTGTAAATACTTTAAATGTCTTTGCTTACAACACAATGAGTTTTGATATATGTTACAAAGTTTACGAATAAAAAATAAAATACCGTGACCATAGTAATAAAAACCACTTACTTCGTAAGAATAGCAACATCCCATTTTTGAAAATACAGAAGCACTTTAAGATCCTAATAAAATAACACTGTCTTTTTCACAATAAAAGTCACTTGATTAGATTACTTTTGCATATACCTTCGTACGGTACCTACAAAATAGAAAAGAAGTGCTACACTGTGTCTGTACCTACCTAATATTATTAAATAAGTAATTAAAGACACTTGGGTTCTAAGCTTCTAGTACTGCGAGATCGCGACAATACAATGCACAATGGTAGTATAATAATGGAACTCGTAGTTCGTTTCCTTTCAAAATATCCCCGTCTAATAATCTCGATGACAGACTGTGATGAACGTGAGTTGTCTATGGCAGTAATTGCCGTGTTGTGATACCGCGATTTCGGGAAATCTGTCAAATCTGTAGTGGAAATAATCTTGTTTCTCCCCAAATTTCAGACTCTGTGTTGCCAGCAATAAAATAAATCTATTGGACTCAGCAGCGGCAGCGTTGCCAATGTGTAGGGAATTTTCCAATCTGCGGAGAATCTCAAGTTGATTGGGGATTAGCATTATGCGGGAAAAATGCGGGGATATCACATCTCACCGTTAAGGTGAATGGATAGTGGTAGACCGTGAAATTCTAATTTTCTTACGTTTTTTGCAATTTGCAGGTCAGTGTCAGATTGTATCTTGATCACAATATGATAAGCGACAATAACAGACATATATTTAGAGAATTATAATCATTAGAATCATTCATAATATATCTTTCTAAGTTAGATTTCTACCACCAACCACCAATCTCTTATGGAAAAGTGTTTTTTTTTTTATATCTTTATTTAAAAAGCTTTGTCGTAGATCGACAATGTCGCTCTATACGTTCTCTTATACATAAACAAAAAAAAAACATCAAACAAAAAACAAAGGGAAAACAATCAAATGAGCTTGAGATTGCAACATCAACGGTTCAACCTCAAGCCCAAATTGACCAGCTTGTACAGCGCCATAGCCGCCCTCGACATCGGAACAGCTAAGGCGCTGTTACACCCACCCACCGTACGCATTTTGGGATATTTGTGTAAGATTTCTATTCTAAGCGAGTCGTTCCGGACACATTCCATCAAGATATGATATATAGATCTTCAGCTGTATTGCGTTCTGTGCAATTTGGTGACTCACTTTTAGGCCTGAAACTGCGTTAAGCGGGCGCCCGCGCGGTTTCATACAAAAGTGCTCCGTCGCGGGGACCTGCGCGGGCGTCCGACACGGGGTGGCGCGCCCCGCACCCACGCAACGGGGCCCACCTCAGTGCGACGGAACCCGTCGCGGGGGCACGCGCGGTGCCCGCAAGCGGTAACATGCACGGGCTTGTCCAGTCAAGAACGCTAGGGTCGGAGCCTATTTGTTCAGGTAGACTGTCAGGCGTCCGACGCTGCAGGACTAAAGTTAATAGACTGCAGCGGAAAATGGCCATTCGTATCGCACGAGGATACTGAACGATATCCTATGAGGCGGCAACTCTCCTGGCGCGCTTTCCGCCGCTGGACATCCTGGCGGATATGGACGCGAAGGTCTACGACCACATTCGCGATATCCGCTAAAGCGGGAATACTGTGCCAGGAAGCGTATTTGTAAGAACAGCGTATTTGCGGGAACGGCGACACGCGCTCGAGCGGTGGCGCGAGCGGCTACAGCAGCCGCAATATTCGTGCAAGCGCGTTGTCGAAGCCGTACTGCCGCACTTCGAAGCCTGGCTGAAAAGAGGAGAGCGCATCTCCTTCAGGATCACCCAGGTGCTCACCGGACATGGTTGCTTCATTGAGTACCTAAACAGAATTGGGCGAGAGGCCACGGCAAATTGCCACCATTGCCACATGCTCGGAGAAAATTTCTAGTTCTCCATCGACACGAATATACATGCACACCGTTAAAATTGAACGGTCTCCGCGACGGGTACCCGCTACGGGGACCGTCGCGTTCCAACGGAGCCCACCCGCGTGACCACGCGCGTAGACACGCGACGGTTGCCCGTCGCGGGCGCCCGCTTAACGCAGTTTCAGGCCTTACCCATTAAATGAGCAGTGGAATGTGTCCGGAGCGTAGTCTCAACACTGTTACCAAACTGAACCTATTCAAACTGTTGCCAAGCCAGGGACAATACAAAGGCTGTGGTTGTATGGTTTTATACCATATACCCACTTCTCTCGATATTTCATCAAAGTATTCTTTCCATGCTGAGTAGCATCTATTTTTGACTAACGATACACACTCCGTGAAGAAAGGGAGAGATGGGGTTACGACACCGTCTATCGCAGCTTCTTTATCTTGGGCGTCTGCTCTTTCGTTACCTTCAATTCCAAGTGTGAAGGTATCCACTGCAAGTAGACCGATTTCGACTGCGTTTGGAGTTCCATCATGAGTTGAATAATCGTGTAGGCAATCGGGAATCCTCGACAACTCGAGGTACAGCGAGCCAAATGTTGCAAAACGCTTTTTGAGTCAGTAAAAACTACAAACCTGTCGAAATTGATAGTAAGTAAATGTGTTAAAGCCGCATTAATAGCGAGTAATCCAACATGCATCGCGATGGGTCGAGGGCAAAAACAAATATGGACAAAATGGGCATAAACTTGGCATATTGGGCATAAATGAGTTTACGCCCAAATAAATGCCCGATCACTGGGCATAAAAACGAATAACTTTGTTTTGTAAAAAATAAAGCAGGAACTTAACTTAAAATGAAACTTAATGTCAGTAGGTATTTTGTAAATTAAAATTTTATTGAAATATTCAGTCATAAGATAATCAGTCTTGTTAAAAAAAATCACAGTTGAAAATTCGATTACGTAATTATAGAAAAAATCATTTTAACTCTCGTAAAATGAAAAATGAAGTGATGTTTTGTAATTGGCTTATAATCATAAGTAAGTAATATAGTAGGTATGTTGTAATACTTCCGAATAAAATAAATGTTTGTCAATTTTTACCATCATCGTGGTCCTAATTATAATTTTGGCTTGATTTTGATGTCTATTACGTAAACTAATAATAGGTAATTGAATCGCTCAATACAATGTAGATAGCTTTTTTTTTTCGTATGGGTAATCACCAAATGACTCCTCCCGCTATGGGTGGAGAGGAAGGGAATGTCAGACTCTTACTGACTAAAACCCACCCGTGTTCCTTCCTTAGCCCTTTATGTTTCGGGTCAGCGGTAACCCTTTCGGACAATCCCGCTGCCCCGGCAGGTTTCAGGCCTAAGGAGGCCCTTCCTCGATGCTGACATGTCTTTGAGGCGCGCGTGGAACACGTACGCGCCGTCCGGTACGGGCCTGGTCCTGATCGCCCGCAGGCCCGCGCCTACGGTGGCCTGGAGTCGTCACGCGGCTCCCGACGCCCGGAGCGTCTCCCGCGGTGGCTGGGACGGGAGGCTCTCTCCCTGAGCCGTCCCGCCACCTCCTTCGCTAGCATGACTGCTTCGCAGAAGGAGGTGACTGCCTCCCACTCCCTCTCGCCCCGGACCATGGCTTGCACCAGTGCCGGACGCAAGAGGTCGCCGCCGCTGCCGGTCGCCTCTACGAGGACACGGCGGGGCAGACCTCCACCGTATGCTCCACCGTGTCCTCTGGGCGATCCTGGCAATGGTAACACCCAGGCGTTACCTCCCGCCTGATGATGTGCAGGAACCTCCCGAAGCTTCCGTGTTCGGTGAGGACCTGCGTCAGGCGGTAGGTGAGGGCGCCGTGGCGCCTCTCTAGCCACTCCTCAAAGAGGGGTCTTATCGCCGCTATCGCGGCGTGCCCTGCGCTAGGTTGCGACAGTCGCTCTTTCTCTCCGCAGCGATTTGCCGCGGAAGCGGAGTTTCCCCCCGGCGTAGTGCCTCCGCGCGCCACTCATACAGGCGCGCGAGGACTATCGCCTCCAGATCCCATGTCGGCAATCCGGCAAGGAGGTTTGCCGCCTCGCCCGAGATCGTGCGGTAGCCCCGGATTAGCCTAACGGCTACCACCTTCTGGGGCGCGTTCAGGTAGTGGGTGGCTCGCCGCCGCAGTGAACGCGCCCACACCGGGGCCCCATATAAGGCCACGGACCGCACGTCCCCCGCGTAAAGCCTCCGGCAGGAGGCGTTTGGCCCCCTCAGGTTGGGCAAGAGCCGCTTGAAGGCGGCCCCGGCCCGTTCCAGTTTGGGGGCCAAACGTCGGAAGTGCTCGACGAAGTTCCACCGGTAGTCGAGGACGAGACCCAGGTATTTCATCGTCGTCTCGACGCTGATGTGAACCCCTCCTACCATTAGTTGCGATCCCGATGGTGGCGCGTTCCGGGGCCCATGAAACAACATGGCCTCGGACTTGTGCAATGCCACTCGAGACCCAACTGCCAGATCCTCTCCACGACTATCGCAACCCCGCGTGTCATCGCGTCGGCCGCCGCCTGATGCGACCTCCCCTGCGCCAGGACCAGCGTGTCATCAGCGTAGCAAACCACGCTGACGCCATGGTTGACGGAGGGGACATGGGGACATGGATGGACGGAGGTCGGCCCGCAGCACCCAGTCGTAGCCGATGTCCCACAGGAGCGGCCTCACAACCGATCCCTTTAGGACACTGCACGAAATCTCTCGCCGGTTCCACTCCCCATCGCGACCGGGGTAGATGATGGCTCTGTCCGTCAGATACGCCTCGACTATTCGACGGAGGTAGGGCGGCACCCTATGATACCGGAGTGCCTCCACAATGCAGCTCCAGGGCAGAGTGTTGAACGCGTTGGCGGTGTCGAGTGACACCACGCCGCCACGACGACCCCACCCCGGGACACCGCATCCCCCGTCGTGAGGGCTCTCACGCGCATGATAGCGTCCACCTTCGAGCGCCCCTTGCGGAAGCCAAACTGGCTGTCCGCAAGATCCGGCCCCGTCCTCACCAGGTGCCACCTCACCAGGCGGCCCGAAATCACTCTCTCAAAGAGCTTGCCGACCTCGTCGAGCAGCAGGATGGGCGAAAAATTAGCTGTTCCCTACATTTATGTTCGTATAACTCGTCAAAATGTAGGGATCAGCAGATTTTTTTTTCGCGATTTCAGGTTTGTTCCCATAGTAACAGTTGTTCATAATGATGAGTACAATGACTTCCTAAGAGGTTGTTAATGTTTTACCAATAACCCTGTATAACGTAATTGCGCAACATAATTATATTTCAAGGACGTATTCATATGTCCTACCCGTACCACAGATTAACCCGTACACGCTATTGTTTACGTTTGACTCAAAGAGTAAAGTAACTGTTTGACTCGCTTAACAGGTAAAGCATACTCTTAACCTTATCATATCAATTTCTGGTTTATTGCAATATATTAGCTATAATCCAATATGTTTTTGTGAAGTTACCTTTTCCGCACACTCAAATATAGCTATTTGAATGAAAAATTTAATAAAAGTTCTGTTAAAGTTTTTGCCCAGGCAAAAGGCATTTATTGGGCGTTTATGGGCATTTATCCGGCGTTTATTCAATGCGCCCAATATGCCAGGGCATTAACCCATCTCAAAGACCATAGACAATCTTAATCCTATAATCTTGATTTCGTAAAAGGCAGCTCCCGATCCATTAGTATCTTTGGAACCATCCGTGAAAATTTTATAGAAATTATGAAATTTTTCATTAGGTACACATGCTTTCAAAATTCTGTAATAATTCATTGGATTTATAATTTCTTTTGGCTTTATTAATTAGGTCCATATTAACAGCGATATATCGGGGCATTACTAACCCACGTATCTAACGAGAACATTTCTAATTTTGAACTAATTATCATTCGGGTATTCTTTAAACTATTATGCGTTTCAATCAATAAGGGACACTTTTTCCTTACCCATCGGCGATTAGAGAGACGTCGCGAGAACTCCGACATCAAATCTATAGTCTTATCATCTATTAAAGATTTGATTTTAAGCCACGATTTTCCACACAAATACTGTCTGGGCCTAAAAAGCTCGCTAGAGTAAATATGTTCCTTGCTAAAAAGGCCACTTTGGCAGAATCATAAAAGGATAACAGAATGGATAGTTAACTGTTAAGTTAATCGTATCAAATCACATTGGTGAAGAATTTTTCAGTTATTTTTTTTTTGTCTGTGCTAAAATACCGATCAATCCAATCCAAATCCAATCCCAATCTCTTTGATTGTACCTACGTAGTGCAGCGAAAAAAAGAAAAACACGGACTGTCTTCGCCATTTTATAATTCCTTTTATGATTCTCCAAAGTGGCCTTTTTAGGCCCCGGCATTAGTGATAACTCACTTTCCATCACGTGGGTTGGAGTTGTTCTGATGAATCCCCCAATGATGCACATCGCTCGGTTCTGAATCCGGTCTAACTTGATAAGGTGTGAATTAGCAGCATCCCCATATAGAAAGGAAGCGTAATCGATTCGACTACGAATAATCGCTATATAAATTTTCCTCAAATGTTTAGGATGTACCACCCCGAGCCTGCCAGCACTTGTAAAATGTTTAAAATAGGTACACGATTTAGCTTTCCTAAAACCAAAAGTTTTGTCCGAAAATAACTGTTGTTTTTCAAAAAACCACTCCAGTCTCTTACATAAAATATTATGGAAAATTTTGCAAATACAGGATAATAATGAAATAGGTAATAAGGACGAAGGTAAAGGATCACGACCGTTTAGGTATGAGCACAACACTATGTTACGCCACTGTGTGGGGACAAAGTTCGTTTTTAAAAAAATATTAAACAAGGCTAATAAAAATAATTTACGTCCATGGGGTAGTTTTTTGATGTAGTTTTTCTCATGTAGGGATATTTCCATCTCCAAGACTGATTCGCATCGCTGAAACTGAGGTTCACTAGGGGTTACGAAATCGGGACATAAACTTTTTAAAAGACAATTACCAAAGAGATTTAAATGTCTTTGACAATTACCTTTTTCTAGACTAATATGGACATTCTGATTTCTATTTTTACCTTTAATCCACTTCATTTTCTGCCACATCTCAGAAGAAGAAGTGTTTTCGTCCACGGAGTCGCACACCTTATGCCAACCCTCACGTTCAGCCCCGCGTATGAGTCTCTGTGATTCTTTGATAGAGACAGAAAGTAAATCCAAATTACCTGGGGTCGGGTTGCGTCTAAACTGCGCTAGTCTTAGTCTACGAATCGCAACAGATCTTGACAAAGTAGCACTCCTGTCATTGTTATTCATTTAAAATAAACACTAAGTACCTACTTACATTACTACCTTTTAAAAAACAGCGCTGAGCCGTCCATCATCGCTAACAACTCCAATACGGTTTAGGAGTGAATTTACTTTCCTTCACTTGACAGAACTTAATACCTATATGGAATGCTGGAATCAGCTGCATCATTGAGTATATTTATAAAGGAATCGTACGCGACTTGTGGATAATTACAGTTATTAGGTACTTAACAATATGTCACTAAATTTATTTTCAAGCTTTCTGAGTATAGTTTCCAGTTGGCTGCTTTGAAGTTTCGTTTTTTAATTTTAGTAATATCTATTTGTAATTTAGCAGAAAGTTTTATCATAACGTGATCGCTTCCTAATGACTCGTTTATTGTATGCCACTGGAAATCAAGCGCCAGATCGGTTGACACAAACGATATGTCGGGTGACGTCTCCCTTAAGATACCTTGAAAACGCGTGATCGATCCGTCATTCAAGGAGATAAATCCGTAATCTAAGCTAGACTGATAATAACTGATTGCCTGAATTTTATAGGACCAATTTGTGTGGTGACCGTTGAAGTCCCCCAAAATCAATGTGTTTCTCACCGAAAATGAAAAAATATTTTTCAACACACTTGCTCGTAAAGTGGCTCTTATTGAACCGCTTTTAGGTCCATAATGCAGTGTATTAAAAACGCGTGCTTTTTCTTTACTTTAATCCACATGTGCTTTATTTCCACAGATAACTATTTACTAGTCGGAGATGCGCGCTTTTTCACTTTTTTTTAAAATAGTCAGTATGGAATTATGATGAAATAGAGTTCTGTGTGTGTGTATTTTATGGTCTTTGCGATATCGTTTACAGAAAATCTATAATTTATTTATATGTTGAGGTCGGTCAAACTGCAAATATGCAAAAGGAAAAAATAAAGATATTGTCATTCTGTCTGCATTCTTACTTTTACCATTTTTCATACATAAACTACATAAAAAAAACGATCAAATCTTGATATAAATTACTAAAAATTGTGTTGCGACGTGTCACTTTTTAGTGCTGACCATAGATACGTATATAGGAAGGTGTTGACCGTCCACCCAATTTCCTTATTTCGATCAAAACTTGCATACAGCCTAATCGATATTCGCGATAAATGAAATAAAAAAATTATTAGAAACTGAATAACAACTCTTATAACTAACAAAAAGTATTGAAAGTGTTTGCAGAATACCCAATTTATGGAATTAATTTATCATCATTCTCAAACAAAATTTTACTAAGCCTACCTAATAAATATACTGGGAATTCTGTAGGAAACTATTAGAAATTATCAAAAATAAAATCCACAATATATAATAGTTGGTCAATAAATTAAAATAATTCTAAACAGCGAGCGCATTCCGAGTAAATTCAAATATAGAAACATTTCGGCGCGAAATTCAATAAATGAGGTACCTATAGGCCTGGCTGTTATTGACTGTGTTTAAGTGAAATGTCCAAAAAACGATTGAAATGACAATAGAAAAGCATAAATCATTATTATAAACAATGCTTATTGTATTTACTGCTTAAAATACTAAATTTTATTTAATTTCCAAGTATCGATTACATTCGTCATATTACCAATCGAAATAAAAAAAAATATCGTTTTTTGGAATAATCGCTTTCGTACATCATTGCAGGAAATAAAAAAAGCAATAATGGTCGGCGATTTTGAACACAAATTGAGTACCTAGTGGTAATGATTAATACGTGTTATTGGACCTGTGTTTGAATATTAGGGTACGTTAAGACCTGGGCATTTTCGTGTTGTTCACAATATTTTCAATAATATTTGTCACATTTTAAATCTTACATTTAACTGTGTGTGTGAAATTTGTGAAAAGTAAAATGTAAACACGCACGATTGGCGCGAAACTTCGACATTAGATATCCAAAAACTTCATTACCACTAAGTACTTATTTACTTTAAACTATGGATAAATTCGTCAAATAATTAAGCGATGCTGATTGAGACGATGATTCACAGCCCCTGTGGTGAAGTTAGGGTGTTCGAAATCTCCAATTTTTATGTTTTTTAGCCTCGACCACCACTGTCATCAAAATGGCGAGTATCGTATGACTTGAATTTATACAAGGAAAATTAATAATAGTAAACTTGTGCGCTAAATATGAACATATTATGAGGTGTTTATCCAACACTCCTAATTAACGCACATTCATTAAAATTTTAGATTTGATGTGTACCATAATTCATTCTCAAACAGGTTCGTGTGATCGGGGCGGATCGGTTTTGTTAGTACCATAGACCAATATTTAAAATGAGAGTCGGTGCTTTTATTTACAACTGCGCGCGCATCGCTAGTGCTGCTTAGCACGGCGCGCGGAAAAACAAAACTAGCGCGCCATTTTCCAAAGAAGTTAATATTTAACAATACAAGTCTGTTTTTTCCCTCGCAAGTGTGTTGAAAAACGTCGTATGAAACGCGTGTGCATTGATCATTAGACTCTCGGCTTTCTTATCGCACTCGCCTGCGGCTCGCGCGAATAATACCGCCTCGAGCATAATGATCAACATAGCACACATGTATCATAATGTACTAATCCCAATCGCTTTGTTGAGTGCGAATATCACTGGGGCAATAAATACATACAACATATTTAATTTTACCACAATTCCAAACTTTATTACAAACAATTTCTATGAGAGGGTTGATATTAATTTGGATACGTTCTGTTTTAATAGATTTATGAACTAATAGCATGACTCCCCCTCCCTCAGACGAGCTATCCCTGTCCTGTCTAAATGCAGAATATGTAATATTTATTCAATTATTATAAGTTTCACATTACTGCCGTTAGATGGCGCTGTACCAAAGGGTTACGTTTTCATTCGAGTATATTCGAGTGATCGACATCCCCGCACGTCTTGGAAATGATAATTCAGATTTAAAGTCGATTATTGTTATTATAACCATTGACTCCTAATATCTTTACCATTAGGTATATAAGGTGTAAAAAAATTAACCTTACAAACTTTAAGAGGTGCTTTAGACCATTGGACTGAACAACTTTCACTATGAGACCAACTCTGAAATCACGAAAAAAATTCACTGTTTAATACAAAAGTTCATTACCTACTTGATCAAAATGTATGAAACAGCGGATTTTTTTTTCGTGATTTCAGAGTTGGTCCCATAGTGAAAGTTGTTCAGTCCAATGGTCTAAAGCACCTCTTAAACTTTGTAAGGTTAATTTTTTTACACCTTATATATTCAGAATAAAGAACAACAGAATCGTACTATATTGTGATAACGGGCTACTACGGAACCCTACACTGTGCGTGGACCGACACGCACTTGGCCGGTTTTATACATCTATGGTAGGATAATAGTGTTTGTGAGTAATTTGCCTTGCACACCTTCATTCAAATCTTAGAATTTGTTAACATTACAGTTAAAGTTGTCCATTTATTTTAAAGGTGGAATAAAAAGCGATATGCCACCGATTGTAGGTAGTTTTGTGGTGTAAAATGTATGGAGGTTCTTATTTTTTAAATGAAAACTTCTTCAGGCGCGTTGGGCATTTTTTGTGAGATGGGAAAAATCTGTTTTAAGTTTTGGCCATTATAAAGACATCAACGCGCGGTACTTACATTTTCTTTGGGAAGAATGACTTCAAACATATTGTTGCGCGGCACAATTAGAGCATGGTACATGGTGACATTAGTTACCACTAGCGCCATCTAGTGTCGCGTAGCAGAACTAGTCGAGTCAAGATCGTTCTAAAAATTTCGATGCTAGAACTTTGTAGAACTATCGACATCTAGTCAGTCGGGGCCGGTATGTACTTGAACATTCTAGATGTTTCTACAGTAGAAGGTTCTAGAACCATCTAAGACACTATGTAAGGCCGGTGTGGGCCGCGAGCCGAGACAGTTTGGATAAAGCTATACAAGCGAATACATCGAAGCGATCTTCAAGTGCGACTTAGAGCGATCAGTAGTGCAATTGTGTTTTATAATTAGTGTGTTTGAGTTGCGTATTATTGTTGTTGATTAAAGTGTCATTTTTTGGTTGTTCCACCGGATAATCTACAGCTGTACCCTACCATAATCGTTATTCCGGAGGTCATCTGGGAGGAAAACGGCGGACTCTACTGAATATACGAGAACGGTTTTACTGGGTCCACTGTCGGGACGATATCGAGGACTGGTGTCGCAAATGTACAAGTTGTGCGGCTGTAAAGGGACCTCAGACTTGTAGTAGAGGTGCATTGAAATTGTACAATGTTGGTGCACCATGGGAGAGGATAGCCCTTGACGTTGCGGGGCCGTTTCCAGAAAGTGAAAGTGGTAACAAGTATTTCATGGTTGTGATGGATTACTTCACTAAGTGGCCGGAAGTCTTCGCCATTGAAAACCAAAAAGCTTCAACAGTTGCAGATAAACTAGTTCATGAAGTCTTCTGCCGTTTCGGAGTACCCTTGGAGATTCACTGCGATCAGGGAAGGAATTTTGAGTCCCAAATATTTCAGGAAACTTGCCGGGTAATGGGTACTCATAAAACGAGAATAACTTCTTACCACCCACAATCGGATGGAAAGGTGGAACGAGTTAATCAGACATTGGAGAGGTACCTAGCCAAAGTTGTGGAAAATCGGCAACGAGATTGGGACAAGCACATACAACCGTTTTTGTTGTCATATCGAAGCGCTGTTCACGAAAGTACATCGGTGACACCAGCTTTCACAAATTATTATGGGGCAGATAATGCTCGGGACGAGCATGTCAGGAGGGGGCAGTGTTGCTCGCCACAATTAAGGCCTGGTGATATTAGTTACCACTAGCGCCATCTAGAATCGAGTGGATGGAATGGAGTCAAGATCCTTCTAGAAATTTCGATGCTAGAACTTTCTGGAACTATGGATATCTGGTCAGTCGGGGCCGGTATGTACTCGAACATTCTAGATGTTTCTACAGTAGAAGGTTCTAGAACCATCTAAGACACTATGTAAGGCCGGTGTGGGCCGCGAGCCGAGACAGTTTGGATAAAGCGATACAAGCGAATACATCGAAGCGATCTTCAAGTGCGACTTAGAGCGATCAGTAGTGCAATTGTGTTTTATAATTAGTGTGTTTGAGTTGCGTATTATTGTTGTTGATTAAAGTGTCATTTTTTGGTTGTTCCACCGGATAATCTACAGCTGTACCCTACCATAATGGTTGTTCCGTAGGTCATCTGGGAGGAAAACGGCGGACTCTACTGAATATACGAGAACGGTTTTACTGGGTCCACTGTCGGGACGATATCGAGGACTGGTGTCGCAAATGTACAAGTTGTGCGGCTGTAAAGGGACCTCAGACTTGTAGTAGAGGTGCATTGAAATTGTACAATGTTGGTGCACCATGGGAGAGGATAGCCCTTGACGTTGCGGGGCCGTTTCCAGAAAGTGAAAGTGGTAACAAGTATTTCATGGTTGTGATGGATTACTTCACTAAGTGGCCGGAAGTCTTCGCCATTGAAAACCAAAAAGCTTCAACAGTTGCAGATAAACTAGTTCATGAAGTCTTCTGCCGTTTCGGAGTACCCTTGGAGATTCACTGCGATCAGGGAAGGAATTTTGAGTCCCAAATATTTCAGGAAACTTGCCGGGTAATGGGTACTCATAAAACCAGACTAACTTCTTACCACCCACAATCGGATGGAAAGGTGGAACGAGTTAATCAGACATTGGAGAGGTACCTAGCCAAAGTTGTGGAAAATCGGCAACGAGATTGGGACAAGCACATACAACCGTTTTTGTTGTCATATCGAAGCGCTGTTCACGACAGTACATCGGTGACACCAGCTTTCACAAATTATTATGGGGCAGATAATGCTCGGGACGAGCATGTCAGGAGGGGGCAGTGTTGCTCGCCACAATTAAGGCCTGGTGATATTAGTTACCACTAGCGCCATCTAGAATCGAGTGGATGGAATGGAGTCAAGATCCTTCTAGAAATTTCGATGCTAGAACTTTCTGGAACTATGGATATCTGGTCAGTCGGGGCCGGTATGTACTCGAACATTCTATGTTTCTACAGTAGAAGGTTCTAGAACTATCTGAGGCACTACCTATACAAGACCGATATGAGTCACGACCGGGGTCAGTTTGGATAAAGCGATACAAGTGAATACATCGAAAGCGATCTTCAAGTGCGACTTAGAGCGATCAGTAGTGCAATTGTGTTTTATAATTACTGTTTGAGTGTTGTTGATTTAAGTGTCATCTTTTGGTTACCTACCTATTAAAACGGCCGTTTTTATTGTCACGACTCACGAACCCCAAGCTCGTAACAATAGATATTCGACCTCAGTGGAAAGCTATAGGTATTATCCAGCACTCATTTCAACTAAACAAGCCGTAGTCAATGGTAATGTCTAACAGTGTTAAAAATTGACAGTTAAATTATAGTAAAACAATGTTTCCTTACATAGTTTCTTTTTGTAATTGTGATGAACCAGAACTCAAATCTAATTTGAATGACGACTCGTTTCCCAGTTCCGACCAAATTTGGGGAATGGTAGGCACTATATTAGCGACAGTTGCGTGTTGGATTGTTTATTCAAAGGTACCTATGAAAAACCAGATACATTATTTAATAAGGATTTTGCTAGTGTCTGTTACTACTTACTAGTCAAGCATTAGACTAAACGTATATCCACGGTTCCATCTCATCAAGCCCAAATGTTACGGTGTTTTTCTCTACTCTTTTTGCTATGACCCTTGAGCACATACAATATTTAAAGTTTCATGGAGGGACTTTGTATGTGGGCCTGCCATTACGAAGAATATTATCATCATCTTTCAGCCGAAACTCATCCTCTGCTGACACAGGGGCCTTTTTTTTGTTCCGGGATTGAAAATCCTCATGGATGTCCTCGGCCCCTTGTCTGTCAGACTCCTTCACAGTATTCCATCTCACACCTACGCCGGGGGTCGCGGGGACGTACAATCCTTCCGCCCTCCGCCGATGCCCGGTGCGCCTGCTGCGGGCAACGGCTAGGGGTGGAATATGTGGGAGCACAAATACCTTCTACAAAATTAAATGATCACATACTTTGGCGCCATCTTGACGACAGATATTATTGGATGCTGTCGTCAAGATGGCACCAATTTGTAGAAGATATTTAGGCTCACACATATTGTGGATGTCACATATTTTAGCAATATCCGCGGCACTGATTGTGATATAGAAGATAATTCAAAATATTAGGTACTGCTTGGTTTTTATACTGACAAAGTGATCTTAGATATTTGTGATCACAACGTGGTATCACATTCTTCTGTGGCCTTAGTGTGAGTTTATTCGACTCACGTTCGATTGCGAGCGCGTTAGAATTTTGTATGGGAAATTAGGTTTCTCTTAGTGACCACCAGGTGGCGCTATAACTTTTTTCCGTATAAAATTCTAACACGCTCGCAATCGAACGCGAGTGAAAAAACTCACACTAAGGCCACTGAATTTATTTGAGTAGGCAGATATTTATAACGCAAGGCAGACATGTCCGATATTATTGCATTATAAGAGGTGACATCTTTTTGAAGCCAATGCAGCATTCTATATCTTGGCGTCGTTGCATGTCTCTTCAGATAATTTTGGTTATCCTTCGATGTCACATATTTGAATTGCCGTATTTGTTCGTATCGATATGCCTTCCACAAATGATCACATATATTTGCCGTCCCGATGAATCATGAAATCATATATTATTGCCGAGCTGTCCTATATGATAAATATATGCTCGTGTCTGTATTATAATGATTGCTGTTGCTGGTTGCGGTCAGGCTCGTATTAAAATGACTGTATTAGCCCACGTTCGCACTGACGTAAAGATATCGCGGGGATTTTATCGCCCACTATATTTTCAATGTCGGTGTTGAGCCAGGCATTGAGAATCCAACAGAGCGCATCCCAGCTCGCCAAAAAACACAGTTGGATTTTCAACTCTTGGCGCTGAGCAATATGTTGAAAATCCAGTGCGCGAAAAGATATCGCCAATAGTACAGTTGCCAGCGCATCAAGTTACCCCACTTTGACCTTGAACGCGTTATGAGCAACTACAGCTAGAATCGTGCGAAAGAGATATATAGCTTTTTGTTTGTTTTTACTTGTATCGTATCATTTGTATTAATCAAATTACTGTATATTGACAATCATTCGTGATTACTTTCCTGATTCCCTTACAGGTGAAGATTGGCAGAAAAAGGTATCAAGACCAACAAAGCAAACCACCAAGAGTGGCGACCACCGCACGCAAAACACGCACCTGATAATAAGATTATAAATGAAACCAAATTTTTTATAGAATATATCTTTATTCCTTAAAATAATATGGCTTATTTTTTATAAAATATAATGTTTATGTCGATTATATAAAATGTATAATGTCATTCTACCTACCCATACCACCTTTGCAACAATAATAAAAATAACAAAAATATAGGAAATTCAATTCTAAAAAGATATAAGTACTAATAAGTATCGTTTAGCAAGAACATTGTGTCTCTTGCATATTTCTTGCAGTCCTGCAGAAGATACTTGTATTCATCTTCTACTTGACCTCTCTTCAACAGGTACACCAATATGTACTGATACGGAAACACGGGTACGTTATGACGTGCGAAAAAACGCAGCTTAACTCTTTCAATAATTTTCATGTCGACGAAACAGTAATCTGCTGTGCAGCAACTGCCTGGGGTCCTGTGAAAAATGTTTTTGAGTTACATGTGGTAACTATCTCATAACGCTGTGATAGGGCCGGTGGCGCACATCCGGCGAGGGGCAGTACAGCGCAGTTTTAATTGGCAAACAAATATCAACCTTCGAGCTGGTTAGAATATAGTTGATAATATTTTACTGCGCTCCGCCAGAACTGTGCCGGGGCCCTTATAGGGTTAGAAGATTGTCGAAAAAAATATGCCATTATGTATGAGAAAGGAACTAATATAGGATGTTTCCAGATTTTGTAAGTAATAAAAAAGCAAAATTAAAAATTTACGGTAAAAAACAGAACGGTCCGTTCGTGGAATACCTTCTATTCTAAGAAGTTCTCGATATATAAATTCGTTAAGCCGGGGGTTTAAAAATTATTTTATCCTTTTCCAATTACATTAAACCGTCGTGGGTTTTTTCAAAAATATTAATTTTGCTTTTTATTTCAAGCTTTTTAAATAGCATAGGTTCTCATTATACACATAAAGAGAAGAGAAGACATGAAAACCGCATCAAAATCGGACTAGTAGTTTTGGAGATAAATGGCAACATTGGTTTGTACAAACAAATGTTACTGCAGCGCCCCCTGGTGAGTTGTCACCGTAACACCTATCTAAGAACATGCACCAATCAAATCCAAACCCATCACTGAAAACCGCATCAAAATCGGACTAGTAGTTTTGGAGTTAAATGGCAACATTGGTTTGCACACACATCCTCGCACCCCAAACGCTATCGTCTCCGTACCGACGGTAAAAATAAAAACATTTGTACAAAAATTAAATTGCAATTTTCTACTTGTGGGAGCCAAAAAATCGTATATTTCTAATAGAATCACACTATCACATTAATCACACTAATATTATAAAGGCGAAAGTTTGTGAGTGTGTGTGTTTTATTTATATGTTTGTTACTTCTTCACGCCCAAACGGCTGGACCAATTTTGATAAAATTTTGTATGGAGATAGCTGACACCCTGGATTAACATATAGGCTACTTTTTATCCTGATATTCCCATGGGATCGACGATTTACGCAGGTGAAACCGCGGTGCGCAGCTACTGATATACAATAAAAAGAAGTAAATATGGTTTGTAAAATTATGGGTCATCATTACATTAAAATTAAATTGATCTAATGATTAATTCATTAGAATTAAGTACAAATAATTTAAATAAATTGAATGGTGCCCTGTCAGTTCACCAAAAATTAATTTCCATCCCTCTGCCAAATTTTATCGAAATCCGTTCAGTGGTTTAGGCGTGAAAAGTTAACATACAGACGAGTTACTTTCGACTTTATGATATAAGTATGGATTACAAATTTTTAACAAGTTTGCCAAATAATTCACTTTACAAAATAATTACCCGATAAACTTTTGTTTAATAACGTGTTATTTGACAGACAATTAATTTTTTATTAATTTTATCTCATAAAACAACGTTTAGGATAAAAACGTTTTACATATTGACTTATTATTACGCAATTTCTTGCGCTAATAGAAAACCAGATTATTTTTTGTGGGCTACCCGGAACCAAACTAGTTAGGTTAATTATATTATTTTTTAAATGTTAGTTTAGTTTAGGTTAAAATTAATAAGTAAGTATATAAAATTCTACGGGGGTCAAACGGGAATAAAGTTAAAGATAGGATCGAACAAAGTTCGAACTATCATCTAACCCCCTCGTTCCTAACAGGGGGGCCAGATCAAACTTTTTTTTTCGATCTGTCCCCCTAAGGGGATAAAGCAGGGTGACAGATCGGACTAATTCAATTTTTCATTCATATAATCTTCAGTCTAGTAATAACCTTTGCTTAAATAATTAACATTTAAATGTTCTCAGACAGAGTTTGAAGCCATCAGGTAATTTGTTATAAACAGTAATGAACATGCAGTAGTCTAATAACCGAGTTATAGACTGTAAAGTTGGGCCCTCAGTTCTCACATAGAGGATTGAGGGCCCACCTGAAACAGATAAACTATGGACACTACAGAAAAAGTCTTTATGCCAAAATCTAAGCAAATGCCAAACAAAATTTGTGAAAACAAGATATTATCGCAACACAGTGTCCTACTTTGTATATCTTCGTACAAAATGGGCCCTCAATTCTCATACACGTAAAAGTTTATTACGCAATTATAATGAAATCATTAACTTACAGCTACTGTTTGAAATCCTATATGCTACTAAATAAATTGTGAAAATTTATAAAAGCAAGAACAGGTCACTAGGCGAGTGTAACTCTTTACGGAACCGACTCACTGATCCGGATCATTGGAGTGATTCAAAAGATGGGTTCAGTAACGTTTCAAATGCATCATTTGGATCTGAAACATTACTTTGCTCTGTGCTCATTCCGCGCGACGCGTCACTCCGAGGCGTCTGAGCAGTGTGCGAGCGAGAGAGGGAGACTGAAATACACTGAGTTACTTAACTATAGACTCGCGAGTCGCGAGTGAGCGGGCGACATAATTACAAGTCAGAAAGAGATACCAAATGAGATGTGCATCACTCATACTCTCACAGATTTTGATTCTGTATTTTATATCCTTTGAACCGATGATCCAAATGAGCCAAATGAAACACATCAGTGTTTCGGATCATTTCAGTGATCGAGATGCAAATGTTCCAATCGCAAAAATGATACACTTTGCCCACCTCTACAGGTCACAAGCAAAAATGATTTGGGGAACAGTATTTTTTTTTTGTGATCATTCGAATTCCGAAATAATTTTTTTTTATCACGAAACTTGAGTACAAATGCTATGACGATAATAAGCGAAAAATCGAAGAAAGTTTATTAAAACCTATAACTACATTTACTAATCTTTACTGCAATCTAAAAGAAATTGTGGTCACCCTATTTCCTAATACAGAGAATAAAAATAAAACTCGATTTACTTATTCAATAAAGGGTTTTTTAATTTCTTTCTGGTATCGCATTTGTTGCACAATTTTTTTCACAAAAAGAGACAATTTTGTATTTGTCTTATCTTTCATACGATAAGCGTAATAAATCGAAAACAAAATAAAATGGAGGACTGAGGGCCCGAATTTTATCAAGGTCATAACTTTTAAACAACAAAAGGTGGTGACCTGTTCTTGCTTTCATAAATTTTCACAATTTATTTAGTAGCATATAGGATTTCAAACAGTAGCTGTAAGTTAATGATTTCATTATAATTGCGTAATAAAGTTTTACGTATATGAGAATTGAGGGCCCATTTTGTACGAAGATATACAAAGAAGGACAGTGTTAACATCTTGTTTTCACAAATTTTGTTTGGAATTAGCTTAGATTTTGGCATTAAGACTTTTTCTGTAGTGTCCATAGTTTATCAGTTTTAGGTGGGCCCTCAATCCTCTATGTGAGAACTGAGGGCCCAACTTTACAGTCTATAACTCGGTTATTAAACTTTCACAAAATCTGATACCAACTTTCACAATTCTTTGGGAATGTTCACTAAATCCTAAGCACATTTTCAAAGAGTTTTAACAAAGTGGCCCTCACACCACACGCACATATGAGTGGGTGCACCATTTTTTCTATGTAACTCAGGCTGGCTGGACAAATCTTCAAAATAGTTCACTTTTAACTAGGCCAATAGGGAACTTTATGTGACGGCTAAACACCCTTATATCAGTATTTGTGACGCTACAGAATCTTGGATAATCGATCGAAAACGTGTCCAGCCAGCTTGAAAAACCACTTTTCGCTGGTCTCTCAATCTCGGTAACGAAAGTGATTTTGACGACTTTTTGCGTATCAACGGGCGTCACATAAATTTTGTGACAGGCATCGAGTTAAAAGTTTTGTGATAACTTCTTCAGGATAACTAATCCACATCAGGAAGCATTTGACACAATATTGCTGACAAGTAATAGGATGGGCGAAGTCGCTGGCAAAATGCTAATAAAAAAGGGTTGTTCCGTTTATCCACCCCCTAGGCCTAGTCGGATAAACGAAATTTATAAGCTTTAGAGTGAATCCTCGGAGATGTTTTTCCTCATACCAACCTTAGGGTACATTTTTTGGGGTGGATAAACGGAATAACTGCTACAAAGTAAGCTTACTGACCTTGGATCATAAGTAATAGGCTTTGCTTTCAAAGTCTTGAATATCATTTGATAATATTGCCTGTACTTCCTCTTCATGATAAGAACAATTTGTTTTCCTTCAAAGGGGTACTTGGCACTGAGTGCATCAAGCTCCAAGTGCCAATACACGGCTGCCTTCGCAACTTCCACACTTGTCGAGTCTATCTCCAATACTTTTGGATGTTTGAGCCACTCATAAAGATATTCCTGTAATAAAAAATATGTTGAATTTAGGGATGTCGAAAAAAAAAGAGAAATGATAAATTATAATTAAGTTAATAAATATTTTAAGCTATTGGTGTTTCCTAGCAGACTACTCTCTTCTAATCACACTAATATTATAAAGGCGAAAGTTTGTGAGTGTGAGTGTCTGTTTATATGTTTGTTACTTCACGCTCAAACGGCTGGACCAATTTTGATCAAATTTTGTATGGAGTTAGCTGACACACTGGACTAACATATAGGCTACATTTTATCCCGATATTCCCACGGGATCGACACTAATGCGGGTGAAATCGCTAATAATAAACTTGAAGAGTGTTTGTTTGTTGTGTGTTTGGTTATAATCTCTGGTACCACAGATCGGAATTGAAAAAATATTTTTGCTTTTGATACCCCAATTATTGAGAAAGGTTATAAGTATAAGATGCTAGCCGGAACCCGCGGTTTCACCCGCAAATTTCGTTTCCAAAAAAATTCTGGAGGGCCACCCTTATCACCAAGGGGTATACCTAAAAATAGCCTACGACCTATTTTCAGACCTACCAAATACACAAAAAATTTCATAAAAATCGGTCAAGCCGTTTCGGATTTCGGAGGAGTTCGATAACAAACACGAGATTTTTATATAAAACATTATTTTTAGTATATACGAAACCCGAAACACGTGTCTAGTATTTTTATGTAAAGTATCTATGTGTAAAATTTCAAAGCTGTACCATGAAAAACCACAAAGTTATAAGCTTGTTAAGTTACTTGTTTGTCCGTACAAAAACATGCTCACCCGCGCCTCTCGCGCCGCGCCGTCTTGCGCTCATTGATACCTAGCGGTTCGGCGCAGAGATTGGATAACCTATATAGTGTCGCTCGGTGTCCAACTTTTAAGCTTTTTTAAATATTTTTGGGACACAATATAACATGGGGTAAAAATTATTGGAATCGATTCAGTTACTTATTCTGAACAAACTCGATAGTCAAGCCTTTATATAAAAAAGGAGAAAAATCAGATATTAATAACTATCGTCCTATAACGTTAATACCCATATTGTCCAAAATATATGAAAAGTGCATGTATAGAAGAATAATTGACTATTGTGATAAAGGAGACTGGTCACGACCCATAGAAAATTACCCCAGATCCGGCGCTAAAGAAATTTATCTCAGAATTTTTGTTAAATCAGGTAAAATAAATCTAAATAGTCCTCAACTCCGAAATCAGAGGCAAACACTTTGAAAAATTGCTTACAGATTTTGTTTAGGCGACTTTTTCATTTTATCATATCTTTAGAAAAAGTTTTTTTTTATAGATAATTATGAAATATACACTTGACTATCAAAAATAATGTATAAAATATAACAATAACGTAAAATAAAATAAAAAATGTAGGAGGTATTTATTTTAATTACATAAATAATTGACAATATTATTCTTCAATAATGAGAACATCATCCATACCTAATGCAGGGTGGTCAAACTCCTCGTGGTGTCTGGCCCACCCCAAATAGTACCTATACAATGCTTATGACATAGGCGCAAGTTCTACGTAACGTTCTTCTGCCTTGTATGCAACAACAGTAAGATCCTGTAATAGCGTCTCTTCCTTCCGACATAGCGTTAAACAAAATATATGTATAGTAGGTTTTTGAAGTGATGTGCCTTGA
The DNA here is from genome assembly GCA_916614155.1 of Mesoligia furuncula. NCBI lineage: Eukaryota > Metazoa > Arthropoda > Insecta > Lepidoptera > Noctuidae > Mesoligia > Mesoligia furuncula. The sequence goes on along the minus strand of OU744793.1, from coordinate 16,101,641 downwards.
ATGTATCCTGCACCTTAATAAAATATCGTTTTCATTTATTTCTGGATGTCTCTAAAGCTCCATTTCGTAAACGCCAGTGCGTTTCAGATGCTCACTACAAGAGGAACGCGCTATTTTAACATGGTACGTACCAACTGAAAAGAGAATTAACTCCTCAATGGTGAGGCGAGGGAAATCTGCCACTTCTGGGCTATCGGCCACAAGTCTTGTGAATATTGCTCTCTGTCTATTCAAGTTATTATTCTCCACATACTCAGCCAAAAGATTTGGTCGGTTCATATTTGCGTTATTGGTTTCTATGAAAGCATTTGTATATGGGCTGTCGGTGTATGGTTCCTGGAACGCATTTATTATTGCGGCAGTGATTTTAAAATCTTTAAGATGTGAGGTACGTGGAGATTTTATTTGCATTTTCTGTGCTTAATTGAGTTTCATTTCGGCGTTTTTTTTTTTCGGCGGATCCTATTGTGCCTACGAGTGTGCGAGCGAGAACGCCATAATGACTGCCTAGTCAATATATCGTTCTCGCTCGTTTTAGCTAAGCGCAAGTGAGACCGCGACAACAAGCAGGTAAAAAAGTATAAAACAAGTTCCAGGATTCATCGCGCCGCGTAGAATGATTTGCTTGTTTGTTTATAAAAATAATACACACATTACATTACTTGTGTTCAATGTTAAAGCATAAAAAATTAACAAAAACTTAAAAAATATAAGTATGCAAAATAAAATACTGCGCCTTATCATAAACACTGGGCAATTTTAATATGTTCGCCACTGATTTCGGACATGCGGACTTTTTAGATTTACTTTACCAAATTTTACGAAAATTCTGACATAAGTTCATTTGTGCCGGGCCTGGGGCTCAGATGACCAGTCTCCTTTCATATAATTAGCAAAGACCAATATGGCTTTCAGAAAAACAAGTCCACTACTTTGGCAATATTCTCCCTGGTAAAGGCTGTAGTTACTAATATCAATAATAAAAATCTGACCACTGGACTATTTTTTGATGTCTCAAAAGCCTTCGATTTAGTTTCTCACAACCTGCTGCTCAAAAAACTTGAACTTGTAGGTATCAGGGGTCCTACACTTCAGTGGATAAAATCATACCTCAGTAACCGACAACAACGAGTCATTATTGATAAAATTGATGAAAACCAAGTTAAGGTGCCTTTTTCATCAGAATACAGGCACAATATATGTGGTGTACCACAAGGAAGTGTACTGGGGCCTGTCCTGTTCTTGCTGTACATAAATGATATTATTAATATAACTGACCATCGATGTATACTATTTGCTGATGACATAGCTATTATTATAGCGACAGAAAAATGTAACAATTTTAGAAATAATCATGAGACTGACATTAATAATACTATAGATAAATTAATACAATGGCTTGACATAAATAATTTAAAAATAAATCTTAATAAATCTGTTTATATTAATTTCAATAAATGTAATAATCCTAAATATAATATTAAACTAAACGTACCAAAAATTAAAGAAGTAGCACAAACGAAGTTTCTAGGCGTAATTATTGATGAGAATTTGAATTGGAAAGAGCATGTGGATAACGCTGCAAAGAGAATTAATAAATTTGTATATGCTCTTAAACAAATTAAAAATATTACAAACTTGTAAACAGCTCTCATGACCTATCATGCATATGTAGAATCGGTACTACGTTACGGGCTTATAATATGGGGAAATAGTACCGATATAAACCGAGCATTTGTTGCTCAAAAAAAGTGCATTAGGGCAATTTACGGGATGCACTCGGAGGAATCTTGTAAACCCATATTTAAGAAACTAGGTTTGTTACCGCTGCCGTCGCTTTATATATTTGAAATATGTATGTTCGTTAATAAACATAAAGACCTGTTTATATCAGCCAATGATATTAATCCAAGGAGCCGGCGTGATCCACAGAGACTCGTTCTGCATGATCTTCCCAAGCTTGCTAAATATAATAAAAGCTGCTTATATAATTGTGTTAGTATATATAATAACATACCGAGTAGCATAAAAAACTTAAACTCCAGATTATTTAAGGGAAAATTGTTTGACTGGTTAAACTCGAAAAATTTCTATAGTCTTAAAGAATTTATGGATAACAAATTCTCATGTTAGTATTAAGTGAACATATGCATGCTAAGTACAATTCTGGCAAAACATGTAAGATCCTTATTGTAAATTATTGTAACACCATGTAATACCATGTTTTATGCAAATAAATACTTACTTACTTACTAACTATATTCAGGTTTCGCATATACTAAAAATAACGTTGTATAAGATAGGCTATTTAACATCACGACCCTTAGGAGCCGAACAAAAACAAACAGAAAGAACGCTAAGCGAAAACGCAGTAAGTGATAGAGCGGGCGGGCGATGTGATGTGATGTGATGCGATGCGACAGGGTGGGTGAGGGGACCAACAAATTACAGGCAAACGAAGTTGCGGGCAGAAGCTAGTCTTCTGTCAAATTAATAGTCTCACTTTAGAATTGACACGATCTTATTTCTATGTAGTTATAATATACTTCTATTTGCTTCTAGAGTAAGTTAAATACATACCTGTAGGAACTTCTTGCATCTAAAACTGTCGTAGATAAAGTTGACATTTATCAACCATTTTCCAGTAGCTAGGGCGCATACCATCATACCAGTATATGTGTCGTTTGGCAACACGGCTATGAAATGTGTTGCCAACATTTCCATTTTTGTATTTTCTGCTACAACGCCACCTAACTCGTTTATCATCGCTGCAATTCTTTCGCGGTTCTATGAAACAAAGGGTTATCATGAATATGTCAACAGGTCAAACTAAAAAAAAAATTTTACACATGCTGCTGTCATAATATATCGGAGCGGGACAGCGTATATCGTGCGTTCTCTTTTACTCATGGGCCTTAAAGATATCAGATGCTGTGAACCGATAGATACTTCAAAGCAAGAGACCATGCACCAGTTTATGGTCTAAATTATATTCGTTTTTTTTACTTACATTAATGCTTTCGGATAGCATGAACACCTTCTTCTCACAGGCACATATTAAGTTCTGTTTCAACTTCCATGACTCCTCAGACGTACCACTCGGAGAATGATAATCACTGTCTGAAGCAGAACATTCAAATTAAACTTTACAACTGTGGTCTGTGAATGTGAACAATTGACTAGAAATTATAAGTCTATCTCTCGTCTGTCTATTTATCTGATTGAATTCTGTAGTATAAAATCCTGCAATATTATTATTTCTCCGAGTCATGATCATCCCTGTTATGCATGTCTAGCATAATAGGGATGATGTCCAACATTACAAAATATTCGAACAAATAATGTAATTTCATAGAAGGCATAGTAAAATGAGATAATCGAAAAATCAGTAGAATCAATGGAAATATGGAGAAGCTTTAAAAGTTTTAGGATGGGATTATTGTGATTATTTTTATTAAAGTTTTTGGGTTTTTAGATGAACGAAATTGCGAGTCATCACGTAGCTAAAAATTTTAGTAGTTTCTGGAAAGCCACCAACAGCTTGAATCCCAAGTCGGGCCTGCCAGTGTGCGTTGGAGGCGTTAACGCACCAGAGGCTATTGCCAATTTATTTATGGCTTCGTTCAGGACAGAGTCACCACTAGGTCCATCGACGGGCGGGACGGATGTTAGGGAGGGGTCCAAGGGCGCGCCTATCATGTTCACCGCTAGGGAGGTTGGGTCTGTCTTGAAGGAGATGAAGCGGGGTAAGTCTCCTGGACATGACGGATTAAGCGTAGAACACGTACTATATGCAGGTAAGCATTTGCCACGTGTCTTAGCTCTCTTGTTTAATTTATGTATGAGTCCACTCGTATCTTCCAGAGGACCTTATGAAAACGATTGTCGTTCCTATAATAAAAAACAAGACTGGAGATACGAGTGACAAGAATAACTACAGGCCTATCTCCTTGGCGACCATTGCTGCAAAGGTGTTGGACGGTCTGATTGACAGGCAGTTGGATAAATATATCACCCTACATAACGCCCAATTTGGGTTTAGGCCACATTTATCGACTGAAACAGCGATTCTCTGTCTCAAGCATACTGTCCAATACTATGCACAAGGAAAACACCTGTCTATGCGTGTTTTTTGGACCTCTCCAGGGCATTCGACCTAGTATCTTATGACTGCCTCTGGGGGAAACTCACCCATGACAATAACCTTCCTGGGGGACTGATTGCTGTACTGAAATACTGGTATAGCAACCAGTCCAATTACGTTAGATGGGCAGGTGCCATGTCGGGTGCGTACAGGTAGTGCGGCGTGAGGCAGGGGGGGCTTATCTCGCCCAGGCTCTTCAACCTGTATGTCAATCGGCTGATATGTGAGCTCAACGACACCAAAGTCGGTTGCTCCATTGACGGACAATGTATCAATAATATAAGTTACGCGGATGATATGGTGTTGCTGAGCCCATCGATCAGTGCGTTAAGAAAGCTCCTCCGAATCTGTGAAGACTAAGCGGTGACTCGTGGTTTCAGGTAAAGCTCAACTAAAAGCGAGCTCTTAGTGTTTAGGGCGCAAAATAAAATGTATGTCGTTGTTCCATCGGTTACCTTGGGCAGAGTTCCGCTGAAAAGAGTCACTCGTTTTAAATACCTGGAGCGCTGGGTCACCGATAGGCTGTCGGATGACGACGATTTAGAAAGGGAACGTAGAGCGTTGGCTGTCATGTGTAACATGCTGGCCCGCAGGTTCGCAAGGTGTACGCGAGAGGTTAAAATAACATTGTTCAGGGCTTACTGCCAGTCGCTGTATACGTGCGCCCTGTGGGTCAGCTATGCACAGGGCTCGTACAACGCTTTACGAGTCCAATATAATAATGCGTTCCGGGTGCTGCTGGGGTTGCCGCGCTTCTGTAGCGCGTCGGGGATGTTCGCGGACGCACGCGTTTCGGATTTCGGGTCACTGCTGCGTCTGCGAATTGCATCACTGATGCGTCGGGTGCGCGACAGCCCCAACAGCCTCGTGGCTACTGTAGCCGGCAGGGTGGATGACCAAATAATAGGTCACTGGATGGCGGCGCACATACCGTCATTCAGATATGTAAGGTAGGTTTTCATTTTTTAGGTTTTTGTTTTGTAGGTTTTAATTAGATTAGTTTTTATTTGTTATTTTTTCTTGTTATTTTTTATTTAACGTGTTTTATGTATACCTTCTATGGATATATGGTTTTTGGATGGGGAATCCTTGTGGCGCGGTACAGACAATGTATGGCGCTAGTATGAAATTACATAGTCTTGACGTCACTTCTGTGACAGTGCTGTCTGGCGCTAGTATGAAATTACATAGTCATGACGTCACTTCTGTGACAGTGCCGTCTTTGTCTAGCAGTTATTTCATAATATTCATAACTTTAACTTGACAATTTTGGAAGATTTTACACTTTTTATAGTATATTCATTTGAGTATATAAATAAAAAAAACATATCATCATCCCCATTGTGTCTGCAATTGATATATATACTATATTGTATATACAGGGTGTTTGGTGCATCGTTTGCCAAATGGAATTGGCCGAAAGGAGAGGTCATTTGCTATCTCTTAAGACCCAGTAACTCATTCCTTGTTACACCAGTTTTATTATTATGACTTTTTAATTTTTATTTAGAAAAATACAAGAACTCTGCATTTAAGCTTAATTTTTTTTTTTACTTATGAGTATAGCCTTCAAATTTTATTTTAATTCTTATACTTTTCCACGGAAGTTGAGACTAGGGATGATTTAGTCCAACGCATTGAGGTGGCTTTCATCACTATCAAAGCAGAAATATGTTTACACACCACTACAGTCGAGATAAGACGAAGATGTCACGCGTGAGTACGCAACAGTGGAGGACAATTTAAACAAAATTTATAATTAGGCACTTATTAAAAAAAGTTTACTTGTTATTTCAATTTCGAAGAAAGTTAGAACCCTAGAAAGAGATAAAAGACTGCGTAGAGTGAGATAACACTATCCAAGTACTTAAAGAATGTTATTTATGTGAAAACTAATGTTCTTACCGTAATATCGAATATCAGCCTGATGTGTCTCGATTCCACATTTAGCGAATTACTGAAGTTATTAAAAAATTTTATAGGTATATTGCACACCGTTGGAAAGGGGACAAACTAGAGAACTTTTTGAAAGAATTCGAAGTATCCGATCGCTTTTAGTTTTTTTTTTACAGCAATTTAAAATTGAGTGATAAGTGTATTTTTCCTTTTTTCAAAAACTTTGTGAGTTATTAAAAAGGAGCTAGATGTTATTAGCTAGTAATTTTGAATTTCATAGAACCATACAAGAGTAAACATAAGAATTAAAATAAAATTTGAAGGCTATACTCATAAATTAAAAAAAAAAAGCTTAAATGCAGAGTTCTTGTATTTTTCTAAATAAAAATTAAAAAGTCATAATAAAAAAACCGGTGTAACAAGGAACGAGTTACTGGACCTTAAGAGATAGAAAATGACCTCTCCTTTCGGTCAATTCCATTTGGCAAACGATGCACCAAACACCCTGTATATGACAGGAAATTTAATTTATTTCAGGTTAACGAATTTTATTTACTCATAAAGAACAATACAGTTCACTTAATAATGAGCTTAAGTAAAAAATAAAATAAAGTAATGTAGGTAATATACAGCGATCGAGCAATTCTAATAGATGTTGTCATAAATGTATTATATTTATTATACCTATTTATTATATTTTTTATATTATTATTTAAGTTAAAAAAAAAACTTATTTTATTTACCTGAAGTCATTTCCTGAAGACTGGCTTTGATTTTAGTGGACACCTGCATCTTTTCCTTGATTGGGCTGTAATTAGACCCTTTCTTCTTGAGTTTATAGTTCTGGATATACTTCTGAAATGGCAAGTAATTGGCAGTCTTCTCTTTGCCATTTTCAATTAATTTACGAAAACTCACTTTTTTGGGTGTACTCTGCCTACTGAAAGTTCTGTGAAAATGATTTAATAATTGAATAAATATTATCTAGAACCTTTCCTTAATTCTAAAATTAAAATTTATTGTTATATGTATGTATTTACATTTATTTTCATAGAAATAACAATTTACTATTCTATGTCCAGCAGTGGACTGGAATAGGCTGAGTTGATTGAAGAATTTACTGTAGTTCCAATGAAAACCAAAATACATTGTTGTTTCTTAATATATTACCCAATTTATAGCTACACAAAGGAACCTGGCATGTTACATCTAGAAGATTACAAAAATACATATGGTTAGATGTTTAAATTCCAAACATTAATTCCCTCAGTAGAGCTCAAGGTGTAAAATAGATATTAAAACTTTTTTTGAGCAACAAAGCATTTAGTTTCCCATTAGGTAAAGCAGAAGTAGTTAGTAAAACTATACAGTTGAAATATACTTAGGTAGATCCCAGACATGCCAATATTCAATTTGTAACTCACTCATTCCCCAACTTTGAAAAAAAATTTTTAAAGGGACTTGTAGAGGGAGTAACTTTTTCTTCAACTTTTTTGCAATCAATTTCTTGATAAATATCCTCAACAGACCAACCTATTTGTCGACGCACAGATTTGGGTTTCCTAGTCTTTTCTAATGATGGCACAAAGTCAACACAGTCCTCCCCCGGATTGATAAAGCCAGCCTTGTAATGCACAACAGTCTCTTTAGATGTTACTTTAAAGTGTTCAGCCTTGAGATGTTCCAAATATGCCAATTTTTCAGTGTATATGTCATGGCAAACTGGACAAACATAATGGTGCAACTTGACATTAGTAGTGCACCTGTTAAAATGTATGACATATTTATCATACTGGTCAAATTTTTCATCACATAGTACACATGTGACATCCATATCTTCAGGTATATCAGGCAGTGGCTGAGTGTGGCGTGGAGGTAACGACTGGGTGGCTCTAGCTCGCTGTTGATTTGGGGCAATATCTGATGCCACAAGAGTTTCGTTACTGCTTGACCGTTGCAGTTGATTGCGCTCAATAGTACATGTAATGCGGCAAGTGTGGGTGCCTAATTTGCTGTAGGACTCATTGCAACCTCCACATTTAATGGAATCAACATCACTGTCAGTCTCATCGCTTATGTCATGGAAGATATTGCTATCCATGTTGTCTTTGAAAAAGTTTTCATTATTGTCACCCTCAGCAGACACATATTCTTCCATGGAACCATCCATAGTACCATCATGCATGTGAAACTCCTTGTTGAAGAAGTCATTGTAGTCACCAACAGGCGGTTTGCTTATGTTGGTGTCTGGTAACAACAAATTACAAAAATGTGAATACCTTTTAGAGTTCTACATTTACATATTGAACAAACATTTACTAACTTTGGAACAAAAATAATGTTTTAAACTTTCATTTGTGCCTATCAAATTAATGTTTGACAATAAATCATAGTCATAGCACAAAAAAAGAATTATTTAGGTGCAAATCCAGTTGTTACAAACAAGAAGTTAAAAAGCAAGGTACAAAAATACACATTACCTGGACAATTTCTTATCAAGTTATCAATTCTTTCGCACTGCTGTTTGAATAAATAAGCTGTGCTTAAATTTTCTATACAGGATGAGCAGACACGATCTGACAATCCATCACCTTCATAAATCTAGAAAGAAATACAAGTCAGAAAAACAATTTTGGGGATCCAGTCAAAAATGCTAATATTATTGCAGTTTGTACTTACTTGAATGTTAGTAAAAGACATAACCATATCGGATAACTTAACACACTCATCTTGTTCAAATATTGAACAGAAATCACCCAGTTTCAAGCATAGCCTACATTTCTGAAGTCGTGAATCCATTTTCTATCAACAAAATGTTGGTACAGAGTACCTATAGCACCATTGTCCAATATTTACTTAGAATTTACACTTCTCTTTACTAAACGGTACTTTGAATTGAATGAATGCGACATCACGTTCACATACGTACTAGGTTTTTCAAAAACAAGAAATGCAGCCACTCAGTCACCATTTATGCAGTTATAACCGCCTTTTTTAAATCTGACAGTGACAGTCTTGAGCGTAACAGCTGCGTTTTGTAGTATTTCCAGTCGAAATTATTGGAAATGAAATTGGAAAGTCCATTCAGCCGTCCTCGAAACCTTCTAAAAATATTTGCTGTATAAAGGCGGGTATAGACCAAACGAGCGAATGATCAATATTGATCCCCACTCCATTAAATTCTTTTGTTGTAAACAGCGACATAGCATTCTTTCGTTGTTCTATCTTGTTTACGGAGAATCCTTGCTCGCTGGTTTGATATAAACGGCGCACGAGCGTGCGAACTGCGAACAGTTGCTAATAGCGTTCTTACGGTCCGAACCGTCTGGGCACGTCCAGACGGTTCGGACTGTAAGAACGCTCGCTCCTTGAAGCGATTTTTTCAAAGCGTTCTTGTTCCCTAGCGACTTAACCGATAAATATTCTACTTAACTTTGAATTGGTCTCGAGGAAAATGTCTACATTCTATTTTTTTTTTTGTATCTACCGCCTTTTCCTTGTAGTTGCATGTCCATCATTGGTTTGGTTTATGCCATATTAACCAGTCTCCTACTTTTAATTTGTCACCTACCAACATCTCTTCCTTTTTTTCTGTAAGTAATTGAGACAGAAAGATAAATGCAGAACAATATTAACTCTCAGAAGGTAACTTCTCTTCTTAGTCTGTGACTCTTCAGAGTCAGAGAGCTATTTTACATAAACTTCTATCACATATAATAATTTCAGGTTTTTCTCTTTGCAAACTTCGGAGATAAGGGGGGAACGGTATTTTTTTTTTAATTTTCATCAAAAGTCGAAAACTGTGCGGCCTAAAATAAAAAGAAAAATGTTTGAGAATGTGCAAACTGCGCTCTTTCATAATGATACCCCACATGCCCTGGTAGCACCACTTCGAATTTTTCAGACCCCCTTTCAGTCCCTGTTGAAAAAAATATACATTTATTTTTATTTATTTCTTATTTGCAAAATAGTTGGGCAAACGTCATCTAAAACTATTATTTTCCACAGACATATAAGAGTAACAGACCAAACATTCGCTAAAAATTGCGTAGCCATTACGCACACATAGGCAGTGTTGTCAATACAGGGTCAGACTAGGGCCGGTTGCCGGTATTATCTAACGATATTGAAACAACCGATATACTTACTGAAAACACCGCGAAAATCGATATTCTCTGGGTATAAGGAGTGTAGATTACTTGACAATAGTCTTAACGAATAGAACTACCCATTTATTCCCGTGGTTATTGTAAAAAGCGACTAAGAGAATGTTTTAAGAGGACGATGAGCCGCTGCAGTCCACTTACCTCCTTTTGACGGTATATATACATATACACAGACCGTTGACGGGCATCAGTATCGGATAGAAGAACTGGCCCTGCAGTCATTAACCCGCATGCCCAGCTTGATGGGACCTAGAGTTAAGGTGTTGGTATGCCTGAAAGCTAGTTTATGAATATATGTGAGGAATTTTGAAATAAAAGAATGAATATTTACATATTTATTTTTTACTTGTTTTGGAATAACACAATTTTTTTAAGATGATTTCTTTGAGACCAATTTGTCTCTTTGCATGCGTGCTTACATCTTAAATCAATGTAAAATTTGACAATAATTTTAATTAACAGATGTACATGGTTTCTATCATGCTCTGGGTCGTTTGAATCAAAAATTGAGTAGTCAACATAATCAGAGACAAATTTCATCAAACTATTAAATTCATTACTTTGGTTAATCTTAAAACACTTTTCACAGATTTGAATGACTTTAATGAGCCCTTGGGAGGGATATGTGAGTCCACCTCGATCTTTAAGTTTTATTAAAGAGAACAAAAAGTTTTCCTTTTCACCTATCATTAGTATCTGACATAATGAACAAAGTACACTCGAAGGTCTAGGTTGCCAATCCTGGAGTTGCATATTTTGAATCCATGCGTTCCGTAAACTTTCATCCTTTGGAAACCTGGAAAAAATATTAGTATGCTCAATTATAACCTGCTGAATGAAATGTCAAAGTTATGTGAGTAGCCTATACCTATTTATGTACTCCATCGTTCACGTTATCCATCACACAGACAGGGTAACATATTAATTCTATAATTTATCATAATAGCATGTATGTTTACACTGACAATCTGCACTCTGCAGTATTTTAGAACTAAGTCAATAAAAAAAAAATCGTAGAGTAAACTGTGGCTCTGTTTGATAATTCAGTAATAAATATTTTACATACAACAAAAAATTTCATCTGTTGCAAAGTCCGTACCTGACATATCAAAGAATAACAAACAGGTATTTGAGCTGTCAATTTCTGCCACTTGCTGACAATTTTGCCTTTGTTATGGTTTATTTCTTTAGTTTTAGGTTATCGGCACAGATAAATTTCATTTAAGTTAAAAAACCTTTATAGAATACGAATAAACAGTATCGAAACATTTGAATTCATTATGAGAAAACACTAAGAAGTTCTAGTACCACACAACATAATACAAAAACTTACCGATGAAAGGTCAATCCAGGTGTTTTGTGGTAGCTAGCACTGTCACACTGGTATGCACAGCACTTCACCATTTTATTTTACTATCCTCGTGTGTATTAAGTCCCAAACAAGTAATATTTTCTTAATTTAACGTGGTTGAAAAATAGAACGCGATACAGGTTATGTTGCTTATCAATATGGCGGCGCAGGATAGACGGGCTACGCGTCAAATTTTGTCTATGTGTGAGTCAGTGTGACAACAGGTGACAGAACGAGATACTATTATACGACTTGTCGCTTTAGCAAAAAAAGGTTAGAGAATGAAGTCCATCTATATAAATATAACTATGAATTAATGTTTGGTCTGCTACTCTTTATATGTCTGTGTTATTTTCAAGTTAATAGCATTAGTAGTTCTTGAGATATCCAGCTGTGACAGGCAGACTGACAGACAGACAGTCTCACCATAAGGGTTCCGTTTTACCATTTTGGTACGGAACCCTAAAAACCGATATCCATAGTAATGAAGAAGAAGTAACAGACAGACAGACACTTTCGCATTTATAAAAATGTGAAAGTGTGTCTGTCTGTCTGTTACCTCTTCACGCTTAAACCTCTGAACCGATTTAGATGAGGTATAGAGATAGTTTGAGTTCGGCGAAAGGACATAGGATAGTTTTTATCCCGATTTTCCCACGGCATCGACACTTATGCGGGGCGCTGCTAGTTTAGAATAAATTTCAAAATATCCGATAGGAGCGAAGCCTACTTCAAACCACTCTCGTCATTAAAGTCCGACTTTAATTAGCTGCAGTAAAATTACACTTCATAATAACTTATTTCGGAATGAGTTTAGAGATATGCATGTCAAATAAGTTTCGTTTGTTACACTATTTCCATCTATATTACTATACTCTTTGACTATTCTGTACTAGAAAAACAAGATTTGGTTGATGGCTGAGAAAAAACAAAAAGACGCCAATTTCAGTCATTTAAGTAGGTACACTGACTACGCTGTCATTTTACTGCAGCTAATTAAAAGTCCGACTCATGGAATTATTATGTACTACGTTGCGTAGTACATAATAATTCCATGGTCTGACTATAGTGCTTCAAGAAAGGATCATGGAATTAGTATGTAGTATCAAAACTTCAAAACCCACTGACAAGCTTCTCAAAATCAGTTGTTTTTGAAAATCATTGAGTTAAAGGACTTTTCTATGTCAATGTTGAAAATTTTGACAGTGTACTGAATTTTATTGTAGTCTGTGGACAGTGTTTTGATTTGACCCAAATTATACATTTGTTAGGTTAAGTTTATTATTATACTCTCTAATTCAGTTCCTACCTGCTCTGCTACACAAAGTAAATAAATTAATATACTCTGTGAAGTAATTCTAGTGATAAAAATGCAGCCAGAACTCCATGTTAGTCCAAATATTTACATGAGGGCTTTCCCTCGTTTTGATTGTCCCGTGGTTATTGGATACATTGGTCTTGAGAATCTCAAGTACGCCCGTCGTATTAGTAATGATAGAGTAAATTTTGACTTGAACTTGCATTTAGACCAGGTAATACGTAAACCGGAAGACCTGGATGTAAAGCTAAAAGATTTGTTAAAGTTTTTGTTAGAACATGAACATCGCTTGAATTTTCCATTAGAGAACACCTTAGAAAAAGCAAAGTTTTTTTGCTACAGAGGTCTAATGACTTGCGTAGCTTGCACACCATATGAGAACCGGGAGCCATGGAAAATTGTTGCTATTCTCTTCAAAGGCATTATCTATCTATGTGCAAGGGATACAGAGGAAAAACTTAACAGAAGACGAAATATGACTGAAAGAGATAAACAGTTTACTTCATGGGGATATAAGTTTGAGCAGTACCTTTTGTCTGGTAAGTATCTACTTACCTACTTAAGTTCCACAAGTTGTATCTTATTTAAGAAAGTTTTAATATGAGCTCCACTTGTCACTAATGAGACACAATTACTTTTAATTTTTTTCTTTTTTTACCGAACTTAATAAGCTTGCCTATCAGACACACAGTGGGTCGAAACTGCTACATGAGGGACATAGGGTTTTTTTTTACAAATTCCATTTTTTTTAAATACCTATTGAAAGATCTGATATTCTGATGAATAATTGTTATGAAACGTTTTACTCTAAAATTGATAGTTTGCCCAGAAAAAAATATTTTCAATTTATGTTGTATGGAATGAAACAGAAACTGCTAAAATTTGGCCAAGTCTTGACAGATCCTGCTTTAAAACTACTTTATTATTATTCTTGTTGGCTATAATTCTACGCTATCAGTGTGCGCCCATAGTTGGCCGTTCAAGAGTTATGAGTTTATGAGAGAGTTATGAAATGAAAAATGAGTAAGTAAAAAGCACTTTTTTAAATAATATCATATATAAAATTATTGTGTTACATTAAAATACTTATAACTAAGAAATAATAATTGTTTAAAAAAAATTATTTGGGTATTTAAAAAAATGGAATTTGTAAAAAAAAACCCCATGTCTTTCATATAGCAGTTTTAACCCACTGTGAGACGTGGGGATATACAGGTGTGGTGTGAATAGTGCTCCAACGTAAAGGGGTTGATACACCACAATAATTATAAACCATAGGTCTTAGAATAAAATATTTATCTTTACTGCTAAGGCTGCAATATCTAAAAATGATCTTTACTGATATGCCTGCTAAAATACTCATTATATTCAAAAATCATATGGCGCCCTTCGCGTTCAATACAATAATGCATTCAGGGTGTTGATGGGGTTGCCCCGGTACTGCAGCGCATCAGGGATGTTTGCTGAAGCTCACGTGGACTGTTTCTACGCGGTGATGCGGAAGCGGTGTGCGTCCTTGGTCCGTAGGGTGCGGGGCAGCGCCAACAGCATCCTGTCTATGATAGCAAGTAGGCTTGATTGTGCGTTTGTGAACCATTGCTGCAAGGTTTCGGCTGGGCCTGTCACCGTGCAGCAGTGATGTCACAATCTGTTTTTGTATGTGTATTACTAACATAGTTTGTAAGTATATTGTTACTAACACTATGAGTCTTGTTGCTCGAAATAAAATATATTATTATTATTAAAAATTACATTGTTATTTTGCTTTGTTTTTAGTTCAGTTAGGATATAATTTTATTTTTATTAATTAATTAGGTATTCATTGTTATTACTTACATAAATAAATGAAAAAAGGAAGATAAAAAAAAATGCTGAATATATTCCTATAACATGAACTATTAACTGAATTTGAAATAAACAACTTTAGACCTTTAAAATTACATTTTAGCACATATATTCAATAGTTATAAACAAAATAATAAAAAACCAGCCAAGTGCATGTAGGACCATTCACAATGAAGGGTTCCATAGTTGGGATGAATATATCCCAAGCACAAACTTAACTTTATAGTACAAAATGATCCTCCTTGGTCTAGTGGTTGCAAGGGCTACTGCTGAGCATAAGGTTCTGGGTTTGATTCCCAGGTCGGGTAGTGTAATTGGGTTATTTTATCAGAAATTTCTCAGTAGCAGTTCGGAGTCTGGATTTGTGCCTGGTTTGTGGCAATAGGCTCGACCCATTACATGGGAATTAAACCTAACTTACAAAATGTGTGTGTACTATAGTTTAGTTACACCTCTTCCTAACATGCATGTACAAGTGCATGTGTATGCAAGTGCATGTGTGCACAAGTGCATGTGTGTGCAAGTGCATGTGTGTGCCAGTGCATGTGTGTGCAAGTGCATGTGTGTGTAAGTACATGTGTGTGCAAGTGCATGTGTGTGCAAGTGCATGTGTGTGTTATTAGTACACTGTTTTGATTTATTTGCATGTGTCAATACAGACAGACGAGACAGACAGATGGACAACAAAGGGGGATAAGGGTTTTGTTTCTTCCTTTTGAGGTATGAAACTCTAAAAATGGTGTAATTTTTAGGAAATAAGGCATCTCTTAAAAAAAACTTTTCAAGTGCTATGGTAATAAAAAAAAAGTTTAAAAATTAAATCTGACTACTGAAAAGGATGAAACAAGAAAGTACCTTCCCGTGGTTGGTACTTTCTTGTTTCATCTTTTTCAGTAGTTGGGTTTTAGTTTTTAAACTTTTTATTTATTTAATTATTTTGGGGCTTATTTCAGTAATATTTATATTTTTGAAATGTGCTAATTAAGCCCTTGCATTTGATACCCCACAAGCCATCCCAAAATATTTATTTTTAAATTACTTACTTTATGCCCCCTGGAGGGCGCTATATTGAATTTAGTGTGACGTCACATAGCCTATAACCAGCGGACGGTCAAGACGCTTCTAACGATTTGTCAAATTATTATAAGTAATTAAAATATCCTACATTTTAATTAATTATAATAGCCAATTAAAATATCCTACATTTTAAGCCATGTCATTAATCTGTCGATCCTAAATGGACACTTTCCTGATAAACTTAAATTGACAATCATTAAACCTCTTTTCAAGAAAGATGATCCCTACAATATGAATTGTTATAGGCCCATAGCACTAGTACCAGTGCTCTCTAAGGTCTATGAAAGAGTTATTTATGACAGGATAAATGACTACTTTGAGAACTTCAATTTGTTTGCTAAAGAGCAGGTAGGTTTTAGGAAAAATAAAACCATTAATATGGCCGTCTATGATTTTCTGACCACAGTAATGACTAGCCTAGACAATAAAATTCCGGCGTGAGCATTGTATATGGATCTAAGTAAAGCCTTTGATTACGTGGATCACCAAATTCTGTTAAATAAATTATACAGATATGGAATTCGGGGCACTTCATTAGAGCTGATAGCTTCTTATCTTACAAACAGAAAACAGTCCACATTAGTTACTCGAGTATGCACCAAAACAAGAACAGAAATTAACTACACTTCAAAGTACAGAGAAATCAAACAAGGTGTCCCACAAGGAAGTGTTGTAGGTCCTCTGCTATTCATCATTTATATAAATGACCTTCCCAAAGTAACTAATCATCCCACTATACTTTTTGCTGATGATAGTACTGTCGTTTTTACAAGTAAGGACAAGTTATCCCTTGAACAAGATATAAACAGCACTCTTAGTGATATTATAAAATGGCTAACTAATAATAATTTAAAAATGAACTTTGACAAAACTAAAATTATGATATTTCGCAATCGTAAAGCCCAATTTACTGACATTAACATAAATTATACAGGGAACAAAATAAATGAGATTGCAACTACAAAATTTTTAGGCATGTCAATTGATTATAATTTGAACTGGAAGACACATGTTGATACTTTAATTCAAAAATTAAATAAGCAATCATACGCCCTACATATGCTGGCAAAAACGGTAGACCGTTCTGCTGTACTTGCGGCATACCATGGCTACGTGGGATCCTTGATAAAGTATGGTATTATATTCTGGGGTCATTCCACGAATAAGGACATTGCATTCAAGGCGCAAAAGCGGTGTATTAGGGGTATGTTTAATATCAACCAGACTGATAGCTGCAGACCATATTTTATCAAATATAATATTTTAACATTGCCGTGTGTCTACATTTATGAGGTTGCTAGCTTCGCAAGAACTAACAAACATCTTTTTGATAAGTACAGAAGTAAGCGGCATAGTGATAAAATTTGTTGCAAATCTAACAAGACGGCCTTATATACCAGAAGCATTTTCAGCATGGCACCGCGTATATATAATCACTTACCAAAGTCTATACTAGAAACTCCATCCATCGATGAATTTAAAAAGAAATTAAAAAGATTCTTGCTATATAAATGTTATTATAGTATTCAGGATTATTTAACAGAGGATGTAAGGACATATTGTTCTCAGAAATATTGTTGTTGATGTGACATGTGACTATTGCACTAATTAATTATCTATTATTATTACTTTAACATTAATTACAAATATATCTTGACATTCCCACTTAATACATGACATTTTAATTTATTCTTGTGACATTAATATTTGCTAATATTTCATAGTAATTTGCCACGGTGAAATTACCAAAATTGTGTAAATATTTATTAAATTTTGTTGCAAGTACTTGTTTAACAATGCTGTGAATGTGATCCAGTAAAAGCTTGAGATTTGCATGCCTCAAGGCGTAATATGGTTGAACTATGCTTTATTTTTTGTTTTCTAACAACTTTATGTAATTACCCATATTAGCAAATAAATGATTTTGAATTTGAATTTGAATTTAAGTTCTTTTGAAGTTATGAGGTGAACATACATACATACCAGTCAAAATCATAACCCTCCTTTTTGCTTCGCCGTAGTCGGGTACGGGAGAAAGTGTGGTATATCAGTGAATACGCAGTGTTTTGACCCGTTAACGTTTGACCACTATTCTACCACACCTTAGAAGTATTAATAATTGTAAATTGCTTGTTATTTTATTGATCACTGATCCATCCACCACCGACCATCGCCAGATAACTTTTATTCGAGGGATAAAATTGACGTTTGACAGTTTTTGTATGAAGTAACTGTCAAAATTTCAAAATTATTCCTCGAATAAAATTATCAGATTATTGAAAAATCAGCCCTATTAATTATGTAATTTTAAAACAATTTCAGATGAGCCAGATTCTGAGCCAAATCCTGATGTTCCAGTGGATGAGAATAAAGAATTCTCATTAGTTTTCACAACACAATTGAACAGCCATAAAATAGTGTATGGTGCTGAAATGGATGGTATCAGATGTGACAAAGCAGCTGTTTCTAAACCGCCTCCTTCAGAACTGGGACCAGAAGCCATTGTTAAATATTTGTCTACTAAGGAATTTATAGAGCTGAAGACTAATAGGCATATAGAACATCCAAGACAAGAGACCAGTTTTAGGTTTGTATTTTTTTTTTTTTTATACCAGATCTTGCAACCAGTTTTCAAAACTATGAGCAAATGATCTGTAGGAATATTTGGCAGGGAAGAATTACTCCTCATCAGGAGCAACTCTCTTATTAGTAATGCAGCCTTCTACAGGTTAGATGTCTAATTGTAGAATGTTGCGTCTTTTGAGTCTGCTGACACAAGTTGGTATTGTGAGTTGAGAGGCCAATTGGTTGGGGTGTCTCTCCAGTCTGGACTTGTACTTTTGTGAGCATGAACTTATTTCTTCCTTGACTGTTTTCATGCTCAGGTGTTCGTGGACTTCAGTATTCCTAATAAACCACGGCGAATTTGATATCTGTTTTAAGATGTTGTTCTGAGTTCTCTGAATCATGTTGATATTTGAGTCACATGCGGAGCCCCACAGTTGAATGCCGTAAGTCCAGATGGGTTTTAATACTTTTAATATGGTCTTATAGATCAAAATCTTATTATCCACGGACAGCTTGGAATTCCTACCCAGAAGCCAGTACATGCCCTTGTATCTAATGTCGAGCTCTTTTCGTTTTGATGTGTTTCCTCCACGTCAGTCGCTGGTCCATATGCATACCAAGGTATTTGACGCAGTTGTTTGTGGGAGTTGACTATGACCAAGTTTCACCGGTGGACATTGCTGGTGTCTTAGTGTAAACATGACCTGGACCGATTTCGATGTATTGGCTCGTATCCTCCATTTGACCAGCCAGTTGTGAATTTCATCTAGACTTTTTTGTAGGTTTTGCGACGCTCTGTTGGGACAACTGCTACATGCCAGGACCGCGGTGTCATCTGCGTATGTAGCAATTGTCACTAAGATAGTGTACGACACTGGTCCAAGAACAGAGCCCTGAGGTACGCCTGCTAGTATGTTATGGAAATCATCTTCCTTTACTTGAAATATTCTATCAGCTAGATAAGGTTCCAGAATTTTGTAGTAAAGGAAGACTGAGGAACAGTATTGCTTGGTTTCTAGGGCATTTCTAATGACGCGGCACACTCTATGTACTTGTTCTGTAGTGGCATGATTCGGTCTAAAGCCAAACTGATGATCGGGAAGTATTGACATTGAACCTAGAAGTCGGCGCAACAATATTTTCTCAAAAACTTTGGTGAGTACGGGCAGCAGACTAATGGGTCTACAGGACGTCACTTCATGAGGCGGTTTTCCTGGCTTGTGTATCATGATGATTTGTGATACTTTCCACAGCAATGGGTAGTATTCTACCCTAAGCATACTATTGAAAATAGTTGTCAGAAGAACGATCGCCTTTGTAGGTAGCTCCTCAAGGACCTTTTTGTCTATGAGATCAAAACCTGGGGCCTTTTTATCATCCATAGCTCTGATTACCCGCCTAATCTCCTGAGGAGTTACCGATATGATTGGCATTTCTAGCTGGAAATCATGCTTTAGTATATTGTCTACGTCGACATCATCTACTCCAGGTTCTGGTTCGTTTGGCACGAAAACGTTAGCGAGATGTTCAGCGAACGCATTTGCTTTTTCTTAGTTTGTTCTGGCCCAGTTCCTTCCTTCTATTCTATTAGGTGGTTTTGGGTTTTTTGGCTAGTTTGAGCTTTTGCATACCTTCCAGAGTGAATAGTCGGTCGCACTGGTTGCAGTCAGGGATTGCAAATGGGCCTCTACGGTATCATCTTCTGCGTCTTTGATAGCTTGTTTCAAGTCTAGTATAGCCTTATTGAAGGCCCGTTTATCATCAGTATGACGGCTAATATGCCACACACGATGCAATCTTCGCTTTTCTAGTATCATCTGGCGAATTTCCAGTGGCACTGTGTTATGTCTTGGATTGCTACTATTCAGTTCATGTGTGCACTTCCAACATGCCACCTGGATTGTTCTGGTGAAATCTACAACTGCATTGTCAATATCCTCATTATTTTTTAAAGCAATGTTAAGCTTGAGTGTCATATCAATGATGCTGCGGTACTCTGTCCAGTCTGTTCTGTTGTTGTATAGCCTGGGACTTTTTTGGCGATTAAGAACCGTTGCGCCAATTGTTAGGATAACTGGTATATGATTTGACGACCCATCCAGACAAGATTGGATATCATAGAAGAGCCTGCTGAGTCCTTTCATAATGAAGAAATCCAACACGTCAGGCAGTCTGTTGGGGTCTGTCGGCCAGTGGGTTAGCTCAGATGTGGCAATTGTGATTAAATTGTTCGTATCAACACACTTTATTAGCTCTCTTCCTCTAGCCGTGTTTAGTCGCGAGCCCCAATGGACGTGTTTAGCGTTCCAGTCACCCCCTGATATAAAACGGGGTCCAAGACTTTTCACATAGACTGTAAGTTGCTCTTCTTTTAAATTGTGTTTCGGAGGACAATATACAGAAGACAAGGTAATATCTCCATTACAATCATGGACGACTATTGTGGTTGCCTGTATATGCTCCGTGCAGAACTGGGGCACTTCGTGGTGTTTGATGGATTCCCTGATTATAACAGCTGTTCCACCATGCGCAGTACCATCAGGGTGATTTGTAGTGCAGATGTTGTAGTTTTTTATTTTGATTGGCTGTTAGATGTGAAATGTGTTTTCGGATATAAGTAGAACATCGAGGCCATGGAAGTTAATGAGAGTCTCGACTTCGCCTTTGTTAGGAGATAGTCCGTTGATATTCCAGGTGGCTATCTTGATCGTATTGATCATTTTGTGATTTTATTGACGAGTGTAGAGTCCTAATAAGGTGCTCATCTGTTGTAAGATAGCGTCAATCTTTTCACTTTGTTTAAGTAACATTTCTTCCAGTTTGCTAGTGGTTGTGGTTTGTTCGTTGGTTGTTTGAGATGTGGTCCTTTTATGCGGTTTTGTCTTAACTATATCTGAGTATTGTTTACGTTCAGTCGTATTTCCGTTCTTTTTGAACTGTGAGTTGTTTTCTTCATAGTTATTGCAGATCTGTGCGTTTTGTGTTAATTTGTGTCTCGTGTATTTTGGCTTACAAGATTTTCTGGCCAAGATCTCTTTGTAGACCTCACATCCTTTATAGTTTGCTGGATGTGGGCCTAAGCATAAGGCACACGTGGCTGGGGAAGCACGATCAGTCTCAGGGCATTCCTTAGTGTTGTGTAATTCTGCGCATTTCAGACAGCAGTAAGGTCTCATGCAGTAATTTTTTGAATGTCCGTACTGCGGACATCTTTGGCATTGTACCGAGGCTGTCCTTTTCTTAGGATCTTCTTTATCAACTATCTGATGATAAATAATTTTCACCTGTTTTGCTGCTTTGTTGTTTGGTCCTGATTGCAAATTAATGAAAAAGGTGGATGTTGGTACTTTATCTGGTCCGTATCGTCGCCTTAGAGTGAAAACCTCGTAATTTTATGCATTTCGGACAATCTTATAGTATCGCACAGTTCTGGATATAAAAAAGCGGGTTAAATTTCCATATTAAATAAGTAATAAGAATTCAGAACCTCCTTTTTTGAAGTCAGTTAAAAAAACATAAAAACTCCGTACAATAATTTTACAGCCTGCAGTTCTTTCTGCCTCCTGAAAAGTTACTTCTTTTACACTTACGAGGTTTTCACTCTAAGGCGTCGATATCTAGAATTTATAATTTCACCTACTACTACGTTTCCGGTATTTTCGAATGCCTCCCTGATAGCTTGGTGTGGGGTTGTGTGGTGTAAGTTTTTGATAACCAGTCTAAGGTTTTTTCCATCTTTTCGATTGAAAGTGTGACCTATCAGGTTTTTTTCTCTGATCACACTCATTATGTTTTTATAGATGTGAATGTCTTCGCTTGTAATTCGTAACTGGTTTTTATTAATTATTTTATAACTGAACTTTGTATGCTCAGCAACTCTTTTATAAAGCGAAGCTCAAAGCTTTTATAAAGCGAAAACTATGCCAGAAAGCCTATTATACTGTAAAAGACTATATTGAGGACAAAAAGGCTTGGGATTGAGCTGCTCCAATAGGTTTAGACAGTGAATGTTATTTTGCAATTTTTACACTTTAACACTTTAATATTTTCTTTTTTTTTTTAAGTATCTATTTACTTACACAATGACATGTACATTTACTGTATAAAGTATTATATTATTTTAATTATTGTGAATGTGAGGACTATGTGGGTCATTGTTTACATTTTAATCGTGGTCTGGCAGTTTGAGTAGTTTATGCGGCCTACCCAAATGTCCTGTCTTTGGTATTGTTCGTCGAATCGTTGAGCTTCTGAAGTTCTGAGTTGAGCTGCACGGTTACTGACAAATGCGTGCACTGACTGGACAGGTCCACTCAATCTGTGTGGTTCTTTCCTCAAAAGATCTTTTCAGACACTAATCTACATGGTCCTCAAAGATTATGTCCGGATTTTTATATACACATTGACATTGATGAATTTTATTTAGACAATGACATGAATATTTACTTTGTAAAGTATTTTTTATTTTTCTTTTCATTTAATTATTGTGAATGTGAGGACTATGTGGGTCATTTTTTTTTCTGTTTTCCTTCTTAGTTTTAATCATGATCTGGCAGTTTGAGTAATTTACGCGGCCTACCCAAATGTCCTTTCTTTGGTATTGTTCGTCGAATCGTTGAACTCCTCATTTCTGAGTCGAGCTGCACGATTTTTGACAAATGCGTGCACTGATTGGACAGGTCCGCTCAATCTGTGTGGTTCTTTCCTCAAAAGACCATTTCAGACATCAATCTACATGGTCTTCACACGATCTGACCAAGATTTTGTCTGGACTTTAAAAGAGACTGTGACCTCTGAGTTTGTTTCGGCCTTTCTTCTCAGAGTAGTCAGATAGGAAACGCCGACCACATCTAGTTTAAAAAATATGATGACGTGTAAAAGTGTTTGTAAAAACCTACTTACAGAAAATAAATCATTTATCATTTATAACTGTTTCTAGAAGCTCTGTGAATTTGTTGACGTCGTCATCGTCAACCCCATAGAGCATTATAGGTGGTGGTTTGCTAATTTTCTTTACATATGTCCGAGTGCCTTCATGGAAATTGTCTTCCACACGTAGTCCTGAATATCGGTTTGAGACATTTAAACTCTCTGGTGTCGGTGGACTGTTAAGTTTCCTTTTTTTGGTGTTCCTGGTGATGGGGATTCTTTGCCAATCATCATAATACAAATACAAATGTTTCATTCAAGAAATTTGTTACTACAATGGGTGGTTGTGTTTGGGGACTCCTTTTAAGCAATTTTGCCTGTGTTAGGAGGCCCCGCTCTTCCATAGCAAAATAATTACAACAGTTACAAATATGTGGGTAATTAGACTTATGTTTAATTTCTTATTTCCATTTATAATATTTATTTTTTGATTTATAAAAAAGGATAAAAACTAAATAATAACGTATTGACAGCAAAAACAAGAAAAATTGTGTAAGAGTGTGTGTGACTGTGTGTGATGAGTGTGAGTGTGTGTGTGAGTGTGAGTGTGGGGTGCGTGTGTGTGTGCGTGTGAGTGTGGGGTGCGCGTGTGTGTGTGTGCGTGTGTGTGTGTGAGTGTGAGTGTGGGGTGCGTGTGTGTGTGTGTCTATTTGATTTTTTTAAGTGCCAGTTTTTGTGAGATTGTATGTATGTGTGTAACAATTGAGTAATAAATTGTTATTATGTATCTTGCTATTTAATGTACTGTAGAAGTGCCTCGGTCTCTTCATGCGTGAGTTTTTTGATCCAATTAGTGACGGTTTTCTTACAATCATATGTGTTTTTGGTGTATATGAATTTTTTTTTTGTTTATCTTATTGTATAATTCGGCTGAGCGTTTATTAAATTGTCTGCATGCAAATTCGGTTTTAGATTGGGAAACTGGAGCTACTAAGTCTTTCCTTCTTTTACTTAATTTTTCTGAATCAAATAGTAGGGTTTTATGTCTTTTCAGGATGGTTTGGATTATGTACAACTTTCTTATCGATATTAAATTACTGATAGTATAAAGGTTATTTGAAGGGTATAATATGTTTTTGAAGTACATAATCTTAATAAGAGCACGCTGGGCTCTCTCTAAGTATATGAGCTTGGATTTAGCTGCACCTCCCCAAACCGTGATACAACACAGTAAAACCGATTGCACTAGAGCCAAGTATACCTCATTCAGGATGTTTCTAGAGGATTTATGTTTACTGGTTATCTTTTGGAGCAATGTGACGTAGTGATTTAAATATCCAGCTCAATCTCCTAACTCTATTTGTAACCTGTTCTAGATGCTGGTACCATGATAGACGTTGATCAATTACAACTCCCTGGTACTTAGTTTGCGAAATTTTTGAAATACATAAACAGGCACAACATATATTTATTGGATCTCCGCACACATGAATATTTATGTTAAAATCGTCACTTGGTTTTGTCCTGTTACTCGCGCTAGTAGGTGTGTTGTGCCCTGTTACTCACGTGAGCAGGTTATTACTAAGCCAGTTGGCGACTTGGGCCATGCCCATCACTGTTTTTAGTTTTACGTCGCGCCATTAGTTTCCAGTAAAAACGACAGAGGTGTCATCGGCGTACGAGAAGAGTTGCATTTTCGATGTTCATGTTGCACAGGTCATTAATATATAAAAGAAAGAGGGTAGGACCCAGTATGCTTCCCTGTAGAACACCCTATGTCACCTCCGCATCTTCACTGATATATTCTTCCATCTTAACCCTCTGCCTCCTTAAGAGGTAGTTCTTGAATAGTTTCAGAGGAATATCTCTTACTCCAGCATTTTCGAGTTTGTTCACAAGGTTTGGGACAGAGACGGTGTCAAAAGCTTTTTTAAGGTCTAGAAAGACCGCTAAGCTTCATAATAACCTTATTGTTGTTTTCCTCGGGAACAGCACTTTTTTTTTCGGAATGAAAGGTACCCTATGTCCGTTTCTGTACACCTGACAACGTATATGCAAAATTTCAGGATGATCGATTTAGTGGTTTAGGCGTAAAAAGGTAACAAACAAACTTACTTTCGAATTTATAATATTAGTTAGGATGGCCAGCCCACCGCCACTTCAGTTTGCATGCCCTGCAAGCTGTGTCCGTAACGCCGGTTTTTTTCTGATCTGATCTATTTAATCCTCTCATATTACTTTCTAAACCATAATAATAGATCTTCAAAGGTTTCACATGGCAATCAGAACTGGCCAGCCTGACAACCCAGCTACAACAGTGTTTGCACAGTCTAACTGAATGTTAGACTGTGCAAACACTATTGTAGCTGGGTTCCTTGTCAATCATCTTCCTGCCCTTGTCCTATGTTACTTGAGGTTGGCACAACACGTTTTCTTCTTCCATTCTCCCTAGGCCTATTGGCTATATACATTCAATAATTAAATATTAAACTCTTGCAGGCGATTCAAGTCAAAGAAATGGTGGTGTCAATCATTTCTTGCTGGAGTAGACACAATATTATGTGGATACAGAAATGATGATGGAATTGTAGAAGAACTGAAAACATGGAAAATTAAAGATTTAGTCAAAATTTCCCAGGTAATTCTTTCCTTTATATGTACTGACAGTTTGCAATAGTTTAAGATGTAAGTGTGGCATGTGATTATGCTGCATTTGCTGTCAGGCTTCTAACCTAAGCTCAATAGCCAATAGGTTGATCATACTTTTTTTTTCAGAGATTTTGGAATCCAGATGTGTGCTTCAACTTCTTAGATAATTTTTTTATATATGTAAAGCGATGTTTGGCAAGAGAGATAAAACACAAACACGGGGAGAAGGCATTAAAAAGTCTTCAAGAATTGCCAATGATAAGCTTGCTGTTCGAGTGGACCCCAGGCCAGCCTGTTCAGGTGGCAGAACATTATTCCCATCAAGATGATCCTGTCCTAATGCCATGGTTTACAGATAATTTCGGTAAAGTTGTAAATTTGTAAAACCAGTACTCATTTCTAAAGAACCTGATACCTCGAGGTACGCCTTCGAGGTTCTATCAACCCTAAGGAATCGGCAATGACAAATAAATCTGAATCGCGAGCGCGCGCAACATCGTATTCAAATAGCGTGCGTCAAGCGCGCTCACATAAACTTTTGTAGTGCAGCAGATTCTGTCTGATCTAGTCGAACGCTTCGGAAACGCGTGTCAGGTTTTTTGTCAGCTAGGCTTGAAGCGCACAGTCAGGCTCAAGACTGGGACTAAATGCATGCTAAGCAGAACTAATTTACTAAAGGTCGCCCATGGCAACACGGTATGAACTGTAGCAGTGTATACAATGAAGATTAATGTTACCTTCTAACAGGTTGTGGTTTTTATTTACACTAGCTGCAAATATATGTTTTTAAATAATTAAGTATATAATAATAATAATATAATAAAGGACACATAATAAATTGGTCTGAAATAAATAAATTTAATATAAAATAATACTAGTATTTTATTGTCTCACTGCAGGGCAAAGGCCTCTCTTTTCATACAGAGAAGACACGAGCATTGATTTCAGACTTATATTGACAAGAAGTCCAGGTTTTCTGACGATGTTTTGCCCTCATCGATGAAGTCACCATTGCTACTTGCCCAGATTTTAACTCTTTTAAGCGAGGCGAGGCCTTAACTTCTGGGCCATCACCACAACTTTTTAATTTAAGAAAAATAGCAGTAAGTATAATATTGTACAATTCTAAACCTATATTAATATTTTCGTTCATCACCACAAGTGGTGTCACGGGGAATAAACGATTTTGAAACGTAACATGCAACACGAGTGAACCCAGAGTCGTCTTTACCTAGTGTGCGTTGCACACGGGCGCAGCGGTCCTAGGGGGCGCCGAGTGCCGCTCGCTACGGAGCCCCACTAGGCGCGCGCGTTGGCATGTCCGTTTCAACCGCGCGGCCACCGCATAATATTTGATGAAACTTTGCCAGGAATTAGTGCTAATTTGTTACTTTACACACCTCTTTTCGCGAATTTGTTACAAAAAAAACTAAGACGCTATGACAAAGAATAGTTGGCCGCTAGAACCGCCACTTGCCGTAGTCATCGCTCGTGATTACACAGAAACTATATAATACAGATAGACGAATGATGCATCAAAAGAAAGGTCTTAATTTGTTACATTTGTTAAAAAAATAAAAAACTTCAAAACGCAAATAAACAAAAAGTTATGCAATATTTAGTTTTCAGGTTACCAGTAGGTAGGTATATCACCATAAATATCAAATTAATAGAGGCTAATGTGTATGGACAATTAGTTACTAATTTGTTACAGCGAATAAACAGAAAAAAATACTGGAAAGTAGGTTCAATAATTTGTTAGAGTTGATTTTAGTTGGCCGCTCGGACGGCAATATGCCTAAAATACAATGGCGTTTATCTCGTTATTAAAAGTAAGTTTAAGCTTAGTTAGAGTACTAATCGACGGGTAACGTAGCCTCGTTTGGATAAATATGGCGAATATAACTGCAGCATTCATATTTTAGAAGATATTTACAAAAAACAGTAGTATGAAACCGTATGAGAGTAGAGTGACCATGAATTTTTACAATGAAGTGTGACTGAATAGTGATTATTGGAATGTTCGATATTCATATCTTATTTTTTTAGGGCGAGTGCTTTAAATACGGGGTTAGTTTTCAAAGACCAGCCAAAGGACTTTGTTCACTTTCGGCTTCGCGTGAACACGATGCTCGAAAAGAAACAAATTAATCAAAAATCATGTTTAGTTTTTAAACGCTTATTTATTCTATACTAGCTGCGCCCCGCGGTTTCACCCGCGTAAATGTCGATCCCGTGGGAATATCGGGATAAAAAGTAGCCTATATGTTAATCCAGGTTGTCAGCTACCTCCATACCAAATTTTATCCAAATTGGTCCAGCCATTTGAGCGTGAAGAAGTAACAAACATATAAACACACACACACAGTCAAACTTTCGCCTTTATAATATTAGTGTGATTTACTTTTGTATCAACTTGCTCCCACGAATAGTGTATTTAATAAGTACTGAAATTGTTTTATTCTTCGCCATATTGACAGTACTCGATCTTCATTAGTTCATAGTGATGCCAACAATTAATCGTTTATTTTAAAATAATTATTTACAAATCGATTCTAATTGTTATTTTTGAAGTTCCTCATTAATTTAAGAGGCAAGAGTTTACAGTAAATTAGAGCTGTTATTTGTAATCACTTACATTATTTCGAACATGTTTTGTCCTTAGTTTTTATCTGGAAATTACAAGTATCGAAGTTAGTCAATTAAATTCGATTTTAATAAATTAATAAATCGATTATTAAAAAAAAAAAGATTTATTTCAATGTCAGTTGTCTTGTCACTTCAAGTCACTTGTCATTCACTGTTTCTTGGCAACGTGAATATTGTTTTTTTCATTTTGCTGTGATAATTTTTCAAGTATTGTTTTGGTTTTGAAAATAGACACTGATACCCCCTTCGAACTCGCCGACCTGAATCGTACGGATACGAACGAGGCAGTTTCGCTTCAACTCCTGCCTGTGGTGGAAACTGTGATACAGCTCCGATGTGCGAATTGTGGTACTGATATCACGCAAATGAGAAAACATACCCTCGATCTTGTGGAAGTGGAATCTGTTATAAGGCAGTAGGTCGCTCCACAAGTGGTACGTTTGCATCAATCGTCATAATTTCTTTAAATAATCCAAATAACTGTGCAAACACTAAACCAAACACAAATGATTTTTGGTTAATTTGTTTCTTTTTGAGCGTCGTGTTCAAGCGAAGCCGAAAGTGAACAAAGTCCTTTGGCTGGTCTTTGAAAACTAATCCTGTATAAGCACTCGCCCTAAAAAAATAAGATATGAATATCGAACATTGCAATAATCACTATTCAGTCTCACTTCATTGTGAAAATTCATGGTCACCCTACTCTCATACGGTTTCATACTACTGTTTTTTTGTAAATACCTATCTTCTAAAATATGAATGCTGCAGTTATATTCGCCATATTTATCCAAACTAGGTCACGTTACCCGTCGATTAGTCCTTTAAATAAGCTTAAACCTACTTTTAATAACGAGATAAACGCCATTGTATTTTAGGCATATTGCCGTCCGAGCGGCCAACTAAAATCAACTCTAACAAATTATTGAACCTACTTTCCAGTATTTTTTTCTGTTTATTCGCTGTAACAAATTAGTAACTAATTGTCCATACACATTAGCCTCTATTAATTTGATATTTATGGTGATATACCTAGGTAGGTCGTAACCTGAAAACTAAATATTGCATAACTTTTTGTTTATTTACGTTTTGAAGTTTTTTATTTTTGTAACAAATGTAACAAATTAAGACCTTTCTTTTGATGCATCATTCGTCTATCTACATTATTTAGTTTCTGTGTAATCACGAGCGATGACTACGGCAAGTGGCGGTTCTAGCGGCCAACTATTCTTTGTCATAGCGTCTTAGTTTTTTTTGTAACAAATTCAGGAAAAGAGGTGTGTAAAGTAACAAATTAGCACTAATTCCTGGCAAAGTTTCATCAAATATTATGAGGTGGCCGCGCGGTTGAAACGGACATATTATATAGTTTCTGTGTAATCACGAGCGATGACTACGGCAAGTGGCGGTTCTAGCGGCCAACTATTCTTTGTCATAGCGTCTTAGTTTTTTTTGTAACAAATTCACGAAAAGAGGTGTGTAAAGTAACAAATTAGCACTAATTCCTGGCAAAGTTTCATCAAATATTATGAGGTGGCCGCGCGGTTGAAACGGACATGCGTTGGCCAGCCCCGGCACTTTCAATGACCAACGTAAAAAGAGCTCCGCTTTGCATACATTTTGTATGGCATCTGGAGCTCTTCTTATGTTTGTCGAATTACACCAAAGCAAGCCGCGCCACGAGATCCTGATCCCGATGGTGGCGTGTTCCGGGGCCCATGAAATGACATGACAACTTCGTCGAGCATTTCCGACGTTTGGTCCCCAAACTGGAACGAGCTGGGGCCGCCTTCAAGCGGCACTTGCCCAACCTGAGGGGGCCTCCGGCGCGGCATGTTAACATGGGTACGTTTTGGCTTGTTAGGGTAAACACCAGAACACCCTGTATAATTCTAAATACAGTCAACAGCACACCATGGTATCCAAACAATACAGTTTATTATCCATTGGGGAAATTTGACAGTTTGTGGTAACTTGATGCAG
This sequence comes from Mesoligia furuncula, assembly GCA_916614155.1. Lineage (NCBI taxonomy): Eukaryota > Metazoa > Arthropoda > Insecta > Lepidoptera > Noctuidae > Mesoligia > Mesoligia furuncula. Next base: position 16,071,132 of record OU744793.1, on the reverse strand, counting down.
TGCTGTTACTTGTACTTTGTACCCATTCCATTTTGACCGCGCGCTTACCTACTGGGGGCGCTTGGGTAATGTTTGCACACGGGCGCTAGGGCTAGCGACGCCTCTGAGTGAACCATCCAAACTTATGCAATGCAACATGAAATATAACACAATAACTATGCGAATTTGTTTGTATGTTACATTTTATGTTACGTTTAACCAATCAATACCGGGCATTATGATGCTGTTATGCAGAGTGAGTGTTTTTGTTGATGATTTGTGTTTGAAGTGTAAAATAACGGAGTACCTAATACAGGAAAAAACCGGCGAAGTGCGAGTCGGACTCGCACACGAAGGGTTCCGGTCCGTACGACAAGGCATAAAACACCGAAAGAGAAAACGTTTCTTTAAATTTTAACTTTATTTTATTTTTTGTTGTTATAGCGGTAATAGAAATACATCATCTGTGAAACTTTCAACTGTCTAGCTATCACGGTTCATGAGATACAGCCTGGTGTCAGACAGACAGACGGACAGTGGAGTCTTAGTAATAGGGTCCCGTTTTACATTTTGGGCATGGAACCCTAAAAAATGGGGGTCAATAAAAAATGGCATTTACTATCGTACCATTTATTATCACTGCATAGCAAATGGTGTAAATCAACATCCATAAAAGACTAATCAACAACATGGATATCTTCACTTACAACTAGGTATGCTTAATATAGCTAAAATGTATTATCAATTTATCATACATTCATAAAAAAATATTTAGAAAATAAAAACAATAATTAACAGAACAACATAGTTGCAATAAAATAAAATGGTGTCATGTATTAATACGTGTCAACCAATGTTAATGCTGTATTTACATAACAATGATTTATTTTAGCAACAAAAACTCCATCATGTCACATTGGTACTTTTATAAAAACATATTTTAAATTTTAACAAATATTCCTAAAAGAAACCATGCTATCAAATAAAATTATACCATCTAATATAATGTATTAATTTTAACAATTAGATTTATAAAATATTGTCATTACAAATCTTGAATTTTATTAAAGTTACATACATAATAAATTATAATTATACATTTCTGAACAAACTATTAAATATTTGGATTGGAAAAAATATTTAATTCATGGTTAATTTAATAAAATCATTTTACACTTATGTCTTAAATATTTGTTTTGTCGTTAGAGTAATGACATCAAATACAAATAATAACTATCTACAGGTACACATTAATATTTAAACAAATGTCTCCTATTCTTAAAAACATTAAATGTAAATTTATTTGTTAAAAATTGATTTAAAATATGTTTAAAAAGGCGAATTATTTACATTAAAAGCCATTATCCACTGCAATAGTATCCAAATCATGTTCCGTTTTAATAAATGAAACTAATCTATAAAAATAATTATATGGGTTAAATTTTAAACATGTGAAAAGTATTTTTTGGAAATAAGTCTAGTCACTCACAGAATTTAATAATTAAAGGGCTGCCGTATAACGACTGTAGGAAGACAGCAAAATAATATCATTAGTCATTTAATTTTTTTTTACCGAATATTAAAAAAAATACATGTAAATAAAAAACTTGCGTGTTCTTCGGCAAAGGTATAAAGTGTGCGGAATGTTGATTTGGTTCCGATTTGCAATGGAATGGCTTTTAATGGCATTGTAGGCACATGTTCGAGAGTTATTAAATATTAAATGGCTTGAAGAAGTGCTAACGACCCTTAGCGTAAGAGCGTAACACACTCAAAAAAGCAACCTTCAACAATATTTTTATGTTGATCTATCGTAGAGTACGGGTTTTTATAAGATTTTTTTAGGACGATTTCCTATGCGATTTTTAAGTGTGTTACACAATTAGAGCTTACATTGGTAAGGCGGATCTCACACTACCACGCGCCACGCTCCGGTGCGGGGAATACGTGCCCCCCTCCCCCGGGCGTGATTACTACATACAAATTCAATAAAAACGCGTTTCCGCGAGGGGCTCCGTTTCCCGCGCCCCGTTGCGTGGGGCATTGTAGTGTGAGATCGGCCTAAGCGTTGGTACCGACGACGTATGAACATAGTATTTAAACACCAATAGGTACTTAGAAATATATCTCAGTATCCAAATCTCAAACAATGTGCACGAAAGAAATTGTATAGGTAATAATATAATATGTATATTATAGTGAATATTTACGATTAATTAAATCGACTATTTCATTCATTTTGTTTCAACAAAAGCGGAAATACAGACGTAATTTATTAAATTTTAAAATTCAACACACTTTTTTTTGTGAGTGATTGAGTCTATCGTCGATACGCTTAATTTTAACGTAATTGGTATAAGTTTAATACAATACATTAAAAGTTATATCGGTGTGGGTATTTCGTTAAAAGTGATGTAAATCAACGTCTTACGCGATTATAATTATTATAAATTGTGTACATAATTTGCAACGTATATTGCAATACCGACGGAATTATAATATTTTATATAATCATCTTATACATCGGGTATATGAATGAGCAGAGTAAATGTAAAAGTTAGTTTAAACGTTAAGATAGGTATAAGGTGAGATGCGAATTATATCACAACACACAATGAGACGATAATTACCGTACTATGAATAAACACATAATAATTCTCTTTCATTACACATTGTCATTTTGAAGTGCACATATAGAATCTGACATCTATAATGACTAAAATTAGGTGTTTGATGAATGTGAATTAATTTAGATGTCGACGATAATCGTATAGAAACAATGGGAAATGGAATAAACATTGAAAATATTTACAAAGTGCTTCAACGTCTTAACTCTTAACTAGAGACGAGCCTTAACAAAATGTACAACTTAACAGTAATTAGGTACTAGTCGATTTTGGTAAGTTGTACCAAATTGGAATAACACTGATCTGATCACTGAGGTTATTTTTGGGTGGCCCGTTGGTCTAGCGGTTAGTGGCCCTGACTGCTATGCCGGAGGTCGTGGGTTCGATTCCCACCCAGGACAAATGTTTGTGTGATGAGCATGATCATTTGTTCTGTGTCTGGGTGTAATTTATCTATAATATGTATGTATTTAGAAATATATAAGTATGTTTATCAGTTGTCTAGTACCCATAACACAAGCTCTGCTTAGCTTGGGACTAGACGGCGTTGTGTGATAGTTGTCGAATATATTATATTATTATTATATTATTATTTGTTGTGTACATGTATTCCTCGAGACGAAGTGATCATGACAAGTTATTTCTTTGCGTTGAAAATATTCTACCAACTTTAAACAGTCTTCGGTTTCACTTACATATACCTAGGTATATCCCTGTCGAATCAGTGTGTTTTGTACTAGCGTTATAAACAACCAACTACTAAGCTTTAAAAAGGACATTTTTACTATAGCATTCGTTATTGAGGCACAGGTTGAGGAAATTAATTTAATATACAATTGTTGTCTCTTTTACGCGTTGTCTCTTTCAACCTACAATGAAATATAACAAACAATTTCGCTAGGCCTTTATGTTTTGAAGTTTACATAATGTTAGAAGCCGGTCTTATGGCGTCAATATGAACTACGTAATTATTTTGTTAATTTGTGTTAATGTGCATAATCTATAATGAATATACCTAGCTACATACACATTAAAATATATTATCTCTTGCAATTTAGATATATTTTATCTCAAACCAAACACCATTTTCATTTAGTTATTTTTATTACAATAATTCATAATATACTTGATGCAACGCTAATAATAAAGAAAGAGTAGTGAAAATTATAAAATTAGAAGTAAAAGGCGGAAGAATTAATATAACCTATCTATAAATATTTTAAAATGTGATTTCATGAACGAGTTTAACTAATTTTTAATAATCTGTAGTTGTATTTTCACTACTCGCGTTTCTTTTTAATCAGGCAGCAGGATCTGTTTCCAATTGGTCTTAATACGACCGGCTTCAATACTAATAAATCAACACAATAGTAATTTCCCGCCTTACAAGCTCACTGCAGCCGTTGGCAGGTTCAACTCTTCACCCCGCATTTTATGCGATCAATGTAAATTTAGTATATCAGTAAAATTCCTATGTGATAATAAAATATATTAAATCTTTGTGCTAACTTACGATAAATTCATTTTTTCATAAACTATATACTATTTTATCATTTTTCCTATGAAAAACCAATTCTAATTTACTAAGCGCGCTTGGCACGCTGCATTGGTCTGGTTAAACACTATAACTACATACATTAGCTACTTTCATGATGTTGATAATGGAACTGCCGGTCGATTCTGTAAAAATCTCACCGTGAAAACTTCGGTGATGTGAGTTTGTTTTTGCTAGGAATTGACAGCTCACTTCACCTACGTTTTCACGGTGAGATGGTTACAGAATCGCACTGCTGGATAGCAAGTATCACTATTGACTGTATCTCACTAGTTTAAATATAAAATAGGTATCAAAATTTCGATGTTTCTTTGTGATAACAATGAGCGCAGATATTGTCACGAGGCACATACCACCTTCCACTTAAACTTATGTTACAATAGAAGCAGGGTTATTGTGATCAATCTGTTAGATAACACAACTTATAGCCTATGGTCTACAGCGTGCGCATATCATACACATTACAAATAGAAGGTTGAAAATTAATACTTTTTGTTTGCTTGAACTACTAAAATCAATCTAGTTCTTACATTATGGACTTTCATACAGCATTAGAAGTTACAAGCTTATAGCAAGAAAAATAATGTACTTACAAGATCAATTTTGGTATAAAACATCTTGGTTTTAAATTAATTGAAAAACGATCAATAACATTAAATATTTTATTATTTACAATTATTAACGTTCAGCTCAATAGTTGTTTTAATTGTATTGTTCGTTTGCAGGTGGTATATGCCCAATATTTTAATAACGTATACAGTCGGCAAATACTAAAGTTTTATCAATACAGCGTAAAACTAGCTAGTACAAATAACAATAATTACGTATCTACCGACAGTGCGTATATTTGTATATATTTAGTCAATTTCACATCAGGCTGAACGTGTTTATAGTCTTCGTATATTGATTCAATCTTTAAAATTGGATCTTCATCTTATGTAAAAATATATATTATTATATTATGTGGTCCGTAGCATCACACGCATTCTGCGCATGTCGACAGCTGAGCCGCGGTTCAACGCGCAATAATCACATTCCAAGTTAATATGAAATAAAATAAATGATTGCAGAAGTAATAATGATTCAATTCTAATTTCGTCAATGTATGTTTAACATGCCAATTTATTGGGCTAAGATAGCAGCAACATTCATAACTGTAACTTAAAAGTTCTTATAGCACACTTTAAAATTCTTCTCCAACTAATATTGTCAAATATTTTGACGAAAAACATATTGCCAATAGTTTCTTGGTGGCTTAATGAATAGGCAACCTAGTCGAAACCGTCAAAAATAAAAATTAAATTAGAGTTTTGCTTGTGCTTACTCTATTAATTGATGTCACATAGCTTTTATTATTATCACAATATTTATAGTGCATTGATCATTGACTCAATTTTTGGGAGTGTGCGATCCAAATTTAAACTAGGTATGCACAACTTAGCACTTGCCTTCACTGAAGGCATACAAATACATTGTACTCTGTAGATATCCATCTATCGGTATCTGTACAAAAAAATTCAAACTTATATTATTATACTACATATATACAAGTGATGATATTGAAGCAGCGGACTAGAGATCGACGTAGGGAGTGGGGTCCATCTTGTCGAGGTCGGCCAGCAAGGCGGGCGTGAGCGGCTCGCCCAAGATGTCCTCGCGCAGCATGTCGTGCAGCGGCGACGTCAGGCCCTGTTCGCTGTCCACGACGCTCTCGTGCAGCTGCGTGGAGCCGCACACCGAGTTACCGTTGATTAGAAAATCTCTGTTGCTGTAGCTAAACACGCTTCTGTCCTCCGTGAACTGAGGAGTAGATGGCACAGATTTCGAGGATATACCGTTGGATGCGTTGGAGTAATTCTCGGCAGTAAACAATTCCCTGGAGCGGCGAGAATCGATTTGCAAGTTCGGCGCGGTACGTTTGTAGGGCAGCGGTGTACTCGGGACCGATCGTGATGTGTAGTATTTATTTTTTTCCGTAACTAATTCCGATAAATCAAACTCAATACTATTCGCTCGTTTAAGGAAATCTTCCACGTTGTCAGCGGCGGCGCTGTCGTTTGTGAACGATTGGTGGTTGAACTGATTGCTTCTCTCGAGCAAATCGTCACCACTCGGTATTATCGCAGTCAATTGCTCATCCGAAAGTATCTGATGTTCAGGAAGGGGATCACAACCGTTGCTCAAAGTGTCGTTAGAATTAAGAATACTTTGTGTGGCGCTAGTAGTGAGCACGTCGTTACTGCTGTCGATAGCGTCATATATTTTGTCGAGCGTTTCTCGATTAAGTCCAGCTTTTGTTATGTCACAAGTATCGGCGAGAGATCCGAAATCACAAAATTCATTGGGGACGGGTGTCGGCGGAACTGATCCTACTGGAGTGTTGTTAAAACTCAATAGTCCCATATTTCCTATTCCCTGCTTCAGGGGTACCGATTGTGATCTAAACGTGTCGGGTCCTGATCTATAAGTAACTAGTGACTCTTGGAAAAACTGACTAACCTCGCTCGACAAAGGATCAGCAGACAATGGTTGGTCTCCATTTATGTGATCTCGAAATGGTGCGTTGGGTAAAAAATTCAAACAAAGGTTATTGGAGCCATTAGACATTCCAGAGGGACACGTGTACATATGATTTTTATATTGTGTAAGTATGTTCGGCGAGGGAGGAGCGGAGATCGGTTGGCAATACTTGCCAGGGCCACATAGTTGTGCTTTGCTCATAAACTTCTGATCGTTGGGTATAGCAAACTGTTTGGTGCAGGGATCCGCCACGCCGAGAGACAGAGGATTTCGCCGTTTCCTTCCATTGTGTTTAGGTATCGGCCGAGGACACAGCCGCGAGCGCGGCACCGGGGTGTTTCTCGGACTAACGAAAGGGCTCGCGGCAGTGCTGTGCGAGTGCGATATAGGAGATGTCTGTAACGAACCGCCCATCATTATTTGTTTATTCACCTTAGTTGGACTTTGACCCCTCTGTCCGAATCCTAGCGGTGACTTGGAATGAAAGTTTCCTGGAGAATGACATCCGTCAGAAATTGGTACAAACTCGTATTGTTGTGTTCTGGTAGTTGGACTCTGTGGCTCATTGTGACAATGTCCGTTATAGAGATGAGGCCCTCCGACATTACCAGGCATTTGACTGGATACAGTATCATTGACATACGATAAAGACGTGCCATTTTGATTCGGAATCGAATTACTGTGCTTGTTGGCGTTCATAACAGTCTGATTAGTTATGGTTGGCCCATTCATTTCTGGTTCATTTGTCCCAAGCGGTTTAAAGGCGCCTTCAGAAATAGTAGTCTTCATGGGCGGAGGATCGTGTGAGTTCTGCTGAGAAAGTTGAGAGTCTTGATTGATTTGCATAGTTTGAGAACTAGACCCACTCTGGTTTTTTAAGTTTTTGGCTAATAACTCTCTGAGCTGCGATATCTTCTCGTTTTTGCCCTGACTATGGTCGTCGTGTGGGTCCTGGCCGCGTTCTAAAAAAGCAGCTGTGTTATCAGACGTGCTGGTGTTCGCTTGGGCTTGTGCCTGCTGATTAGCGCGGTGATGAAAATACTGCAGTAACTCTTCTTCGTGCTCCTGACTGTTACCCTCGTTCAAATAATCGTCTAAATCATGTTTATCAATGTTACATATGCTGATCACACGTTCCCTGTTGAGAATTTCCGTGTGTTTCTCTTCACAAATCATTCCCGTTTTGATGTTAATCCCATCCAGACCGCAACACGAATCAGGCGTTGCGGTTCGCTCGGGCGATCCCGCGCGATCCGGCGAGGGTCCACTGGCTCGGCCGCTCGATTTCCGTAATTTATTGCGTAGCATTTCGGATTTAGACGTCGGAGCCTTCACCGACCGTGTGGGACTCGCCGCCTCCTGTTGCTCCCGGGCCAGCGCCGCGGCGGTGCTTTTGGACCGGCTCGTTAAGTTTTTTGGATCCTCTAAAAAAGCAACCTCGGGACGAATTGGAGCGTCGGCGGGCGCGGGCCCAGAGCTGCACGCGGCGTCGAGTGGCGGGGGCGCAGGGGGCGCAGGAGGCGCGGGCGGCGGGCCCGCCAACGCCTGGCGCGCGGCCGCCAGCTTGCCCCCCAGGATTTCGGCGGCGCGCATCTTCTTGGGCAGGTACTCGGTGCGCGGGAACTCGTCGGGCGCGTGCTGGCGCGCGTCGGGCTGGCAGCGCGGCGAGGCGGCGCGGTTCTCGCTGTGATAGGTCTCGAGGATGAGCTTCTTGCCCGGCAGCGGCACGCGCGAAGGAGCCGGCGGCGGCTCGGGCGGCCGGCGCCGCGCCCACTCGGTGCGCTCGGTGGACAGGTCTAACGACGCGTCGCTGCTGAGGTTGATGGGCAGGTTGTGCTGTGTGTCGGGCGGGCGCGTGAGGTCGCGCGGCGCGTACGTGGGCTCGAACACGTAGGGGTCGGGTCGGTAGTCGTGTAGCGGCAGCGCGGGGTGCGGCGCAGCGGGCGCGTGCGGCGGGTGTGGGAGCGGTGGGTGCTGCGGGTGCGGCGGGAGTGGGAGCGGCGGGTGCTGCGGGTGCGGCGGGTGCGCACGCGGCGGCACGGAGTAGGGCTGCATGGGCGGGCGCACATCGTACACGGGTGCGTAGGGTGGCTGCGGGTAACCGTAGCTCATATCCTGCATGGGCTCGCTCTCGTGTTTCATCGGCTGGTGGTGGCCCGCATACGACGTGGACGGAGGGGATTCTCCCGACACTTCCTGGCCCTTGTTCTTTTTAGGCCGTCCAGGAGTTCCTTGTGTCTGTTGATCACATATAAATAACAGGTAAAATTCAAGTCATACCCTAAAAGTAATGTATATTTCGAAGGCAGATTGCATAATTCGTCTTTATACATACCTACGGCACCGTCCGTTTGCATATGCCGTTATGTTTAATGCCTTAAGCGAAATATATAACGCTTAGACAATATGTAAAAGTCCTTGAAACCTAATTGATGATTCGATCGCCGTATACATAATGCCTAAGCGAATTGATTCTTCTATTTCTTTTTCTACCACCCCTTTCTACAAACATGGCGTCGAGTATTGCAAGAGTTTTCGAAAATAAATAAGTATAAGTATAAGTGCCGCAAGAAACAAGTGATTTTAAAGACGTTCATCTCAAAAAGCCGTGGTCTACAGAAAAAGTTTTGTAGGGTATCTGGCTCGTAAAACACGCTCAGTGTCCATGCAAATTGGCGTTCGGCGGTCTCCTGCTAATAAATAAAGGGTTATAATTTTTACGACTGTTATTAGGTAAATAGTTCGGCAGTTCATAGGTTACGTTGGAACTGTGTCAAATCGCGCGCGAGCCGAGCGAGCAAAGCGAGCGATGCCGCGGGAGCGGCCGACGAGAGTTATTCACAAATTAGATTTCTTGCCGAGTAATTTTACTGTTTAATATTAATTTGGTTAACTGCTGAGTGTTTACTGCCGAACTTGTTAATAATCGTGGTTACCCTAATATGACTCTTGACGAAATGGATACGAACAGAAGCCTCATAAATTTTCCTTAGGTATTATACATAACGGCGACAGTATGCAAACAGACGGTACCGTATGTATAATACAATTCGCCTGCGGCATATTCTTTTTATCACTGACCTGTATTTTTCTTTTTAGATGCTTTATTAATTGTCGACTCGTTGCGTCATCTGCTGGTGCTGAAAGTAGACAAATAAAACATAATATTGCACAGTAGTTCTTTTCATTAAAACATGAAGGAAAAAAACACTATCTAAGTCTACATTGATAGCATACGAACTTTATTAATACACATTATTCAGATTTGTTTAAGTGTTCAAATGGCACTCATTTCATAACTTTAAAAAACCTTGAACCTTAGTCACGAGTCACGACACAGTTCTGTGTTGAATTTTTCTATCAAAATTCCTGAACTATCTTAAAACGCAAAAAAGTGAGTTTGCTGTATTGCCAGCGCGCAGATATCACAAAAAGAAAGACTCAAAAAAGTGGTATTTTTCAAATTATGGTTCATTTGCATCTTGCGTTATGGGGACTACAGGACCTAAACGCAAAAAACGCAAGTTTTATAATGCCTAAAAGTATATGATCGACTGCAGTAAAATAACAAAATCAGAAAAATATATGATATTCCTCAGGATATAATAATATGCTAGGTAGATAGTGTGTTGAAAACATAATAGAACTAATTTGATACGATACAAAAAAAGTCATGAAGATACCTCTAAAAACTTTCTTTTTACAATAAAAACCATACTAACCATAATAGGTAATACGGGCTGGTTTCCGCAACTCCGTAAATGCGCGTATTTTACGTACGTACGTAAAACCATAATAATAATAATACATACAATCATTCTGATTTTTTGTCAGATTTATTCTACAAGCAACATATTGAAGCACTAGTGTTTGAATTTTTTAGTCCAAACAATAGATTTTTTGTAAATAGATTATTGCTTCATATTTTGCAATAAATTACCAGCATTGTGTCATCGCGCTTCTCTTTCATTTTTAAGCAATCCGACAGTGACCGCGCTTTAGGTCATTTGTAGTCCCCCAAGTGTTGAGAGAGTGCATTCGGAAAGTTGGCAACGTCGCAAATTGCTGTCAAATATTTCACTGTTTGTTTTGTTTAATTAATCAATATTACCAATGAAATTATGAACCCCCGCTGTTGTTTAAAACTTGTTTTTAACTGATGTCGTGACACTGAATGTTTATTTTTAAGTGGGAAATCGTCCAAATGATTTTTTTACAGCTAAAACTGTTACAATTCACTATCCACTGATAATATTGCAATTCATAATCATGTTTTAGTGCAACATAGAGCGATATTTTGATAATTTGGTTTAATGATATTGATGAATGAATCAATCAAAACACCTAAATACTTGATAGCTACAGCGGTGTAGCTAACTTTCAGAATGCCTTAACGTTTGCTTCTGCCTACTAAGAATAAACCGTTCGACACAATATGTGCATTGGGAGATAACCGTTGTTAAATCACAAAACACTGTCTTGTCTTTTCAGTTACTAACATCACAAAGATGGCCTTGTGGATGAAATTTTAATTATCAAACAAATGCTCCCGCTCTGGGCGGAGCGGGAGGGCGTGTCCGACTTTTACTGACTAAAACCTACCCGTGTTACTTCAGTTGCCGGTGCCAGGGGCCACGGTATCTCTTTCGAACAACCCGCGACCCTGGCAGGCATCGTCCCTAGTGGACCCCGTCAGTTAGTGCTGACATCTCTTTGAGGCGCGCGTGAAACACAACGCGCCGTCGACCCGAGCCTGGTCCTTACCGGACGGCGAGCTGCCCATTGCTCGCCGTCCGCAACCCGCGCCTACGGTGGACGGGAATCGGCTATCGATTCCCGACGCCCAGGACGTCTCCAGCGGCGACTAGGGGCGTGAGGGCGGAAAGATTGCCTCTCCCTCACGCGCTCCGCCTCCTCCTTCGCGAGCATTACTTCTTCACAGAAGGAGGCGACGGCCTCCCATGCACTCTCGCTCCTTACCTACCATGGCCTACCACGGACGCGAAAGATCGCCGCCTTGTGGATGACCTTAGGATCACCGGTTTGACTGGTTTGAGCAAGCTTGATTTGCTATAGTTCCTTAAACTCGGTACCGTCCAGCAGCGATTAGCATAATTAGTCTATAGTATTCACACTGCTGGGACACACCCCTCTGTGAGAAAGAGTGGGCCGTAGTCCACCGCGCGGCCCAGTGCGGATTGGTAGATGTCACATGCCTTCGAATTTTTAGTTCTAGGTTCTAGGACATGCCGGTTTCTTCACGATATTTTCCTTCGCCGTTTTGAGAGCAGTGGTGATGAAATAATTTACACAAAGTAAATAGCCTGACTACCACTGGGCCACCCCAGCCCAGCAGCGATTGGAAGAATAAATTGCACGTATTTTTTTAAACGGGCCTTGTACGCGCCTTTTTTTATCCGGCTCGAAGGACCAAAAATATGTGGAGTTCAATAATGCTGCTTGGTGCATACACTTGTCGGTGTTTTCTTCCACATTACACATAAGAATTCCCGGCACACATCGCACCTAAGCGGTAGGACTCCACAGGCCTATTGTAAGCGTACCATAATTGCTACGAGCTTAACAGAGCAATAAATCTGCAATATTGCACAGTAGCAGTAAGATGTCTTTGTGAACGTGCTCGTTCTGGGCAGTGCCGGATTAAGACTACTTGATGCCCTAAGCAATCCACGCCTGTGGGTTGCTGGAAGGAATACGTCAAATTATAAGTCACCCTGTATAATATTGATAATGACATCTCCCGCTGACAAAACACGCGGGTTTTCAAACAGCCTTGCCTTTCATGTGCTAGCAAATGTTTTACCGGTGCAGTTTATGGTGCTCCTCGAGACGTGATGCCCTAAGCAATTGCTTAATTTGCTTAGGGGCTAATCCGGAACTGGTTCTGGGAGTCGTAATCAATTTTACCAAATCTACCAAGACATTGTTTACTTACCTTGTTTCATGAAATTGAAAAAGTTAAGATGCAAATAGACTGAAGTCATTCAGACATATTAAATGAGGTGATATAATTGTTGACTTCTCGGACATAATAATACAGGGTTGCAGAGATATCGACACGCAACCTGTTACTCCATAGTAACAGGTTGCGTGTGAATCCATATTCAGTACATGATTCTGAACCTCTCTGCTTTGACATTTTCGTCGATTATTGATAAAAAAAGCCGGTCAAAAGCGAGAAGGACCCGCGCACCGAGGGTTCCATACTAACATATGTTTGTAAAATTTCATCAGCGAGGCCTTATTCGTCAGAGAATTTTAACACTGCACACTGCGGTGTAGAATATTGCAGTTTTAAGTCAGCGCCGTCTCTTGACCGATACACAGTATGATAAATGCCTCGAAAAACGGACATCGCTTTTTTATTCTTCTAATCGATAGATAGTATACACTGTTTTGAATGCTAGAGTAGAACTCCCAAAAACCAATTCAGCTTAGAACCAGAGCTATATTTTTTCTAATATTTTATTCTGGTTATCCATAGAAATCAAAAGAATTGTATTATCTTATTATGTATGCAACGTTTTTATGTTTTAGTGATAGTATGTGATAAAGCCAATTTATTTTTAGAAACAAAAAAATTTTTTTAGATGTTATTTAAAGCAAGCTACGTAATTTTTTCTGTAATTTTGAAATTATTTTTTTCGCAGGTTCTATAAGGTAGTAGCATTTTATTTTCACACACATTATTGTTTAGTGTTATGATAACCTGCCTGTAAAATATCAGATGCCTAACATGAAGGAATTCGGATTTTTCGAGTTTCGATTTTTTGTTGTTAGGGTTTTCACAAATCAAAAATCTGAAAACAAAAACATTTTAATTTTTTAATTCTTAAAAAAAGTAAATATTACTCATTAAGTATAAACAGTAGGTATAGAGGTACCCATAGGAAAATTAATGGCTTATAAAGTTTTCTTGGCATAAAATGATATTGTGAAGTTCAAAAATTGCCCTTAGTGGCTGTTTGTAGGTATACTTTGTAAAGTTTATTTTGTTTCACGTGTATATTTGTTCGTTTAATGTTTTGTTATATAAAACCGTTTGATTTAAAAATATTTTCATATACATTTACATAATTCATATTTTCTTGATGAAGGGGTAAATGTGGTATAGGGAAGGGGTCTGCCCTCGTCAGGTTATATTCTCAACAGAAATTATTTATTGTATTTTTTGTGGTCTGAGAAAGACAACCCTATTATCAGAGAAAAAATATAAACCATAGAATCATCATATCTTCGATTTCCTGATAGATCTGCATCTGATTTTTTTTTACAGTTAATAGTACAGATCTGAAGAATATTTTAAGATAAATATTAGGTGCTACTGACAAAAGATGTCCGAGGGAATAAATAAAAAGGAATAAAGATAAAATCAGGCATATTTATTTTTCTATTATAGTGAAATCTTTTCTGTTTCGCCTATACAGTATGTTAAATAACAGAGGGCGTTCCCTTAAACTCGTTAATATATATCATTAATAGAATAAAATAAAAATGTCAGCATAGAAAAATAAGCATAAAATAATCCGAATTCAAAAAAATAATTAATTGACACTAAATTCGAAACCTCCTGTTTAAAATCAAAATAGTAGCGCGGAATAGTACTTGTAGTACGCTATCGTAGCACGAAGCCGACCGAGCGTCTCCGAGAGTTCACGAACCCGAGCGAGCCGACCGCCCGCCGCCCGCGCCGCGCGCCGCGCTGAATGGCGAGCGGCATTTTTGATAAAAGCGGCGTATTGAATTACAAAGACATTTATGTAAGTATGTTTAGTTTTAGCAATAACATTTAACAACCCGTCTCAAATGCCCAGCTGACAACCTTGGGCTTGGAAGGACCTATTGGCAAACATAGTTAATAAAAAAAACATAAATTCATGTACCTACCTATCTAAGCCACGTTTCAAACACGCATCACTGAAGTGCCCACTGCCTGGCAAGTTTTTCTTTAACATTTTAAAGGCTGCGACGTGACTCATGTTTAACAGGCGGTCGGCTCTCTTCCTGCCGCACAGAGATCACGGGTCGGGGGCCACCAGAACGACGCGGCACTCACAATAACACGAGAATTCCGCGGTTGATGTGCATTGGGGTACCTCTCAACATACATCGTCAGAGCACGTGCACCATCATAATTACACTCAGCATAAATGAGCACCATGTTCACATACTCCTGAGCACTGAACAGATAATGCGGCATTTTTCACACAAGAATGACGCAAGATGTTGCAATGCGAAAATAATGCACGTCCGGTCAGCGCGTGAGATTAGTTCCGAATAAAATTAGGTGGACATTCGGGGGCAGGGGGCGGGGCTACGCGCATCAATTAGATCGCCGCACACGCGGCCCGTCATTCATAAATAAATTGCGACATTGCTGTCCTTCAAGTACGCGTGTACAGAGTGTTTCTTTAAAGTATCAATTTAACATTTTTAGTGAATATTTTGATATAAAAAAAAATTAAAACATTTTGTTTTCGAATGGTAATATTTTTTTTAGCATGTATAGATGCTAAACTATTGCGGGTTAACGGGAACGCCCTCTGTTAGTTAACATACTGTATAATACCTTGTGTTAAAGTATCAAAATAAATAAAAACATTCAATTGACTAATGCACAGTCACACAACTTCCTAATTCCAAACCCTTCCTCCGTTCATTCATTTCCTTCCGGAACCAATCAATCCCTTAACAACTCACTCAAGAGAACTCAACGGAAAAATGGCGCGTGCGATCCTCCGCCGGCTATAAAACATAAATCAACCATGTACTAACAAAACCTACCTACAAAGACCTTCAACAATTCTGTGTCAGTGTTAAGTGTAAAATCAGGGACGTCCCTGGACTGTAGTGGAGTGGCGCCACGGAAAAGCCGTCGACCGGGAAAACCAGTGAGTACCTTTCCTTCAATCCCAGTTTTCCAAGTGATTGTGCACGACTAGAGGCTCGCCTATGGCCACAGTTCCATCGAAGGGTTTTATTCATCAATAACATTAACATTTTGGTCCTTCGAGCCGGATTTATATACATGTACCTCTAACTTTAGTCGTAACATTACACGTGCGGCGTCCATATTTGCCATTTACATTTCACAGAAAACACTATTTTTATGTATGTATCATAATATTTTGAGTTAAAACATGTAATAACTCATTAAACAAGCATCCTAAATCATCATATCAAACAGTTTTTAAAGTTTTCTCAACTTCGACACGAAGTTTGAAATCTTGAACCAGTTTTGACCGGTCGTAGGTAGGTACTTAGTTCGTCAGTTCCAACAGGAGCGGAATTTTGAATTTGAACATTTCAAACGTTGTTTTATAGTGTAACATTTAGCACTAAAACATCATTTTATAATATTATCATTCACTTAGCGTATTATTTACGTAATTTTATTTGCATACGTAACATGTAACGTTGCAATAAATACTCTTTAACATAATAACATTCCGAGTTCTTTCGTTGTGGAATTTATAAATAACATAGAATTTATAAATTGTATACGTTGTATTTTATCATTTTATGGTCCTTCGAAACATTCATTTTATTTTAAATTGGACGATTTGGACATGTTATTTAGCATACAGCTAATAGCGACATCTAGTGTCTAGTAGCGTAACAAAACAAAATCGATCTTTCATTCACCATTTCTACTCAATCTTCAGTGTTGTCAGCTCTAAAGTATTACCATACTTGTAAAATTACTACTATTTGGTAGTTTTAACATAATTTTCGGTGAATGTTTGCTATCATTGCTGTCATAATATAACAAAATTTATACCTGTCATCAAACAACTTTTGAACTAATTCAAAACTTTATTTTATCTTATTTTGCTTACGAAAATATAGTTTTAACATAACATTAGCATATTTAACAGACGATTTTAGATTAAAACTTAATCATCATGAGTGAAGCTATGGCAGCTCATCATGAATCAAAGCGCAACATTGCGCACAAGCGATTAACAGATGCTGTTGTCTGCGCCCGCAAATGCATCAATGATGCAAGCCTTCTACCTCGTTTAGAAACATGGGGATCGCGGGTAGAATCTCTTATGGAAGCGTTTAATGATGCTCACATAAAACTTTTGTGTGAATACAAAAATCTTGATATCAGTGATGAACAAATGTTAAAACAAACAATGTATCAAGAGCAAGCAGATGACATGTATTTTGAGGTGTTAGAAACCATTCGTAAACTCTTACCTGATCAGAAAGCAGATGTGGTAAAATGTCCCACATCCTCAATAGAAAACAGGAAACTTACAAAGTTGCCTGCGATAAAGCTACCTTCTTTCTCAGGTCAGTTTAAAGATTTTCCCGGTTTTATTGATTTGTTTAACACATTAGTTCATGACAGAACAGATATATCAAAAGTAGAAAAATTCCAATATCTTGTAAGTTCCCTTTCAGGGGAACCACTTAATCTTCTTAGAGCTTTTCCAATTTCTGAAGCTAATTACATTAGCGCTTACCAAGCACTTGTTACTAGATATAATAACAAGCGATATTTATCATTTTTATGTTGGGAACAAATATGCAACCTTAAACCAATAACCACACCGTCTGCTCAAAGCTTAAGAAATCTTTTGGATACATTTTCTGAAAATCTTTCAATGTTAAACTCATTGGGGTTGCCCACATCCAATTGGGATTTTGTTTTATTTCATTCACTTTTAGTAAAAATAGATGAGAAATCTCGTGAAGCTTTTGAACTTTCATGCAGTGGGTGTGAGTTTCCACGGTTTAACCAGTTGGAAACATTTTTATCAGAAAGATGTAATGCATTAGAGCGTTCATCCTTAACAAATATTTCAACAGTGGTGTTGTCCAATAATACCAATATTAACAAAAATAACACAAACTTAAATAATAACTCTAACAAAAATAAAAATAATTTAACAAATCAAACATCCACTATGCTTTTGGCTCAAACGCCTCAATTATCTAATTGCATCATTTGCAAAGAAAATCATTATCTGTTTTCATGTGACAAGTTTGTTGCTAAAACACCTCAAGAGCGCTTTCAAATTGCAAAGCAACATAAACTTTGTTTAAATTGTCTGCGTTCAAACCATAACACTTCTAAATGTGTATCAACTCATACTTGTAAAACTTGTAATCAGCGTCATAACACTCTATTACATTTTACAAAGGGTACCCAATCAAACCAAAATAGTAATTCAAATGAACAAAATTCATCACAAGTTGCTGTAAATCAGGCTAGCTCCTCTAATACCGTTACCCCGGTTACAACATTATCAAATATCACCAGAGCCTCTGCTCCTTCTTTTGTTTTGCTTGCCACAGTACAAGTGGAAATCAAGGATGGGCATAACACTTATCGGTAAGAGCTTTGTTAGATCCCGGAAGCCAAAGTCATATAATTACAAATTCTTGTGCACGGAGACTTGGTTTGAGTCGAGTCAAATGTAACACTCCAATGTCAGGAATAGGGGATGCTCCTGCTTTATCATGTAGTAAGGTCTTTCTATATATTCGTCCTTTGGATAATTCCAATACAACATTTACAGCGGAAGCGGTGATTTTGGATAAAATTTGCAGTGATATGCCAACACATACAGTAGATATCAATGATTTCAAGCACATATCGAATCTCAAGTTAGCTGATCCTGATTTTCATAAATCTCGCCCTGTTGACATCTTAATTGGGGGAGAGATTTTCCCTCAGATTTTGTTACCAGGCAAAATTGATAGCAATAACCATACAGCAACAGCAATTAATACTGTATTTGGGTATGTTCTCATGGGTAGGACACAAGCAGCCAATCCCATTGAGTCTATTCCAGTATCAATCAATCATGTATCAATGGATGCCAATTTAGATATTGCAGTCCAAAAGTTTTGGGATACCGACAACATACCATCGGAACCAAAACAAGCAACCTCTGCTGACGATATTCGTTGCGAGGACATTTATCAATCAACATGTAAGCGTGATGCTGACGGTCGTTATATCGTGCATTTACCATTTAGAGATTCATCATTACCATCATTCAACGATTCGTATACTGTTGCGCTTCGGCGATTTAATCAACTTGAAAAACGTCTTCATCAGAATCCAATTTTCGAAGAAGAGTACAAATCTCACATACTGGAGTATCTATCAAGTGGGCAGATGGAACCTGTCTCACCTAATGATTATCAGTCATCTTCAGCATATTATATACCCCACCATGCAGTGTTAAAACCCAGTAGCGTTTCTACACGTCTGAGAGTTGTCTATGACGCCTCAGCTAAGGATAGACAGGGGCGATCTCTTAATGACACATTGTTGACCGGCGCTAAATTGCAAGCAGATATTAATAACATAATTTTACGATTTCGCCTCCATGCAGTCGTATTATCAGCCGACGTACGTCAAATGTATCGTCAAATCATCATTACTCAGGATCATCGGGATTATCAGCGTATCTTATTTAGATGTTCACCCGACGAATCAATTCAAGAATATAAAATCAACCGCGTAACATTTGGAGTGTCGTCCGCGCCATTTCTGGCCATACGTACCATGCATCAGCTGGCTCAAGACGAACAGCACATCTATCCTGTTGCTGCAAAGGTGCTGCGAGCAGATCTTTACGTAGATGACGTAGTCACCGACTGTGATAACATCCAACAAGCAACTCGTTTGCAGCAAGAGTTAGTCAAAATCATGGCTGCCGGTGGTTTTGAGCTTAGGAAGTGGTCCAGCAACCATGCGGCTGTACTGCAAAACATACCTGAAGAACATAAAATGGTACCAGATTTGACGTTTGACAGTGACACCAACTTCATCAAGGTTCTTGGCCTTGCCTGGAATGCTCATCAAGATGTTTTTAATTATCAAGTGAATCAAATCCCACGCGGCTGTACAAAGCGGACAATGCTCTCTGAGCTTGCCCGTATCTATGACCCTATCGGTCTACTGACACCATTAACATTTTTGGCAAAATCTCTTATTCAACGTCTCTGGTTACTAGGGTCTTCTTGGGATGAACCTGTACCCGATGACATTCATCAAATTTGGACGAAGTATACGCATCAATTATCAAATCTCTCTCAATTACGTATTCCCAGACGTATTACACATGATCAAGCAGCGTCTTATCAAATTCATGGCTTCTGCGATGCTAGTGAAGCTGGTTATGCGGCCGTAGTCTTTCTTCGTTCCAGTATTTCTCAAGATCAATATCAAGTCCGTCTGGTGAGCGCAAGATCACGTGTTGCTCCCACCAAGCGTAGAACGCTGCCGAGACTCGAGCTCTGCGCTGCATCATTATTAGCAGATCTCATGAGTTATATCATGAACATATATTCTAACATTATCAACATTGACGGTGTGTTCGCATGGTCTGATTCCATGATAGTGCTAGCATGGATCAAATCAAACTCCACCAATTTTAAAGCATATGTCGGTAATCGTATAGCAAATATTCAAAGAAAATTACAAAATGCTACCTGGAAACATGTGCCAGGCAAGCAGAATCCAGCTGATTGCGCAAGTCGTGGTCTGTTACCAGACGAGCTTATCAGCCACGCCCTCTGGTGGACCGGACCGGAGTGGTTATCACTAAATCATAATCAATGGCCTAAAGAGCCATTAAATACAGAATCATGTTGCATCACAAATAATGATGTAGCCTGTGAACAACGTATCACAGTGCTCTCAAACAGCTTAAACGATAGCAACCCTTTAGAAAATCTCATTAACAAATTTTCGTCATTACGCAAAATTCAACGTATTTTAGCATATTGTTTCCGATTCATTAAAGCTTTACGCAAAAACAAAGTAGTTAACCATTTAACAGAAGATGAGCTACACAACGCCCTCATGGTGCTTGTGAAACACGTACAACATATTGAATTTAAAGATGAAATCAAACAATTATTAGCAAAAAAAGTTTTACCTAAACCTTTTAGGAAACTTAACCCATTTATAGATCACTCTGGTGTTTTGCGGGTGGGGGGAAGGCTCTCTCGTTCTGATTTAGAATTTGAAACAAAACATCCATCGTTGCTTCCTCGTAAACATCTTTTAACTCAGCGCATCATTGAATCGGTGCATAATGAAAACATGCATCCAGGATTACAAACACTTGCCTGGGTCCTGGCCTCGGGGGCTCTCGGGCCTCGACTGGAGGCGTTCTTAAGCGCATGTTTGGAGAGAGGCCAGTTTCCACGCCGTTGGAAGACGGGGAAGCTGGTCCTCATTCGGAAGCCAGGGCGCCCTGCGGACTCTCCGTCCGCATTCCGGCCCATCGTGCTGCTCGACGAGGTCGGCAAGCTCTTTGAGAGAGTGATTGCGGGCCGCCTCGTCGGGCACCTGGTGAGGACGGGGCCGGATCTTGCGGACAGCCAGTTCGGTTTCCGCAAGGGGCGCTCGACGGTGGACGCCATCATGCGCGTGAGAGCCCTCACGACGGGGGACGCGGTGTCCCGGGGTGGGGTCGTCGTGGCGGTGTCACTCGACATCGCCAACGCGTTTAACACCCTGCCCTGGAGCACCATTGTGGAGGCACTCCGGTATCACCGGGAGCCGCCCTACCTCCGTCGAATAGTCGAGGCGTATCTGACGGAAAGAGCCGTCAGCTACCCCGGTCGCGATGGGGAGTGGAACCGGCGAGAGATGTCGTGCGGTGTCCCACAGGGATCGGTCCTGGGGCCGCCTCTGTGGAACATCGGGTACGACTGGGTGCTGCGCGCCGACCTCCCTGATGGCGTCAGCGTGGTTTGCTACGCTGACGACACGCTGGTCCTGGCGCAGGGGAGGTCGCATCAGGCGGCGGCCGACGCGATGACACGCGGGGTTGCGATAGTCGTGGAGAGGATCCGGCAGTTGGGTCTCGAGGTGGCATTGCACAAGTCCGAGGCCATGTCGTTTCATGGGCCCCGGAACGCGCCGCCATCGGGATCCCAACTAACGGTAGGAGGGGTTCACATCGGCGTCGGGATGACGATGAAATACCTGGGTCTCGTCCTCAACAGCCGATGGAACTTCGTGGAGCATTTCCGACGTTTGGCCCCCAAACTGGAACGGGCCGGGGCCGCCTTCAAGCGGCTCTTGCCCAACCTGGGGGGGCCAAACGCCTCCTGCCGGAGGCTTTACGCGGGGGTCGTGCGGTCCATGGCCATATACGGGGCCCCGGTGTGGGCGCGTTCACTGCGGCGGCGAGCCGCCCACTACCTGAACGCGCCCCAGAAGGTGGTAGCCATAAGGGCTATCCGGGGCTACCGCACGATCTCTGGCGAGGCGGCAAGCCTCCTTGCCGGACTGCCGCCATGGGATCTGGAGGCGATGGTCCTCGCGCGCCTGTATGAGTGGCGCGCGGAGGCACTACGCCGGGGGGAGGATCCGCTTCCGCGGCAAATCGCTGCGGAGCGGACGGATCTCCGGCGCGATCTCATGGCGGCATGGAAAGAGCGACTGTCGCAACCCAGCGCAGGGCACGCCGCGATAGCGGCGATAAGACCCCTCTTTGAGGAGTGGCTAGAGAGGCGCCACGGCGCCCTCACCTTTCGCCTGACGCAGGTCCTCACCGGACACGGAAGTTTCGGGAGGTTCCTGCACATCATCAGGCGGGAGGAAACGCCCGGGTGTCACCATTGCCAGGATCGCCCAGAGGACACGGTGGAGCACACGGTGGAGGTCTGCCCCGCTTGGGCGGAGCACCGCCGTGTCCTCGTAGAGGCGATTGGCAGCGACGGCGACCTCTCGCGTCCGGCCCTGGTGCAAGCCATGGTCCGGGGCGAGAGGGAGTGGGAGGCAGTCACCTCCTTCTGCGAAGCAGTCATGCTAGCGAAGGAGGTGGCGGAACGGCTCAGGGAGAGAGCCTCCCGTCCCAGCCGCCGCGGGAGACGCTCCGGGCGTCGGGAGCCGCGTGACGACTCCCGGCCACCGTAGGCGCGGGCCTGCGGGCGGAGAGTAATGGGTAGCTCACCGCCCGATCAGGACCAGGCCCGTGCCGGACGGCGCGTACGTGTTCCACGCGCGCCTCAAAGAGATGTCAGCATCGAGGAGGGGCCCCTTAGGGCCGAAGCCTGCCGGGTCAGCGGGATTGTCCGAAAGGGTTACCGCTGGCCCGGAACATAAAGGGCTAAGGAAGGAACACGGGTGGGTTTTAGTCAGTAAGAGTCTGACACTCCCTTCCGCTCCACCCAGAGCGGGAGGAGTCATTTGATGATTTCCCATCCACAAAAAAAAAAAAAACAAAAAAAAAAAAAAAAAAAAACAAAAAAAAAAAAAAAGGATTACAAACACTTCATTATTTAATTCTTCAAAATTTTTGGATTTTGTCTCCAAGGCGGGCAATTCAACAAGTTTTATCAAATTGTTATAAATGTTTGCGTGTCAAGCCCACGGCATTTGAGCCTAAAATGGCAGATTTACCTAAACTCCGTGTCACTCAATTAAAATCATTTCAAGCAGTTGGTTGCGATTATGCAGGTCCCTTTAATGTAACCCCCGTCAGAAGGCGTGGATCACGTGTTACGAAGGCGTACCTATGTCTTTTTGTGTGCTTTGCCACAAAAGCGCTCCACTTGGAGCTAGCTTCGGATATGTCATCTGCGTCATTCCTAGCGGCATTACGCAGATTCATCGCACGGCGTGGTAGATGTAATGTTATCCACTCAGATTGCGGAACAAATTTTAAAGGCGCTCAATCAGAGTTGTCCAATATCATGAAGTCGGCGTGTGAGACCGAACATATATCATTTCATTTCAACCCTCCTGGGGCCCCCCACTTCGGAGGACTTTGGGAAGCTGGGGTTAAGTCCGTTAAGACGCATCTTTATCGTGTGATAGGTACACAGATACTTACATATGAAGAGCTCAATACCCTACTTGTCCAGGTGGAATCCATTTTAAATTCAAGACCTTTATGCTCCATTAGTTCGGATCCCAGTGACATCACGGCACTCACCCCAGGCCATTTTTTAACGTTAGCACCATTAACAACATTACCAACACCAAATTATACAAACATACCAACTAACCGTCTGACACGTTGGCAACTTTTGCAACGAATGCATCAGGACTTTTGGTCACGATGGCACTCGGAATACTTAACCCATTTGACGCAACGTTTGAAATGGAATGAATCCTCACGTGCCGTTCACATCAATCAATTAGTCATTATTAAAGATGAATGTTATCATCCGTTACGATGGCGGCTTGGTAAGATAATAAAATTATATCCTGGCCGTGATGGGATTCCTCGTTCGGCCACTGTCAAAACTGCTCAAGGTACTCTTGATAGACCTTTAGTAAAATTATGTCCTCTCCCTGATGGGCATAATTAAATTTTCACTACTTTTATATCATAATTTAATATTGTATTAATAATATATATACACATCATATTATTTGCATATCCATCAATCATATCATTTATATATAATATCAGTTTTTGGTTTATATGGACGTAGCTTCATTGTAGAGTTCAGGCTCCATAATTTCGCCAGCAGGGGGGAAGAATGTTAAAGTATCAAAATAAATAAAAACATTCAATTGACTAATGCACAGTCACACAACTTCCTAATTCCAAACCCTTCCTCCGTTCATTCATTTCCTTCCGGAACCAATCAATCCCTTAACAACTCACTCAAGAGAACTCAACGGAAAAATGGCGCGTGCGATCCTCCGCCGGCTATAAAACATAAATCAACCATGTACTAACAAAACCTACCTACAAAGACCTTCAACAATTCTGTGTCAGTGTTAAGTGTAAAATCAGGGACGTCCCTGGACTGTAGTGGAGTGGCGCCACGGAAAAGCCGTCGACCGGGAAAACCAGTGAGTACCTTTCCTTCAATCCCAGTTTTCCAAGTGATTGTGCACGACTAGAGGCTCGCCTATGGCCACAGTTCCATCGAAGGGTTTTATTCATCAATAACATTAACACCTTGCATATAATGTCAATAAACTTCAAAGACAAATGTACAAATATTTTCATGACATCGTTTATTTTTGCGTTTTTCTGGAAATCCAAAAAAATCTAATAAAAATTATAACTCTGTTTTAAAGTATACTTAAGATCCGGCAGTTCTACTCTCGCATTCAAAATAGTTCATACTTTCGATTATTAGAAAAACCGGGCAAGAGCGAGTCGGACTCGCGCACCGAGGGTTCCGTAACATCCGGATTTATGCATAAGGTTTATGTTTATGAAATTAAATGTTTTATTTTTATTTTTGAGTTGATTGAATGAATGGTAAATTACGGTTTACGATTTATGACGTATTAAAAAAAAACTACTTACTAGATCTCGTTCAAACAAATTTTCGGTGGTAGTTTACATGATAATGTACATCATATATTTTTTTTTAGTTTTATCATTCTCTTATTTTAGAAGTTACAGGGGGGGGGACACATTTTACCACTTTGGAAGTGTCTCTCGCGCAAACTATTCAGTTTAGAAAAAAATGATATTAGAAACCTCAATATCATTTTTGAAGACCTACCCATAGATACCACACACGTGTAGGTTTGATGAAAAAAAAAATTGAGTTTCGGTTCTAAGTATTGGGAACCCTAAAATGTATTGATGTTTTTCTAATTTTGTGTGAAAATCTTAATGCGGTTCACAGAATACATTTACTTACCAAGTTTCAACAGTAGGTATAGTTCTTATAGTTTCGGAGAAAAGTGGCTGTGACATACGGACGGACAGACAGACAGACAGACGGACAGACAGACAGACAGACAGACATGACGAATCTATAAGGGTTCCGTTTTTGCCATTTGGCTACGGAACCCTAATAAAAAAGTGATGTCCGTTTTTTGAGGCATTTATCATACTGTGCGATAGTGGAACTAATGTAACTTTTGTTGATGAAATCCATGGTTACAGTTTGCGCGTCGATGTTCCTGCCACCCATGATCAATATCGAGTGGTCGTCATCGATTCATGTGTAAAGGGATTGTTAAAAGAAAGTTCAAAAGTGAATGGTCCTTACCGTGTGGCTGCGCAAGCGGCGGCGGCGACGCGCTGGCGGGTCCGGGCGGGGCGTGCTGCGTAGTCGCCGACATGAGGTGCCGGGACAGCTCCGATACACTCGAGAATTTCATGCCTACAACAACATAGACTTTAGAACAAAGTGCAGATTATTCTTTGGAGTCATTTCCTATACTTATATAAATTTGGTTGATATGTTTAAATAAATATACTATCTTTTTAACAGTCTCTTCTGAGATTTCACAGCGAAGCAACTGAAGAAGTGTTATTTTACGTTCGTATCTGCGGCGCATGAGGTCTGCGAGGCGTATTTAGTTTGTGGGACATACATTTTGTGCAACGTGTATGTTAGCCCAAGTAAGCACGGGCGCGTTTTTCTCGCGGCGATTTAAGGCCGCAGCACACTTGTAACACCCGACGCCATCCCACGCTTACTTATTGGCCAAACGACGAAAATAGCTCAACGAGATAAAAAATGTGGCCATAAGTCTGTTTCCGCCTTTATTTTCGCGCACTGGATTCTCAACGCACTGCTTACCGCCGAGAGTTGAGTGTTTTTTGACGCGCTGGTTTCTTTAAAGAGATTAAAAGAGCGCCTGACGTCAGCTCAGAGATACCGGGGCTTTATCAGTTTCGTTGTATCGTATCGTTTAATGGTTCGCCTCCTATAACATGACACCCAGCTGACGGAATATAACGACGGCGAAGTGCCAATACCTCCTAACTGACATTCCTTGAGAAATTCACGTTATTTATTGTTTTGAATTTAAAAGCGTTATTCGCGTTTTATTGAAATCGCCTAAGTCTATTTTTAGTTGCAACAGCATTCAATTAAAATGTTGAAGTACGTACCTCCCAACTAAACCAACGCAAAGTGTCTATTTTTGAACGTTTTTTTCAGTTTGTGTAAATTTTTGACTTTGTCAGTTAGGAGGTATTGGCACTTCGCCGTCGATAATAGGGAATAGATAGAGACATGATATGTTTTGTAAATATCCCCAAAAGCATATTATTTTTTTTAAAATTCAGATGGTTGGGTACATACCTAATTTCGTTTCGGCCCAATCACAAACTATCCTCTCGTTTTCTCTTGATGCCGCAGTTGGTTCCTGCAAGAATAGGTACAGCAGAAATTCAGAATCTGAAATAATCATCAAGTTGTGTAACAACAAACTCAATGCCATACATGACATGAGAAAGTACAAATTTCATTACAACCAATTTTTTTAAGGATTTTTAATACAAATGGTCACTCTCAAATCAACTTAGAATACATGACGCTTAAAGTAAATATAGTTAAGTAAGTAGGCAATGGTGAGTAAATTATCAGATTATGATTTGAAGTATAGAATTGGCTTGCTGATTGACTACATTGCCGTATGTCCATATAATACACAAGCCGTCAAAATTGGGTTACTTATTCCGTTTATCCATTCCCAAAAAATCCACCCTAAGGTTCCACACGGAACACGCGGGCATGTCCGTGAATCTACCCTAGGCCACGGAATAACCGAAAATTTTTCGACATTTTATTCTTCCGGTTTTAAGTTGCTTTTAAGTCTTCGATGGGAATTTTTTCTCACTATACAAGGTCAAATCAAATTAGCTAGCGAGACTCCGTAGCCGTAATGGGTAGGTACTGATATCTTAAAGTTCGCAAAACATACCTTGGATGATTCACCCAAATCAGGTAACTGTGGTACTTCTAATTTGATCTTTTTCCTTAGTCCCGCGTAGCAATATCTAGAAAAAAAGAAGCGATAGTTTAGTGCAGATTCTATCAAGTCTGAATTGCCTTCTTTTTTCACTAGAAAGTCTTTTTCACGTTTATTTTAAGTTAAATATTTTATTATACACATAAACCTTCCGGAATATTTATACTCTACGTCTACATGATAGTGAAAACCGCATCAACATCCGTTAAATATATAGTTTAGAACAACAACGCGACCACTTTTTTTTTTTTTAGGGGAATGGCATCTCGCAGTTCAACCTGGGAGGTTGTCTACTGCTTAACCGGACTTTCCTGTGAACTGCTGTGACCTCCAGCCAGGGCTTAAAAACTAACTAAAAACTAAGCGACTACACGCTAAGGCCACCCCCCGGTGGGGTCGGACCTCGGCTTAGGCGTCGCTGGGAGAGGACAGCAAGGGACAGGCTGGATCGGAATTATTTAGGGGGTAGTATTTAAACGCAAATCAAAAAATACCCTTTTTCTATGCAATAAGATTCCGAATTCCCATCAAAATTACTGATTGCACAGCAAAATATTCAACTCAAAATATCACTAAACACACTACAATTTATTTTCGCAGCGTACAGCGATTTTTCCTAATGCAAAAGCTTTTTCATCAATGCACAGCTAATAATCTTAATGCACATTATACATGTTAACTCTTTTTCTTTTAGATATAGCTTCTATTTTTATATTATTTACAGCAGTTTTTCTAAATAAAACAGCATTTTATTAGTCACAATCGTCTTATTATTTATTAATTACCACATAATGAGATCAGCAAAAAAAATATAAAATTAGATACAAAATTGTAATTTATTGAATTATTAAAGCGGGTCTTGCTTTCGCTTCGCTTTTTTGATTTGCGTTTAAAGTTTCTGGCACTCGCCGGCCGCTACCGCGGCACCGCTCGCTTCGCTCGCTCGGCTCGTGCGTAAGAGGTCACAGTTTTCACCTAACCTAACCTAAGCATTTTTTTTTAAATAATTAACCTCGTCTAACTAATTTGATTCTCGATAGCCTGTTAAAAATAATCTCTTTTTTCCATATTTTTTTCTATATAATCTAGTCGTTTCTGGCACTCGCCGGCCGCTACCGCGGCACCGCTCGCTTCGCTCGCTCGGCTCGTGCGTAGGAGGTCACAGTTTTATCCTAGTCTAATCTAAGCATTTTTTTTTAATAATTAACCTCGTCTACCTAATTTGGTTCTTGATAGCCTGCTAAAAATAATCTCTTTTTCCATATTTTTTTCCTATATAAGTAATCTTGTCGTTTCACGCCCGCCGGAAAAAATGGATAAAGACGACAGAATTAATCGAATTCTGCAACACATTTCTGAATTCTCCGAAATAAAATTGCTAATGTCCATTGCAAAAAAATTTAAATTGTGAGTTACAAATATTTTGTATTAAATAAATGATTATTTTAAAATAAAATTGCATTTTTTGATTTTTTTTTTAGTTAATTTGTTCTGCTTTTAGAAATAATGCAATGTAAAAGGATTTTTTTGTTATAATAATTATTAAATTTGCCGAGCATGGCTTCTTGAAAATTAAGACAAATATGATGAACAGGTTTTGTTGTACTTACTGGTTAATATGCGACTGGGATAGTCATTTTGCTATGAAATATGGAAAATTTGCTGTGCAGTCAGTATTTATGCTAATGTATGTAGTATTTTTGTACAAAAATAAATTTAACTGTATTGCATTATGAGGAAAAAAGTAATGTCATATTGATGTATAATTTCGAATTATCTGCAGTTTGAGTTTTGTTAAACAATTAGTTTAAGTAGCGAAGTAAGTTATTTGATGTAAAAAAGAATATAAATGATGAGTATGTATTGATAGGCGATTATTTATTTGATATGCAATTTATAATATCCCTTATTTAGGGACGGATTTTGAACTACAGGCTCAGCGGCGCGGGCTGGCTCGAGCAAGGGTCGGGGACAACGCGGCCACAGACAGCGAGTACAATTTATAATATTATTAGCCGACCAGACAGACGTTGTCCTGCCCGAACAGCGCCACCTACCGGGCCCAATTGTGAATCTAAACCATCCAAGGACCTACTTAAACACACAAAAAGTTCATCAAAATCGGTGCAGCCGATTAGGAGGAGTTCAGTGACATACACATACACGTACGTACAACTTTGCTTTCTCAGTAGCAGCCCGGATTCGCAGACTAGATTTGATGGCATTATACTCACCCCCTTATATTAGGTACAGTCAACAAAAGAGATAAGTATGCAGGTTCGTCGGATATAGTTGAAGTTTAGTAAGAAACCGACGGATGTTCTCGAACAAAATTTTATTTTATGAATAGAAAACAAACAGCTCATTTATCAAATTAAATTTCAGTCGACAACATCCATCGGTTTCTTACTAAACTTCAGCTATGTCCGACGATCCTGCATACTTATCTCTTTTGTTGACTGTGCCTAATATAAGGGGGTGAGTATAATGCCATCAAATCTAGTCTGCGAATCCGGGCTGCTACTGAGAAATCAAAGTTCTACCTACGTAAGTGTGTATGTCACTGAACTCCTCCTAAACGGCTGCACCGATTTTGATGAACTTTTTGTTTGTGAACACCTCTCCTGTCTACCCCTTCGAGAAATACAGGCGTTATGTTATGTTGTGATATCCTAGTAGACTTTCCTCATAAATCATTAAGAAGGAACGTTAATTTTTACATGCATTATTATAGTTGAATGCTGATTTATTTTTATTACGTATCTCTTAATGGATGACACGTGTATCGTGTTCGCATATAATGCACCTAACTACATAGACACGTATTCATATCTATACTAATATTATAATGCGAAAGTACCTGACTACAAACCACTGAACGGGTCTGAACCAATCGTTATGAAATTTGACAGATAGGTAGCCTGAAGGGCCCGTGGCTAAATAATAACAGCCGCACAGGTTGATCGATCAGGTTAAGCTACACTTGCCGCGGTTGGTCTGTGGATGGGTGACCATCTTTACATTCCGTGACCCCTCCGTGCCTCGGAAAGCACGTTAAGCCGTTGGTCCCAGCTGTCATTTGTGGATCAGAAGCCCGAAAGTCTGACAACCAGTCTTACCAAGGGGTAACGTATTACCCAGTAACTGGGTTGTGGAGGTCAGATAGGCAGTCGCTCCATGTAAAATACTGGTATTCAGCTGAATCCGGTTAGACTGGAAGCCGACCCCAACATAGTTGGGAAAAAGGCTAGGCAGGTGATGATGAGGTAGCCTGGGACCTTCAGGGTAATTGCGTAACAGACTATCAGTAGCAATCGGGTTTCATTTTGACAGTATGACAACATTCATTGCGTGATTTACGTTGTTGAGCAGACACAGTTTTCGAACATATAATAATAATACAGTTTATTTCTTATATACAATTTTGCCTTAGGTATGCTAGGACCTTTGTGAGAGCTGGAGTCTGAACTAGGTTCGGGACCTGTATGACAGATCTCCAGGCTCACACCCCTTCAAACATTTATTATAACGGCATCTTGATTTAGTTTATACATAATATTATCACTATTAGAAAACTGTTTAAAAAAAATCGAATAAAAAGGTAAATCTATAATAAAGGTGGTATAATGTTAGTGAAGTGTAAGGTGATGTTATTGTAGGATTGCGTGTGTAGTGTAGTGTGTGAATGTGTTATGTATGTGTGCATGTAAGTCTTGTATGAGAGTTTGTGCTTATTAGTAAATTTGAGTGGGTAAAACGTTCAAAATTATTTAATGGTTTGGAGCAATGGATTAGCAATATGCTTCAAAATGATTCAAATTGAGAGTAATAGTGTGTTGCTCTATGGTTACGCAATTAGGGTGCCGGAGTTGGCTCAGCCTAGATATCTATTAATATTACATTATAAAGAGGTAAAATTTGTTTGTTTGTAAGTTTGTATGCAGGGGGTAATCTCTGTAACTACCAGTCGGATTTGAAAAAATCTTTTTGTTATTGATAGCCCAATTCTTTCTTAAGGAAGGCTATAGGCTTTAACATCACACTATGACCCTTAGGAGTCGAGCAAAAACGCTACGCTAAAACGAAGTGATAGGGCAGGAGACGCGGGCAGGTGATGCAATGCGACGGGATGGGTTGAGGGAACAAGAAAATTCACGCGAACGAAGTCGCGAGCAGAACCTAGTCTATATAATATAAAACAAAGTCGAGTTAGTTACACCGTTTATAAATCAAGAACGGCTGGACCGATTTTTATGATTTGTGATTTGTTGGATTTGTCTCCGTCCCGAATAGCAGAATGAAAAACAAGAGCGAGTTGGACTCGCGCGCAGAGGGTTCCGTACCATCATATGTTTTTAAATTTTCATCGGCGAGGTCTATATTCATCAGAGAATTTAAACACTGTGCACTGCGGTGTAGAATATTGCAGTTTTATGTCAGCGCCATCCCTTGAACGATAGTGGAACTAATGTAATTTTTGTTGATGATTTCTGAAAAAGTGTGCTATTTAGAGACTTCGTTTTATTTTTCCTGTAATCCTGGGTTTCCGCCCTGGCCCGGTTCGCCCCTCTTTAGTTAACCTGCATCCCCCGAACTCCTTTGGGGGATCCATATCAACACCGGGCTTAGTGTGGACGTCCAGTCAACATGGGCCACTCAGCACCAGGAACCCCGACCTCAAACCATCCTCCGTGCCCGACCTCCGAGAAGCCGGATTACAGGAGACGCCACGCTCCCTTACAAAAACTTCAAACACAGAATAATTTCAGATTTTTCTCTTTGCAAACTTCGGAGATAAGGGGGGAACGGTATTTTTTTTACATTTTTCATCACAAGTCGAAAACTATGGGGCCTAAATTTCTATACATACCCCTGTATGTTATGTTCTACGTCTGCGGAGTTTCGCTAGCTATATTAATTTGACCCTTCAAATTAATATAGCTAGCGAAACTCCGCAGACGTAATGGGTGTGGCTTCACGGGCGTACGTTCCGGATTGGCGCAAAAAAGACTAAACAGATTTGTATGAAATTGACACAGATAGTTTATAACCTGGATTCGTTCTCGTATATACGAGTATCGTTCCCGTGGGATATTTTCCAACATCCAGCGGGCGAAGCCGCGGACAAAGGCTAGACTCAGAATAAACTCTGAAGAGCGAGTGATTTATTGTTAGAAGAAGAATTAAAATAGCAAATTGTTAAGTACATAATTTTTCATAATATCCGGTGACATAGTTATCTAGAAAATAATATAAATACCTACTACTTAATCAAAATTATCAAACAAAAAAACTTTTTTTACTACCTCGTCTTTGTACTAGATCATAAAATTATTCTTCGATTGTTTTATTAAAATAAATCAGTTTTTCATTGTATAACTCGTATTCAGTCGTAGCCACGTGCCAGTAGTAAACAACATCTGATAATAATAATTATTATAAACGGTCGACGTCATCCTATAAAGTGATATTAGACGGGGTCATTGACTTTACCTACTTTGTTAGGAGCTATAAGTACATAAATATGCTCTTCTATAAAAAATTACTGCACCGTCCTAGACCTTGAACTTAATTGAAGAAAATAGGTGCCTACTGACATTATAAATACCCACATATTTTTATACTGTAATAACAATGCAAGTAATTAATTCACCTACTCATATTTATGTATAATCTATGAGTCAGGATTCAGAAGGGCTCGTGGTTAAATAATAGCCAGCACGGATTGATCGTAGGTTAAGCTACACTTGCCGCGGTCAGTTCGTGGATGGATGACCATCCATTACATATCGAGACACAGACCTCTGCAGAAAGCACGTTACGCTGCTGGTCCGGGCTGTCATTCGTAAATATTTGACAGTCGTTACGGGTAGTCAGAAGCCAAAGTATGACAACCCGTCTTACCAAGGTCACGGTCAAGGTCGTGTTACCCAGTACCTGTGTTGCGAAGGCCAGATAGGCAGTCGCTCCATGTAAAATACTGGCATTCAGCTGCATCCGAAAATAGTGGAAGCAGACACTAAAATAGGAAAAGGCTAGGCCGATTTGTAAGAGACTGGATTCTAGAGGACGCGCGCCTAGATAGATCGCAGATTAGGTTAGCAATATAAAATATTAATATTTAAAAGCTCCCTCTCACTGAGGGGAGGCCTTTGTCCCAGCAGTGGGAATATTATAGGCTTGATTGTCAGTGGCGTATTTACCCCAGGGCCATGGCCCGGGGCGGGAGCCTGCGAGGAGCGGTGCCAGCCGCACCTCGCGCTCAGCTTTTAGACTTACTGGGCATAAAGAAAAAAAAAAAAAAACTGTTCTTAAAAGGATAAAAAATCTTCTACGTTCCCGTTCCCGCGAAGAACGTTTAAACAGTTTAGCTATTCTGAATATAGATGGTGACTTGACAAACTCCGTTAATTATGACAGTGTCATTGATGAGTTTGCTAATGAAATCAGTGCTCTGGAATACCTCAATCTGTTCATCGGAAAAAAAAAGTAAATATAATAGTAAATATAATATAATGGTGTTTATTTCTTTGTATGGACTTTTTAGTTTTTTCAGTAATTATAATCATTCCCACCCCACACGACACACTGCTGGATTTTATTTTATATTTCATTAAAAGTTTTTGCTTTTTTCCGTTAAATTATGGGGCGGCAAACCTTACAGGCCCAGGGCGCTGAATCTTATAATACGCCACTGCTGATTGTGTTGTGTTGTGTAAAAGCAATGACTCGAAGCAATTGTTTTATCAGTGAATATCTTATTTCGTACGTCACAGATACTATGTAAGTACTTACAATAAGATTTGCTTGTAATGATAAACTTGCCAATTGTGATAGTCACACAACAAACGCGACAGATCGGACAAAGATAAATTAAACGCACATTATTGCTACATTGATAGCCATTGTAAGTATCATAATAACTTGCGGGGTAATTTTGTAACACACTACCAGTAGGAATGGCTCAGTTCAACAACATTTATTGCATTATTTACGTAGTTAAAAGGACAAATTTTACGAACATAGGAAGCAATAGATTACCAATATCCTTCATAATTCAAATTGTGATTGATAGTGTATTACGCAATTATAGAGCATAGTGCATAGCAGAGGTACACCTACAAATTTTAACAGTTAGGTATGTTTAGGGCCCATATAATTGGGGATTTGGGGCAAGACTAAAAATCTAAACTACTGGCACATTCCTGATTAAAAAAACACTTTGCCGATCCGAGATCTAAATTCAGGAAGCTACGCTCAACGTAGGATGCCCTGGTGTACGACCTAGACCTTAATTTCATGCTAGAATTATCAGACAATGTTGCTAATTTCTGATACTTCTAAATCAAAAGCATTAAACATGATTATTTTAATAATAAATGATGATTATTGTCCTCTGCTCTGGAGGGTTATCTCGTTATTAATTTATTGTCACACGTTTACGTAATCTTTAATAACGAGACCCACGTTTAGTAGGTAGGTAGGTTGTTAAACAAATACAATGATAGTTATTATTACTTATCCGTTTTTGTCCAGTTTCTAGATTGTGTAACTTAATCATGCCTAGCCAAAAATATTAGTTTATCTAACTAACCAAGCCCATACGTATACGCACGGGCGACGACGATTTTTTTTCGCGCACTGAATTTTCAGCGCTCTATTTGGCGCCGAGAGTTGAAAATCCAATTATGACTTTTTGGCGCGCTCGGATGCGATCAGTTGGATTCTCAATGTTCGGTCCAACACCGAGAGTTTAAATTCCAATGCGCGATAAAATTCCGCCGCGATATTTTTACGTCCGTGAATCCTCCTGAAATCTCCGAACCCCACTGCACTATCAAAAAAAAAAAACAAAGCAAAGTCCAACGGGCTAAGCAATCTTGTGATTGAATCTAAATTATATTTGACAATACGGAACGTCCGTTTTATTATCTTGTAGATCCTTAGAGAAATTGATAACGAGTTATAAGCAGGTATTGCATAATAAACGTTGCCAGATATGGCTTATCTGCAGTTAAAACAATCAACAGATTTTTATGACAGGCGTTTTACTGATCTTACTCAATAAATATTAAAATTAAAATAATTTATATGTTTAAGATTATTATTTTGCTTTTATAGTAAAAAAAATGGGCTTGTAAATCAGAGTAAAGTACATAATTAACTTTCAAAACATCAAAGAAAAAGACTACAAAGTACAATAAAGTATAGTAGTAAGATCAATCATCCTCAAAATTATTATTACAATTGAACTATTCTTTGATTAGATATTATTAAATTAAGTAGGTAACGTTTTGAATTATTATTAATAATAAGTAGTTAATTTTTTTATATATTTTTTTAAAATAAGTAATCAATTAACTAAGTGTAAAATGTTTGGTACTTTGGTAATAATTTTTATTTCTGCAAAAAGTCAAATTTTGAGTGACTTTAACAGGAAAATATGTAAGTACAGTAACGCACATAAAGGTTACGCACCTGAATCATTTTGAAGGATATTACTAATCCATTGCTTCGTATGTTCAAACCATTTGTCTACTTAACAACGTACATAACGCAATGAATGTTGTTGAACTGTCAAAATGAAAGCCATTGCCACTAATACTACTAATTAACCCTTTTTGGTTTCGCTTGTCATCAGAGAGCTCACGAAAGAAAGAAAATATGTCTGGGTCGCTGTCACTATTATACACCATTTAACCCTCTAATTCAAATATTGTAGGCAGACGTACCGATTACCGCGTTCCTGTTGTTATTAAGTCTAACTGCATTTACTTTACACTCGAAACGTTCACCGATTGTCGAATTCTTTACCAAAATTCCAAGGTAGTAAATCGTATTTTACTGCTATTTAAAATGAAGTTTATTTTATTACATATAATGCGCCTCAACGTAAACACTTTTGACGTAACTGTACAAAACACGTGTATAGAGATTAGTCATTTTCCAGTAACTTATACATTTTATACAAATATGTGTATCTATGTGAAGTGCAGTGCACATAATAATTATTGTTTATGTAACGCATTATTAATTTACTCCCACAATATTACAACCGGATTACGATTACGACATGACAGAACTATGAACTGTCTTTACTACCTACAGGTAGCTATAAAAGTCCATTAACACTGTCACTTTTACATAGTTACCTAGTCATCAAAATGGACACAACTCTATTAACTGCTTTTCAGCTTTTCATAGAGCTAAGAGTTAATATTCTTTTAATTTTACTATTGTTCAGTTTTTAATTAAATATTTTGCTCAATAATTAAGAATAAAAAATCTGAAGATTATATCATTTTTTGCTGCTGACTTTACCTATAAGGTACTTGCCTATATTAGGGAAATCAATTGGAATTAATTTCTTTCAAAAGCAAAAGCATATTGCGGTAGGCTATGCAAACAACGAGGAAAGTTTAAAGACCAATGAATGGATTTTAGTCATAGAGCAATGCTAACAATGTAATGGCAAAAAACCCAGTTGACCATGCTTACATAAACATAACATATCATCGCCACTGTAGTCCACGAAGAAGTTGGCAGGAGAATTTATTTATAAAGAATACTAATAATATAATAAAGCTGAAGACTCTGTTTGTTTGAACGCGCAAATCTCTGGAACTACCAATCGGATTTAAATAATTCTTTTTGCATTTAATAGCCCAATTCTTGATTATTGGTAAGCTATTTAACATCACGTTACGACCCTTAGGAGCCGAGAAAAAAGAAAAAACCTGCCATGTGTCTGTCGGACCACGCAGAATGAAGGGTTCCGTAGTTGGAATTAATTTATTCCAAGAACAAACTTAACATTGTAGTTGAAAAACATGTTCTCCCATACAATCCAACTGAAAATGGAAGTTTGTACGCACAATATTGAGAGATTTGCCATGTTGTTTTAAGACCAAATACTTCTTATAGGTTTTTCTGCAATCTATAGGTATAGAACGATTTTCTGTATTTTTTCAAAATTTTAGGCCCAGTAGCTTCGAAGATAAGGGGGGGAATGGTCAATTTTCGTATTTTTTTTTTAAATAACTTTAATACAATTTACTTTAAAATTATGAAAAATTATATTTGAGATCCTAAGTCCTTATTTCAGTAAGCCCTTTCGTTATTATTTCAGTATTAGCGAAACTTGTTTTTTTTTTCATTTGCCCCCAAAAATGACCCC
Organism: Mesoligia furuncula; assembly: GCA_916614155.1. NCBI lineage: Eukaryota > Metazoa > Arthropoda > Insecta > Lepidoptera > Noctuidae > Mesoligia > Mesoligia furuncula. Next base: position 16,033,579 of record OU744793.1, on the reverse strand, counting down.
ACTATTCAAAATTCATTTATTTACGTTACATGTCTGTGTTTGGGTCACAAGGATTCATATGTGTACCAAATTTGAACTTAATCACTCCATTAGATTCGGAGCAAATTGGCTGTGACAGACGGACGGACAGACACACGAGTGATCCTATAAGGGCCCCGTTTTTTCTTTTTGAGGTATGGAACCATAAAAAAGGTCAGAAAGAACGCTAAGCGAAGCGCGGGCGCGCGATGCAAAGCGATGCGGTCGGTCGGGGGCCGAGGGAGTTTTATAAAAATGTGGCTGTTATTTTAGTATATTGTGAATCCTATCTTACGACTTCAACGCGAACAAAGTCGCTGGCCGAAGCTAGTATATTAAAGATTATGGCACATTATACCGGCACCGCAACTGCACAGCTGCAGCACGGCATGGCATCGCCTAGAATTTAGGCTACGGCTAGACGCTAGCGAGGTGCAAGCTCGCAGTCCGCGCGCCAGCCGCGAGGTGCAAACTCGCAGTCCGCGCGCTGGCCGCGAGGTACTAGCTTGCTGTCACCGCGAACACAATTGTTAATTGGCGACGGTGGTGCTACGGCGCATCGACGTTGTTTCGCTGGCGACTCGTAGTCGACGCTCAGTAAGCACGCGGGCTGCGAGAGTGCGAGATCAGCGAGTCGAGTTGTATGGTAGCGGCAAGCGCGCTGACTGCCCGTCGTTGGCTTTTTATAATGACATTATGGAATAATTATACGACACACGATTTAATGCTCAAGTAATTTAAATGACCAGTTAATTGCTGGGTTGGAGCGGTGCCGGTATAGTGTGCCATGACCTCAATATTTAACTGATATAGCACAGAAATTACGATGTTTTAACATGTCTCCACTGCACCCGTGCGAAGCAGGGGCGGGTCACTAGTATTACAATACAATGACAACATGTACAAAGAACTGGATATTACCTGGAGTTGCCGCGCGTCCCCAGCCGTCGCGGCCGCACAGTTGGGTACACCTGCTTCATTACTTTCCCGAAGTCCGCCGTAGAGAGAGGTTTCATATTACTGCTCATACAATGTGCACTGCCAAAAAAAAAAACAATGTATTTTACTTACTTTTCAAAGTTTATTAATACTTCATTCATTGTATGATCGTCAGCGAGGGATAAGCTACTCATATCGTTTCCTGTGGGTGTTACAGAGGCGCGTGCAGGAGTTATATTAAGATTGATGCCTTGAACAGCAACAGGAAATTATAAAATCATTCTAACAAGTGCAATTCTAGCTATTTTTAATAAATCTGACCAGTAGAAAAGATATGACATGAGATGCAAAATCAATTTCATATTAATTGAGAGTAGGATTTTTACTGACAGTCAACAAATTATTTTACAGTATGTGGAAAGATTTTTCAATATAAATGTTATTCATTCAATCATTCAGCTGAAAGACTTCCACTGCTGGACGTTGGCCTCCCCCAAGCCCCAACAACTGGTTCTATGCTTTCCGCATCCATCCGAAAGGTTCTGGAGTGGCAACCATATACCGGAAGACATACCACAAGGTGAACCGATGATCTTATAAAGGTCACAGGTATTGGCTGAATGCGGGGTAAATATTTTACTTCAATGTTTTTCATACAGGATTCTTATAGGAAAATGATTTTTATCAGTTACTCACATATATTCATCATACACATCCTGCTTAGGTAATGATACGTCCGGGTCAACTTCTAAGTGTGTCTGTATCCAAGTTACAGTCTGCTGAAGTTCAGCCCTGCAACATGTTCGGGATTTATTTATAAACGATGATTAAAGTTAAGTACCATTCAAACATCAAAAATTTATTGTTAAACAGTAGCTAATCACTACTTAACTTTAAGCAACATTTTATTATTTAAATATAGGGGTACAATTAGTAGTAAAAAATAATCATAACGATTTCATTTATTTTCATATAGTTAGCTCCAACATGGTGTCTACTCTACTCTCCTAAATGCTTGACTAACATTTTTTGATGTTTGGTAAACAGTGCTCAAGTGGCTCAAGGTCACATGCTGTAAAATGCTTATTATTTAATAGTCAAAGACATTTATTCATGAACAAGTAACTTGTATCCGAATTTACACACAAAAAAATACATTCATTCATTCATAAATTACATCATCAATTTAAAAATAACAGATTTACATTTCTTCAATAGTACTTCATCATTAATGCATTATTCATTAGCATTACTATTTTTTTATAAGTTTTCTTATTATAGTGTCTGCACTGCACATACATAATTATGGACATTCCCCTCATTAATGAAACCAGAACTAATTTTATGGTTTCTATTTGACTTACACATTTGTTGTAGATTTAGCCAGTGATGTGCAAATATGAGTCAGTATGAGGATACTATTAGAGTATAAATTATAATGTAGGTATTCGAATTTAATACAAAAACAATACTCATTCAAATTTGTTATGCTTACTAAAATTATATACCCACCATACTAAAAAAGGTTCTAGTAATCTTCTGATACTGAGAGATTTAATTCATGAATATTTTATGAACAAGAACAATTACATGAGTGCATCTAATAAAGCACTTCTGTAATGAAAAATGTTTAAAGATACTGCGTACCGTGAGCCCAGTGGATTGATTGGTTGTTTGAGGGGATCATGTTGGGGCACCCCAGTAGGCAATCGCAGGTACAGAAGTAATCGCTCCGCACCGCTCAGTGCTTCCACTGCTTCTAGCAGCTGAGCCACTCTCTGCCGACCCTCCTGACTGTAACAATATTACTTTAATCAGTTATGAGTTTTTGCACTACAGCTTAGATTGTTTCCAATATGATAAAAACTTTCACTAGATTTACACTTTTTTTTGTGTTCTAAAATGTTCAAGATAATATTAGACATTGCCGAGCACTTTCTCATAACATTACATATATTAGGAAATGATTACACAGTATGACAATATTTTATATTAAATTTAAAAAATGAGAAGTGTAACATAATTTCATTTTTCTTTAACATGTTTTAATAGAAATTGGCATCCATACTGTTTGATAGAGGGCCTTCGACATGGTGTCTGTTTCTGTTCTTCTGAACAAATTAGAGATCATAGGAATAAGGGGAACGCTTTACTGACTGTTTAGACGAGCGATGAGCACATAAATACTGGTTTTTGTGTTCCTCAGGGGAGTATTCTGGGCCCAACTTTCTTCCTTAACGACATGTGTAATCTAAATATTAAACCGACGACATGGCGTTAATATTTAGCGTTAAAACTAGTAGCGAACTGTTTGAAATCGCTCAACTAGGTTTTATTACTGTGACTAATTGGCTTCAAAGCAATTTACTAACATTAAATGCCGACAAGACAAAATATATTCACTACTCCATGGGCAACTCTCAACTTAACATTATTATGCCCATCAAGTAATGATGTAACTTCTATGTAATTTAATGTGAGCTTTGAATAAAAATTATTCTTATTCTAATGTGGTAACCGTACAATGACCGTGTGTAATTATCCTTTTATTCAAAAAACGAGCAACATAAAATACCTGTGGGTAATATTGGACAACTCACTCTCTGTTAAAAAACCATATTGAAAGCCTAGTTAAAAGAGTGCGCAAACAAATATATGTTCTTTTTTTATGTTTTAATACTCAATTTTTTAATCCTAGGAAATATTACAATATGTTTTAAATAAATTGCGAACATTATTCAAAGTGAATGACACAAGTTTACTTGGCTCTATATCAATCTATAATTCAATACTGTATCAATTCTTGGGGTGGTGTACTAATTTGCTTCCTCTTGAAACTCAGAGAGCAATTTTAAAATAGCAAACTTCCATCCTTCATTTTTCCACAGGTCTGAATTGAACTTATATACTTAAATATTTACTAACCATTGACTATACACAGACAGAAAACCTACATAATATGTATTGTCTGGAAATAGAACTACTAACATGCTATTGTATTTTTATTTACCTAAGTTTTAATTTAGTTTTTATGTTACTCATTGTTAATTTCTATTTATGCACTTTCTAGCCTGAAGCACAGGTTCAACCTAGTTCAGGCAAATTAGCAACTGTGCGCTATATTCATTGTTATGGTATTCATTGCTAATGTACCCTATTTTTATAAATAAACGATTTATTATTATAGAAGTCATCAAATGAAAGGAGCAGTATCAGCAACCCAACAGCTGTGCTGCTGATAACAATGGCTCACTATCTTGGTCAAAACGAAATTCGCCGATAAAATATGTGTGGGTGTGTGAACGAAAAACTCAGCGGGGTTTGTATAATCTAGTTTGGAATGACTGACGTTACCTGAGGGTGTTCTCGACTATCTGCTGCATGGAAGCTATTTTGCCAGAGTCCATGTTGGACTCGCTGCCCTGCGCGGGCTCGCCGCCGGGGGCCGTGGAGCTCGACGATCCCGGAGCACTGCTTGGAACGGCGACACTTTCTTTATTGTAAGACGCAGTTTGCCTATGTTTTGGATGATTGACATTTTCCCGATGAAGTTTCGCGTCATCTACTAGTTCTCTCTCAGTTTTAACATTTTTTTCACTATCGTCAGTGGCCCAAGGTTGAAATGGACTTGTACTATCCATTCTAGCCCAAGCAGCTTATAAAAATATTGTTATTTGATTTCATATTGAAACTTTTTCTAATCTGAATTATAAAATGCGTAACAAAACTCCATTTTCTTGACATTTGATCAGCTGTGCGGTGAGGTGGAGTGAAGGGGGGATAAGTATGGGGTTATCAGCACTTGAGCAGTTTTTCAATACAAATTATCCATCATTTTATTTTAAATATTCGTTATAATATATTAAATAATTTATATTGTTATCATGTAGATATTAAAATTTTATTTGAATAAATATTACATTGAAAGAACTACTAAACGCTGTCTCATGCAGGGACTTTAGTTTAGTCGCTTCGCTATTGTTTTCAATAACATAAGCTCTTAATTACTTTACTCTTTGCATAAATGCTTCCATATAACAGGCTTCGATGAAAGTTTGAGCAAGGGAGATTTTGTAATTAGTTTTAGTACATACCATTGAGAATTTGAGATAGGAATACATACTCACTTTCGGCGCTATATTGGTAATGCCGGATCCATACGCTTGCCTTACCTCGACAAACCATCACAAATTCAAACTTGTGGATTGGTCGTCTGCATCTGTGCAAATCAAAGGCGTCCCCCATTAGGGCCGCGCGGCTTTTTGTGGCAGTGAGGCCCGGCCTCATCAGGCTTTTGTGTTTTATTGCAACGCGTCCCCATTATAAGAGTCTGCCACCTCGCGGCCCGCCTTACGCAGTTGCTTTCGAGATGTACGAAGAAGAGGAAATGCTTTTAGTTTCAGAAGCATTTATAGTAATAAGCATGTAGCAATTTCCATCATTCCTTTTGATTTTATTTTAATAAAAACAACTCCCACACGGTCCCATAAAACCGACACAAATCCATTAATAACAGAGTCCACTCCATTTTGGCGCGATTCAATTAAACACAATTCGGTGTAGCTGCGGTCACAAGTGGCCTGTCCCCACTACCCAGAGCCGCGCTGCTTCCTTTGAAGAGTTTGAAGTATACCGACAACCGGTAGGATGAGCGAGGCAGGCCGCGTGGCTCAGGCCTCGTTCACGTCCACACTCACGAGGCTTGGCCGCACGCCGCGCGAATCATCCTCACGGAGCTGCGCGGCCTAGTGGGAACGCACCTTTAGGAATTAGGAAGCTGCGGCAAGCGCTTGCAGTGCAGTTGGGAAATGTCAAGGTGCCTAGCTTAGAGTAAGAAAGCTATAGAGCATCGGGTAGCGTGGCCACACATGAGACAAAAAACTAACTTAACTAACATAGGCTACATAAGTAGCTGCCTTGAAAAAACTGGCACGCAGTGAGAGACGGAAATAGTATAGCTTTATCCTTTTCTATTACTTATAATAACTCAATACTTTATCCCTTTCTTGTGGAAATGAAATGGAGCTACCCGCCGTCTATACTTTTCTTTGTCTAAGGTGCCAAGCATGTGATCCCACTTTATATTTTACTTATTTTTTTTCTGCGACTGTCAAGTCCAGTGTTGTCTATATAATCTATGGCCGGCGCAGTGTTCTCAGTTTCTCACCATTTAGTAGTTTGCTTTAATCTTGGGGTTTTTTTGTGATAAAGGGATGGAAATTATTCCGCTATGGCATGGAAAATTGAAATAGCATTCGTATGTTATGGTTGTATAAAAAAGACCTTGATCAGTGAGCTTATCACGAAAGAAATGTGTCATTTTAAGAAAAAAACCGGTCAATAGCGAGTCGGACTCGCGCACCGAGGTTTATGTTTTTAATTTTTCATCGGCGAAGCCTGTATTCGTCAGAGAATTTTAACACTGCACTGCGGTGTAGAATATTGCAGTTTTATGTCAGCGCAATCTCTTGACCGATAGTGGAACTAGTATAACTTATGTTAATGATTTCTGAAAAAGTGTGCTATTTAGAAAATTCGTTTTATTTTTCCTCTAATCTTTACACAAACTTCTATCACATAGAATAATTTCAGATATAACTCTTTGCAAACTTCGGAGATAAGGGGGGGAACGGTATTTTTTTTTTACATTTTTCATCAAAAGTCGAAAACTATGCGGCTTAAAAAAAAAGAAAAAATGTTTGAGAATGTGCGAACTGCGTTCTTTCATATGATATCCCACATGCCCTAGTAGCCCCACTTCGAATTTTTCAGAACCCTTTTCAGTCCGCTGCAAAAAAAAATGTTTCTTTCTTATTTGGCAAACGTCATCTAAAACTATTCCAAATTTCAAGTTGATATCATTGGTAGTTCTTGAGATATCCAGCTGTGACAGACAGACAGACTTAGTCTTACCATAACACAGCGCTTCTCCGGTACTGGTATGCTCACCAGACAAATCGGGTGAGATGGGTCGGTACTCTGTCGGATGAGTATCGAATGGAATGCGGTGTAAGGCAGGGGGGGTTAAGCTCCCCCCTGTTATTTAATTTATATGTAAATGAGCTCATCGAGCGACTGAGCAGCACACATGTCGGCTGTCATATAGACGGTATATTTGTGTCAATAACATAAGTTACGCGGACGACATGGTGTTGCTCAGTCCCTCGATGAGTGGACTGAGGAAGCTTCTCACGATCTGCGAGACGTATGCAGAGGTGCACGGCCTTAAATACAATTTTAAAAAAAGTGAGGTGTTAGTAATTACGGCGCCTAAACAACAGCCCCGTCGTGTACCTCCAGTATATCTCAACGGCGTCGAATTGAATGTGGTGACTCAATTTAAATACTTGGGTCATGTTGTCACCAGTGACCTACGTGATGATGGGGACATATATAGAACGCGAGTGCAGGGCGTTGGCGGTGAGGAGCAATATGCTCGCCCGTAGGTTTGCTCGCTGCACGGCAGATGTCAAAGTCAGTTTATTTAAAGCGTTCTGTCAGTCCTTCTACACGAGCGGCCTAAGGGTGTCATATACGAGCCGAGCCTACAACGTCCTGCGCGTGCAATACAACAATGCCTTCAGGATGCTGTTGCGGTTGCCGCGACGTTGCAGTGCGTCTGGAATGTTTGCTGAAGCACGTACGGATGGCTTTCACGCCATCATGCGTAAGAAAGCGGCTTCCCTACTGCAACGTTTGCGTAGCACTCGGAACAGCATCCTGAAAATGATTGTTAGCAGAGTGGACTGCCCCATCCAAAGGCACTGGGTAGAATTAGGTATAGGTTTATGTTAAATAGAATTAAGTACTAACAACAATAACATAGCATGTAAGCACAGTTTGTTACTAACCACTAACTACTTCTGGACTGCTGAGGTCTGAAATAAAGATATTTTATTTTATTTTATTTTATATAAGGGTTCCGTTTTAGCATTTTGGTACGAAACCCTAAAAACGAAAAAATGTTTGAGAATTTGCAAACTGCGCTCTTTCATATGATACCCACATGCCCTAGCAGCCCCACTTCGAATGTTTCAGACCCTCTTTCAGTTCCCTGTTGCAAAAAATTTACTTATATATTTATTTCTTTCTTAATTGCAAAATAGTTGGGCAAACGTCATCTAAAACTATTCCAAATTTGAAGTTGATAGCATTTATAGTTCTTGATATGTCCAGCTGTGACAGACAAACTGAGTGTCACCATAAGGGTTCCGTTTTAAGAAGGGGCCCCTTAGGGCCGAAGCCTGCCGGGTCAGCGGGATTGTCCGCATGGGTTACCGCTGGCCCGGAACATAAAGGGCTAAGGAAGGAACACGGGTGGGTTTTAGTCAGTAAGAGTCTGACACTCCCTTCAGCTCCACCCAAAGCGGGAGGGGTCATTTGATGATTTCCCACCCAAAAAAAAAAGTTTTACCATTTTGGAACGGAACCCTAAAAACTACTGTACATACTTCGGAACTTAGACAATTGATGTTTTTGAAGACTGTTTAGAGAATCTACTTTGAGATTAAACCTACTTGCCAAAGGTACGAGACCGCCGGTCATAGCGGTTATATACATGTGTGCGTATAGTTTATGCTTGTGTTTGTTTTTTGTTTTGTGTGCGTGCGTAACAACGCGATCGAATTGCATTAGTGTACCTATTATTGTGAGTACTGGCCACAACGCTGTCGCAAATACTCGATGACATGTTTCATGTTCTATAGATTTAGTTGCTGTCATATATTGTCAACACGTATTGAATAAATCGCTATTATAAAATATGTCTTTCCACGTGAATTAACTCTAACAAGTGGTAGCAGAGCGTGGTTGGCGAAAAATACGTCGACACTAAATATAAATACGCAAAAATGGCATCGACAAGTTATCGAAATATAGAACCGCTAACAAAGTCGAACTATGACACATGGTGCCTACAAGCGCAAGCTGTTCTAATTAAAAACGAGGGGCCCGTGGCTAAACAATAACAGCCGCACAGGTCGATCGATCAGGTTAAGCTACGCTTGCCGCGGTTGGTCTGTGGATGGGTGACCATCTCTACATACCGTGACCCCTCCGTGCCTCGGAAAGCACGTTAAGCTGTTGGTCCCGGCTGTCATTCGTGGATCTTTGACAGTCCTTACGGGTAGTCAGAAACTCAGAAGCCCGACAGTCTGACAACCAGTCTTACCAAGGGATATCGTATTACCCAGTAACTGGGCTGTGGAGGTCAGATAGGCAGTCGCTCCATGTAAAATACTGGTATTCAGCTGCATCCGGTTAGACTGGAAGCCGACCCCAACATAGTTGGGAAAAGGCTAGGCAGATGATGTTATTGGGACATCATAAGCGGCGAAAAAGTGTTGTCGCTAGATGCGGATGCGGCGGTAAAATCGGCATTTATCAAGGAAGACTTAAAGGCAAGAGCTGAAATATTTCTTCTCCTGTCACCGTCAGAACTGAAACAAATAAAGATCTGCACGTCAGCTAAAGCCGTATGGGACAAACTAAAAACAATTTATCAAATCACTGGGCCCGCAAGAAAGGCAACTTTATTGAAACAATTAGTTTTAAAGCGAATGTCAAATGACGAACATATCCGTGACCATATAAATAACTATATGGATATAGTGGATAAGCTCGCCGACATGGAGATAAAAATTCCTCCAGAACTGCTAAGTATAATGCTGTTGTATAGTTTGCCAGCAACATTTGAAAATTTTCGGATCGCTATTGAGTCACGAGATACATTACCAAATCCTGACGAGCTAAAAGTAAAAATTGTTGAAGCATACCAGGCCAGAAATGCTAGTGAACAGCCAGGAAGCTCCGAAGCCTATCTCCTCAAGAGAAATAAAATGAAGCCATTCTGCAAAACATGCAAGAAGAAGGGCCACACTACAGAAGCATATTGGAGCAACAAGAAGAAAAGCACAAATGAAAAAACAAGCGGACATCTAAACTTCAACGTCTGCCTGAATACCGCAAATCTAAACATCAAAGAAAACGCATGGGTGTCTTGATAGCGGGTGCTCTTCTCACATGACTCTCGACACTAAGCTCAGAAAGTGGCACCTTGAAATTAGCGTCAAACAAGTATACAACCCAAATTGAAGGCAAGGGAAGAGTTAAAGTAACCGCAGAAAAAGTAGGTTGCAACTTTAATGATACGAGTACCTTATACATTCCGGATATGTCGGTGAACCTCCTGTCTGTAAGCAAAATAACAGATAGAGGAAACAAAGTCGTTTTCGAAAAAGATCAAGCATACATCGTAAACAAAAACGGCGAAGCGACACTGACAGCACAACGGACTGTACTACCTTGAGTTTGACAAGAAAGAGACTTCAAACTACATACCAAAAGAAGAAAAAGGTGACATCATGGAATGGCATCGTAAACTTGGCCATATAAATGAAAAGGACTTGATCAAGATGGCAAAGAATGACCTAATGTACGGATTAGACCTGAACAACGAAGAATTGAAAACATGCGAAACCTACATCAAAGGCAAGCTCTCAAGATTACCTTTTATAAAACATGATGATCTCTACACGACGCAAGAGCTGGAGATAATACACAGCGACGTCTGTGGACCTTTTGAGTGTGAGACACTAGCAGGCTCAAGATACTACGTCACATTTATAGATGATTTCACACGATATTGTCACGTCTATTTCATAAAAAAGAAAAGTGATTAACACTTTCAAACAATATAAAAACTGGCCAAGTGCGAGTCGGACTCGCACACTAAGGGTTCCGTACCACAAGGCTAAAACGCCGAAAAAAACATGTTTGTTGTATGGGAGCCCCCCTTAAATATTTATTTTATTTTAATTTTATTATTTCTTATTAAAGTTAAAATACAACTGAGTATTTTGTGAATATTTCAAGTGCCTACCTGTTGCCATTTTTGATATTGAGCAAAAAAGGGCAAAAAAATCGCGTTTGTTGTATGGGAGCCCCCCTTAAATATTTATTTTATTTTGTTTTTAGTATTTGTTGTTATAGCGGCAACAGAAATACATCATCTGTGAAAATTTCAACTGTCTAGCTATCGCGGTTCTTGAGATACAGCCTGGTGACAGACAGACAGACAGACGGACAGACGGACAGACGGACAGACAGCGAAGTCTTAGTAATAGGGTCCCGTTTTTACCCTTTGGGTACGGAACCCTAAAAATGAAGTCGAGACGTTCCACAACAAAAGAATAAAACACCTGCAGTCAGACAACGGGTATCGTAACAATGAATTTGACGATTTCCTTAAACTGCATGGCATCCAAAGAAGATTGACCACAACTTACACACCACTACAACATGGAATCAGTGAGAGAAAAAACAGATCTTTATTAGAAAAAGCCAGATGCCTGTTGATCGAAGCTAACGCCCCCAAAAAGCTCTGGGCGGAAGCAGTAGCTACGGCAAACTATCTCATAAACCGTAGCTCTTCAAAAGCATTAAACGGCGACATTCCATTCACGAAGTGGTTAGGCCGAAACCCATCTGGAAATCATCTCCACGTTTTTGGCAGGAAAACCTTCGTTCTGAAAAAGAAAAGACAAGGAAAAATGACAAATAAAACGAAGGAGGGTGTATTCATGGGTTATTCGATATCTGATCAGAACGGAATAATTCCTTCAAAAGGCTATCGTGGTGACGAGCAGAGACATCAAGGTTATAGACAAGATGTATTTCGAGGAAAAAGACACGAACTATGAAAACCTTGTAAAAGAAGAGGAACCTCGCACGAACATACCTGAAAAAGAAAACAAAAACAATTAAAGAAAGATAAACACAGACAGGAAATAGAAATTGAATTCAGAAAACAGAAAAATGATATACCTTTTCAAATTCCGGACAGTCAAATTGACGACGCAGATTAAATCGAATCATTTGACGACGCAGATGAAATCGAATCATTTGACGACGCATCTGAGACTGCAGAAGTACCTGAAAATGGGAGGCCACAAAGAGAACGGCACCCACCAGCATGGACAAAAGATTTTGTATTAGGAGATTCTGAAGAGAACCATTTACTCACGGAAATATCTTACCTGTCTGATGAAAATGAAAACGATGAGTGTTGGCACGAGGCCATTAAATCTGAAATAAGAGCACACGTTAAAAACGGGACGTGGAAAATAGAAAAGAAAAGCAATAACATGAAGGTTGTAGACTATAAGATGGTTTTACGTAATAAAATTGGACCTGATGATAGCGTCACAAGGAAAGCCAGACTCGTAGCACGGGGCTTCACCCAGCGACCAGGGATTGACTTTAATGAGACTTACGCTCCCGTTGCTAAACTAAGCTGGATCAGATCAGTCGTCGGCATAGCCGTAGAAGAGGGATTACAATTGAACCAAATGGACGTAACAACTGCGTACCTAAACGGTGAATTGGAAGAAAAGATAGTCAAGAAATACCCCGACTACTTAGAAGAATCATCATCATCATAATCAGCCTATAATGTTCCCACTGCTGGGACACAGGCCTCCTCTCGGTGAGAGGGAGTGGGCCGTAATCCACCACGCGGGCCCAGTGCGGATTGGCAGATGTCACATGTCTTCGAATTAACACATGTCTTAGAAGAATACTCGACTGAAATCATGCTCGATGAAAGTGCAAAAGAGGACTTAACCATCTACAACAAAACTAAAGAGATGCTAAAAGACTTTAAGTGTAACCCAAAAGAAAAGGTTTGCGGTCTTATGAAAGCTCTCTACGGACTCAAGCAGGCAGGGAGGCAATGGTACATCAAACTCGACAAAGAATTGAAACATATGGTTTCGAGCGTCAGAAGCTGACCCATGTATATACATTCTGGAGAAAAGAGGAGCCAAAATTTTATTAGCGATTTATGTCGACGATTTGTTAATTGCCTACTCGTGTCCGAAAACATTAAAAATAGTTAAAGATCTGCTAAATTCAAAATTCGAATTAAAAGACTTGGGAAAACCGAAACGGCTGATTGGCATAGATGTATCGTACAATGGAGATGATATAAAATTAAATCAACATAAATTCATTGAAGATACGCTAAAGAAGTTCAAAATGGAAGACTGTAAAACAGTTTCAACGCCCATGGAGCATGGACTAAAATTAGAAAAGAGAGACAAAAATACCAACCAGCATATCCCATACAAGAACCTAATAGGAACACTCATGTATTTGGCCGTAGCAACTCGCCCAGACATCATGTTTGGTATTAGTTACCTATCACAGTTTAATGACTGCTATACGGAAGAGCACTTCAAGTGTGCCAAAAGAGTGCTCCGGTACCTAAAAGCCACCAAAACCATGGGCTTAACATTCACGAAAACAGGGAAAGACCTGTACGGAATGGCAGATGCAGACTGGGGCGCCTGCACGCTAGACAGAAAGTCTTTTTCGGGCTACTGTTTTAAATATGCTGGAACGACTATAAGTTGGATGTCGAAAAAACAAAAGAGCATCGCTTTATCGACAGCCGAGTCAGAGTACGTAGCTATAACCGAAGCTGCAAAAGAAGCTATCCACTTGAAGAACGTCTTTAACGACTTGGGAGCTAACTACGAACGCATAGTTATCTTGAATGATAATCAAGCAGCTATCAAACTCAGTAAAAATCATCAAATGGTGACTTCATCTGCGAACCGAAGATATGGAAGCAGACTTGTTGACCAAGGCTCTAGCTGGTCCGCGAGTGATGAGGTTGCGCAGCAGCCTAGGGCTCTCCTGATGATCGCGATAGTGCCGTGAAGAGGAGTGTGAGTACTGGCCACAATACTGTCGCAAATACTCGATGACATGTTTCATGTTCTATAGATTTAGTTGCTGTCATATATTTTGTATTGTCAACATGTATTGAATAAATCGCTATTATAAAATATGTCTTTCCACGTGAATTAACTCTAACAATTATTTTGTTCCCTCGTCCCCCGCGATCAAAGTGACAGACTTATTTGCTTATTTGCCCGGAACATAAAGGGCTAAGGAAGGAACACGGGTGGGTTTTAGTCAGTAAGAGTCTGACACTCCCTTCCGCTCCACCCAGAGCGGGAGGAGTCATTTGATGATTTCCCATCCGCAAAAAAAAAAAAAAGAAAAAACTTATTTGCATAGATATTAATTAGTACTCGTGGCGTCTCCGGTTGGTTTAATACTCAAAGGTAATCTATAATAATTAGAGAAAACTGTATCAGATTTAGGGGATTTTCGCTAGAAGTTCGAGGAAATCTAAAATTCGAGGGTGGCAATACTTCAGTTCTCTCTGGCCAAGTCTCGTCACAGAGATACGTAGTATCTCCACAGAACATATATACTCGAGTATCTCTAAGTAGTCTGTGCTGTGGTGTAGTTTTTGATTATAGTCTGTGGTCTCGTCCCGTTGCCGTTTTACGCGTCATTCACAAAGTTGAAAAATAAAAATTTATATTTACAACAGATTAAGAAGAAGAGAAGTTACCTTATTTACAATCACCGCTGTGCTTTTTGAGCAAGCAAATTTATATATTTTTCGCGTAACAGGTTTTTCAAAATTTCTAGTGAAACACGTTTTTTTGTCAAGATTTACAAAAATACAAAGTAAGCATTAAATTTTTTATAGGCAATTTCCAGAAAGTTTATTGTTGGTGTTCGTATTCGTTGGCTGACTTGAACTCTTGATCAGCAAAATACATAATTATGCATAGCCATAATTAATAAATGAACCCATAGTTCCGAGGAAACATCTGAACTAAAATGAAACTTCTCGCGAGTTGCGCATGGTTCGCGATTTCTAATTAAATTTTAAAAGTACCTACCTAAGGTACTCATATAATTTAATATACAAATGGTGGGGTAAGTACCCCACCATTTGTAAAACCCCTTGGAGATTGGTAAGATAAATAAACGATTGTTCTAAATCAATTTCCGCAACAACCTCAATCCATACTAATATTATAAATGCGAAAGTGTCTGTCTGTTACTTCTTCACGCTACCGCTGAACCGATTTAGATGAAATTTGGTTTAGAGATAGTTTGAGTCCCGGGAAAGGTAATTTTATCCCGATTTTCCCACGGGATCGACACTTATGTATGCGGCGTAAGGATCGTAGTATTCGTATTTGTATAGTTTTTTTTTAAGAATTATCAATTCTTTTCCAGGTTGTAATGTCAGACGAAATTGATATAGAGGAGCATGATGTCTTGGACAATCCTGTAATCAAGAGAATATTTCCAGACTTGTCCATGATAAAACTGGAAATTAATCAATACTACGATGAAGGTATCCTGACTTTTTGTTAATTGGTTATTTCCTTAACAATATCCTTAATTAACCAAGCGGGAGTGTCAACAACGCGAAACTAAACGTGAACACCTGAAGGCCAATTCTACTAATTTGAAACGTTCAAAATCTAGTCTCAGTCTCACCTCGGCGACAAATAAATGTCAAAACTTGTGAAAAGGTAGGGAAATTAAAGGTAATTTTGACAGATTGAGACAGATCAGACTGTGAACGCTCTTAAAATTAGTAGAATTGCCCCTCTGAGCGATTACAGGGGCTGCGTAGGTACAGGAACGGCCTGTGCCTGGTGACAGGGATCATCGTGGGACACTGCTCGCTAAATAAACACTTCCACACAATGGGCAAAATAGACAGTCCTCTGTGCAGGGCTTGCATAGAGGCTGAGGATATCCTTCCATCCCAGATTAGAACAGAAACCCTCGGGCACCCAGATCTTACACAAAGTTCTTAACAGACCAGGAGACGTAATCATGTTCTGGAGAACTGACTGGTTGGAATAAACATAAACAAAAATCCACCTGTAGGAACTCAAACCATTTATTTCAATTAAACCATTTACAGGCACTTTTGAATTGTCAAGAAGTCTGTCAGTCAGAAAATATGAAGCTAGTTGGCCATTCCAAAGCGTAGGTACCTATGGAGAAGAACGGGCAAGAAACTCCATGGACACTCTTTTAAATTATATTTTTACAAAAATATTAGTTACATCATTAATGTTGAATTTACAATTATATGTGAGAATGATGTAAAAAGGAACGCATACGCGTTAAAAGCGTCCAGAGTACAGCAAATAGTAAGAAAACAACAATCCAAAAATAAAATAATTAAAAATAAGCCGAGGCAGCTGAGTGATGACCAGCCCCAACTGACGACGCCCGTTCACGAACATGACGCATAGATCAGCACCATTTAGCTCAACCTTTTTGTAGGGAGCTAAATGATCCAACACACACGCCACCATCAGTGAGACGTTTGTGTGAGCATGACATACTATCAGCCCCCAGGGCACATTCAAGTCAATGAAAGACATATTACCCGGTAAATGGTAAATAAGGTAATAGTACATACATAGAACTCACATCTGTGCTATGCAATTATACAATACAAAGGAAATTGAGTTTATACAATGCAAAGATAGTCTTACAATCTTCAGCAGGACACCATATGTGCGGAAACCATACCACAACAACTACAACACAACATAGAACATAAATAGACCAGACCTGACTTACTTTCCCTACTATAAAGGCAGGAGTGTCGCAAGGCTACATTTTTGGTCGAAAAATGCATACTCGGTTTTCAACTCAGATCTTTTAGGTGTAGTATGTTTGTGAATTCAAGTTGAAAAAACTGCCCATCTGCTGACCTGGTGGGGAATTTTAATAAAATAAAAAAGAGCTTATACAAAAATTATTGTTATGATGTAATAATAAAAAAAAATAATTTAATGAATGAATGTTATTATAAATGTATATTATGAAATAGGATTATTAAATGTGTGTGTGGAATACTCCAAATAAATAAACAATAAGTAGAAGTGAAAATTCGGGCGCCTGGAGTACACACCAAACTATGCCAAGGATAGACTAACCTGCGGGAACTGGAAACTTTTAATCTTCAAGCGGGGAGTATCAATAAAAATCGACATAAATGTTATTGAACGATTTTATTACCCGAAGGCTGCTGGTCTCAATATACAAGAAAATTCCTTTCTAATATTAACAGTTGGTGCAAAACTAAGGTGTAAAACTAAGATGGAATAGAAATTAATTTTTGTCCTGTCATTATTGCATTTGTCAATTTAAGTTAAGTATTATAATATTATTATAGTAACCATACCACATTCTGTCGAATAAACTAACAACCGGCGGTCCATGAAATATGTTGGTAGGGGCTAGCGTTAAAAATTTAAGTCTTGAAAGAAAAAGAAAGAAGAAACGACTCGCGGCGTTTCTTTTCCAAAAAAAGTTTTTACATCAGTAGATGAATTAATCCAAAATATATAAGGTTTAAAAGATCCTCTTCCCCCCGGACCTCGAGCACGAGCTAACGTGTACTAGAATCGCTGCTGCTTATTATTTTAATTCTATTTCATTTTAAAAGTGAAAAAAAATTCAAGTAAAATATTCGGAGTTCATAAAATCAAAGAGTTTCCATCAACAATAAAATCGACAAGTACAAGATAAGAACGGCCCATCCCACGGCAGAGAAGACCAGCCTACCCTGAGACAAAACCCCGCCTACTGCTACAGACAACGGCCACCAGTGGAAGATTGTCACCTGCGCGGGCGCTGCCCTCCCGTGCTGCGAGCCAATTAGGACGAAGATCATTAGGAAGCTCATTAGACGCGTGAGTCAATACATATTACACCATTTATTTTAAAAAAAGTGCCTAATTACCACCACTCAATGATTATTTGAGCTTGCACCTACATCTGTGCGCCTGGTATTTTGTATTGAATCTATCCATAAATCTGTTTGTGCTTACAAGTCTACGATACTTTTGCCAAACACAAAATATGCAGCGCTCTCCGCCATTAAATAAAGCTCAATCAGTGTCTGATTCAGATATCGTGACTAAAACTTGTGCAGAAGATCGCAATCAGCCAAATGTAACCTTGAGAGACAAACGTCGTCGACTCTCGGATGATGATTATGATGAACTCACGGCTTTCAAAATGGAAATGCGAGAACTGTTTAAAGGTTTTCAAGATACCCAAAACATAAAGTTCGACTTACTGAACAAACATCTAGAAGAAGTTAAATTGCAAACGTCTTCGATACGTAGCACAAACCAAGAGATTGAAAGAGCCCTCGAGGCCGTGAACGACCAGTTGCGGTCCGTGCAATCTAAAATCGATGGACTTGAAGAACAACGGAACAATCTCACTTCACAAATAGATAGCATCGAACTAAAATGTGATTTCTTTGAAAAATCCCTCAAAAAGACAAGCATTGAATTAAAGTATATTCCACGAATGGATAAAGAAAACAAAGAAAGTCTGTTCAAATATGTGACACAGCTCTCCAGTTGCCTAAACATTGTTATGAGCCCGGGCGACGTGCGCGATGTCTATCGCGTTCCTAATAGAAAAGACCCAGCGAAGTCAACTGTCATTGTGGAACTTTCCAACACCTTAATCAAAAGTAATTTTTTGGCATCTGCAAAAAGCTTTAACAAAAACAATGAGCTAAAAGTCAGTCATTTGGGGATACATAATAACTCTTCGCCACTCTTTGTTTCGGAATCTCTTACCGCCAAAACTAGGCGCCTCCACTTCCTTGCAAGAGACTTTACTCGAACAGAAAAATACAAATACTGCTGGACATCCAACGGTAACGTGTATGTAAAGAAGCAGGATGGTTCTGAATATGTTCGTATCAGCGATGAAATGCAACTAATGAAACTAAGACAGTTAAATTGACTAGAATTGCTCAAAATAATAATCTCTTGCATGTTAAAACTCTATTGTCCTTTCTTCTATGCTTATGTATTATACTACAGTTACTTAATAGAAATTAATAGTGGTGCTAACACTTACAATCTACACATTTACATAATAACACAACTCTTACTTACTAATTCAACATATTATAACAACTTCTTTTGCGTGCAAAATAAACCTAAATTACTCTCAAATTGGTCCTCTTACACGGAATATGATCAACTCCATAATAACTTACTGTCCTACGTACTAATTCGTCATATCACGTGTCTAGCTTTTAAAATATATCAAAACACTAACGTAAAACTTTACAAAGATCGTGGAATAAGTAATAAAAGGGTCACTAGGCAACCGAACTTGACCTTAATAATGGTGTCGATGGGTTCGTGCTGGTTCACATCTTTTAATAATGATATACTGTATTTTATATTACTAGTAATATTTATATTAAAGCGCAATGCTGGATAACACCTCATTTCTTGAGAATATCGACAGCACGCACCTCTCAAATTGTATTGAACTCGACACCCCCGATCTTTGTAAGGAATATCTCGATGTTGCCCACAGCAAACTTACAATCCTATCTCAGAATATACGTAGTATAAATAAGAATTTCGATTCGTTACTTATATTTCTGCAACGTTTAAAATTCAACCCCGATCTTATAATATTGACTGAGTGCTGGATTGATGATTCCTTTAATACTATTAATCTAGAAGGTTACAACTGTAATTATTCTAAAAATTACATCAACAAAAACGACGGCATTGTGGTGTTCTCCAAATCGGAACTTAGTGTTCTTATAACTGAGCCCCCTTTCAATCATGCCAACTGTCTACAAGTGGATGTTGGTCAATCATACTCTGTTATAGTAATCTATCGATCACCATCATTTTATAACATAAGCAACTTCTTGACTTCCCTGGAAAAGGTCCTGAGTAACTGCACCAGCCAGCATTGTGCACTAGTCGGTGACATTAACCTTGATATCAAAGAAACATCCACTGATCCTCGTGTTGATGAGTACCTAAATCTTATTGCTCATTATGGGTATGTTCCCGGTCACACTTTTCCAACGCGTGGCATGAATAGCTTGGATCATTGTATGATTAAATCGAAACTTGCCTCTACAACAATTGTCTGTCATTCCGATATAACAGACCATAGCACAATATTGTGCATCATGGGATCTTCCTTTCCTAAGGACAAAAAAATTAACACATGTACCAAAATTGACTACAAAAATCTACTTGAAGACCTCAAGCTGATTGACTGGTCGGACCTGTATGATACAACTGACATTAATAAAGCCACTAAACTCTTTATCGAAAAATTTAATCTTGTCCTTAACCAGAATAAATGTACACGAAAAGTGAGAAGTGCTGATGTAATTGTTAAGAAATGGATAACTCCAGGTCTCTTAAAGTGCATTAGACGCCGCGATGAATTGCACACTAAAGCCAGAAAAAATCGTAACGATTTCAATTTACAGGAAAAATACAGGTTATACAGAAATCATTGTATAAATATATTACAACAACAAAAACAAAAATACGATCAAAAACTCATAACTGAAAACCAAAATAATATTAAGAAAACATGGGACTCAATTAAAACTATTTGTAACATTAAAAAGGCTGCCAACAAAAATGAAGATTTACTCAAAATTAAACCTAATTCTGTAGAATCACTGAATGTAGTAAACCACTACTTTAGCTCCATTGGCGATCAGTTGGCAAGTGAGGTACTTAGTGAATTAGGAAAAACAGAAGTTGAACTGGCAAATAATACAAGCCAATCAGGAAACACCTCACCAGATTCGCTCTTTCTGTCACCAACAGATGAAATTGAAATAATTAAACTAATTGGTACACTAAAATCTAGTACAGCTGTTGGACAAGATAACATTAGCAACGATATGCTAAAACAGACCAAACATGTAATAGCTAGCCCTATAACATATATTTGCAACCTGAGCATATCCTCGGGCGTGGTACCTAATGACCTGAAGATGGCCAACGTCATACCAATATTAAAATCAGGCCACTCATGCGAACCAGCAAACTATAGGCCCATTTCTCTTTTGAGTCCACTTACTAAGGTAATTGAAAAGGTGATTAATGTAAGGTTACTTAAGTTTCTTGAACAAAATAGCTTATTGGCCGGGAATCAGTTCGGATTTCGGGCTGGCAGGTCCACGGAGGATGCCGTTACGCAGCTTATTGATTCTGTTATTAGCAAAGTGGATAAGGGACAAAGATGCGTCGGCGTCTTCCTGGATCTAGCAAAAGCTTTTGACACAGTTTCCCGGCCGATCCTGCTAAAAAAAATCGAGGCTCTCGGGATCAGGGGCCTAGCTCTGGATTGGTTTAGGTCCTATCTAGGAGAACGAAAACAACGCGTCCGTATTGGTGAGCACGTCAGTGAATTTGCGAATGTGGGCTACGGCGTACCGCAAGGTAGTGTTCTGGGCCCTACGTTGTTCCTGATCTACATTAACGACCTATGCTCTCTTGAACTCCAGAATGCCAGCGTCTTTACCTTTGCGGATGATACCGCAATAATCTTTCATGCAAAATCCTGGAGTGACGTCGTTTGTGTAGCCCAGGAGGGACTTGGGAGGGTTGCTACCTGGCTGCAAAATAATTTGTTGACCTTAAACGTCGGTAAAACCAAGTCGGTGTGTTTTAGCATTACTGATCGGTCTGCACCTGACGAAGAACTGAAAATAAAGATTCATGTGTGTGGTAGTGTTAGTAACGAGAGCTGTCTCTGCGCGCAAATTGAACAGGTTTCGTGTATAAAATACCTAGGGATACTAATTGATAAACATCTAACATGGAGAGCGCAAATTACTGCATTCGTGAACCGTATTAGAAAACTCTCGCACATTTTCAAAAAATTAAAATCTATCGCAGAACCAAAACTCATCCGTATGGTTTACTATACCTTGTGCCAGTCAATTTTATGTTACTGTGTATCAGTCTGGGGAGCAGCAAACAAAACTAACCTGCTTGCGCTGGAACGAGCTCAGCGAGCTATTCTAAAAATAGCCTACCAAAAACCTTGGCGATATTCTACTGATGCCCTGTACTCAGAATGTAGCCTCCTCCGTGTGAGGCAGCTGTTTATTGTTTCGACACTGTTACGCTTCCATAGGCATGCTAAAGAACTGGCCCGCCATTCATCCAGAACGTTAAAGTGGGATCGGCCAAGAGTACATTCTTCTTTTGCACGCAGATCTTTTGCATTTCTTGGGTCATATCTGTACTCTAAATTCTATTCCCATAATAGATCTATACTGACCTTAACGTACAACAGCTGTAAGAATGCAATATTCAAATGGCTGCACCCCAAAAATTATAACCAAACAGAAGACCTTTTGCACATACAAACATAATATCTGACATACAAAAAAAAACAACTTGCGCGCTTTTGCACCACATACACCCGCTCACACATCACATACACCCCACACATAACACACACACCACAGTACACACACACACACTCACACCCTGTCAAAGCACATATACACCTCTACAACATAATAATTTTAGTTAGTTAGTTTTTTTTTTTTCTCTTTTTAATTCATCTTTTAATTTTATTTTCATATGTAACACTGTAGGTACTACTCAGGTTCTTAATAAAAATTAATTTTGTAATTATTTTTTTTTACTGTTTAATTTCTCTTAAAATTAATTACATCACTTAGATACATAAATTAAAATGTTTGCCTTACTTGGGAAGAGACTGGATCCCACGACACAGGGAATCCTAGTGTGGGGTCCAGGGCATTTGTAAAACCTAGCACCTAAGGCTCCTAGTAAACTGCTACTAGTTTTTTTGTTCTTTTTTATATTGTACCGTGTTTTTCTGAACTGAATAAAGTTTTTTTTTTATTTTTTTTTATTTTTTATTTTTTCCTTTTTAAAAAATATGGGCAATCCAATTAGGATGCCGACAAGGGCAAATCAGCTACCACATAATTAGGACTAGATCCCGTCCATCTGAATTTAATACTTCAAGATTTAATTCGGAGCTCTCAAATTACTCCATTCTATGCAAAGCTTGGGTCGGAAAGTGACCTGTCAAAATCAACTGACAGCATCAAAAGAAAAAATCAGTGTGACCACTACACGATTCCGATTCAAAAAAATGAATTTTTACATGGCAACACCACCATGTTGCCTACAAATTAAAGCAAAGAACGCGCTATCATGTAACAGGCTTAAAAGACTCGTTACAATGATTTGTAACAATTATGGTCTTGGCAATGAGAAACAAAAATGTCATTACTAAGCAGCCTTTTGAAAGAGTATGGCATAACAGGAATTATTCTCTTTAGGATTTCATAGCCAAATGGCAAAAACAGAAATCTTATAGTTTTGTCATGTTATTCTGTCCATCCGTCCGGATGTTACACAGCCATTTTACTTTGAGACTTAGCACTATATTAATGAAAATTGGACAGAAGATGTATATGTGCACCGCTAAAAATGGTGTAGTGAAATTGCGACAAAAATAAGTAGGAGTGACTCCGTATATGTACACACGGCAAACCTATTCGGTTTACATCCCACACACATGGATAGCTGTGTCGGTATGAATAGTTACGCATACACACGTTAAATAAAACGAGCGAGCTCTGTTTTTTATTAGTATGCGTATGTCGCACTAATAGGTAATAACCATTGATAGGAGTAGGTAGATTGATTTTTGGTACCTGTATCATAAATGCCCACAGAAAGAATAACATGGATAAGCCATTTTCCCGGAAAGTAATTCCGGTATTTCCGGATCCCATTCAATATTGTTAATGTTGGTAGTGATATTATTACTACTCAATTCAAAATTTAAAGAAAGGTATCAAAACTTAAATTAATTTATTAATTATCTGTTTTCACGTAACGTTTTCACACACAACAACAAACAAAGAAGCGCACTCTACGAACCGAAGTAAACGAGTGAGCTACCTGGCATGTGGTCGGCGGGCGTACGCATTGTTTTGATAACCGGTTAGTGCACCACCCATGATCCTTTGATCTGATTGGTCGTTGAGTTGTGTCAAATCGTGACTGTGTTAAATCAAAATATGAAGAATATAATATTGCTCATTTTAATACAATTCCTACCTAAGTTCCGGTTTTTTTTTTTAAATCATCCAATTCCGGAGGAATGTCCATATTAATTTATATGTTTCGGATCAATGATCCCAATTCAAACTACCTACTCCGATCACTGGTAATAACTATAATACCAATGTACTCATTCAATTACGATTACTATACATTGGTAAATGTGGGTATATCATACGCACACAAACAGTTTAGCGTTTGCTATTCGTACCCGACCGACCGACTCATTAAATTACGCACACAGTGACAATAACCCGTGTGTGTGGGATGTAAACCGAATAAGCTTGCAGTGTATATTCTTAGATTACTAAGAATAAAAAAAAATCAATTCACATAAGCGTGTATCATTGGATCCCATAATTAAAAATATCACGATGTTCTTAAGTGACTTATTTATTTAAGTCAATATTTTTTGAGATGGGATATTTTCGGTTACAACTGCAGAAATAATTTTGTTTTTCTTAGTTTTTTCGAATACTATGAAATACATAGTTACTTAAGTTATTTTTGTGGTCGTAGATATAATCAGTGTTGAATAATGTACATGCGCTAATTTTCATTCCAATTACTAAAACCCTTTACAACGCATGGTCGGACACGCACTTGTTCTCCTTTTTATTATTCTAAAATACCGATCTGCATCATAGTATTATTGAAAATGTTCAATAATTATAATAGTGTTACAGTTATATTGGTGGCCTTTACATTTAATAATATTATTGTTTCAGTTTTAAATGCATCATCAGAGATAGAGACTGCACCATTCGAAGATTCGTGTCAAGCTGAGGCACCACTAGAAGATTCGTGTCAAGGAGAGCCACTACAAGAAGATTCGTGTCAAGGAGAGGCACCACTAGAAGATTTGTGTCAAGGAGTGGCACCACTAGAAGATTCATCTCAAAGAGATGCAATTATTATTACTAAGCATATCCAAAACTGCAATGAACTTGTTACCACCAACCCTTGTAATGCTTCTGAAGCTACAGAAACTCAAAATACATCAAGGTATTTACATGAAAACATAATTATACTTGGATCAAAACCTACATTAGAATGTCAAAAAAATATTTGTATTAGTATAAGAAAAGAACCTAAATTAATATTGAAGAACGTAAATTCTTTCTTAAATAGGTGTAAAAGATATTGTAAGGAATGTCTTATATTGTTTCCAAAAGCAAATTTGTTCAACCTTCATTTGATTAACACGCATACAAAAAGAAATAACCAAATAGCATTTATGGGAAGGCAAGTTGGTAATAAATTATTTAAATGTAATGCTTGCGACAGATTCCTATCATCTCAAAATAATCTATTGAGACACTTTAGAAATCTTCATGGAGATGTAAAAGCATTAAAAACGGTAGACAGGTCCGACAACAAAATAGTAGCTAATGAAGCCTCTCAAAGAAAAGTAATCACAGGGCTCTCTTGTTTTCATTGTCAACAATTATTTCCAACTCCGACCTCTCTGATTGAACATCTTTATGAAGTTCTGGAGCCAAACAAAATTGGATCCAATGACAGATCTAAGAGTTCGACAAATGCAAAAGAATCAAACAAAGAGGTCAATCTTAACAATCGATTGAAAGAAGGTGAGTGTGTTAAAGACATGATTGAATCAAATCTAAACCATAAGAATAACCTCGTAGCAAATAGTCGTCCTCATAGTCATAGTAAAGCGGATAAAGATAGCGGTGATTCTGAGGGTATTCTGCCACGTAAAAGTAACCTAAGGAGAAGATCATTAGATAACGTTTTTGGCCTAGCTGATTGTGGCGACGAAAATATCCCGAAGAAAAAACTTAAAACAAATTCCGATCCGTTACAAAACGGAGATACAATAACAAAAAAGAGACTGAAAACAAAGGAATGTAACGAATGTAAGAAACAATTTAATAGCAGAAAGGAATTAAAATATCATATAACGTCAATACACACAGAAAGATCTAAAAATAAAAACGAAAGTAAATCGAACACGGGGAAAGAAATCAGCAATTTTCAGAATTCTAAAAAACCGTCGCATTCCAAGTTTTACAAATGTTTTATTTGTTCTAAATATAATGTCACTTTCGAATTTTATTCTCGACACATTATGAATGATCATAACATGAAAGAAATTACTGAAGTAAAAAAGGTACCTTTTGATTCACAGTGCAAATTTTGCCCGTCAAAAACTTCAGGAATTAACTCTTATAATGTCCATTTGTTTAAGTATCACAAAAAGCAACTAAAAGGACCTTATCTTCCTTGTGAAGAGCAGCAACACCACGAAAATGTAGACAAGAAAGTTCTGTTTGCATTAAAAAGTATTCTATATAAATGTATCAAATGTGATTTGTTCTTTTTGTCTTCTAATGCAGCCATGGACCATTCAAAACACTTGGGAATTTCAGATACATGGAAGTGTTCAGTTTGCCATAGAATATTTAGAAGAGAAAGTAAGGCCTTGCATGAAAAACAACATTCTTTTTGTCAATCCTTCACTGTGCACACTCTTTCTGAATCTGAATTTAGCCAGGTTTTGTACAAATGTTCTAATTGCACTGTACATTACAGTGAAGAAAACTTTTTGCTCCATTATCTAAAATGCGATTCGGAAACACCAAACTCATTGTATTGTAAAGTTTGTGACATTTTAATTAACAGAGATGATATGGAATACCACGAAATAAATCACAAAGAAAAACAAATGCAGTGTTGTGATTTTATCATAATCGAATCCGATATGATAGATGACAGAGATGTAAGTCCAAACACAGCTAAAACAAAAAACGACAAATCCGACATAATACATGATAGACATATAAGTACAAATACAGCTAAAACGAAAAGTGACAAATCCGACATGATACACGACAGACACAGAAGTCCAAATACAGCTAAAACGAAAAACGACAAATCCGGCTTGACGCATGAGAGACATATAAGTACAAATACAGCTAATACGGAAAGCGATAATTCCGTTAAGCTACACGACAGTCATATAAGTCTAAATATAGCTAAAAAAGCGAAAAACGACATCGTGAAGAAAACTCAGTCCGGTATTGAAAGTTTACAGGATTGTTCTAAGTTTGTAATGAATTTTTGCGATACTTGCAAATGTTTTATTGGTAATGTTAACTTGCGAAAATTGCATATAGAAGGCAAGTGTGGTCATATGGTTAAATATATTTGCAAAGATTGCGGTCTTATGTTGACAACGAAAACTCTTGCGACACATAAAGAATATCATAAGAAAGAGCAAATAAGTCTGCATGATTACGTATTTTATGACCTCAAATCAGAAAAACGAATCTGCCCTCCAATACCTGACTATCCTAAATGCAACTCGTGTGGAGTACACTTTTTAAGAAACTGTGATTTAAGAATACATACATGCCAAGAGCAGGATTATATTACTTGCAATGTTTGTTCCATGAAGCTAACAGAACATGCTTATAAATTGCATATTAATTTTCATAGTTATTCAATACCGAGTGTAAATACAAAACGGAAAGAAACAGCACTTCAAGCTAACCCTGCTCATGAAATATCATATGAGGAGCCAAAGTCAAGTGTTTCAGATGATGCTTATATAATAAACGCAATGACTTTTTACACATGTAAAAGTTGCCAAATGACGGTTAATACATATGACAAAGTTGTTCAGCACTGTCAGAACCATTACGATTCTAAAGTGGTACAATTAAATATGCAGAAATGTCAGAAATGCACTTTAATTTTGCATAGAAGTGATTACGAAAATCACAGTATGCTGCATTTAAATGGAAAATACAATAAGGACTCCATTAAAATAGTTGATTTCGATCCATTTTATTTTCGTTATAACAACGATTTTTGGACAAAACACATTTTTGCATATGTAGCAGATGAAGATATCACTAAAATTCTCCGGAATTCTATATATCAATATGAATGCAGACTTAAAATGGAGAAAATTCAGTCTGGATCGTCAAATTGGGTGCTTTACAGATGTGATAAATGTCAAGTTTTTGTTGATCCCCAATATTTGTATATACACGCCAAAAACTCTGGCAATAAATCTTGTGTTAAATTGAGAAAACACCATTGCGCGTTGTGTGGTTTAAGTTTTTCTTCGTTAGTTTATCGAATAGCCCACGAAAAAGAACACGAAAGCATAGAAATGAACTTACAGTCGCACAAAATAGTATTATACAATAAGGAGGAACATGAAACTTATCATAACATAATGTATGATGCAAATAATCGATACATTTTGTATCAATGTAGAAACTGTGAAGGTGTAGTTGATAAATTTGAACGTAATGCTCATGAATGTGATGATAATAATTTAAAAATATGTTCTACTTGTGGCTTGCTAATTGATAAGCAAGATTTTGACTTACACACTATCAGACACGAAGAGCTCGACGAGTTCAATGTTGAAAATATAATCGTAGTAATGTTTGGAAAACCAAAACTGTATTACCTTGGAAAGAAGAAACTCATGTCTACTTTCAGTGGTACTAAATATGATCATACCATGTATAAATGCAAGAAGTGCCATTTATGCTTTAGAACTAAAGAGTGTGTATCCGAACACGTTTGTGTCTTCGACACATCAAAATGTAAATGTCCTAAATGTGGGTTGTTTTTCTCGAAAACGGATTTAAATCGTCATCACAAGGTTCATGAAAGTAATTTGGATTTTGACGATTTAAATATGAACTTAATAGTTTTCGATGCATCATCTACAAATCTTCATGTAGATACTAATGACAAATTGGGGAAAAACAATGACCTCGTCAATCATAATGACGAAGTTGTAGAAAATAAAAGTGTTAGCCCGGAAAATCAAGACATAATTTATAAATGTGACTGCGGTTTACATTTTTTGGAAGAGCTGAATGCTCAACAACATGCAAATGCCTGTAACGTACGGATGAAAATTTCAAAGCAAAGTTGTATTAAATGCGACTTATTGTTTACTCCAGGGGAGTTATTCAATCATTTGCTGAAGCACCATTACGACAAGAAGTTACAGTTCAAGTTTGATATAGTTCTTGTAAGAAAAAACGAATAAAAGTAGAGTCAAGGCATAACTGATTTGCCTTAATACTAGGGCTGCCTTTTAAGTTGTGTCGTTTGAAATAAGTCACAATCTAATAGATTATTACCATTTATTGTTTTTCAAAGAATTCTCCGCGATATTTAATACACTTTTGCATGCGTTCGAACCAGTTTTTAAAACATTTATTCCACTCCGAAGTGGGGGTAGTCAAAATGGCCGATTTGTATGCGTCAACAGGTTCTTCGGGTGAGCTGAAACGTTGACCACGAAGACTAGTTTTGGGGAACGTAAACAAATCGTTAGGGCTCAAGTCAGGGCTGTAAGTCGGACGATCTAAAATTTCGACATTTTGGGTGCTCAAAAACATCTTTGTATCGCGGGCGTTGTGCGAACTTGCATTGTCAAGGTGCAGTATCATACGACGTCTTGAATTGTTTTTTCGAAACTGTGATAATTTGTGGCAAGCAAACAGTGGTATACCAGTCAGCGTTAACCGTCTTGCGATCTTCTAGTACAATAGTGGCGACGTGAACGTGACCACCCTTTGCCACAAACGAGGCAACCATTTTTTTTGAAGTGCTTCGTGAGCGTATGACTGGTCGGTTTTGGCTCATCTTGGAAGACTCGACAGTTGACTGCTGCTTGGAATCTGGATCGTAAGCATAATATATATCCAAGACTCGTCACGACTAACCATATAATAAACGTGTTTTGACTCTCCTCGGTTGAATCGCTGCAGAGTTTTGCGACACCATCTAACGCGGGCCGCTTTTTGGTTGTCGCTAAGCAAATGTGGTATCCAACGACAGATCAACTTTCTTACGCCGAGTTCTTCGTGCAGGATTTTTTGGATAGTAGTCTCTGAAATGCCCATGGCTGTTTCTATGTCACGGTATGTCACATGACGATCTTCGACGATTAGCTGCCGCACGGCGTCGATATTCTCTTGCGTCATGGCGGTTTTTGGTCGACCTTCACGTGGCTTGTTACTGACGGTAGAGTACGTTGGAAATTCTAAATACCAGCGTTCTACAGTCCTAAGGCTGTCGTCAGACGGACTGCATCGCAGCAACCGCGCGCAGTCGATATATTCAACTGCATGCAGTTGTACGTTCGACTTCGTTCAGTCAAGATATCAACTTCACGCGGTCGGCTGCAGTCGGGTGAAGTCAATATTAACTGCACACAGTTGTGACTTCAACTTTACGCGGTCGGCTACAGTCGTGTAGTGTCGACGCACGCTTTCCATCGCTAACCGCAGTGTGTGTAACGTCTGTGCTTCCATTTCGACGTCAAATCTTAAAATGAGCTCCTGGGATGCGTACTTGCGATACGGAGCATGCGTGGCGTCAACTGCGCAAAGTCAGATCCGACTGCAGATAACTGCATGCAGTTGAATATATCGACTGCACGCGGCTGCTGCGATGCAGTCCGTCTGATGGCAGCCTAAGACATGGTGCTACATCACTAAACACAGAAGTGATCTCCTCAAAGAACTGAAGTCGCGTTAATTCCCTTTGAAAGTTGTAGAAAATTATCGCACGCGTATTTTCCTTTGATATTTCAATTTTTACAAGCGACTTGTCACCTTTGAATAGATGCTACAATTAAACTATTCGACCGATCAAAAAACATTCTTTTGTTTTCAAATTCTAAATTCAAAAAGATGAAAAAGCCATATTATGTTTTTTTTTAATAGTTGCGGGAGGTTTGCAAACGACACGACTTAAATGGCAGCATTCGCATACGACCCTGGTCGATCTAACCAAGTAGGTACGGGTAATCGTTTGTTAATGGTAAAACTAATGCTCGTTTTTACTGACACTAGTGATGGTAATTTCTCGAGAATATTTTCCTAGCGAGAATTTTGCTGTTAGGTTCACGAGAGTATTGTTTTGGAAGAGAATCTATAAGTATTTATTAAAAAATGGTTTAAGTCTATTTTATCGATCTATTTTTATAGTAATCGTTTTGAGTGCATCTGAACGTTTTATGAAATTGACGACAGAATAATCTACTCTAAACACAACTTAAATTCTCTTGAATTTATTAAGAATTTAAGTCTCTCTTGCGCGAAAACAATCTCGAGAGTATTTTCAAGAATTAAAAAAAATCATAAAAAATACGATTTCTGTATTAAAACAAAGTTTAATAAAAATAATCAGTTTTTAGAAAGGTAAATCCTAACTAACCCCAAAAACGCAAAGCCCGTTTCAATCCTAACTATAATATATTATAAATCCGAAAGTAAGTTTGTTTGTTTGCTTGTTATCGAACCGATCATCCTGAAATTTTGCATATACGTAGTCAGGTGTACAGAAACGGACACAGGGTGGTACCTTTCATCCCGAAAAAAAAGTGCTTTTCCCGAGGAAAACAACAATAACGTTATTATGATAATATTGATAAAATAGATGGCGCCAAGTGTCTTTCGAACGGGATCGACACATAAGCGGGTGAAATCGCGGGGCACTGCTAGTAAAACATAAATAATTTATAAACACCTTTTTTTTGGAACAGTCATTGATTTTGTAATTTAACACGTTTTTAGTCAGTGTAATTGGTTTGGTAACTACTACTAAATTATTTCAATTTTAAATTCTCCATGGTCCAACAGCGCGCTTTTATTGAAGCGTTCATATATTATGTATGTGTCGACCTAGTGTTAGTGGAACGGGAATTTAATTTAACGTACGTTATTATATTTTCGAGTCGATCTTGGACATTACTGACATCTATGAATGAAAACATCGTGATGAAATAGGGACTTATAGTTAATTTAAACTTGAAATTTGCAACCCGTCTTGGCCAGCAAGGGTGGTGATCAATGCTCGTGTCTTGCCCTGCAGTGAGACGATAATAGGCTGGTATTATTTATTGTTATTAAGTACATTTTATATTGAATTATAATTTTAAATATAACTTTTTGTTAAACAATGTATTCTGATTATATAAGGATACAATAAAAACTAAGGGCTTATTTTCCCAACGCCAGATAACTTTTATTTGAGGAATAAAGTTGACGTTTGACAGTTTTTGTATGAAATAACTGTCAAAATTATAAAATGTTTTCTCGAAGTTATCAGATGACTGAAAAATCAGCCCTAAGAATAATACTTACTCATTTTAAACCCTTTCTCTTTGTAGTGACTCAAATTGAATTCACTGTGATTGTTTAATATTTTGTTTGTTTCACGCCAAGTAAAAGTACTTATTTAATTAAGTATATATTAAGATATATATTGTAAAGATATAAGTATACTTAAAGTTATTTTGTTCTACTATGATCTAGAGATGTTACATACTTAGATTAGTTACATACTGTTACGTTATAAATATGTAACAGAATGTTATGAATATGTTATGAATATGTACCTACTTAGTGTGTACACGAGCGACACGCGTTCCGAGGCAACTACATGCGTCGACGCATGTCGGCGACAGCCGCCGACGCGTGTCACTCGTGTGTGTATGCACACTAATGTAGATATTTTATATTAGTTTTAAGCGCTCTGTTAAAAAAAAATATGCTACAGCTCATATTTGAACATAATGAACTCTCATCCAATGATCCAACTGATATCTATCATTTCTTATCCGATATTCTCACGGGATCGAAACATATGCGGGTGAAACTGCGGGGTGCTGTTAGTAAGTAGGTACATATATAAAAATATCAATGAATTTATCAATTTATCTATATTTCTACAGTTTTCTTTTTAATTATTAGAAATAAGGTTCTGATCTGACTAGGTACTGTACGATTATAATGTAGAATTAGGCCCTGCTCTAATAGAAGCAATCGTTTAGAATTTCGATAAATTATAGCTTTTTCCCGCGACGTGTTCGCGTGAAATTTCTTGTTCCCCGACCCACCGCGTCGCCCGCGCTGTACTTCGCTTTCGCTTAGCACATTTTTTTTTTATTTGTTTCTTTTTGCTCGGCTAAATAAATATTAATATGTATACGTTAAATACTCTTTAGACTTCCTCAAGAATTGGGCTATCAAATAATGTAAAAGTAATTTGTGAAATCTGACTGGTAGTTCCAGTGCGTTCAAACAAATTATTATTAGTATAGTTAACATACGACCCCGACTAAGTATTAAACGATCGCATCGATCGAGTATTCGTGCGACCATAGCTCTTATTAGCACAGGGTACCTTAGTCATTCTCATTACTTACTTGAGTTAAGTTTGGTGTTAAAATGTTCAAGTTTGTCTTTTTAAAGCAGAAAGAATAATGAGCAACCTCTCTGAAAATTACTGTATAACCTAGCAGTTTTTTGAACGATAACTGTATTTTTTATTACCTACATGAATAAAAAGCAACAATTCTAAACAGTTTTTTATTTATTTACATATATTTTCGGCTTCCAGTCAAACCAGATACAGCTGACTACCAGTACCTATTTTACTTGGAGCTAGGTACTGCCTATCTGACCACAATTTACCTACCCTGCATTATATTGTAGTCTGTGCTGGGTAGTGCGATACCCCTTGGGAAGACTGGTTGTCAGACTTTCGGGCTTCTGACGACCCGTAACGACTTTCGGGATATTCTCCAAAAGGTTAGGTGAGGTTAGGTGCGCCGCCGCCCAGCTCACACATCGTGGTCGGGGGGGGGCTCGGATCGTTGTCGAGTCTACCATGAAGTACCTGGGATTGGTGCTCGACAACCGGTGGGATTTCAGGCCTCACTTCCGACGGCTGGCGCCCAAGTTGTTGGGCGCTGCTGGGGCGCTATCAACGCTGCTACCGAATCTGGGGTGCCTGAGCGCCGCCTGTAGGCGGCTCTACGTGGGGATCGTGCGATCGTTGGCCCTGTATGGGGCCCCGGTCTGGGCGACTGACCTGACGGCTGTTAGCGTCGCAGTTTTGCGAAAGCCGCAGAGAGCGATGGCCGTCAGAGTCGTCAGGGGGTATCGCACGATCTCCTACGAGGCGGCTTGTGTACTACTTATGCGACACAAGTATATACTTGCCAAAGCAACCGTGCCCCGAGACAAAAAATCTTATAGGTATTAAAACGTACTTTAATTGATTCAATAGTCAATTCCTTCTAAAAGGTTTGTTCTTAAACCACTACTTTAAAGTACTTACTAATTCCATGAAAGCTGCAGAAGCTGTCAGATGCTTTGAATGACGCATTGAGATCATTGACATAAAAAAGTATGGACTGGAAATACCTACAAAAAAAGG
Organism: Mesoligia furuncula; assembly: GCA_916614155.1. Taxonomy (NCBI): domain Eukaryota; kingdom Metazoa; phylum Arthropoda; class Insecta; order Lepidoptera; family Noctuidae; genus Mesoligia; species Mesoligia furuncula. The sequence continues at coordinate 15,999,554 of OU744793.1, read as the reverse complement.
GTGCATACCTACAACTCGTTTTGTCGCATAAAATGGCTGCCACTGCTAGGGTTGTGTCAATCAAGGAACGTAGGTGTTACTATTATCGAGTATCGATACTAAATATGAGTCTTACTAGTTATTACGTTTGGATCATAATAACTTACTAAATTAAAGTCAGTTGTAATTACGGTTGCCAACCATACTTTATAATAACGTTTGTTACTTTATTTTCGGTAACTTTATAGTTTTGCATAAAAATAAAGTGTGCAAAAATACTTTATTTATAATCTTTTGTGATGCGTGAAACGAAAGACTCATGGTTAATTACTGAACTATTTATCGGTAGGTATACAAGTCAAAAAAGAAAATCTTTTATTAGAGTTAGAATTTTCAGAGAAAATATTATAGTTATGTACAAACCTGTATTATGTACAAACAATGTGTATTATGTACAAACCAGTTGTGAAGACAAATGGCAATTAATAAGATACCTACTTATAAATGCATCTGATAGCGTAAGTACCAAATGTAAAAACTCTCTGTTACCGTCACTTCAGCTTTCACTGAGTTTTTTCGGTAATAAATCTGCAGTGGCGAGAAGAGAGAAACAGATAGTCCATAAATTTAATAAAAAACGAGTTATTTATTTATTAAAATCAGTACCAGGTACTTAACAAATTAGAAAACATTGTTCTTCGCCATAGGAAGCAACCAATTGGAACCGTGCACCTAGCTACTGAGCTGGCAAGAAACTCCACAGTCTGTGTGGTGCCGGACTTAAAGAATAGCACTACCCCATACTTCCCGTGGGTGTCGTAAAAGGCGACTAAGGGTCGTACCGGAGAATGGGCAGCAGCGTTCTCTATGCATTCCACCACCATACCATACTGCGATCGCCAAACCGCCTGCCAAGCGTGGCGATTATGGCAACCCCCTTCCCCCCCCCCTTTGGGAGAGGCCTATGTCCAGCAGTGGACGTCTTTCGGCTGAAATGATGATGATGACCTAGCTACTGACGTTTCCTAAGTGGCCATGTAGGTTTATGTGAAATAAAATATTTTAATTTCGGTGCTGTGAACCAGAGGACGGACCTGGCAAGGTCACTCGGACCGAATAAGACAGAATTATTTATGTTCACATCGCAGAATATGTCGATGACGTTTCAGCGGAGAAAACTATTACGGCAACGGTACAACCCTATTCCATTTGACATATTATTGTAAACAAACAAATGAATTAACAAAATATACTAAAAAGGTCTATTATGCGGAAATGAACCCAAATATCAATATTTTTGCCATAAATTCATGATCGCGTCACAACTGTATCATCGAATGTGTATTATTAATTGTATTTTTGCATAAAAACCGGCTATTAACCTCTGCAAAGACATTAGAGGTTGATTTTCATTCTTTCTTGCACCACACTTCACAATACAACACACAGAGATGTTGAATTGTTGTTTTCCAACATTTGCATGCAGTTTTAAAAGGTAAAATCCTTGTATATTTCTCGCAAATCTCAATAATACAAAAAGTAAACAACCATTTGACAGCAAAACTACCACGAAACTTGTCGCAAAAGATGGCTGATACGGCACCTTACCTACAATTGTACTACGTCACGTCAAAATGTTGCCAAAATGAGCAACAACTTAAAATATTGTTGTCTCTTTTATCAAATACGATTATCTTATTAGAAAGAACGAGACAAAACGATATTTCGTATTCTGAATCATATTTCACTCATATTTGTATAAGCAAATGTATGTATAGAATAACGCGGCCTCTCCATGTTTTTCCTATCTCAATGATTGAGATTAGAGATGGGTCGAGGGCAAAAACAAATATGGACAAAATGGGCATAAACTTGGCATATTGGGCATAAATGAGTTTACGCCCAAATAAATGCCCGATCACTGGGCATAAAAATGAATAACTTTGTTTTGTAAAAAATAAAGCAGGAACTTAACTTAAAATGAAACTTAATGTCAATAGGTATTCACACTCCTCCCGCTCTCGGTGGAGCGGAAGGGAGTGTCGGACTCTTACTGACTAAAACCCACCCGTGTTCCTTCCTTAGCCCTTTATGATCCGGGCCAGCGGTAACCCTTTCAGTCAATCCCGCTGCCCCGGCAGGCTTCGGCCCTAAGGGGGCCCCTCCTCGATGCTGACATGTCTTTGAGGCGCGCGTGGAACACATACGCGCCGTCCGGCACGGGCCTGGTCCTGATCGGACGGTGAGCTACCCATTATTCTCCACCCGCAGGCCCGCGCCTACGGTGGCCTGGAGTCGTCACGCGGCTCCTGACGCCCGGAGCGTCTCCCGCGGCGGCTGGGACGGGAAGCTCTCTCCCTGAGCCGTCCCGCCACCTCCTTCGCTAGCATGACTGCTGCGCAGAAGGAGGTAACTGCCTCCCCCTCCCTCTTGCCACGGACCATGGCTTGCACCAGGGCCGGACGCGAGAGGTCGCCGCTGCTGCCGATCGCCTCTACGAGGACACGGCGGTGCTCCGCCCAAGCGGGGCAAACATCCACCGTGTGCTCCACCGTGTCCTCTGGGCGTTCCTGGCAATGGTGACACCCGGGCGTTTCCTCCCGCCTGATGATGTGCAGGAACCTCCCGAAACTTCCGTGTCCAGTGAGGACCTGCGTCTGGCGGTAGATGAGGGCGCCGTGGCGCCTCTTTAGCCACTCCTCAAAGAGGGGTCTTATCGCCGTTATCGCGGGGTGCCCTGCGCTGGGTTGCGACAGTCGCTCTTTCCATGCCGCCATGAGATCGCGCCGGAGATCCGTCCTCTCCGCAGCGATTTGCCGCGGAAGCGGAGTTTCCCCCCGGCGTAGTGCCTCCGCGAGCCACTCATACAGGCGCGCGAGGACTATCGCCTCCAGATCCCGTGGCGGCAGTCCGGCAAGGAGGCTTGCCGCCTCGCCCGAGATCGTGCGGTAGCCCCGGATAACGACTACCACCTTCTGGGGCACGTTCAGGTAGTGGGCGGCTCGCCGTCGCAGTGAATGCGCTTACACCGGGGCCCCATATAAGGCCATGGACCGCACGACTCCCGCGTAAAGCCTCCGGCAGGAGGCGTTTGGCCCCCTCAGGTTGGGCAAGAGCCGCTTGAAAGCGGCCCCGGCCCGTTCCAGTCCCTGGTGATACCGGAGTGCCTCCACAATGCAGCTCCAGGACATCGCCAACGCGTTCAACACCCTGCGTTGAACGCGTTGGCGATGTCGAGTGACACCGCCACGACGACCCCACCCCGGGACACCGCGTCCCCCGTCGTGAGGGCTCTCAAGCGCATGATGGCGTCCACCGTCGAGCGCCACTTGCGGAAGCCAAACTGGCTGTCCGCAAGATCCGGCCCCGTCCTCACCAGGTGCCCGACGAGGCGGCCCGCAATCACTCTCTCAAAGGGCTTGCCGACCTCGTCGAGCAGCACCATGGGCAAAAAATCAGCTGTTCCCTACATTTATGTTCGTATAACTCGTCAAAATGTAGGGAGCAGCAGATTTTTTTTCGCGATTTCAGGTTTGTTCCCATAGTAACAGTTGTTCATAATGATGAGTACAATGACTTCTTAAGAGGTTGTTAATGTTTTACCAATAACCCTCTATGTAGTTAACCTGTTAAGCGGGGAATCCCCTTTATTATTACGCAGCATATAACGGGCGCGCGCCCGGAGAACGTAATTGCGCAAGCGCAACATATATTTCAAGGACGTATTCCTATGTCCTACCCGTACCACAGATTAACCCGTACACGCTATTGTTTACGTTTGACTCGCTTAACAATCATACTCTTATAGCATACTCTTAACCTTATTATATCAATTTCTGGTTTATTGCAATATGTTAGCTATAATCCAATATGTTTTTGTGAATTTACCTTTTCTGTACACTCAAATATAGCTATTTGAATAAAAAATTTAATAAAAGTTCTGTTAAAGTTTTTGCCCAGGCAAAAGGCATTTATTGGGCGTTTATGGGCATTTATCCGGCGTTTATTCAATGCGCCCAATATGCCAGGGCATTAACCCATCTCTAATTGAGATAGGAAAAACACTATGTCAATGGAATGACGTCTGATTCTGACATTTTATTTGTCTTGTCATGTCAATACGAAGGGTGTGTTCCGAGTTGCGCTGTAATCGATTTGAGCGTGTTTATCCCCGTTCCGAATAAGCATGAGCGTGATAAAGAGAACCCGTGAATCGTCATAGGTTACGTCATGACATGCGCCTTTTTGCGATAATGCCGTCCATGCCATAAAATAATATCAGCGTGAGCGCTGTCAAAAATGACAGTGAGTGTGTGTGTGTGTCAGTGTGTGTTTTGTTTTGAGTTGCATCATATCTTTGAACAAACGTGGCATTTTCGAAATTGTGCTTCTGGCTGACAGTCACCACCTAACCAAAGAAGAAGAAATGTGAATAAAGTTTTGACAGTGTTCCGAATTGTTGACAGCCCTCAGCTGTCATAATCGTGATATTACTTATTATCTTAATTGGAGCGCAAAAGCGACTGAGCCGCGAGCTGTAACCCAAGGGCCACGAAATGCGACGCTCCAATCGAATTCGCCTTGTGCTGCAAGCGTCAGCGTCGAGCGTGAAAAACAAATGTATGTCTATTATCTACAAGGCTACAAAAGTAGCGCTGGAAGCAGCAGCGAAGTTTGCTACGAGCGAATTTGCACGAGCGTTGGATGATCTGACGCGTGTTTTTTATGAGCGTCGCAAACAATTTTAAGAGAAAATTCCACAGTGTGCACGAAACAGTCGCTCCACGCGCTCCGATAGAAGCGCTCGCTCCACGCATCTGCGTCTAAAACAAATTGTTTTGTTTTGTCGCGTTTATAGTAACTAATCCAATATACTGAAGAATTTATCACTGCAATCCAAAATCGACCTGCGTTATGGATGAGTTCACACCCGCAACATAAGTTTAAGAATGTTGAAAAAAAATTGTGGGAATAAATTAAAATTCTTTTTTAAGATTTATTAACAATATTTAGGTATTTTTGACAGCGACATTTTCACGTGTAATATCGAGGCGTGCTCACTGTACTCACAGAGCATATGTAACCTTTTTCTGTACTGAACTGATTATTCCCCCACCAGGGTTGGATTTAGGTCCGTTGAAAAAGATAGCACAAAAAAAATAAAAAGGATAGTATTTATAAAAAAAAATTAGTATTTTTAATTATTGACATAATAGTCATTAACAACAGCAACATAGTTGGGAAAAGGCTAGGCAGATGATGATGACATAATAGTCATTAAAATCAACACCAGTTATGGCAAACTCTACTCAGACGTTTTTTTTTTTGGGTGGATACACTTGGTCTATCGTCATTTTCATGACCATTACTGCCACTTGCCTTAATTAAAACACTAAAAACGTATTATTTTACACAAAAATTCGCAAGCGATTGTTGTCACTTAGATTGAATTTCGAATGGAATGGAAGGAACGAGATTAATGGAAAGAAAGAAGTGTACTGCCGAGGATAATCGAGGAATCCCCGGCCATCGGTACAGAAACTCGTTACAGTAAATATGTTCCTTGAATTCGGTCAGATACACGCACGGTCGAAATATTCATATGACGTAAAACTAAGCATTCGGGAGCAAACTTTAAATTATAGTATTTTAACGTACTATCCTTGGGTAGTATATAGTACAAAGGGCGAAATTATAGTATAAATAATTATAGTATAAATACTATAATTATAGTACGAAATCCAACCCTGCCCCCACCGACGTACACGCTACAGGCGAATATTTGAAGTTCGTGGCCTTGCTTTTGACGCTTAGAAATGACGCTTGTAGCGAATTGACGACTCAAGCGTGGCGTTACTTTCGAGGCCAAGGCATAAGCGAAAGCGATTAGGGCATAATTCGGAATGCAGCCAAAGCTTGTCACAATTTGACAATAGAATACTGCTGGATTTATTTTGTAATTAAAATAATTATTTTCTAACGGTGTTTATTAGGAATACCCAGCAAACAGTTATTATAAATAATACAGTACAGAAGTAATCCCATAAAATGATCAAAACTCGAAAATAACTTTTCTAAGTGAAATACGTAGTTTATTAAAATGTATTTCTACGAACGGTTTTGCCTGTGGTTGGGGCACCTAAAACTGTCCCGTGTTATACTTCTGGTGTCGTTAATATTATTCGTTGTACCTCTGTTTACACATTATTATTTGTCTAAGGTAAGTGCAGGTTAATTTATTGTTAGGGTTAGGTTAAAATGTAGTGTTTGTTTTGTTTGCACAAGTCTGCACAACTACTTAATAATAATAAAGACGATTAATTCATGAAATCGTTAAAAAATATTGTAGAGGTTTAGAAATATCAAGGAGTAACATAAGATGTTAATTAATATATGGACCAAAACACTGACATATGAATTTGATCAGGACTGGACAAGGTATTTCTAGTGGTGATGCTTCGGGGAGGCTCTCTTAGTTGTCATTGGACTGATATAATGATCAATAAGAAGAAAAAAGAATAATTATGTTTAATAAACATAGGCTCACTGCAGCAGACTTCTGAGAAGCATAATATTAATTGTTTTTTTATACATACTTACTTTTAATTTTTCAGTACGATGAAACAGGTACATTGTCAAATAATCCAATGCGGCACACTTTGGAGGCACTAGGGGATGTCTCAACAATGAATGTTGCTGATTTAAAACTAAGGATTGAAGAAATGCTAAGAATAAAGGTAATAATCATTATATTGTAGTGATAGGCTTAGTTCACAATATTGAATGTATATTGTGATGATGATTTTAGTTGGAGATATTTTTGTGGGGCCTTCCTATCTGGCATTAGGGTTTAGTTGATGAATGGTTATAATTAAATCTTGACTTTCTGTGAGTAGGCTGGCGACGAGGCCACTTGTTTGAAGCATCATACTCTAATCCTTGTACGTGGTGGTTCCTGGTGTGCCAAACAAACCAATAGCCATAACATCAAACGTCATAGATTTATTTTATTCAGCTAGCCTAATTGCTTGTACAATGTGCGTAGGTACGGATCACTTATTTTTGTTAGTATTTTCATTTAAAAATTGCAAACATACAATATTAATTGTCTGATAGGAGCGCATAGTTTTGACAGGAGTTTGACCGTTGACATATCTACCTACTTGACATTTGTTTCTTTTTTTATTTATAAGGATTTATTTTTATTTTTTATAGCCATCTTTTCAAGGGTTTTCTCTTCTTTCTCTTGCCTTCCCTAGGGTACCATGGGGCAATTTTTGTCCCACTTCTCTTTTGGGACAGTGTGGCCGGCCCAACTCCATTTTAGTCTTCTTATTTGTATTACTATATCTTGTGCTCAAAGCTCATGCTTGTGCAAAAAGTCAGAAAGAACACTAAGCGAATATGAAGTAAACGCGCAAGCAGGCGATGCGATGTGATGGGTCAGGGTAACAAGAAACTTCACGCAGAAGGAAGCTAGTCATTTGTATTTTAAATAATACAACCGTTTTCATTCTGTCTAATGGCATTTTGCATTCATTTTACGTGAATTCTGTTACTTGCTTGTCAGGTGTACAAGTGTACATTTAGCTAAGTGGACATGGCTAAGTTAATGGTATGAAAAAAACTATTTTTAGATTATTAATAATATAAAATATTCAATTCATTTTATTGAAAAAAAAAAAAAATAATAATCGGAATATATTTTTTAAATAATTTACTTTATCTAAAATTGCAGGCTTCAGTATCTACAGAATTACGCGAACTAGAAGCAAAGCGCGGGCGTCTCCAGCGCGAAGCGGTTGCAGCAAGCGCAAAAGCCGACAGCGCTAAAGCGGAGCACGCACGAGCGGCCGCTGAGCTGCAGCGCCTGCGCGTATCCGCCGACCAGGCGCGCATCGCGCAGCTCGAGGCCATCCGACGGGACTCGCCGGAACTAGCCCCCCCTCTGCAAATACTATCCTCACGACCTCCCCCCGTCCTACCCCCTATAGCTCCATCTTCTGAGGTCCATTGTCGCATGTTTTCCTGCTTCGATCACTCTCGATGCTCCTTAACCTCCGGTTTCCCCGTGTACCTCTATGATCCTGACGTGTACGCGCCACTAGCCGGCGCTGAAGTGGATGGCTTCCTGAAAACAACTCTAAAGCAGACGCTGGGCTACAATACGCATATAACGCGCAATCCGAACGAAGCATGTGTTTATCTCGTCATTGTTGGGGAAGCCTTCTCTTTTGAAAAGACTCCCGCGTAAGTAGTGCATTTTTACTTAATACGTACAGGTAAACCCGAAAAGGTATGCGCTTCGGTAATCTTCGTGTTTCCGAATTAGTACTAACGTCGCCCTCGCACAGAGGTACACAAATGCAATAGCTTCTAAGTTTTTTAATGTCGCGCTTAGTAGTAGTGCACTTATCATTGCTTGTTGGTATCACCCTACTCTGGTCGCAGATCGTCAACTGTCACTCAAAAATCTAGAAAAGTTTCTTGAATTGCAAAAAGGTTGGTAATCTGTAATTTTGTAAACATGGTAGTGATCAAAAGATAGGCAAGTACTTCTAAATCCTAGATCCTAGCATCTTACGTTAGTATTTCCGAAGATAGACTTGATGATGCTCGAAGTGCAGACCTTTACTTTGGATATCTGTATGTTTATGTTGTGAGTTCAAATGAATCCTAAGTTTTACTTATTATTTCCAGACCCACAATAGATACGTACAAGCTATTGTTGAACGAGACAGCCATTAAAAGTTTACCATACTGGGGCGGCGACGGTCGCAACCACGTGCTAGTGAACATGGCGCGGCGCGAGCTCGCGGTGGGCTCGGGCGACGCCTTCCGAGGAGCGTCGGTAGGGCGGGCCATGGTCGCGCAGTCTACCTTCACTCACGAGCAGTTCCGACCGGGGTTTGACGTCATTACACCCCCCGCGCTTGGTCCCCCCGGAGGCGACGTGTGGGCCGACTGCGCTCCTATAGCGCCTGCGCGACGGAAATATTTGCTCAGGTAATTTTCATGCCGAGAATTATATAAATTCATTTAATTCATATTATAATTTACACCCATTGCCAAGCAAATAAAAATAAAACCAACAGAAAACAACATAAAAACAAACAACACACACATTATTAAAACAAACCACACGCACATTATTAATAATAATAATAATATATTTTATTTCGAGCAACAAGACTCATAGTGTTAGTAACAATATACTTACAAACTATGTTAATAATACACATACAAAAACAAAAACACAAAAACAGATTGTGACATCACTGCTGCACGGTGACAGGCCCAGCCGAAACCTTGCAGCAATGGTTCACAAACGCACAATCAAGCCTACTTGCTATCATAGATACAACATACTAATTTAGTTTCCAAATGTGTAAAAAAATGTGTTTTTGGAAAAACAACTTTAATGCAGCGGGTACTGCACATAAAGTTTTGTTTGGGCACAAAATGTTGCAATAGTACTAGTCATTCTGAAATCAGCTTACTTAGTATAATGTTGATTTTTGTAGCATCGACTGGAAACAAGGATTGCGATTTTTCGTTTTTATTACGTTTTTTATTCATTATCTTTAGCTACTGGTTGCAAACTAAGAAATGTTTTTCTCACATCGCAACTATGTAATTTTGCGAAGTTCTTATTCTTTGTTCGCAACCAAGTTGCGGGTAAGGTAAAAGTTAATAAAATTTATTAATTCGCAACTGGTTGCAAATCGCAGTTGTGAAAACGGCCGGAGGGGATTTGAATAAGGCATGGTTCTGCCAATATCAAAAATGAGCTATCGATTCTTAGGTATGAATTCATGAGCTACATTTAGTTTTCAGGGCTCACAACCGCCGCCGCGAGGAATAGACCAGGATCAAGATAAATCTCTGATCGAGGCATTGCAGAAGATGGTGAGGTCCGCCCCGGCCTCGGATCTGTTCCATCTGCAGTTTGAATGTGACCCTCCAGTGGAGAGGCGCGCTGTGTTGCCTATCGGTGACTGGGCGTTGTGTGGCACGGACCGGTCTCGACGAGCCGTGTTAAGAGATTCGACGTTCGCGCTAATACTCGCGCCGGCTGATAGGACTTACGTAACTACGGCGTTATTGCAAGCGAGGTTGTATGAAGCGTTGAGGTCTGGTGCGATTCCGGTGTTGCTAGGCGGGGATAGAATTAGATTGCCGTATGATGAGGTGTTGGATTGGCGACGGGCAGCGCTGTCCCTGCCGCGAGCGCGTGTGTCCGAGCTGCACTTCCTGCTGCGCGCGCTGGGTGACGCCGACGTGCTGGCCATGCGGCGCCACGCACGCCTGCTGTGGGAGCGCTACCTCAGCTCTGTGCAGGCCAGCGTGGACTCACTGCTCGCCACTCTACGAACCCGTCTGCACATCCCCGCGCAACCCGTCGCACCGACTACAGGAACACCCGCATTCAACGACTCGTTCTTCCCACCACGAATCGAACCGCCTGCAGTGGACGCTGAACCCGAAGAAACTCTCGGCCCTCTTGAAGCGCCCTACCCAAGCCCTTCATATCGTCGCAACTATTCTGTTGCGTTACTACACGGGTATGAGTTATGGAATGATTGGGGAGAACCGTTTGCGTTGTACCCGCAGCTGCCGTGGGATCCGGCGGTGACGTCAGAGGCGCGGTTTCTTGGCTCGGCGGCGGGGATGAGGCCCGTGGGGGCGGGGGCCGGGGGGTCGGGCCGGGAGTTCAGCGAGGCGTTGGGCGGAGACCGGCCTCGGGAACAGTTCACTGTCGTCATACTTACTTATGAGAGGGAGGCTGTGTTAGCGGCTGCGCTGGCGAGGTTGAGGGGATTGCCGTATTTGAATAAGGTAATGCTAATGAATAACCATTTAGTTAGATTTGACAGTCATTGGTAGCTTAAAGCCCTTACCTTTAAAATGTATCCTGAATCATTACCTTACCACCCCCCCCCCCCCTTCTCTTACCCATTGTTTAACCGACGAAAAAATGGAGGAGGTTCACAAGTCGACGCGTATATATTTATTTTATGTATGACCACGCATAACTTTTTACAGAGTAGTCCGATTTTTTTATAATCTATCCTTTGCATAGACCTGTAACTTCTAGTTCTAACGTTTTATTTCGATCTAGCTTTGACTATGTATCCGGCAAAGACTACAATATAATGCGGTGTAATAGACAGGAAGCTCTCTTCATTTTGTGTTGACAGCACAATTCGCCATCTAGGACTCAAGTATTTAAAACTATTAGTTACGGCGGAAGATGGTAGATGGAGCTCTAGTAATAGTCACGGATATAGATGGTAGATGGAGCTCTATTATATTAATTGTGTTGAAATTTCTACATTGTCGTATAAATTATTGTTTACTACCTATTAAGGTTTTTTTAACAATTACATAATTATTAAAAACACACTAAGTAGTAGTAAACAATAATTTATACGACAATGTAAAAATTCCAGATTTTTACTTGCATTAGGAATAGGAGTATGAATGAATGTACTCGGAATATTAAAGATAAACAAACTGTTTATTCTTATAAAAAACACAGAAATACATACAAATTAAACATTTACTAACATATTAAAATCAAAATCATGTAGGCTGAGAATCAGCACTTTTCTTTCCTAGTCACTAGACTTCCAGGTAGGTACACAACAAGAGTTTTGAGACATGATGGAAGTGCACTCAGTGTTCAGCACTATTCACAATAATAATATTATGGGTCCAAACTATAAATAGTGCCTATGCTCACTAGCGAAACAACCAGAATTTAATTTTATTGCAAAAGCAAAATCCGAAACTGACACTCGCGCTGACAGACATTTCAACATTTCAATTAAAGTGTTACCAATGCAACAATAACAAATTCCCATTATTTAAATGAAAAAAACACCTTTCAGAACCGTTTTATAAATCACTATAGACTTGTTACACTTGGTTTAGGCTTAATTTTTATTTTTGTTGTTTAATGTCCAATATTTTGAGACAATTATTTTATGTATGTGTTTGTTCGTCACAACATCTCCCGGTATCATCACTAAATATTTTTATATTGTATCACAGTATTTTTCGTTTTCTACTTGTTCGCTAGGGGCGCTAGGAGTAATAGTGTTTTAGGTGATGTTCCAAGCTGCCATAGCATGGTATCCGGCCTCGGTGGCCTCTAACTAAACTGACTCTCTCTCTCTATGAGAAAATCATGTCGCTCATTACAATATTTGTAGAAAAATATAAATAGAAAAGTCACAAATTCGAGTCAGCTTCAACATGTTCAACGTCCATATTATAACTGGATATTATTACAACGCAGGTGGTGGTAGTATGGAACGGCCCCTCCTCCCCGAGCGCCGTGGCCTCCTGGCCCGAGAGCGGCGCGCCCGTGGCAGTAGTCAGGGCGCCTCGCAACTCTCTCAACAACCGCTTCCTACCGTACCATCTGATCGACACCGAGGCGGTGCTGTGTGTAGATGACGACGCGCATCTGCGTCACGACGAGATCGTGTTCGCTTTCAGGTCAGTTGATCCATCACTACAGGGTGGCATCCACGGCCGTCTTTAACCTATTGGAGGCCCATTAGATAAGAGGGAATAAGAGAAACATACTAATATTTTTCATAACTGGGAGGCTAGAAACGTATTGTAAATCGCATTGCAAATAACTTATTTTGTCATTGAATCATCGGGTACATAATAATAATGCGTAGAATGCAATGGTGGCTGCAACGAATGTTTTTTATGAGAACAGGCCGGGGACCCCGAATATCGCGAGGCCCTGGGCACTTGTGCCCAATGGACAAGAGGGGTCTGGTGCACATTGACGCGCAAGCTGTAACCGTGAAGTTTGCACACGATTAGACTAGACCCAATAGCGTAAAAAATTTAGTCGCTTATCAAAAAACCTGTTATTAATGTCTCTGTGTGTAAAATATCTTAGTTGTCTCAACAACCGCTTCCTACCGTACCACCTAATCGACATGGAGGTGCCGACCTGTGCATAGATTTATTATAGTTTTTATTCACAATATCTGGGCCCGTGGCACACAATAATATTAAAGCAACAGATGACTTTTATTGTTGCTTCAACTTGTATGGTAAAGGCAATTTAATGCACTGTGTAAATCTGGCTTTGATATGAGACTGGGCTTTAGAAAAATATTGTCACAGGAATACAAATTTGTGACAAATTTTGAAAGCAGGACTTTGTCTGAAACTCCAGGTACCTACCGTACCTGGCCGTAAATCACACATCGAGTTCGGTCATATCTCTCAACTACTTTATAATTAGTGTATACTTTATTATAATAATAATAATACATAATATATTTTTTTATAGATAAACTTAGTTATCTATAGTTACAAACATTTTTAAATTATTATGACTAGACTAAACTCAGGCGTCTTGTTAAGATCTGTAAAAACTATGCGGTCAGTCAGGGACTCAGGTACAATGCAAAGAAATGTGAATTATTGGTATTCAAGGCGGGCACCAAATGTTACTCTAACGTGCCAGTTGTGACCATAAATAATACTCCGTTAACTAGAGTAACAAAATTTAAGTACCTGGGTCACTGGGTCACTCATGACCCGAACGATGATCTGGACATAGAGAGGGAACGCAGGGCGATGGCTGTCCGAGGTGATATGCTGATCCGCAGATTTGCCCGTTGTACGACGCAAGTCAAAATAACCCTTTTCAGAGCATACTGCCAGTCTTTTTACACATGCAGTCTGTGGATCAGGTATACGCTGAAGGCATACAACGCCCTGCGTATCCAGTACAACAATGTATTCAGGATGCTGTTGGGTCTACCACGATTTTGTAGCGCTTCCGGAATGTTCACCGAGGCCAGAGTTGATGGTTTTCATGCCATTATACGGAAACGGTGCGCTTCTACTCTCGGTAGATTGCGTGCTAGCTCCCACAGCATTCTGAGTGTGTTGTGTGATAGGTGGCACAGCCCTATGCTGGCTCACTGGATACGACTGCACACGTAAGTGTCAATTGTGATAATTTTCAATTTTGTGTTTTTTACTAACATTAGGTTAAGATTTATTTACTAACAACATATTATTATTGTCACTATGGATTTTAATCTGAAATAAATTTATTATTATTATTATTATAAACTAGTCAAAACTCAAAATAATATGTTTGTTGACAGGGTGTGGAGAGAGCATCGCGATCGAATCGTTGGATTCCCCGGTCGGTATCACGCGTGGGACCTCAATTTTAACAATGGTTTCCTCTACAATTCTAACTATAGGTGAGTTAACAATTTTATTTACCTATGTATTTTTCTTACCAAACACATCTAAATGTCAAAACAGTATCTACAGCCGCAACCATCATGAGTAACAAAACAAATTACTACTACACACATCAAAAGTGTCTAGGGATCAACATATATTTTTGCAATAACTTTTCTCCTGATTGATATTAATTAAAATTTTCTTTAAGGATTCATCAAATAAAGTGTTTTCGTTTGTCACAGAAACGATAAACCAAGTCACCTTTGCATTAATAAAGAAATTTGCCATTTTCCTAATAAAGGGATTTTTGACATTTGAACCACTAACACAAAAGTTCGAAAAAAAGACTGAAATAACAGTTTTCTTTAAAATTTTATTGGGTAACTTAAACAATTGATAATCCGTGTTTCTACCGCGAACACTAACAACACAAGAACATCGGTTTGGCATACTCAAAATGAGTTCATCCAAATCACGCTGTGGAATGGCCGCCCATGTTCGTTGCAACAACAAAAAAAGGTCTTCTTGCGACTGGATACCCTCCATATTCGGCAGAGCTCTTCTCTGTAGCATATCCCTTACATGCTCAATCGGGTTCAAGTCTGGCGACTGAGCAGGCCAGGGCAGGACATTGATGTTAGCTGCGGCGAGAGTCTGTCTTACAACTCTTGCGGTGTGCGGTCGTGCATTATTTATTTATTTATTTATTTATTTATTTATAGGAGAACCAACAGCTATAACAAAAGCATAACAATAGTAAATAAGACATAAAGCCAATTACAGGTTCTCACGGGTAAAAACAGAAAATGTAGTAGAAATCTTAGGATCACTAACAAGCACTATAAAAAGGAATACAAATATAAGGTATATAAGCACTATGCACTTTTAAAAAAGTCGGCGTTCAGCCGAGTGCGTGCAGAATAGGTTTTGACGGTAAATGGGTCAAATGAGAACTTTTTGCAAAGAATATTAAAGTCTTTACTCGCTCGCAACATGTATGAGTTTTGCCTGTAGTTAGAAGAGGAAAAAGGAATGGAAATTGGTGGATTAAATCTAACTGATCTCTGGGGTACATTGAAACGCAGTCTATGCAGGAGATCAGGACAGTCAATTTCGTTAGTTAAAATTTTTAAAAGAAAAGTGCAATCTGCTAGTCGACGACGATTTATAAGTGGCTGCAGGTGAAATTTCTTGCAAAGATTTATGTAATCATCAGAATGGTATGGTATACGTAGCCGAAAACATAGAAACCGAATAAATCGTTTTTGTATATTCTCAATACGATCAATGTATTTGCCATAGCACGGGTTCCAAATTTGTGACGCATATTCAAGATGGCTTCTCACAAAAGAGCAATAAAGAATCTTAAGGGTTTTGGCTTTTTTGAAACACCCTGCGAGTCTCATAACAAAACCCAATGACTTTGAAGCTTTGGCCACTATTTGCTCGATGTGCACGTCAAATAAGAGTTTGGAGTCATGAAAAACGCCTAGGTCACGTACACCGTCGCATCTCTGTAATAGCTGCCCCTTAAGTTTATATGTAGTAGGGAGAGGGACGCGTTTCCTGCTAAAGGAGATTACAGAACATTTGGCAGGGTTCAAGTCCAGTTTGTTTTTTAAGCAATAGTCATCTAATCGCGAGAGGTCAGATTGGAGAGCATCCATGTCATCATCTGATGATATTGCAGAAAATATCTTCATATCATCAGCAAAACAAAGTAAGTTTGACTTGTGGAAACACGAGTCGATGTCGCCCACATAAATGATAAAGAGTAATGGACCCAATTATCATGCATTAACTGAAATAAGGAACCGATTTGCACTTGTAGAGGAACGATGACGTCTGATACAATCGTCTCAGCATAAATTTGAGCGTTGAGGTTGCCTCTGATCCAAATCAACTCAGTTCTTCCGCCGATCCAAATACCCGCCCATACCATGATGGTTCCACCACTATAAGGATGGACTTCCTGGCAGGATTTTAATCGCTGTTGGCGTCCAGGGGTTCTCCAGTGTCGTATACGTCTTGTATCCGGTCTCATACCAAAACGAGACTCATCAGAAAAGCACACGAAACGCCATTGTTCTTCTGCCCAATTTCTGTGTTCAAGAGCCCATTGATATCGAATCCTACGATTGTGCATTGCTATAGGTGGTACCCGTAGCGGTCTTCGGGAATGAAGGTTCACTTCATGCAAGCGGTTTCTGACTGTTTGGTCGCTAATTAAGTTCCCTGAAGAGTGATGAAGCCTCACGGCTAACATCATGGCGGTTATTGTTGGAGCTCTTCGAGTTAAGATTTGAATGTATCGGTCTTGTCTCCGTGTGGTGCAGCGATACCGTCCTCCATGGCGCTCAGCCACGGTACCAGTGCTTCGGTAACGTGTCCAAAGTCGACTGATAACACTCTGACTTGTATTCAGAGCTAAAGCCACAGTACGTTGCCGGGAACCAGCTTCTATCATTCCCACGGCTCTGAGCATTTCTTCCCTGCTTAAATGACGTCGCCGCTCCATAATAACGTTGGTTTTAATCAGTAGTAGGGAAACAGTAGCACTAATAATGTCTTCAATGCGTTGTATGTTTTTATAGGGAAAATATTGACAGCTGATTTTCATCTTTTACTCGAATTTGATTCACAGTTCCTGATTCGAATTATGAAATGCACCAAAAAGGATCCATATAAATTTATAAAATCATAAATTTATTACAAAGCCACATCTCAATCTCAAGGAATCCGCATAAAAATGCTTGATCCCTAGACACTTTTGATGTGTGTAGTTGAAAAGCAGACATCAAGGAATACGATTTAAACACTCTTTTGTTCCAAGTATAAAACGTTCAAGCCAATTGTTTAATTTCATAATTAGATAATTACAACATTTCTCGAATTTTAGTGACCTGTGTTCTATAATATGCTGTTTTATTCTGATCTTTTCTACTTTTTATACAGCTGCGAGCTAAGCATGGTCCTGACCGGTGCAGCGTTCGTTCACCGCTACTACTTATGGGCCTACTGGCGCACTCTGCCGGCCGCCATCCGCGACTACGTGGACGAGTACATGAACTGCGAGGACATCGCCATGAACTTCCTCGTCTCGCACATCACTAGGAAGCCGCCAGTCAAGGTTAGATCATATTTTTATTAATATGATTGTCCTTTATGGAGGTCATTTTTTTTAGGATCCTCTTGTATTTTGGGTACGTTTACAAACAAGAATTTGTTGACTATTCTAATCTAAAATTGCCAAATTGGATCACTTTATTTAAACTGTCTCCACACCACAGGATCATCGTTCTCTATAATTATATAAAAATATAGATGGCGCGTTTTCCAAATAACGCCCAATTGCCCGCAATAAGCTCTTTGCAAATGAAAGATGTTTCGATTCCAACTTCGTCTCACCTCAAGAACCTGATGGATAATTTCATAGAGTAATGTCCATTGTTAATTGGCATTGGACATCTGTCAATATGGACTGGTTAATAATAATAATGTCGTATGTTATAGGTGACGTCACGGTGGACTTTCCGCTGTCCCGGATGTCCGGTGACGCTGTCAGCAGACGAAACACATTTCCATGAAAGACATAAATGTATACAGTTTTTCTCTCAGGTAAGAAATACTTACTACAACCATTCTTCGCACATACTTATTGATCTAACCCGAGGGCCACGAAATGCGACGCTCCAAGCGAATTCGCCTTGCGCTGCAAGCGTCAGCGTCGAGCGTCAAAAACAAATGTATGTCTAATAACTACGAGGCCACAAAGCAGCGCTGCAAGCAGCAGCGAAGTTTGCTACGAGCGAATTTGCACGAGCGTTGGATGATCAGATGCGCGTTTTTGATGAGCGTCGAAAACAATTGTATGAGAACATTCCACAGTGTTCACGAAACAATCGCTCGACGCGCTGAGATAGAACGGTCGCTCCGCGCATCGGCGTCTAAAACAAATTGTTTTGTTTTCGTCGCGTTTATAGTAACTAATTCAATATGAATATTAAAGAATTTATCACTGCAATCCAAAATCGACCTGCGTTATGGATGAGTTCACGTCCGCAACATAAGTTTAGGAATGTTGTAAAAAAATTGTGGGAAGAAATTAAAATTGTTTTTTAAGATTTATTAACAATATTAATATAGGTATATTTGACAGCGACATGTTCACGTGTAGGTAATGTCGACGCGCACTCACTCTGAACTCACCGAGCATGTTACCTTTTTCTGTACTGAACTGATTCATTCTCCCACCGACTTACACGCTACAGGCGAATATTTGAAGTTCGTGGCCTTGCTTTTGACGCTTAGAAATAACGCTTGTAGCGAATTGACGCCTCAAGCGTGGCGTTATTTTCGTGGCCGAGGCATAAGGGCTAATTTTTCCAACGCCAGATAATTTTATCGAAAGAATAATTTTGAATTTTTGTCAGTTCTTCCATACAACTGTCAGACGTCAATTTTATTCCGCGAATAAAAAATATCTGTCGTTTGAAAAATCAGCCCTAAAAAAGATAATCATAAATAATTTTACTAGTACCAAATTTAAAATAGACCCTATTCTTATGACCCTGAAATAAGGTTTAATTTGACATGAGTCACGTTTTCATATAACACAGCCGGTCGATTCTGTAAAAATCTCACTGTGAAAACGTAGGTGAAGTGAGTTTGTTTTTGCTAGGAATTGACACTATTGACAGCCACTCCACGCTCACTTCACCTAAGTTTTCACGGTGAGATTGTTACAGAATAGCACCGCAGCTATTATAAGTAGATTATAACGTTTTAAAACT
This sequence comes from Mesoligia furuncula, assembly GCA_916614155.1. Lineage (NCBI taxonomy): Eukaryota > Metazoa > Arthropoda > Insecta > Lepidoptera > Noctuidae > Mesoligia > Mesoligia furuncula. Next base: position 15,980,538 of record OU744793.1, on the reverse strand, counting down.
CAATGAATTTCCAAACAGTAAAGATCCAAACGACCATGGGGGATAAATAACAATCATTACCATTTCGAGACTTATTCAAAAGTTTTAGTAGGAGCTGCATGTCCTTTGTATTAAATAAAAACTTAACATTGCCAACATCTTTAGTCAATTTAACATGGATTTTTAAGTACTTCATGAGATTATTTCCCCCCACAGGTAATGGGATACACGCCACTTTTAACGACGCAGTACCGTGCCGACTCCGTGCTGTTCAAGACGCGGATACCTCACGACAAACAAAAATGTTTTAAGTTTATATAGTCACAGGTTGTAATTTACTTTGTGTTAATATTGCTCGACTGTAGTTAATTATTTATTTACTTTGTTAGCTAATGCTAGACCGAAAGAAGCCTAACAAAAAGTTTTTAGTCAAGTAAGGCCAATTGGCAAATCATGTCGTATTGAGCTGCTATGGTGTCCACTGGCAAACTCGCTCTTGAACAAGCATACTTAGCTCAACTGGAGAACATTGCTAACTTTACCTTCCATAGTTAGGGCGTTTGTCTACCGCCGCCGCTGCCACCGTCACCGGGACGTCACCGAGTAACGATTTTTTCTTCGAACCGAACGTGACATCCCGGCGACGGCGATAGTGTGTCCACCGCAAAACAAAAACCAAGTGAAGAGCGCGGTTCGACGACAGTGTGTGGACACGATCAAAGTTGTTTGGTATTTCCGGCACAACAGCGTGTTACAATCTCGGGCCGAGTTCTAGCGGTCGCGCCGAACTACTTGAAATTTCAGCGACCGGGATTACAGGGTTCGAGTGATGGATGTGCGGTGGACATGCGGCTATAGTAAATCTGTATATCGGGACTTCGGCGCCGTCATCCGGTTCGGGGTGACGTCTCAGTGACGGCGGTGGACGAACGCTCTTAAACCTTTTAATTGTGTAAGGAAAATATTATAGCAATGTTTTTAAATACGTTATTTTAAAGACAAGTGCATGTATCTACATAACTGATGCATTTATATCTGGGTGCAAAACATTTAAGTTCATTGCATTTTGACTTATTCGAACTGATTTTCATTACACACATTCAAAATATAATATAGTCAGATATTCTCGAGTGATAGGCCACGTCCTAACCTAAAGCGATCGTCGCTCGAATACCCGATCGTCGCGTTCATAAATGTCATTTTTTGTTCGATGAACGCGTGATCGCGTCGACAGATGGCGTTTTCCGCTTATCCGAACAAAAAGTTACCTAATTATGGACGCTACGATCGCTTTTGACTAGGACACGGGATAAAGCTGAATTCTTGTAAATACCTAAATTAAGAAAACATTATTGTAACATTAGTTAGAACAAATTGAAATGAGTCTCGTAATTTTTTTTTTGATAATACTTTTTTTGCGTTTTTATAAAAACACATTTTGTTTATGGAATTCAGTAATATTATATGGTGCGTGTATAATTTAAAATATTAAAATACTAACTGGTAAAGTTACGAAAGTTGTAAATATTATAATTATGTAATGTTATGCTAAATAACATTGTACATTCATGTTATCCAAATAAAATAAAATTACTTTACATAATGACAATAAGATTCAAGTACACAATATTATTGTACATAATAATATATATATTTTTATTTAAACGCAGCGCTTTTCGTGTATTTTGAATCTAAAGAATCGTACTTTATTCAAAAGATTTTCAATATTATGGTTAGTTCTAAAGAGAAATAGATAATCTAATCTCTGTTTTTTTTTCATTTCAATATATCGCATGACCATTATGTACACACAGGTTTTTCATGCCGTGAAAAACTACGATTTGTTCACCGTGTGTAGGCACGGTCGTCAGTGTTGTATGGATCACTATGGAAGCTTGTTGACAGACACGTTTTTTCCGGTACTTGCCCGTGGTCCCCCTGTACCACGAACAAATATTTTTGCCCGTGGAACCCCCTGAATAACAATCTTCTTATTAAATATATTTTTATTGCCCGTGGTATCCCATCTCAAACATTTCAACTTAACATTTAAAAAACGAACTGTTGCTTGACAAATAAAGAAATAAGTGCAAATAAATTGTTTTCCCACTTCAAATGAGATTTTTCAATAAAAAACAATGTTGACGCGGTTGTTTGGGCGGGCTCTGAGTTCACTCGCTAAGCTCGCTCAATAGATCCCACCCCGTGGGGAAGATCACGTGGCGGGTCTCAGTTGGTTTACAAGCAATAATAATAAGACAGTCGACGGAGCCCCGCTTCGCGGGGCACCTATTTCAGTCTACAGGGTTTAATGGAACCTAACCTAACCAAGTCCCAAGATCGCTTATAGAAACCTTATTTTTATAGTTCATTCAATTAATTTTAAAGTGTAAAACATTATTTTTAAAGTGCGTTTACCTACATAATCCTCTTCTAATAATTTTTATTATGACCAAAACTTTATGTTTTCAGATACACAATTTGATGAACGTTTGCTTAATTAAGCAAAGAGATTGTATTTGCATTTTATTTATCTGGCGATTAGCGAGGGTACCACGGGCCAAACAATTTGCCCATGGTACCACTTTGTCCCCCTTGGGGGTTCCACGGGCAAAAATATTTGTTCGTGGTACCCCAAGAGGGGGACTAGACTGGGGGACCACGGGCAAGTACCGGTTTTTTCTACGGCGCGGATCATACTCCGTACCGAAAGAAACCATGTCGTGTCAAAGGGCCTATGTCCATAGTTAAATAGCTAAAAGTGCGAGGAAAGTATTTTAAATTCAGTTTTTTTTTAAATACCTTTGAGTAATTAAAAATGCCAAATATTTCATATAATTAATTGAAAACGTTGTGCTTACTCATAGGTCTTGTCATTTACTCTAAGCATTATCTTTTAAAACTATATTTTTAAGAGTAACATTTGTGTTTCCAAGACTGACTCCATTTGATTTAAATTTGTAATTTATTTATTCAGTAAGAATTATTGTGAAATTATGTTAAATCAATCCATTGTTTTATATTTTTGTAAATCAAGTCATTATTTTGAGAGTATTTCGCATTTATAATTTTTATTAAACTAGTAGATTTTTATTTGTTTTAAATTGTCATGATATTTTTAAAATCGAAGGGAACATTACCTTTTTTAAAATAGTAAAATTAATCATGTATCATGTAAATTAATAATTAATTAATATTAATCATGTACGGCTGTATTAATTTGGTTATTCCGATTTGTTGTTGTTGTAGATAACGAGCGCGCGTTATATGACTATTGTCTTTCATTGAAGGTTAAAAATGCATCATTGACGTGTCCTCGTGAAATGCAACAACTTTAATTCTGGAACTTCACTTGGCATACTGATCCAGCAAATCGCGTTGTTTAGACAATACAAAACAGACCCTTTTTCTACTGGAACAAAGTTCATTTTGTGTTACCTACATAACGGGAAGCACAAACACGCCAAGTGTAGTGTCAGGATTAAGGCAGTTCAATGCGTAAAGGGTACCGTATCAATACAGCTTATTAGTCTATACCTTGAACATGACGTGTGCTTCCTATGCTCGTGTAGTTATGACACATTGCGGTGGCAATCCGAGACACTTGTCCCCACAACCGCAGCCGCCTTGTGCTACTAGTCTAATACTACTGATCTTCAGCTATCACGTTACAGAATTCTACGTAACTACATGAGGTCATGTTATGTGCACCGTATTGATGACTAGTGACCCTCGGAATGTCCTTCATCACAACTTGACATAAAGTTAATGTGGTACAGCCCGATTCATGAGGCGAGTCGCTGCGCAGTGACAATTCACGTGTCAGCGGGGATAAGGGGTGAGGTACTGCGTGTGCGGCGTGTAGCGCACTTCAGAACCGCCATAAAGTTTGAATCGGGCTGTATATACAACATCATTTTTAGTACATGCGAAACCCGAAACGTGTCTAGTATTTTTATGTAAAGAATCTATGTACAAAATTTCAAAACTGTCTTGAAAAATCACAAAGTTATAAGCTTGTTATGTTACCTGTTTGTCCGTACAAAAACATGCTCACCCGCGCCGCTCGCGCCGCGCCGTCTTGCGCTTATTGATAATAGTACCTAGGTACCTAACCGTTCGCCGCGGAAATTGGATAACCTACTTAGTGGCGCTCGGTGTCCAACTTTTAACCATTGTTAAATATTTTTGGGAAAAACACATGGGGTAAAAATTATTGGAATCGATTCAGTTACTTATTCTGAACAAACTATATTCAGGTTTCGCATACTTATACTAAAAATAATGTTGTATACAGTTGTGGGGGCTTTGTCAATGTCAATCAAGCGCCAAAAGATCCTTGATGGAGTGTATACAAGTTTTGGCACATGGACTTTTAAGACACGTATGAGTAAAGCTACCGTCTCCTTGAAAAGCGGTGGCCGCTATATAACGGCCGTAGTGACGGCTATCATAAAAATGTTGGCTGCGGGGTTTTACATTACGGTGTCAAAAACGCTCTCTAGGAAAACACACCAACTTACTTTCATAAATAACGTTTCGGTAACGTCATTTACTGGTAAATTGCTGACGCTATGTGGCGGCCAGCTTTACAAAGCCAGACTCATTTTTCAACACCTGGGTACTAGGGAAGCTACTGTACTTAGTTATCTTCATAATTATCAATCGATCAAGTTTTTCATGTCCTGCACGGATGTCAATAGTGTTATGTATTTTATAGTCACCGTTATCATATTGTTATCGAGTTTTTTTTCGGGCGTATTTGGAACTAAGCAAATATTTTGATAAAGGGATGGGTATTGTGTATAACTTTACTGTAACGTATAAAAAAAACAGTCGTCTAAACTCTATGCTATTATTATAGTTGTGTTGATTTTATAATGTTGATTTCTGACTTATTTTATTTTAGGTATTAAAAGTTGGTGCTCACAGAAATTTTAATACTAGCAAAAAATTATTAGTTTAGAGTCTGTAGACTAAGTCCAACCTAGTATTTCTATTTATTTAAATATGTACCTATTTATAGTAGGTACAACAACTAGAAATAGCATAGTAGATATAGCTAACCAAACGAGAAAAAACAGAAAAAATCCAGAAACGCTAGATGTTTCACGTTTTGTATCTTCGATTTCATAGTTATTTCTAGAAAATTCTGTCATTGCCTGAGTTATTTTTGTACAGACGCCAGCACATCAACCTACCCGAAACTGTCAAATTTTCCCAATCAACTTTGAAACTTATGCTTTAGCGATAAAGTTGAAAATCTATTAAAGATATTTGACAGATTGTAGTAGCATGATGTGCTGGCGACTGTACCTACTTGTTAGTGATGGTTATGAGCTGCATCCTCACTTGTAATAAACAGGCTCACAACTCACCCAACAAAGTGATCAATATGTTACGCATGATGTGGATGGGGATTTTAGCATTTCACTTACCCTCCGAACTAGTCCAAACAAAACGGAGAGAGATAGAACTCAGAGCATACTTTTATTATGGTCCTTATAGCCGAGTCGTCATGTAGGCAGAAAATTATTTTATCGTGTGCTGCATAGTATCGTTAGGGCACCGTATGCAGTTACCTGTTACTAAGTCTTCCAATACCCAGTTGAGATATCCAGAACGATCTTTACCTTTTAACTAACACTCTGAAACTGATCACAGTTTGAAATGCACCGCCGCCAGGGGGGAATCCCCGTAATTTTAAGAACGTTCACCGTCTGAGCTGTCTCTGTCCGAAATAAATCATGTCAAAATACCTCTTTAGCCCAAAACAGTCAACATTGATTGTCGCTGAGAAAAGATTGCGACCACAGATATAGATACATATACCTAGATAACGCAAGTATCACGAACTGTATGAAAACCAAGCGTGCCATTTTTTGACTACCTACTATGACGTCACAAGCTCGCGCTCTCGCTAACACTTACCCAGCCAGCAGTACAAAGGACTGAGCGCGAAAGGGGCGGCTTACGATTTGTAATCATAAGTTGGTGCAATTTTTGGCACGCGAAGTAGTTACTCTTGCGTTATCTAGGTATATCTATATCTGTGATAGCGACTATATTTTAAACATTTTTAATTACGGAAATTGGCCTTTAGATGTGGTTATCTACCAGATAGGATATTAGACATGAATAAATCCTAATAATATCGCCTATTTACCTGGCATATTAAGAAAAAACCAAACGCTTATTTACGCAAAGGTAATTAGGTATTACTCCTAAGATCCAGTTAAGTTAAAGTTGTCTTTTAACTTGATGATTATCCAGAAATGTTCCCAACTGATCTGATCAGTTTAAACTGAACCGACTATCCATAGGACGTGATTATACACCAGATAAGATATTCAAACTGATTAAAACTATCCGCTAGATAAATTCACCCGTCTCATGTAATAATATTCAAACTGATTTGACTATCCACCAGATAGCACAATCTTACACAAGATAAGAATACAAGATCGTCGTATTTATTGACATAAATAAACAATAAACATATGACAAGTGTACTCTGTTTAATCGTAAGTTGTGTCCTATAATCCTCTTTTTGAGTTTTTCGCAAATATAAAAACAACTAGACGTCCTAGGTAAAAAATAATTAAATTTTCATCAACCCCCTTGTTTTTGTCTGCAGATTAATGAGTGCCTTTAATTGACCTTGACCGCGACCTTGACAAAAAAATGTCGATTAGGTTAGGCTCCTCATTACCTTATCATAATAAAAAAAATAACATGTTAAACGACAAACGATACGTTAACAATCTATGTCCCTAATACACAGGACGTTCAAGCAGACAGCGCGGTTTTAACGATACTAACTAATACGCGACTCGTTTTTTTTTAATAGATTGAATACATACACAGGAACTTTTAGCCTTATTATCGCGCGTCTGGGAACTGCGTTTTGTATGTAAAAAAAGCCGTTTACATAGTCCCCAATTCCCCATCATGTTAGCTTTAGCATATCGATAACAGATGAACTGTTCTTTTTATGGTATTCTAGCTTGTTATTTAAAAACAATATCGTCCTCATAAGAAAAAAATATCTAATAATTGGTCTATGAATATGTCTTGTATTAAATACTTTAAGTATTTGTAATAGAGCCACGCAATAAAATCTGTAATGAATTATTCCAATCTTTTATTGGGTTTGTGTCAATCATGTACAGACGCCAGCACATCAAGCTACTACAATCTGTCAAATTTCTTTAATAGATTTTCAACTTTATCGCTAACTGGCATAAGGGTCAAAGTTGATTGGGAAAATTTGACAGTTTCGGGTAACTTGACGTGCTGGCGTCTGTACTTTACTTCACTAATAATCGTTGTTGTCACCATTGAAGCTGTACAGTAAGTATCTGAAAGGAAGGGTGTGGTAACAGACCATCAAACTAAACCACTTTTTCATCGAAATAATAATCTGTCGCCTACATTTAGGTCGAGTAGGTTCAGCAATTTTGTATGGGATAGTTGATATTTTTTTCGCGATTTCGATGTTGGTCCAAATGGAGAAAACTGTTCATAGTTTGTACTCCACCTTTCTGATACATACTGCCGTGCTATTCTGTATAAATCTCACCGTGAAAACTTAGGTGAAGTGAGCGTGGAGTGAGCTGTCAATAGTGTCAATTCCTAGCAAAAACAAACTCACTTCGCCAACGTTTTCACGGTGAGATTTTTACAGAATCGACCGGCTGCACGTTTCCACTGTAAATAGTTACCGAGATCTTACGATCCCGTAAAATATTAATATTGTAACTATACTACCTACTGCAAACCATGCAAATGGTAGCACATTGTAGAATGTTACTGTCTGTTTGTTGGTCTAGTGGTCGCAAGCTACCGAGCAGGAGGTTCTGGGATCGTTTCCCAGGTCGGTCAGGCAAAGTGTTATTGAGTTTTTGTATCTGGAATTTCTCAGTAGCAGTTCGGTGTCTGGATTTGTACCCAGTTAATGGCAATAGGCTCGCCCCCTGTTACATGAGATGGGACTTAAACCTGGCGAAATGTGGGTGTAGGTACACCGCTGCCTGGTGAGGACGGGGCCGGATCTTGCGGACAGCCAGTTCGGTTTTCGCAAGGGGCGCTCGACGGTGGACGCCATCATGCGCGTGAGAGCCCTCACGACGGGGGACGCGGTGTCCCGGGGTGGGGTCGTCGTGGCGGTGTCACTCGACATCGCCAACGCGTTTAACACCCTGCCCTGGAGCACCATTGTGGAGGCACTCCGGTATCACCGGGTGCCGCCCTACCTCCGTCGAATAGTCGAGGCGTATCTGACGGAAAGAGCCGTCAGCTACCCCGGTCGCGATGGGGAGTGGAACCGGCGAGAGATGTCGTGCGGTGTCCCACAGGGATCGGTCCTGGGGCCGCCTCTGTGGAACATCGGGTACGACTGGGTGCTGCGCGCCGACCTCCCTGATGGCGTCAGCGTGGTTTGCTACGCTGACGACACGCTGGTCCTGGCGCAGGGGAGGTCGCATCAGGCGGCGGCCGACGCGATGACACGCGGGGTTGCGATAGTCGTGGAGAGGATCCGGCAGTTAGGTCTCGAGGTGGCATTGCACAAGTCCGAGGCCATGTCGTTTCATGGGCCCCGGAACGCGCCGCCATCGGGATCCCAACTAACGGTAGGAGGGGTTCACATCGGCGTCGGGATGACGATGAAATACCTGGGTCTCGTCCTCGACAGCCGGTGGAACTTCGTGGAGCATTTCCGACGTTTGGCCCCCAAACTGGAACGGGCCGGGGCCGCCTTCAAGCGGCTCTTGCCCAACCTGGGGGGGCCAAACGCCTCCTGCCGGAGGCTTTACGCGGGGGTCGTGCGGTCCATGGCCATATACGGGGCCCCGGTGTGGGCGCGTTCACTGCGGCGGCGAGCCGCCCACTACCTGAACGCGCCCCAGAAGGTGGTAGCCATAAGGGCTATCCGGGGCTACCGCACGATCTCTGGCGAGGCGGCAAGCCTCCTTGCCGGACTGCCGCCATGGGATCTGGAGGCGATAGTCCTCGCGGGCCTGTATGAGTGGCGCGCGGAGGCACTACGCCGGGGGGAGGATCCGCTTCCGCGGCAAATCGCTGCGGAGCGGACGGATCTCCGGCGCGATCTCATGGCGGCATGGAAAGAGCGACTGTCGCAACCCAGCGCAGGGCACGCCGCGATAGCGGCGATAAGACCCCTCTTTGAGGAGTGGCTAGAGAGGCGCCACGGCGCCCTCACCTTTCGCCTGACGCAGGTCCTCACCGGACACGGAAGCTTCGGGAGGTTCCTGCACATCATCAGGCGGGAGGAAACGCCCGGGTGTCACCATTGCCAGGATCGCCCAGAGGACACGGTGGAGCACACGGTGGAGGTCTGCCCCGCTTGGGCGGAGCACCGCCGTGTCCTCGTAGAGGCGATTGGCAGCGACGGCGACCTCTCGCGTCCGGCCCTGGTGCAAGCCATGGTCCGGGGCGAGAGGGAGTGGGAGGCAGTCACCTCCTTCTGCGAAGCAGTCATGCTAGCGAAGGAGGTGGCGGAACGGCTCAGGGAGAGAGCCTCCCGTCCCAGCCGCCGCGGGAGACGCTCCGGGCGTCGGGAGCCGCGTGACGACTCCCGGCCACCGTAGGCGCGGGCCTGCGGGCGGAGAGTAATGGGTAGCTCACCGCCCGATCAGGACCAGGCCCGTGCCGGACGGCGCGTACGTGTTCCACGCGCGCCTCAAAGAGATGTCAGCATCGAGGAGGGGCCCCTTAGGGCCGAAGCCTGCCGGGTCAGCGGGATTGTCCGAAAGGGTTACCGCTGGCCCGGAACATTAAGGGCTAAGGAAGGAACACGGGTGGGTTTTAGTCAGTAAGAGTCTGACACTCCCTTCCGCTCCACCCAGAGCTGGAGGAGTCATTTGATGATTTCCCATCCACAAAAAAAAAAAAAAAAAAAAAAAAAAAAAAAAAAAAAAAAAAAAAAAAAAAAAAAAAAGGGCTGATTTTTCCATCGCCAGATAACTTTTATTCGAGGAACAAAATTGACGTTTGACAGTTTTTATATGAAATAACTGTCAAAATTTCAAAATTATTCCTCGAATAAAGTTATCAGATGATTGATAAATCAGCCCTTAATGTAGTTTTTGTTTCTCAATGGCGCCATTCCCTTGTTCACAAACTAAATTTAAAGTTCAGTGCATCTTTTTCTATTTCATTAAGAAAAGGACAGAAGATAAATACTAGTTTAGTCCTGTCAAATTATTATACTCCATAGCAAGTTTAGACGTGATTAAAAACATGGCTACTAAAAATACGTCGTATTTATCTTCTGTCCTTGTCCTAATGAAATAGAAAGAAAAAGATGCCTGAACAGTACATCTTTTTCTTTCTATTTCATTAAGAAAAGGATAGAAGATAAATATTAGTTTAGTCCTGTCAAATTAGTCAGCGCCTGGTGTAAATTGACGTATTTTTAGTGACCAATTTTTTTGTCTCGTCTAAAGTTGTCTATGGTCTCTATGGAGTATCTTAATTTGACAGGACTAAACTAATATTTATCTTCTGTCCTTTTCATAATGAAATAGAAAGAAAAAGATGCATGAACTTAAATTTAGTTTAGTTTGTGAACACCAGAATCGGCGCCATTATCTTTCTTGTGATAATATACAGTCCTATTTCTGTATACCTACATACTTTTCTGGTTTTTAATCTGCCTGGGGGTGTTAGTGAAATAATAAAACACTTAAATAAAATAATGTCATATTTATTTCATCATAATTTATCAAGACAAAACGTTTACATTCATATTTATAATCATTATAATCTATTAATTTGACATTCGCACAAATCAGTTACAAAATAATTTCATTCAATATCTCAAGTTGATATATTTTGAACACTTCGGTTTGAAACTCGTTAGGTTCTACTTAGGTACTATTCATAAAGCATAAAGAGCTTTATACATAAAGCGACTTACATAACACAATATTATGTACTTGCATCGAAACTTCACAAAACGCAACAGGTTTTTTTAACGAGGTTTTTTTTGTTCTGCACATTAGATGGATAACAGGGCTTAATTATTGCGTTTCTGTCGAATTTTCTTACTTCGTTTTTAACCGACTTCAAAAAAGGAGGTCCTGTATTTGACCCGTATGTTTGTATGTCCGCGATTTTTGTAACAATAAAATGTGAATGCAAGTCGATTAAAGTAAAACAAAAATACTTTGTAATTTTATACTTATATTTAACTACACTAAACAAGGGAGCCACATTGAGTGAGATTGTTTTGATATAATAATAAAATTCTAGACTCCTTGTAACCTAAGTAAATTTAAAAAATATATATAAGTGATTTCAAATATCAAATAGTATAAAATGTTTAATTACATATCATACTAAGTATTCAATTTCAAACACATTCAAAACATTAAAACGTTTAACTTAACTTTAAAATATGGGGCGGATGTCAAAATTGGTTGAATACTTAAAATGAGATAAGCTTGTATGTTTGCATAAATATGGTGTAAAGATATTTACAATGTATTAAACTTGAATCTATGGGCACTAAATGTGGTCGTGTGGTCGAGGGCTTAATATTAAGAAGTCTCTAGCACTAGTCCACTCTACAAAGTACTCCGTAGAGTAATGAGAATGGCCCCGAGACTTGCTTGAACGTTAGATAGTAATTCCGCGGGATAAGATTCCAAATATCAGATTTCTTATAATTGCGTGGTTTGTTCGATATTAGCGTCCTCAAAATGGTCACTATACTGTTTTGTTCAGCTTTTGGACACTTAAAGCTGTCGTTTATTTTGAATGAGTAGGTAGGTGGTGGTTTGGAGGCTCGGCCCTGGTCGCGTGTCGCGCGGGACCGACACGCCGACGCCGGGCGCGCGCGGGCCCGACACGCTGGCGCCGGGCGCGCGCGGGCCCCACACGTCAGAGGGCGCGCGCGGCACCGGGCGACGCTCTCAAGCCATGTCGTCGCCTTTACCGTCCAACCTCTTCAGCTAAATAATAATAAACAACATTAGTACTAAACTTGACTGCTGACTGATTTGATATTTGAACCCTAAGGTAGACTGGTAGAAAATGCCCAAGGCATTAAGTCCGCCTTTGTACAATTTTTACTTGTGCATAAATTTTTAATAAATAAATAAATATATCATGTCTACGTACATACCTATATAAAACCACCCTGTTGAAGTGGGCAGATGGGAAATAAGAAGGCGCACAAAATCATTAAGGTTCATCACACATCAGACCAATGGAGTGAGTGAGTGATTTCTATCGGTCTGTTTAGTTTAAATTGATGGGACGTGGATGATCATGAGCACGTTCGGTTACTTACGCTTTGTTCTACTGTCCAAGCAGTTGGGGCTAGGCGTCCAGTACGCTTGTAATGGAATATTCAATTACCTAACTTTATTGTGAATAATATTGATCTTTTTTATTTGATGCAAAAGGGTAGCCCTAGCCGCAAACAGGCTTGATTGGAATTAACTGTTTAGAAGCCTAACCAGCCAAAAAAGGTCCTTTTTACAGAACTTTTTGTAAAAAGTATTTTAGTACACTTCCTACATGCACATTTCGGGCCTGGTACCTGTATGGAGTCAGAATCTACAGCCCACATCAATTGTATAAAAACATTGTTCTATGTTCATCAAATGGGTTTCTATGAACACTACCAAAGCAGAAGTTCTTCCTCAAAAATGTTGTAAGATGATGAAGTTTGGTAGATCATCTTACCTCCTTCTCGTCTCCAGCAACGGCGCGGTAGCGGGGCGGCGTGATGATCTCGGTGGGCGGCGCGGAGAACCCGTGTACGTACAACAGTGCGGCCGCGATGCCTCCAGCGATGGGGCCTGCCCAGTATACCTGTGGGAATAGATGTTTTAGAGCTGTTGAGCTGTGTGTGTGCGGAGTTAAGGGACACGGATCCAGTCGTGTTGTTCCATTGGCGGATCCAGCCCCAGGGGCTGGTCATCGGCCTTAGGAGGAGGTCATGTTTTAATTTGATTAACTTCCGGATCCGCTGTGGTTACTTACCAACTACGCGTGCCCAGCGCTTGATTTGCTTTTGTCTATGAAATAATAGATTGAAAACACAATAACAACACGCCTGTAGGTTAAAACGTTTAAGCTTTAAAAAGGCATATTAATTTATTGCCAAAATATTTCTGGAAAATTTAAGTAGGTACTTACTTGAGTTCAGAGAGTCAACCTCGATTATGATCGACTAACGACCTGACGGAACTGACTTTTTTTAGTCGGTAGGTAAATACCTACTTATTTCTCTTTTTTTTTCGCAGGAAATCATGAATGCTGTAAAGTTCCTCACCCAATGGTCAGCCCATTCGTTGGCGACGAGTGCCGAGCCGAAGGAGCGGGCGGGGTTCATGGCGGAGCCGGTGTAGTCGACAGCGAGCAAGTGACCCAGTGTCACAGTTAGGCCGATGGCTAGAGGTGCTGTGGCCTTGCTGTCAGGCTTGTTCGGATCGCATACCTAAGGAGAAGACATCGTTTTAATAAAACTACCATGTTTAATATTTTCTTTGCTGGTTTGTCGGGAACGCCTGCAAAAATTATGAAGCAGATATTGGCATTAAATTTATTCTCCACACTTGACTATAAGATTGGTGAGGTCGGTCAATTTCCTCGAACGAATCGAATGACATGTAAACGGGCTATTCTGTAATGCCCGTAACGGGAAAATGGTCGCAGCCGACAATCTGTCAAGTTCAATTTAAAAACTTCTATTCGACAATAGATGGCGGCACTAGTAGGTATTTTAATTAAGAAGCATACAACCAACCATTAGGTATATTATCGGAAATGTACTTCTCTTAATTACACAGGTAATTGTTTGGTAAATCAGCAACAAACTCAGTTTAAAATAAATCTTTCAAGATTAACACACTTGAGAATGTCATAAAAGTTCCTATGCACGTAGGTATAACGATAGATTATTTTAAACCAGCCTCCGACCGCGGCTTTGCCCGTGAGGTATGTCGATAAAAACTATCCTATGTCCCCCGGGATGCAATCTATCTCTCTGCCAAATTTTCTCGAAATCCGTTCAGTGGTTTAGGCGTGAAAAGGTAACATACAGACAGACAGAGTTACTTTCGAATTTATAATACCTATTAGTATGGATAATGTTGCGGGGCCCGTGGCTAAATAATAACAGCCGCACAGGTCGATCGATCAGGTTAAGCTGCGCTTGCCGCGGTTGGTCTATGGATGGGTGACCATCTTTACATACCGTGACCCCTCCGTGCCTCGGAAAGCACGTTAAGACGTTGGTCCCGGCTGTTATTCGTGGATCTTTGATAGTCGTTACGGGTAGTCAGAAGCCCCAAAGCCTGACAACCAGTCTTACCAAGGGGTATCGTATTACCCAGTAACTGGGTTGTGGAGGTCAGATAGGCTTTCGCTCCATGTAAAATACTGGTATTCAGCTGCATCCGGTTAGACTGGAAGCCGACCCCAACATAGTTGGGAAAAGGCTAGGCAGATGATGAGTATGGATAATGTTGTTTACTGTAGCCACTTGAGTTATCTACGATACGAACCACTCTTAGTAAATGTTAAACATTTTTTTATGGTAACCAACGCCTCCACGCTGGGCAGTAACGTAAACAACAAATGAATGTGGTTGTTCAAAATATAAAAAGTATTTTCACGTAGCTATTTATACCTACTTAGGTGAACAGATTTTCAGGTCACCTAAATTGAATATAGTTTGAAAATACCCTTTATTTAACAGAAGTAGGTAGGTACTTGCCTATATCTAAATTAAACGAGTGTAAGTATCGTGCTTGTAAACGTAGTTTAACCCTTAGTCTGCCGGAACGTAGATCTACGCGAGACACAATGGCATTTTAATTGTGTCTGTAATTACGGCACACAAGCGGGTCACAGTTACTATAATTGCCCAAAACCCAGAAATCAATCAAATCCAACGGAGCGTGAAATAGACATTAGTTTTGTTATGTTTCACAGACATCGTTGAGCTGAGCTGCGTCGTCAGATTATAAAGTAACGGTGTTTTTTGCCCGCTTATGTATACATTATATGCGGGCAAAAAAACCGTTGGACTGGTGGCTCACAGTCTGTGGGTGTAACTATTCGTTGCAGGCACGAGAGGCAATGCAAATTATTCAATATTTCAGTGATACCTATACATGTAAACAGAAACCGTCTATATACTTATTTATGTCACAATAAAATGCGACGCTATGCTAGCGATGGTGCGATGCAAATATCTGTGATTGGTACAAATCCTACCGATTTACCTAGATTACACTCATCGTCTGTTGTTTCTTTAAATCTACAAGGATTTAGTTCACTTGGGCTATGTACTCGTATTGTGACTATAAAATCTATAGTAAAATTTATTAAAGGAGAGGAGAGGAGCTAGAAAACATCATTGTAGCGTGAATTTTAGTGCTTATAAATTACCTATTGTTTCTCATTCCCTAGGTCTGTATAATTATTATGCCTGGGGTATTTAGACTGTAAAACCAAGATTTTTATAAGTAGGTTTCGCATCTGCCTAGCATTCTTTCCATAGCCCAATTATGTTGGGCTCAGCTTCCAGTCTGACCAGCTGGATACCAGTGTTTTATAAGGAGCGACTGCCTATCTGACCTCCACAACCCAGTTACCAGGTAGCACTGTGTGCTAATAATATGTAGCATAATTAGAGTCCTCAGAGTTGGGTACATACCTACGTGGAAACTAAACATTTACTCGCGGCTTTCTTTAATTTAATAATAGCATTCCCTTGCGAATTCCACATATTAATCACGTGTAGACTAATCTCCTCTTTTTTAGATTTTTTTGCGGACAACTTAATCATTTGGCTTTAATTTTTCTAAGTGCCGAGTTTGTCACAGGAGGTGACAAGTTCACCTTGATCCAAAAACTCCAAAATTAGTTACTGTATCTGTATAGTGAATAAGTCGTTGGAGAGCCATAATTTAGTAATAAATAAATAATGCTCCTGTTCCTTTTTGAGTTAACTAGTAAAAGTAGTTGTTCCCAATAAAATAGACTGCGTTGGCGCTGTTCAAAGCCACATTTATGAGGTACTTACCTACCTAGTAGCAGAGATTAAAATAAGTATTACGTAGGTAGTGACAGATTGACGATTCATCTCCTACAAGTAACAAGGAACCAGTTTCCAAGAGTGAACTCCTACTCGCTTGGGTTGAGAAACAATTGAGTGTCGACGCTTTCTTTTTTCATAGAGTCCGGTGGGCCTTATTTGGTAGAATATAATTCCTATTCCTATTGATTGTGTTTAGTTTAGTTTGTGATCTTCCTGTGCGAGTCACAATAAATACTTTTTAGGGTTCCGTACCCAAAGGGTAAAAACGGGACCCTATTACTAAGACTACACTGACCTTTTGTCACCAGGCTGTATCTCATGAACCGTGATAGCTAGACAGTTGAAATTTTTACAGATGATGTATTTCTGTTGCCGCTATAACAACAAATACTTAAAACAGAATAAAATAAATATTTAAGGGGGGCTCCCATACAACAAACGTGTTTTTTTCGGCGTTTTTGCCTTGTGGTACGGAACCCTTCGTGTGCGAGTCCGATTCGCACTTGGCCAGTTTTTCGTTCTTTCTTTCTCTCCTAACTAATATATCAATGAGTAAAAACGTGTTCCACACAGCTGCGTTATAATATTGATTATGTTAATCTGTAGTAGATTGTTGCCGACTATTTCGCGGATAAAATACTGTGTTCCGTCACGCAACGTTAAGCGGGGTTCGTCTACGTTTTTAGGGATCTACACCAAGATCTCGCGAAATTTATTATGGTTTTAATTACCCATAGCAATGATATTATAAGTAAAATTTTACACTTATAATATCATTGACCCAGGCTTTGAATTATGTAAATAAGTGGGCGTAGTCGTTTGTTATTCTTCGAATATTTTTCTTGATATATGGTTTCAATATTCATATTAAGTTAATTATAAAGCTGTGATAGAGAACGGTGCTTATTTATTTATTTATTTATATACCTATTATTTATTGTACACCACAAAAAAACATATAAACACTACAAAATATATAATGGGCGGCCTTATCGCTTTCTAGGATCTCTTATTTTAATCTGTTTGTACAATGTATTTACTTATATTGATGTATCTACTGTAAACAGGCCTTATTTTTTTATAAGAGATGGCCATATCAGTCCCATGTTCTATACACACGTTTTTTTTACCGGCTTCAAAAAAAGGAGGTTATCAATTCGACACGTACCTATGTTATAAAAAAAAAACGAGCCCCATCTGTCACCATATAAGGCATGTTTAAAGAGTTGTTTCAGTGTATTTATCGAACTGTCAAAAGGCCTTACTTTTTATATTTTAAAGAGATGGTCCTTTCATTCCTACGCTCTATTCTGTAGTCAGATAACTGAAAACATCTTCACTAGGTATACAGGTAGGTACAGACCTACACAACGCAAGGTAATGCAAAAAACTATTTAATGTCGAATTGTTTGAAGTGTTGTTTCAGTATTTTTATCTGGGGGCCTAAGAAGGCCACTTTGGCAGAATCATAAAAGGATAACAGAATGGACAGTTAACTGTTAAGTTAATCGTATCAAATCACATTGGTGAAGCATTTTTCAGTTATTTTTTTTTGTCTGTGCTAAAAAACCAATCAATCCAATCCAAAACCAAACCCAATCTCTTTGATTGTACCTACTTAGTGCAGCGAAAAAAAGAAAAACACGGACTGTCTTCGCCACTTTATAATTCATAATGTTGTTCTTTTATGATTCTCCAAAGTGGCCTTTTTAGGCCCCCTGAAACCGTACCCGTAAATAATAATTTACGAATAAGTAAATGATAAATGATTTTATTTTTTTAAGTAGGTTTGTACAAACACTTTTACACGTCAATCATAGTTTTTTAAAACTAGATGAGGTCGGCGTTTCCTATCTGACTACTCTGAGAAGAAAGGCCGAAACAAACTCAGAGGTCACAGTCTCTTTTAAAGTCCAGACATAATCTTGGTCAGGTTATATGAAGACCATGTAGATCGATGTCTGAGACGGTCTTTTGAAGAAAGAACCACGCAGATTGAGAGGACCTGTCCAGTCAGTGCACGCATTTGTCAGAAATCGTGCAGCTCAACTCAAGACTTAAGGAGCTCAACGATTAGATCCTTTAAACTTAGATAACACAAGTAGCAAAGCATTTGGACATTCAAACAGAACCGCGGAACCGCGTTATCCTAAACATGCAACGTATTGTATTGTGTATTTTTAATCTACCTATTCATATTTTTTTACTCAATACTTTTTGTTGTGACGGATGGTTCATGGTAGGAATAAAAACGCTAATGTAATTTTTCCAAAGCTGGATAAAAATGATATACAACACGAAGCGGCCCTACCGGCCCAATGTCATTCTAACATTTATATAATTGTAGCGCAAGAGGCGTTTGTAAGGACACATGGTTATTTACTCTAGTGACATTGAATTATTACAATCCTACCTCAACCAGATCACGAATGCATTAATATTTAAATATTATGTGTAAGGTAATACTTTATATCCTTTTCTGGTGAGTACCTAGATGCAGGCAAGCGAGTCATCAGTGAATACTTAGAAGGTAATTATGCACGTTTCATCTCAGTTTATTTCCAATGGCTATCTACCTACCTTCATCAATTATTGTTTAGTTTTATTGTTGTCTGAGTCTTTAGGACACTGAATCCATACTTACTGCTCTGTAATTTGATCATGACAGAGCGTGTCGCAAAAAATATGTTGACTTATTAGCTCACACACTCGAGAATATTTGGCTTGTATATTTTATTGTACCGACTTACCAACTTTTCTGGGTAACTTTGTCACTTTGGCTTTCCATGTTGGAGATGTTTTAGAAGTTAATAGGGGTTAATCCATTATATATCTATGGGTTAATCGCTTATTACTTGTAAGACCGACACGTTTAGACCATCGCTTGTGACACAAGTCAGAACTAATCATTTTGCTGCACGAAGCACTTATTTTTATGTGATTTATTTTGCGAATATAGAAGTAGTTTTTTTCTTTGTTTAAACAAAGAAAAAAACTAGTTAACTACAGAAACTGTTTAAATATTTCATTACAAAAAGGCAGACTACCGTGCACGTTTCCGCTAATTAACGTCGTGTCACGAAACGACTAATGCGACCTCTGATGGTTCGAGATTTTCACGCGAATTGTCATTAGCTGATTATTCCATAGAATCACCATTGTTCAACTCATTAACTATAACTACGCTATTAATAATAGATACGTTGTTTATTGAGCTTGATGATATTCTGCGCACTCATTTGCGTCCTATGGATATTTTAAGGTTTAGGTAGGTAATAATAATAATAGTCCTCCAGACCGTATTGTAGAGGTCCTGAGGGGTCCTCTATAGTACCTCTCGGAGGTACTCAAATAAGAACACGTTAGACTTGGAATTATTGTATTGAAAAAGTACTTCACAGCTTTACAGAAATCATACGAATGACTCTCTATAAAAAAAAACACAATATCTAAATATTTGACACGTTCATTTGAATCTTCGAATGGAATATTATATCTAGCCAGACCTTTCTGCTAAAGGCCGGAACACACAAGACACTACATGTGCTACGCCCACCCTTGAATAAAAGTATTCGCATAGCTCAATCACCAAACAAGACTTTTATTCACACCGTTCGAACATTCAAGCTTTTCCTGCCTAACCCTATACAGTAAAATTACCTAACGTCGGAAATAGACAAGGTGAGAATGTGTAGAGGTCCTGAGGGGTCCTCTATAGTACCTCTCGGAGGTACTCAAATAAGAACACGTTAGACTTGGAATTATTGTATTGAAAAAGTACTTCACAGCTTTACAGAAATCATATGAATGACTCTCTATAAAAAAACACAATATTAAAATATTTGACACGTTCGTTTGAATCTTCGAATGGAATATTAATATCTAGCCAGACCTTTCTGCTAAAGGCCGGAACACACAAGGCACTACAGTATTTCGGCCATTCTTAGCGGAGACTTATAGCCATCGGCGCGGGAGTTCTTATAGGTAGTGCTTATGCGTGTGCGCAGAGAGCACTCGCACTCTAGCTCTAGGTCTGGTATATAGGTTATAAGTATATTGCTCCTATTGTCTGTGTGGTGCCGGACTTAAAGAATACCACCACCCCTTACTTCCCGTGGGTGTCGTAAAAGGCGACTAAGGATCGTACCGGAGAATGGGCAGCAGCGTTCTCTATGTATTCCACCATCATACCATACTGCGATCGCCAACCCGCCTGCCAAGCGTGGCGATTATGGCAAACCCTCCCAAAATTGGGGGAGGCCTATGTCCAGCAGTGGACGTCTATCGGCTGAAACGACGACGAACGATATTGCTCCTAAAAATACCTTTTCCCTGCAGTCTTCTTATTCCAAAACTTATATGAAAGTTAGAACACTGTGCGCAATTGCATTCCAATATCGTTCAGGTTGACAGCTATCGGAAGTGGGATTAATATCTGAATGACAAAGAATCATATTTATTTTTAGGCGTTACCTAAGTATTCTGTGAAGTTTTAATATCTAATCTTTACTGTAAGCAACGAATCTTTGTTATTAAGTATTGTCCGCTGTACTTGTCAGTATTGTTATTATTTATTGCCTTTTTATTGTTGCTCATTTTTGATGTTGCACCGAAGTTACTAGGAAAATGATTTCCTCGTCAATTCCGATTACACTCCGGAAAACCCCTGGATATTCTGTATTTATTATAATACAATCTTAATTTATTCACAAATTCCTCTGAAATGCTATCCGAAAAAATTGAGGTAATTGTTCCTGCTAGGTACTCTGCTCATGCCCCTTGCCACATTTGCTACATATTGTCCTCAACACGAATATTTACGTGGTAAATTTTTTCATTGATATTTTTTTACCCTAACCTACCTATGACTAGGTACTTTACTTCTGTTGCAAATAGAGTCTTCTTAATCACCAAGTTCTATCAAGTTATCAGCTTAAAAAACTCACCCCACAAACAACAAAGATAAGTACGAATCCAAGGAAGAACTCAATGCCAAAGCCTTGTAGTTGGGTGACGTCAGTGCCGAGGCCGGTGACGCCAAGCTTGCCAGCCGCGCGTTCAGGAGTCAACGCTTTCAGCAGACCAGAGCCGGCCGCTGCGCCTGCGCATTGAGCTACGATGTAAAGCACCGCACGCACCGGCTTCACGCGACCGGCTGATGCCAGACCTAAGGTTACTGCTGGGTTGATGTGGCCGCCTGAGATGTGACCTATCGCCTGTTAGAAAGGAAATTGGAACGGTAAAGTATCGAATAGGTATACAAGGTGTAAATGCAATAACTGAAAACCTCTTAAGGGGTCATTGTACTCATCATTATGAACAACTTTTACTATGGGACCAAACCTGAAATTGCGAAAAAAAATCAGCTGTTCCCTACATTTATGTTCGTCTACCTCGTCAAAATGTAGGGAACAGCTGATTTTTTCCGCGATTTCAGTTTTGATCCCATAGTTAAAGTTGTTCATAATGATGAGTACAATGACCCCTTAAGAGGTTTTCAGTTATTGCATTTACACCTTGTATAGAAAGTTCAACGAATAGAGCTGTCAAAAGTTGCCGTAGGTTATTTTAAACTGCAGAAGAAGACAAATAGTTTTTCAATAACAGGATCTTACTAAAGCTTATGGAGATTAAAATAGATTTTGCAGTAGTAGATGAAGCAAATACTTACTGAAACACTGGCGTATACTGCAAGACCGAAGGCGAGAGCGATGAGTACGATGTCTGGTGCTGCGTTGGTGCCTTGCGTGATGTTGATACAGGCACCGCAACCGAACAGGTTCAGTAATAAGTTACCTGGACAACAAAAATAACCGTTTAGATCTTCAGGGTTCACGGTTAAATAAAAAAGGAGAGTCTGATGAGCAGTGTGGTTCCTCCAGACTCCTTTCACGTTTTTCGTACGATGATCGTCGTGAACTAAGTCAAGAAGTTGGACAATAGTTCAAAGGACTAAGCATACAGTACACACGGCACTGACATACGGTCTATAGCTATTACCAAGCCGTTTGCCAAACGTGATGATAACCACAAACAAACAACAACAATAAAAACATAACAACAACATTAACAACAACAACAAACAACAACAACAACAAACAACTAAAAAACAACAACAACAACAATTATTATAATTTATTATTATTTAATAACAATTTTCGAAGGAGTTTTATTGTCAGATGTGAATGGTTATTACATTGATATAATAAAACTGACTAATATACAATATATAATCATGAAATACTAGCTGCGCCCCGCGGTTTCACCCGCATAAGTGTCGATCCTGTGGGAATATCGGGATAAAAAGTATCCTATGTGTTAATCCTGGTTATAAAATATCTGTGTCCCAAATTTCATCCAAATCCGTTCAGCCGTTTGTGCGTGAAGAACAAACAAATAACAAACAAACATACAAACCAACTCACAAACTTTCGCCTTTATAATATTTGTGTGATGTGATGTAATTCAGAAATAACTGACAATGTAGAAGCACAAACGCCAATGGATTATCTTAATAACTCGGATTGCTTTGATTCGCATTGTCTTGTGTGTGGGCAGTATCTTTATAGTTATACTAACCCAAGATTGCATATCGACGCTTGAAGCGCAAGCGACATAGAAGCCGTATGTCGCTTAGTCAATTTTGCCTTTCAAGCGTCGATATATTCTCATCTGTAACATCTTAATGACAGCCAGAGAAAAATGGAAGGTTAGGTTAATGATTTTTCTATTATACACTGTCTTGTAAACCACAGAAAACAAAAAGGACAAACATAGGTACCTATTTAAAACTAATTTAGTGACGGTCTTATACACCTTGCATCACAGAAATCATATCATAAACTAGAACAATATTTTTCTATAAACTCTTTCAGACATACTTAATAAGGAAAACTCTATAGTAACTCTATCAATACATTCTGAGGGTAGTTTGCGTCATCTTATTTACAACTTTGTAATGTTACAGTACATGATATCAGCGTGCACAGCTGACGTTCGAAAGTCCAAATATAAAACATAATATATGCTTCATTCTGTCGAGCATGCCCAAAAGCGTATCTTTGAATTTTCAACTTATGTTGGTAATATACAATATTCAATGTATCATATTATGACATAACTTAGTAAGGTATGCAGCCTTGCCAAGTGTTCACTGATGTCACCTATTAGGGCTGTTAGATGACTCCGTTTAAGGTGCTGGCAGTCAACACAATGTGGAATTTTATTATTCCTAGTTAGGTGTTTTTTTCATAGAAAAACTGTGAGCACATCTGTGATTGCTATTATGTTGTGTCTTTAACAATTGAGTACATTATATCATTAAAAGTTTTCTGTAATAACTGGAATTTTATTCACCGGCGATGATGGTGATGTACAGCCAAGAATTGATGACGGAAATTATCAAAATAATCATGACGGCATAGCCTTTTTGAATGATCTCAGATTATTAATATATGGAGTAGGTAATGATGTAAAGAATCATGATTGTATTAGATTGATAGTTTCTACTTACCAATGAACTCTGCCAGGAGAGCCCTGCTGATGCCGGCGGCTCCACCAGTCAGCTCATCGAGCCCAAGCTTCGCTCCTAGCTCTCCCATGGTTCTGTTAACAAAAGAAAATAATGCTTCAGTTTCTTTAATAAGCCCAGATGACAGGCGCCCTTGATGCGTGTTTAGCAATCGCGTGCCTACAACGTCCTACATTTCGCAATCTAACTTAGTATAAACGTAACTATTGAGTGAGTCTATAAAAGGAAATAAATGGAAAACATAATTACTTATTCTGCTCACAAAAGAATCATGAACGGGTCTGATAATCTTTAGAAACAGTAAAATTATGATGCTCTGTTCACGTAACTTTATTACAAAAAAGCACAGCTTTTTCTAAAGGCTACGATATACATCGCTAGTTCACAAGATCTGATAACATTTACTGTTCGGTGATTAACATTTTTCACTGTTCTGGCACTCGGCTGTAGGAACAATGGGAGTGATAAAGGGTGCTGCGGTTCAGTAATAACTTCTAGTCAAGTTTTTTAGGTAAATGCCTCGTATGATAGACTGATGACCGGACGTAAATTACACTAATTAACAGCTATAGGGTGAGCGGTCCAGTCGCTCGGCCTATATACTGTGACACTGAAATGAATGGAACAATTCACAGGAAATTGGGAAAGCGGCGGATACCAGATAAAGCTCGGATAGTAGGGTCTCTGTTGTGGGAGGACTTTACAGAATTGTTTTAATTATAGTGATTTGTGCCATCATTATCTCGTTCAATGCGCGGATGTTGTTTCCGGATATTTTGATACTAGCAGCGCTCCGCGGTTTCACCCGCTTAAGTGTCGATCCCGTGGGAATATCGGGATAAAACTATCCTATGTGCTTTCCCGGGGCCCAAACTATCTCTATAGGTACCAAATTTCATCTAAATCGTTTCAGCGGTTTAAGCGTGAAGAGGTAACAGACAGACACACTTTCGTATTTATAATATTAGTATGGATTGTTTTTGGAAGTTCCGGTAATCGTGACCGCCAAGATGGAGGGACCAAGTCTTGGATTTCAAATCAGCCTACATAAAAGTTTAGTACTTTAAACCATACACCTGCACGTGGTACACCCTGCTAAAAAACGCACTAGCCGGCGTGCAAACCAGAAATGGCTAAAAATAACTCTACAAATAGCTTTTCACCAACAATTTTCATCCCAGCAACGTAGTATAATATAAATAAGCCTCGTAGTGTAAACAACAGTAACTTTATTGTTTCCTAAAAATCTATAATAACTGAGTTTTCTGTTTAGTATTAATTTTCTAGGAATCTGAAGGTGGCAAATTAATATCAAACATTAATACTTCACTTCGCAAATCGCGCGTAAATCAGCGGTTCCATACATTTATTTTCACATGGCATGGACATAATGTTTGGAACCATGTTTGATTTTTTTTCGCGAGTTTTGCCATGGTTCCAATGTGAATTTTTTTCATAATTATCAGTTCAAGTATCCTTTTAAGTTACAGTTATTTCAATTACACCTTGTTTGCAAAAATCTTTTAAAATAATGAATACTTTTTTTTAAGATACATTTTACCGTAAATCATTTGCATACTTAATCTAAAGTTAGAGAGTTCATATTTAGTACCTATTTGGTACTAAATATGAACTCTTCGAAAAACAAGAAAAAACTAACCATTAACATGCCTGACCAATTGTTGAATCATAATTATGGAGGGACCAACATTTATGGTCGATATTTCTCAAACGATTCATGTTAGAGATAAACAAATTACATATTTGTCAAGTAGAATTGAGTTATTGTAACACTATATAGGTAGGATACTCCTCCGACCAGCCTATCCATATGGTCCCTCCATTTTGACGTCACAATGGAGGGACCTAGGATTTTGTTAAATAACTTCGTATACATTGAGATAGCTTAAATTATTGCAAAGGTAGCAAATAGTAGATTTATAGTATTAAACTTTTATGTAGGCTGATTTGAAACCCAAGACTTGGTCCCCCGTCTTGACGGTCACCGGTAATCGGGAGGGAAATGCCATACATGGCAAAACAGTCAGTTTAGTCAAAGCTACATTCGTTTCCATCGTATTTTCCTCCAATATAAACGACAAAAATGCAGTGTGTTAGTGACACCTATAGCTAATTAAAACTTGGATGAACATGATCTACCTAGCTACCTATTGAATTGAGGATAATGCCATCTTAATATTTATTTCTGAACCTATTGTCTATTTTACACGGCAGATATATATAATAACCCCCTTACTAATAAACATATTATATCAGATGATTTGAAGACACCGATTTCTCTCTTTTAGTCGTCAGCAGTAATTTGACTTTCGAAAGAAGAAGACAAAGCGTTGTGTAGGTAACTGTACTGTTTATTAGTAAGGGGCTATATGTATATTGGTACTGTCATTTTCCTTATTGTTTCACAATTGTAAATATCAACTTTTTTATTTTACATACATAATATTACGGCTGTAACCCCGAATGGTTAGGCAGAGGTGTACCTACCTAGTAGTACCTACACCCTCATTTTGCAAGTTATGTAATATGGATCGAGCCTATTGCCGTCAACCGGGTACAAATCCAGACTTTGTGTTGCTTCCAAGAAATTCAATAACGCATTGCTAGAAAGAACCCAGGACCTCTCGCTCAGCAGTAGCGCTTGCGACCACTGGACTAATGACGCAGGCATGTTTTTTTATTAGAAAATCATTCAACATGAAATATGTTACCTAAATTATCCCCTTTTCTTAGATTTTCTATCATTTCCAAAACCATTTCACATAACATCTGTATGTTTAATGCTTTTTAAGACCTTGGCAGTGTACATAATTCCTTCGGGTGTGTGCAAGCACTCGCAAGGTCTATGCCGTTTACCATGACCGCACCACTGAGTAATTATTTGCCATAAAAGCCTGATGTCAGCTCTTAAAGGGCGCAAAACTACGTGTACCTGTACTCGGTAATTTAATGCGTTTGTGCATTCAGTAACCTCCAACCGTTGTATGTTCTCGACCGTTTCTTGGAAATTAAATAATTATAATATGAATATTAACCGCACTGCACTTCCGGAGTGGATTTATTACCTATACTAAGTACTGCGAGATTGATAAATTTATGGATGAAACAAACAGACTCGTCACATTTTTCTCTTCACATATTCTGTTGAAAATTGTTCCCAAAACCTTTCAGGCCGTCTTTTTGCGGCCGCTTACGATTTAACTTGAACTTCAATAACATCTGCTTTTCATTTGGCAGATGGATTTGTGATTTATGCACGTTAAGCCGTTGGTGAGGCTGTCATTTAATTTTGTGGATCTTTGGCAGTCGTTACGGGTCGTCAGAAGCCCGAAAGTCTGACAACCAGACTTACCAAGGGGTATCGTATTACCCAGTAACTGGGTTGTGGAGGTCAGATAGGCAGTCGTTTCATGTAAAATACTGGTATTCACTATTCAGCTACAGCTGCGGTGAGACTGGAAGCCGACCACAACATACATGGCTAGGCAGATGATGATGGTGAGATGGATTTGTGAACGTAGCATAAAAGTCTTGGGCAATTCTGCATGAAGTTGAGAGAGGTCACACAAACCAATGGTTGACATGTTCGAGTTTAGAAATTTTACACCTTTCAGCTTTCTCGTTTTGTTAAAACTGGTTTAATATCTAAGCCTGACCACACAGTTTACTAGAGATGTAAGTAGGTAGCCAGTGTTTGCACTAGATTTAGATTGTGTTAATACTTTAAGATAACAACTGAGTCGCAGCGTCTCCAACTGGAGTGTGTGACTACCTCATAAAGTCGTTGTTAGGCTTATTTATTTGAACAACCCTGATAATGATATTGTTGGATATGTTAGGAACATTCAGACGTTTTGTACACTGAAAAATATAATTTCTTACTACAGCACGTTAAAGCTTACTTTATACCTACAGTAAGAAGAAATGTTTGTAAAACAGTAATAGACAAAACAATAACTTTTAATGATTGAACATATACTATTTACTGAAAAAAAAAACAACAAAAAAAAAGCAAAATTTCCATTAAGTACTGTAATGTAAGTAAATTTCAATGGTTTGAATATCACCAAATGAATAAAACAGTTAATTTTGTGACCTTTTAGCTACTTAAAACGTTAAAGTTTACTGTCATCACGGTAACATTTTGCCTCAAGCTTTAACTGTTTTCGGATCAGTAAAAAATACTGTTTTGAACGTTACGCTCATATGGAACTGTTTAAAGCAGTTCAGATTAATGTTTCCTCATTTTTATTTACTGCTTATTTCTTTCAGCGTAGGTGTTCAAATTATAAGACAATCGTCTTATTTTTCCTTTCTCGTAAAATATCATCATCTTCAGTGTAGTCAAAAATTATTGATGTAAGGAACTTAAGGTGAATGGGTAGTAAATTCAATATTTCTTACGTTTTTTGCAATTGGCAGGTCAGTGTCAGGTTGTATCTTGATCAAAATATGATTCGCAACAATAACAGGTACATATTTAGAAAATTATAATCATTAGAATCATTAATATATCTTTCTAAGTTAGATTTCTAGCACCAACCACTAATCTCTTATGGAAAAGTGTTAGTGGTAGAAATCTAACTTAGAAAGATGTATTAATGATTCTTACTTATGATTATAATTCTCTAAATATGTACCTGTAATTGTCGCGAATCATATTTTGATCAAGATACATTCTGACACTGACTTGCAAATTGCAAAAAACGTAAGAAAATTTGAATTTCGCGGTCTATCACTATCCATTCATATTTTTGGCAAATTATGGGGAGTTTCAAACGTGAAAATATTATTAAAATTTTAAAAGTAACAAAATGTAGTCATGTTGAATGAGTATGAGATACGTCCTGCTGGTACAAATCAATATTTAAACCATTTATTATACTTCGAGTTGATTTTTACTACTTACGCTGTGTAGGTACTTGTAAACTAAGTCCCTGATACCCCAAGTAAGTAGGTTCTACGTTAAATTTAGCATCACGACAATAATAATGGTAAAATCAATGGTAATGTTTGGCCACGTATTTGGAATCTCAAACCTTGTTTTGTTAGCCTGAAAGAATTCTGCTATAGATAGATAACTACAGTTTACCTACAATCCTATTCTTAGCTACTGCTAGTTAGCCCTGTATCTATTATCGTGTGCGTATTTAAATACAGCGTATCGAATGGAATATATCCATATTCTAATTACCAGAGATTGTGTTTACGCTAGGCTGGATCCACAGACAACTGCGTGCAGGTGTTAATAATTATTTACCATAGCGTCACGCATTGATTACTATGGTAATATTTTGTACCACCATTGTCGGTGTTCATGACGGTACGGGTGAACATGGGAGAGCGGTCATACTATTTTGTCTAATACATGGACGTGACAGGAAGAGCCACAATGAAGCTGCATTAGTTAGTCACGGTGATCAATTTCCCGAAAATGAGCCGGTTGAAGACTTGAAGATAGGTGTGAACTGCCCAATCCGTTACACGCAAGACAAGACGTGTCCACGCTATTCTCCCGGTCGAGTAGTTAGTACCTACGTATCTGCTAAGGTCTACTTTACAAGTTTGTGCAAGGATGCGGAAGTGACAAGTTCTTCGTTAGTGGCCAACCGTTACTTCATGTCAGAGTTTGGTCGAAAATCCACGAC
Organism: Mesoligia furuncula; assembly: GCA_916614155.1. Taxonomy (NCBI): domain Eukaryota; kingdom Metazoa; phylum Arthropoda; class Insecta; order Lepidoptera; family Noctuidae; genus Mesoligia; species Mesoligia furuncula. Next base: position 15,951,275 of record OU744793.1, on the reverse strand, counting down.
ACATGTCTTATGTCTTGTCACAGCGAGGCGTGACAGGCATGCTGCTACCAAAGAGTTTGGACACTTTCAAAATACAATGTAAATACTTCATGATTTTGGTCGCGAATTACAATATCTATTTCCGCAATGACCGAGTGCATTAAAAAGGCAACGGATTTATCAAACGTGGTTTGATTATGAAAGTACCTGTATTTGAATAAGTAGGTATCTAAAGTTTGGTAACTTTTAATGGTGGATCATTAAAATGTAAATACTTCCGGAAATAAAAAAATAATTAATTTCCTGCAACTGTTTTGGATAGCAATATTTCACGGTGTTCCATAGAAGTATCAAGTGTACCTATGTACCAAAAGGTTAATTTCAGGACGATATCAACAATTCGTATCTAATCATCAGATAGTTAAATCCATAGTTGATGTCTCCCCACTTATCTAATGGTGTGCTACTGGAAGATATTAGGTATATACCGAGTTACCGACGTTATTATTACAATGCCCACTGTATTGTAACGACCCAAATAATTATTTGGTCGACGTCACAATAAATTGATTGAAGATTGGGTATATAAATGAAAATTTATGTTTTTTCTGTTACTTAGTGAAGGTAAATGATAATGGATGATTTTTGGAGTAGGTGCGATCAGCCTTGGATATTCCTAAACCAAGAACATGTCATTATGATAGTATCTAAAATATATTGTAGGTGAAACACTGTGATTATAACGACATGACATGTCAGCATTTTTTATTGACACGGGGAGGGAAACATTAGTTATTCAAGGTTCAAGGCAGCCATTACTAAACGTAACTTTCTGCAGGTTTTCAATTAATTTCCTTTGATGCGACATTAAGAATGGCAAGCTTTCTTTGTCACGAAACCGTTACGTAAACATCGACGAACATTATTCAGATATAACTAAGTAATAGGAGTTTACCTAGTTCATTGCACAAACAAGAGCTCTTGATTTTGAAATAAATAATCTATGCTGATTGGTTTGTTAGTTTGAACGCGCTAATCTAAGGAACTACCAGTCAGATTTGAACAATTATGAGAAGCCGAGAACAAAGGAAAAAAAGTCAGAAAAAGAGAGAACGCGAAGCGAGAAATACGTAATAGTGCGGGCAGGCGATGCGATGCGACGAGGTGGGTCGGGGGACAAGAAATTTCACGCGGACGGAGTTGCGGACAGAAGCTAAAATCTATATAGGTATATAAAAGAAAGTCGTGTTAGTTACTCCACTTATAACTCAATAACGGCTGAACCGATTTAGCTGAAAATTGGCAGGGAGGTAGTTGAGAGCCAGGAGAAGGACATAGGATACTTTTTTTTTTTTTAAATACTTTTATTTACTTATAGGAGTAGGGTAGGAGTAGTGTAGGAGTAGGTTAGGAGTAGGGTAGGAGTAGGGTAGGAGTAGGTTAGGAGTAGGGTAGAAGTAGGGTAGGAGTAGTGTAGGAGTAAGGTAGGAGTAGTGTAGGAGTGGGGTAGGAGTAGGGTAGGGTAAGGGGTAGGACACCATGCGAACGATGTACCGCCGGGCAGCTAGAAATAATTTATATGGCAAAACAACGTTTGCCGGGTCAGCTAGTTAATAATAAAAGGATGAGTTCTTTTGTTTTAAATGAAACAACAGGGAAAAACAAGAGCGGCTGATAACTTTACTGATTACTGGAAAACGCTACTGGTAACAAATGAGGTCATGGCGAGCTGGTGGAATGCGACACTTTATATATTTAAGATAAGTTATAATATGTATGTCATTGTTATAATTATTATTTATGTTTATATTCCTTCTCCTACAGATGTCATTTACTTACGATTTAAAGCCGGAGATAGTGTTACTTATCGATTAGCATATCGCATTTTCCCCCCAATTTTTTTTGTTTTTGTTCTTTGTTTGCGTCATGTTTACTTCAAATACAACGTATTTCCTTTCTTTTTAGAGTTTCGTACCCAAAGGGTATAACGGGACCCTATTACTAAGACTCCGCTGTCCGTCTGTCCGTCTGTCACCAGGCGTGAACAGAACGTCTGTTTCTGTCTCATGACCCGTGATAGTTAGACAGTTGATAGGTACAGATGATGTATTTCTGTTGCAGTTATAACAACAAATACTAAAATCAGACTAAAATATTTATTTAGCGTTTGTTGTATGGAAGCCCCCCCTAAATATTTATTTAGGGGGGGCTTCCATACAACAAACGTGTTTTTTTCGGCGATTTGGTGCCTTGTGGTACGGAACCCTTCGTGTGTGAGTCCGACTCGCACTTGGCCAATTTTTTGTTTATTTATTAGATTTCAGACGTGAAAAAATGGGTGTGGCATACAAACTATCAGACAAGTGCTTTACATTATCGTTAACTGAAAAAGCTAATCCATCCAATTAAATAAGTATTATAGTTATCGCTAAGTTTACTACTTATCTCAAGAACCTTTACCTAAATATCAAATTATTATAATATGTATGTACCTACTTATTGAGAAATAATAAAATGTAAACGTTTTTAACACTACCTAATGTAGAGCTGTATACGTGACATACTGAATTATGTTTGTGTGCTGTTTTCAGGAAATGATCTTATTCAGGAGCATAATTCCTTTATAGGTAAATATCTACAAATTAAACTAGTACCTCCTGAAAGAGCTAAGCTTTTCTCGTCATAGGTACCTAGGTACCTAGTCGGTAACTCCCTTATTTGTTTACTTAGACAAATAAGGTAGTTACCGACTTTTGTTCGACGAAGACTTTAAAAGTTTCTACATTTCCCAGGAAGTACCTTGCGAAATATGAGCTCATCTAAACAATTAATATGCATTACCTAAGTGAATAAATAATTACTGTAACCGCATTGTTGGTTATATCACTCATAGTCACTAACTATGCCACAAGTTGCAAGCTAATTAATTAGTAATAGAACCTCATTGTAATTTCACTCAGGAAACTATTATTACAGTGTAAAGTAAGGCCACATTACCACGGTGTCTACGTATTAAAATCGTGTACAGAATTTGATTTGCCTTTAAGCATTTCATTGACATTCCTGATACGATTTCTTAAGAATGGGCATACCTTTAGGTAGGTACTATATTTATATTTAGTTGCGTACTTTGTGGGACAAAATAGCTGTTTGGGCTGGTTAGCGAATATGATTTGCGAGAATTTCGAGCCTGCTTATAATTCTAAATTCGTATCGATTATTTATCGCATCATTCAGCTAGTCGTCGTTCATAAGTCCCTAAACAGAAACGATTTTAACTTGGCGATTGGCGGCAGTCGTAAAAGTTTTGTGGATCAAGCTTCTGACTGAAATAAACGCTACAGCGTCTTATTGGCTTTTTGTTTTTATTTCTTCAAGGTTGTGCTGCCGCGCTAGCGATATCAGCAGTAAGTAAAATTTTTGACAAAATGAGTTAAATATTGATCCCGAATCAGCGCAATCAGCTCTGCCAGATGTGCTGACACCTGTTGTAATAGCGCGCTTATCGGGAACCAGTAAATTTCGTTATGGACAAAGGCAGTAAGTCCAATAAACACTAGATATAAAAGGATTTTCGTTAAGTATTTAAAACTATTCAAATATATATACAGTGAAAAATATAAAAGCGCTTTATTTAGGCTACACGTTTCAACCCTCACTATTAATATAACTTAAAAACAGAAGTCCGGAATAACAAAATTGTAACAAAAACTTTGAGTGCCAATACTCAAAACTATGCAAAACATACTTACTGCTCTTATCGTTAGCGCGGCAGTGTGGGCCCCCACCAGTCAGCCCTTGGTACCTACACTACCTACTTAGTAAAATTTCTATAATTAGTAAAATATTATAAAGTAGATACCCTACTTGATGCTGGTAAACAATGCAAGGTTATTGGTAAAACATTAACAACCTCTTAAGAGGTCATTGTAAAAAAAAAATCTGCTGTTCCCTACATTTATGTTCGAATTACTCGTCAAAATGTAGGGAACAGCTGATTTTTTTTCGCGATTTCAGGTTTGGTCCCATAGTAAAAGTTGTTCATAATGACGAGTACAATGACCTCTTAAGAGGTTGTTAATGTTTTACCAATAACCCTGTATAAAATATAGTCAGTTTTTTACAAGTTGGTAAGAAGTTGTACGATCACTTGAGTGGGTACTGTCTCGTTCATATCATCCAGAGACCATCGAGATGAATATCATAACAGGTTTTGACAACCACAGCGCACAGGCGTTAAATATGTTCCTTTACTCAAACAAGGTTCATTGACCTACGGTGCATGTATAAATTCCCAATATGTGGCCGAGTGAATATATCAGAAGGTTCTACTTTTTATGCATTGATCCGTTCAGTATATGTTTGGAACATACAAAGCGAGCTTTCTATTCTAAATTTAGTAGCTCTAGGTAGGTATTTAAAATTTTGCGGTTTTAGTTTCAAGGACATAGTTCAAGGGGTAACATACGCAACTTTCCATCAAATGCTGGTGGGCTAAGACCATAATTCTATTTAAAACTTGTTTTTGATTGGCGAATAAAAAACTTGTCTTTGCTTGGCAAAGAAATTAGACCAAGGAGTGCCTAGGACATAATTATAACTTTTGAATCAATTGCGAAATTGCTATCATCCTAATGTTTGAAACTATGTACTTACTTAATTAGTTTAATAGTTAAATGATTTACAGAACACAGAGATAGACTAGAACCAGTGAACTATGGAGATTTATCATACCTGCATTTACACATATCCTGAGTTGTTGTAGGTTGGTAAGCTTTTGTAAGAACAATGTAGAAAATGTTTCACAAATCAGAATATATCTTATTTAAATGCTGTTGACACAGGATGGTCCGCGGTTCTGCCAACAAGTGCATGCCATGCGCTCGTAATGCACAAGTTTACGATTCGCTTTAAAAACGACGCTGACCCCCAGTGTCGACAACAGGCTTGCCAAGAACATAAATTTTAAAGTTACGATTTGTTTGTTTAAATACTAAACACACACTAAAATAAACAATAATAGGTTAACCGAGGATTTGAAAACAGTTTTAGTTATGTGACTCAAGTGTGCTATGCAGGGCTCTATTGCACGACACTTAAAATGCGAAGCATTAGAGAGTGCTTTACGATCGAAAAAAATTTTTGCCTCCTTTCTGCAAATATTTCTATTGTTACACTCCTAACATAACACATCATCATCTGCCTAGCCTTTTCCCAACTATGTTGGGGTCGGCTTCCAGTCTAACCGGATGCAGCTGAATACCAGTATTTTACATGGAGCGACTGCCTATCTGACCTCCATAACCCAGCTACTGGGTAATATGATACCCCTTGGTAAGACTGGTTGTCAGACTTTCGGGCTTCTGACTACCCGTAACGACTGTCAAAGATCCACGAATGACAGCCGGGACCAACGGCTTAACGTGCTTAACTCCTAACATAACACATAACCTAGTTACTTAATTTATACATCATTGTATAGATAATTTAATGGAGATTAATTCTGCACTTTTCTAAAATTTATTTAATGCAGTAGCAACGAAAAAAAACAAAAATATTTCTAAAAATTTTCTCATCAATCAAATGTGAAACCTGAAAACAATTGTAGCTTGCGAAAAAATCAATTAATTGAGTCAATTACTTTTTTAATAGATTCGTTTCACCTATAGGAGGAACGCTATTGAAATTGGCTCTTTTATTCAAAGTAGTTTATTTATATTAAAAAAAAAAACTTATGAAAAAATTAAATACTTATAACTACTACTCACTTATCTCTAACTATGGTTTTTTATACGATCAAAATTAATATGAGTCGTCCACTTTTGGTGAACTTTTATTTAACTTTAGTTCTTTCTATACCACTTACCGTTTGGACAACTATTACAAACACAATATTGTTTATTTTGTTAAATCTAGTTTAATAGAATTAGAATTGATAATAATATTCCAGGAGGCCTAATAAGGCCAATTTGGCAGAATCATAAAAGGATAACATAATGGACAGAACCGTTAGTTAATCGTATCAAATCCCATTGGTAAAGCATTTTTCAGTTCAGACAAAAAAAACTCTACCAATCAATCCGATCCAAATCCAATCCTAACCTCTTTGATTATAGGTACCTACGTAGTGCAGCGAAAAAAAGAAAAACACGGACTGTCTTCGCCATTTATTACGATTCATAATGTTATCATTTTATGATTCTCCAAAGTGGTCTTTTTAGGCCCCCTGAAAACATAACATTTTGATTATTCAGTTTGATATTCAGATGATCTTGGCCTTACATCTTGCTACACCTTTCCTAAAGATTTACGTCATGGCTGAGTATATATGACCATGTCAAAGTGTTATCACAACGGAATTTGTTTGTAGAAAAAGTTATTTTAATCCTTTTGGCGTAGCGCCGACACGCCATTATTTATTAGTGGATAAACGTAAATGCTCGATTGTAATTTTTGCCAGTGATAAAATAATAACAATTAGCAATAATTAGCATCCAGGGTCACATTTCTTACACGGTAAATCACAGAGGCATACATACCGTTACGTAAGCTTGGACTTTTAATTGGCCTGAATTTCTAATTAACATTATTTTTTTATAATTTTGCTTCGTTTTGTTTGTTTCAAAGAACTAATAACATTTTATTTGATGGCCATCGTAAGGAATGCAATGTTAATACACAATGACAATTTCGTCCCAGAGGATGAGATGTTGTTGGCTGTTCGCATCGAGCAGCCTTCGAGTTGCCATAATAGTCTGGCGCAAACACAGCGGCCTTTACCCGCATGCAATCATTACCAGAACCACTTAATTATTCAAAACATGGTTCTATTATAATGAGAAAAAACCCGCGTAAATGGTAAAAAGATTTCTATGACACACGCCGGATATAAAGCATTATTACAACAAAGGAAATAATCGTATTTTTTTAATGATTAGTGAGAAAAGGCACGCGATAATTACTAATGAATGGAAAATATTATCTGCGTAGTCTACTAGTAAACGTTTATATGAATCATTTGAATGATAAATATTTAAATTATTTATATGTAGGAAGGTATAGATTTTAATGCCGATAGTCATAGACAGGTTGCCATGACAGTTGTGGTCACGTCATCTTACTTATTTCAAAGAATGACCACGAAAAATACAAGTTTTTTTTATGATATCTTACGGCTATAGGTATCTAGAATTTATTCTATTAAGTTTCACAGAAATGATATTGTTGTTTCTACCAAAGTGCGGGCTGTTTGACCAATCTTTGCAATCTACGCTAGTGGACCGGCACCCTAATTGCGTAACACGCTATTACTCTCAATTTGAATCGTATTCAAGCATATTGCGAATCCATTGCTCCATAAGTTTGAAAAATGTGTCTGGTCAACAACGTAAGTCACGCAATGAATGTTGTTGAATTGTCAAAATGAAACCCATTGCTACTGATAGTGTGTTACGCAATTACCCTGCAGTTCCCGTTGCTAACCCATCTTCGCCTACGAGAGCAATAATACTCTTCCCTCAATTGCCTTACAACTGGCGTGGGTGAGCACAAAGTGGTCCAGGTCATGTTCTTTTTATACCCAGATCTAAATAGAAACAATGCTAGGTACCTATCTGCTTGACGAATCTGACAAAATGTTGCTATAACTCATATTCGGACTCCCACATTCGGGCCGGACAATTGTTTGATTGATCTATTTTGAGGCCGGAGTTGCTCGTGGACATGGATTTATTTAGTTGTCATTGCAATGACTGCTATTGCCATGCTAAAACGCAAATGGTAATTGGTAGGTACCATTTGCGTTTTGACCAACTGTCAAGTACCTAGAAGTACCTAGAAGGTAACACGTTTATTCGTCAAGGACATTCTTGTTTGGAGATAGTATCTTTTTGCAAAACAATAATAAATAACATGGTTTTTGTTTCAAAGTCATAAAGGCACGCTAATCGTAACACAATCACAATCTAAATCATTTTGAGCAATATTGCTAATCCATCACATCACACTAATCACACTAATATTATAAAGGCGAAAGTTAGTGTGTGTGTGTGTGTGTGCGTGAAGAAGTAACAAACATATAAACACGCCCCGTGTTTATATGTTTGTTACTTCTTCACGCTCAAACGGCTGGATCAATTTTGATAAAATTTTGTATAAAGGTAGCTGACACCCTAGATTAACATTTAAGCTACTTTTTATTCCGATATTCCCACGGGATCGACATTTACGCGGGTGAAACCGCGGGCTTCATATACATACATACATAATCAGCCTATTATGTTCCCATTGCTGGGACACGGGCCCCCTTTCTGTGAGAGGGAGTGGGCCGTAATCCACCACATGTTCGAAAAATGTGTCTGCTCATGCTCAACCACGTAAATAACCGTGGTAATGAATGTTAAATAATGTTGAATTGTCAAAATGAAAGCCAATTACAATTACCCCGTTTGGTTGGTCTTGGAATCATGGTCCGGTGGCAGATTGCATTGTGTACTTGGAATCTCCATTTGATTTGTGTACCTAATGTTGTTTCTCCATAAAACATTAGTTTTGTTTCACCAAAACTTTCACTTTGATTGGATCACAGAACTTCTCCATTAGACATTCGTTACATATCTAGCTACTGCGTCATCGATTACAGCTAGGTAGGTATAACTTGGGCATTTATATTGGTCCTTTCTAATTGGTCATATTTCGCGAACTATGTAGTAAGCTTTCATAATTGGCACTGCCGAAAACCCACCGATTAACGTGACTTACGTTTAACGCTTCTAGGTAATTAGAATTAATTTATTACCTGAATTGAATTATTAACATGTTACCTGTCTGTGTTATGGGAAAATTAATTCAATTTCCATTAGGAAGACATAGGAGTGCCTAGTTATCGAGTTTGAACATAGTGTGATGTGGTAATGGATTCAAACGCCACAAATGGCAATGAGGTAATCGTTGGCTTCCCTCGGGGGAGGCGCCGCGGCGCGCCCGTTTAACGTGCCTGCCAGAGTGCCCGCTGACACCACACACCGCCATTCTAATAATCTAAGAAGGTAGTAACATTTTATTGTTTCACTATTATAATAACTCAGGAAGGTGGGGGCTTTGTCTGGGTTTCCATTATGTTCTATCAACTAAAATTCTAATGGAGAATGAACTATCGTGCTGTCGTAGCAATATTGCTTTTACAGACCTACATTCCTTTGAACAACTTTTCGTTAAACTTATAATAATCAGAACGATTTCCTAGCTACTTACCAAATATGCTGCAAACTTTAACCTACTCAAAGCTTATTTCAACAGTGGTATCGAGTAACGACCCTTTTAAATATCTTTAGAAAATGTAAGCAAATGACAATATCCGGCTGTTAGTTTCCGGGTCGTCATTTAAGGGTCTTGAAGGCTGACACTGGTTGGTACGAATCGGCGCCCTTCCACCTGTCCTTAGGGCCGTAGTAGCGCCCGTAGCACCTACTATGTCCCCAAAAAGGTTTTTGTTACAAGTTTAACATTAGTTTTTGTGTATTTTATAACATACTAACTTCTGCCCGGAACTTCTTCGCGTGGAAGTTCTTATCCCCCTTAAGCAAGACTTTCAGGGGGGATTTATGGAATAAGCATAACATACATCACACCATAGACATCCAGAAAGAAAGAAAGAAAGAAAAATTGTTTATTCTGCACAAACAAAACGCACATTGCAAACAAAAAATATAAGAAAAGACTAAATATATACACACAACGTATATATTATAAAGCCGAAAGTTTGTGAGTGTGTTTGTATGTTTGTTACTTCTTCACGCACAAACGGCTGAACGGATTTGGATGAACTTTGGCACACATATAGTTTATAACCAGGAATAACACATAGGAATCAATGTCTTTTTTTTTTATTTAAGTACAATGTTACTATTTCACAATTTAACACTAAAATATACATATTATACAGTATATACAAGTATATAAAAAAAAAAGGTAAAGAAAAAGACAGGAGCTCATTGGGCATCAAAAAATTCGTCCGCATCGCTGTCAATGGCACAAGTGCCCAAAAGGCTGGCAGCGTTACCACGTTGGATGGCAATGCTTATTCTTTTCTTTTTCTTACACATAGGATAATTTTTATCCCGATATTCCCACGGGATCGACACTTATGCGGGTGAAACCGCGGGGCTTAGCTAGTACTTAATATATTAAAATAACAACCACATTTTTATACAAGTCCCTCCGCCCCCATCGCAACGCATCGCCCGCCAGCGCTTTTATGTTATTATCGCTTAGCGTCTTTCTGTCTTTTTGCTCGGCTCGGATGTGAAATAGCCGTTCTCAAGAAATGCTGGGCTATCAAAATGCAAAAACAATTTTTAAATCCGACTCGTAGTTCCAGGGCAAATAAACTCTTCAGCTTTATTATTAGTACCTATAGATATACATAGATTCCTAATCTTATGAACGCTGCTATTCTTCAACAAAGGTTCCTTCTACGGTAGTTAATTGCTAATACAGAACGCAGTCGTGTAGGCAAGACGAAAGGGTTTCTGTATGTAATTTGATTCTTCATGCATCGCTAGCAGCCTTGCTTATTGAAACATATACATTACCTTCGGCAGGTAATGTCCGAAGTTAATTAATTAATAGGCTATAAGAGTCTATTCATTAATTAACTCATACAAATTATGGCTTGGAGTCTTGTACTTCACTAAGATTGAGCTCCGAAATATCGCGACAAATAAATATCTTTAATGTTAATTTGTTTTCAATGATATTGATCGCACGTTACAGCCAGATGTTTACTCCATCATCAGTTTCAAAAGTTTAAGGGCACTTATTTAAGGTATAACAAGGTCGGAAGTGCAAAGTTAGTATAAAATGACAGCTTGAATCAGCCTGATGACCTACAATTACATACATCTACTTTGAAGTTGGCTGAGAACCTACATTTAATTAATGAGCATCATTATTTCATTTCCTCGGTCTGTGGTCATAATATTTTGCACCTACTCGGAGTTGCATCCTACTAAAGTGTTAAGAAAACCATAGAGGTTCTTAGCTGATCTAGAAATGTTTGTAAAATATTTCTTAAGATATATTCTGTATTCAAACGTAAACGAGACAAAAGGAGTATGTAAGGGTCGTAGCAGGTGGCGTTCTTTAGTTTCTGCCTACCCTCATGTGAAGAAGGCGTGAGTTTATAAACCTATGTATGTTGGTATGAGTGTATAGATATATTTATTTGCGATTTTGATCAAAAGTGATAATGATCAGGAAATATCGCAATAATTACATGGACGCAATAACAATTAACATTGTTACCTTATCGGCTAATTTTATTAAATGCGTTTTTAAGTAGATACTAAATACTATTTTATTCGATTAGTAGATAGACGCAGGTAATATACCTAGTTAACACAATATCAGTGTATTTCATCAACGAAAATCAATGTAGGTATTAAATCAATTACTTTTCACCAATTTTAGTACTTATCTGATTAAGTATTTGTTGGTCGATTTCCACAATAAGATATTATGATAGATATATTATATCCAGTGCCGGATTAGCCCATAAGCAAATTAAGCAATTGCTTAGGGCATCACGTCTCAGGGGCCCCATAAGGCAAGAAACAGCACCGAAACAGTATTTGCTAGCTACATGAAAGGCAAGACTGTTTATCAACAAGATATTACAAGACCCAAAAGTCACTCTGGCTAGAGATGTGCGCCAATTCTTCTGGGCACGCTCTCTCCACCACAGACCTCATCCATCGCTTTCCATCAGGCGTGATCGAGGTCAAGAGCGGGAACATTCAGAAAAAAAAAAAAAAAAAACGCCAATCTTTACAAATCGCTCGTCGATATTTTGGAAAAATTCGAGGTGACTAGTGGATAGGAGGGCTTACAGGCGTGGATTGCTTAGGGCATCAACCAGTCTTAATCCGGCACTGATTTATACATATAATCTGCAACATTATGACGTATTTGCGCCTGAAAGGTAGGTAGGTACTTGAGCTAATGGTCTATTAAGGTAAGTAAAGATCTCCTTTTTAACCGACTTCCAAAAAGGAGGAGGTTTTACCTATTATGTTCGACTTTATGTATGTTTTTAGGGTTCCGTACCCAAAGGGTAGAAACGGGACCCTAATACTAAGACTTCGCTCTCTGTCCGTCCGCCTGTCTGTCACCAGGCTATATCTCAAGAACCGCGATAGCTAGACAGTTGAAATTTTCACAAATTATGTATTTCTGTTGCCGCTATAACAACAAATACAAAAAACAAAATAAAATAAATATTTAAGGCTCCCATACAACAAACACGATTTTTTTTGCCCTTTTTTGCTCGATATAGGTGAAGGGACTTGAAATATTCACAAAATACTCAGTTGTATTTTTACTTTAATAATAAAATTAAAATAAAATTAATATTTAAGAGGGGCTCCCATACAACAAATGTGTTTTTTCTGGCGTTTTTGCCTTGTGGTACGGAACCCTTCGTGTGCGCACTTGGCCAGTTTTTTTATGTATGTTCACCGATTTCTCCGTCAATTGTGGACTTATTTAATTTTTTTTTGTTTGAAAGGATATACTCTCGAGGCGGTCCCATTGTCAGCAAGTTGGAATCTAATGAGAGGATCCCATGGAAATCCAGGGAAACCCTCAAATTTTATAGGCAAACCTATAGCAATTTGGGTATTTTTTAAAGTAACTTGAGCATTTGCTCTCGGAAATCATCATTTGGTAAAGTGGAGCTGATGATGAAGACCACAGATGACCATCGGAACTACTCAATGATAAATATTTCACGGGTTGCGATTCGATGACTTTAATATGATTGCTAAGCAATTTATGCTCGTCACAATTAATGCGTATGGTGAGTGGATTAACATCCCAGCATCGGGAAAAGCAATATTTTGTAACATGTGATGAGCAGTGTTTTAATAGCTTCCTGTCACTAATTTTTATATAGCAAGTCGTCGTTGTGACCTAGCTGTGGACAAAATCTTGAAACCTCAAAAAACGACACATAGCAGATTTTGGTTTGACAACGACGAAGTAGTGTTATATGAATTTATGTGGGGTAGGTCTGCAACTAAAAAGTGAAAAATAATAATAACTTTTTTACAATAAAAAAACAAATGACAAAAAACATTAAGTAAGTGAAAAATAACTTTAATTTCGGAAGTGGGGTATCAATAAACGAAAATGCGGAACCAACGACACCGACTTCCGAAATTAAAGTTGTTTTTCATTTTGTAGTGTTTTTTTTGTAGTCGGTTGTTTTTTGTAAAAAGTTTTTATTAAGCCGTCCAACCCAATCGAAAGAGCCGAATGATTTGAAGACCAAGGTCAACAAATATTGTGAAATCTCAGAATGTCGTCAAACTACTCGAAGCCAGCAAGCGGCGTAGGATACCTACTTATTAAGTATTTGAAATTTTGAGCTAATGTTTGTTCCTTATTATGACTGACACGAGGCACAAATTATAAAATGTTTAGGATGTTCTAATTGACTTATAATTACGTTCAATTAAATAATTAAAGCACCCTCAAAAATATTAACGTGCAGTGCATAATTTGGTATGAGAGTGTGGACGTAAAAACTTGTGCGCTCGGTTGCCGCGACGTAGAGCCAATTATCTATGGTACCTTCCTACGTACTCGTGTGTTTTTTGATTCTCTCAGATGATAATGGTCGTGCCTCCGGGCCGGCCATAATTGCATCCCGAGAACTGAGGAGGAAAACGATGGGGTTACGCTCCGTAAGCCCCCATGACTCGGTAATTTTGGTTAGAAATAAAAAACTTTCTGGAGTATCACGTGACCCCATCTCTGTTTGACGCCGCTAGTTTGAAGAGGACAGACGATCGCGAGCTACTAAGTTCAATATCCATTAACTTTTTTCTTATTTGGACACGCTCTGATTGTTATAAAACCTTTGTACAAGAAATGAAAGATTTCGGCTTTTTATAAGTGCCCTCAGGCCTCAAGCCTTTCGCTCCTTAACACGTGTGTTAATGGACTTTTGAAGTTCTAGTAGCTTCCAGTACATGCATAACGTTAGGTACTGTAAAAGCTATGTACCTATCTAAGTAGGTACTTCATCAAAATCAGCTTATAATGTTCCCACTGCTGGACACAGGCCTCCTCTCTGTGAGAGGGAGTGGGCCGTAATCCACCACGTGGGCCTAGTGCGGGTCGGTAGATGTCAGACGTCTTCGAATTTTTGGTTGTAGGACATGCCGGTTTCCTCACGATGTTTTCCTTCACCGTTTGAGAGCAGTGGTGATGTAATTATTTACACAAACTAAAGCGCCTGTCTGGGTTCGAACCTACGACCTACAACTCGTAAGTCGCGGCCGATGCCACTGGGCCACCACTGCTATCAGGTACTTATACCATCATCATCACCTGCCTAGCCTTGTATACCATCATCTAACCTAGCCTTGTATACCATACTCTGTATACCATCATCATCATCTGCCTAGCCTTTTCCTAACTTAGATAGGTACCAGTATTTTACATGAATTAAAGTAAGTAAGTATGTCAAATTAAATATGGCAAATTAAACAATCAGGGGGCCTAAAAAGGCTAGTTTGACAGAATCATAAAAGAATAACATTATGAATTATAATATGGCGAAGACAGTCCGTGTTTTTCTTTTTTTCGCTGCACTACGTAGGTATAATAAAAGAGATTGGGATTAGATTTGGATTGGATTGATTGGTATTTTAGCACAGACAAAAAAAAATAACTGAAAATTCCTTCACCAATCAATAGGATTTGATCGTGATTTGATCCGATTAACATAACAGTTAACAGAACTGTCCATTATGATTCATAATGTTATCCTTTTATGATTCTGCCAAAGTGGACTTGTTAGGCCCCAGTTACGATAATGTGATATTATCTGATCTGCTTTTGACCTACATGTAATTACTTCAACAGTCACCAAATACTTATCGTGCAAAATATATTTTTGAAATGGTTTCATTAGTAAGAGTAATTTTTCAAATCTAGAAAAACACATTCATATAGTTACCTACGCATTCCTCAGCGGTAAACGAAGTAGCAATTTGTAAAGTGACTCAAAGTAAATAGCGTGTATTGGACATTACAAATATGTGAGAAGCGAGTTATCTTAAGATGTGGCCGAGTAAATAATTACCTTCAGTATCTGTAACACTTTATCACAAGCTTATGTGCTCAGCGAAACTGTTTTCTTTTTCGACATTTTTATATAAAAATTAAGAATTTTAATTAGTACCAAGCGCAAACATCGCAAGCGCTCTTTGTTGTGCTATTTCATAAATCCGTTTCTTTTTCATAATGTTTAAACAGCACGTTGTTTGAACATGTGAATTTATATACAAAAGAATTTGGCATATAGCCGTGGATTTTTCTTTTTTAACTTTGACTATGTTATTGTAATCAAATAAAAGAAAGAGAACTCTATGTGATGTTACTCATGTGATGTTAGAGTCGTGGGTGCTATCATAAACACATAACATATAAATAAAAACAGACGCGAAACTATTAATTTGTAAGATACTGGCCATTGTCATTTTATAAATGTCAATATGTGGGAATCGAAATGGACCCGGTAGGTGTATTCGTGAGTAGTTCCGCCTTCTCTGCAATGCAAGTCAAGGTTTCGTTTTATAGAATTTCCAAATTGGTTGATAATATTTTCATTACGTCACGTAATATGCACGACTATATTCAGACTATGTAGGTGTGTACTTCACGTACAATTACTATAGCTGCACAAAAAAGCTGTCGGCGTGATTCAGTCTCATTATTAGTTACGTAACACATATTTTTTGTTCTGTCGACTGTACCTCTCGGTAAACTGGTTCTGCTCCCAAAGTCAAGGTTCTACGAAATGATCGGAGTAGCTGAACGACGACGGGCTTTCTGACCAAATAATGTTGTGCACGGACAAAACTCCTACGACGCTGAGATAAAAAAAACGTGTTAACACCTAAAGGAAAACTGGAAAATGACGTAGAAAATGAAAAAATATCATATCCAGTTAATTAGATAATGGATAAAATTGGAGCGTGATACCGTTTTCAGATTACGCGAAATGAACTAAGAATTTATAGCCAATTATTTTATGGTTCAATTACACTTGCTCGTAAACTAGGTTTAAATGCTGAATCATCTTTTTACGCTTGTCGTTGCACGAAAGGCCGCGGCTGCGGAGCATAGTGCTCATATTATTAGGTAATCTAATCTGGTCTCGTGTGGTCTCGAATACTTACCGCAAAATCAACCAAGTGAAAAATTTTGCGTATCACTGACTGGTACTTAGTCCGAATTTATTTATTATCCCAAATGGATGGCTTCTACGCTATAACATAATTTTACAATCTCGTCGACATCGCATGTTAGTTAATTGCAGAACAGTGACGTTTTTTCAATTACAACTTCTAATACTGACTAATTATAAAGTCATCGAATTATGGCGTTGTTATCAATTTTTGGCCCTAATGCAGGATAAACTTGTAGCGGTATCTACAACGCCACATGCGAACTACGCGTTATACTGACGTCACGCAAAATCCTGCATGATTTCAGCAGCAGATGATGATGATTCAGGATATGATATATCTATGCTAGTTGCGCGGTAAATTGCAAGCAAGAATTTACCGCACAACTAGCATATATGCAACGGCCCGACATAAATCGTCGGGCAGTTGCCCGCCAGACACAACACGTGTCTGGTCGGAGGATCCTCCCTTTTCTATAGAGTATGAGTGAGCTTTACACCCTGTTCCTCACACCCCTATAAACTAAACAGCTCATAGATTTGTATCGCAACTTCGATGGCAGATTAAGTACCTGAGCAATTTATTATATACTTATTCATAGTGATTAATTTATTTGATGGTCTGCAAATGACATGTCGTCATGAATTAGAAAAGCTTTCATTCTGTTTCAATTAAGTGGAAAGCTAATGGGAGTTCATACGTAATAGCAATATCGATGCAGTTAATTGCTTTGCAAACGATCATATGTATAGCTTGATGAGGCATTTGATTTTTATGGCTGTCCTATAGCTGGCTGTTTTGGATTGAGCAAATACAAGGTGGCACATGGCAACCTGTTATCGACGCGCAACTTGCTGAATCATAAAATGATAACATTATGAATCATATTATAAGCCTTTAATGGTCACAAACTGACAATTCATAATATTATTTCCGTACAATTCATATCACGTAATTCATTTGTCTGACAGTTTTGTATTGAGATATGTAAAAATGGTCCACAAAATAATTATGAATTCCTTAAATGTCAAGAGCAACATTTCACAATTCATATTGAAGATTTTCTGAAGAAATATTCTACTAATGGCAGATTTAGCCATTTACGAAAACTTTCTTGAGCACGCGCGGGCTATGTAAACCATTTTATATCACCGACGAAGTGCAGCTCCTCTGAAAATGGACATAGCCTTCGAAGTGCCGGATCTCGAGTTTCTTTGCTTATTTAGGATAGATAAAAGTGTGTTTCGTGACCTTATTCATGAGCTGGAGCCATATATATGTACCCACCGCGATGGCATAAGTACTATCCCCAAGGCAAGTAATAGGTACCGCTGACCGCATGGGACATGGGCCTTATTACATGGGACATAAGTGGGTGTTTATATTAGAGGAATTGCTAATGATCTGCTGGGAATTCAGAAAATGAATTGCCTTTAGAGGAATTGCTTAAAGTGACGTTTTTAGGACCCCCGTTAAGTACCATGGATACAGTATAATCCTGAAACTCCCTGGGTTGCAATTTACCGCCGGTTATAAAAAAAAAATTGCTGCTCCCTACATTGCGCGTGGATGTCTCTCTGCCACCCTGTATATGTACTTAACACCCTTTTTCTGAAAGGCTGATCACAACTAAACTCATGTCAAGTGATTTGATTGAGTGTTGACAATTCAGTCAGACAATTAGGTACAGTAGGTAGTTAGGTACTGAGATGTCATAAATATGACAGTCTGGTGATTACGTAATATTGACCTGGTGTTGATTTGCCTTTCAGAAACTGTATCTGCGTCTAAGTCTAGCATATCATAGCTCATAAAATGACTCAAAAGCCATTTTATTTTGCCAAAAAAACAACATAATTTTTTTTTTCAGTTGTGGATGAGAAATTACCTACTGTCGAGCTCATGATTCTCTTAGACAATGGGACACAACTGTTATTGCTACTGTAATAATAAATTTATTAAGTCCTCGAAACAATAGTTTAATGCAGCAATTATATCCTTTATCAGCTAATCTCGACAACTTAATGTGAAAATTGGCCGAAGATAAGACAAGTGTTAACTGCTGTTATACAAGGACATATTTTCAGTTATTGAAATAGCGGGTAGTTCAATAACTCATTCTACAATTCACATTCTACGAACCACCACTGAAAACAAAACAAAGCCTGTTTTCATAACTTTTAGTGCTACGGCATTGCTACGAGAATGAAAAAAAAACTGTGCATTGTTATTTTTATTTCGCAAGTTCAAGGTGACAACTATAATAGGCGTTTCAGTACCCTGTAATTTATATATAAGCATATACACAGTCGGATGTCCGGTCCGCATTTCCCCATAATATACTTTGCCGGGCGGCAACCCGCCTGCGCAAAGAACCGCATTAATTTGCATAGCTAATTTACTTTTTACTTTACTACCTAATAAGTTAAAGTGACGTTAATCGCATGTGTGAAAATTTACGAGTAGGTACCTATTACGTCAAAATGATGATGATGAACGAGGCGGTATGGCGGCAACCCAATTGAAAAAACAGTGTGTCGTAACTCGTAAAATCGTATAATCTTTACAAGCTGAAAGATAAACTCCGGCAAATATTTGTATGGGTAACAGCTGTCACTCGTTTCGGTCGAGTGTTGAACAGAAACACACCCTGATGATGGACACCGTTCACACCGTCCACGCTAGTCGGCAAACATATCACACGCATAGGTAAAGCTAGTTATCAACTGCCTAAATAAATTGATAGGGCAACTAAAAAATGTGGTTACCCAAGAGATTGAGTTGCTCTCCTTGTGGTATCATTTATTGAGTTGAATATTGAAGCGATTATTTGCTTAAAAGCCGAACTATTGGTGGAGATAGGATAAGAATATCATAATATCACTCCTGTAACCCCCGAACGACGTCCGGCGATGAGATGGGCGGACGATATTGTGGCCATCACGGGCAGAACCTGGATGAGGCTGGCACAGGAGCGTGGAGATTGGCACAAGAAAAGAGAGATCAGTGGGTGAAGTCGGGCTGTGGATGATGACGATGATCAACCCCCCAAGGGTAAGACGGAGGTGTACCCATAGTACCCACATTTCGCTAGCTATGTACCACTAGCAGCGCCCCGCGGCTTCACCCGCATCAGTGTCGATCCCGTGGGAATATCGGGATAAAAAGTATCCTATGTCTTTTCCCGGGACTCAAACTATCTCTAATACCAAATTTCCTCTAAATCGGTTCAGCGGTTTATGTGTAAAGAGGTAACAGACAGACATACTTTCGCATTTATAATAGTAGTATGGATTGCTAGTAACAGTAACAAAAGAAAGTTTTGAAATATTTTACATCCTATGTAAATGAAAACTATTCAACCGGCCTGTATGAAGTTACCCATGATAAATTGTTTAAAAGCCTTAACATTCCAACCGGTGTTACAGTAATGTTATGGTACAAATAATACTCATTTACACGTTATTATAATGAATGAAGCCGCAGAGTTGTCAGAGGCGTGATTCATTTGAAAAGCAAGATTATCCACGGCGATCGTAAACGTCGTTGACGAATTCACTCGCTTTGCACGTTGTTCGTCACAGTTGTCAAATGAGAACAAGCATGCCACGGCCAATCAGCATCCAGTAGCTGTCACCATCAGTTAAACGACTATAATCACACATATGGTCATCGTTCGTAACATATGTTTAGCCCATTAGATGCTTTGTTTATTCATGTGACATAATTAAAATTTTAAGATAAGTTATAGCTATTTATATTATTAGTCTATAAAAGACTTCTGGGGGCCTAAAAAGGTCACTTTGGCAAAATCATAAAAGGATAACGTTATGAATCATAACATGGCGAAAACAGTCCGTGTTTTTCTTTTTTTCGGTGCACTACGAAATTATAATCAAAGAGATTGGAATTGGATTTGGATTGGATTGATTGGTATTTTAGCACAGACAAAAAAAAAACTACACTGAAAAATCCTTCACTTGATATGATTAACTTAACAGTTAAATGTCCATTATGACTCATAATGTTATTCTTTTATTTTTCTGTTTATTATCTGTTTTATGATTCTGCCAAAGTGACCTTTTTAGGCCCCCTGATTGATTGCATCCTGAATAACATGATTATCACTTATATGACTAATAAGTACAGAGTGTAAGGCATCGACGCGCAAACAAACAGTTAAGTACCTACCATGAATTTAGCAGATAGGTATCTGATTAAAATTATTAATACCCACCACCAGTTTTGAAATTTTATACGAATTAAGTGTTGAAAAAAATCTGTTGTTTCAGACAAGAGTACAATACCTACCTAAAAACCATCTGTTCATCAATCATCCGTCTAGGTCAAAATGTATGGAATAACAGATGTTTTTTAAATAACCGCCCAAAAATTTCTATGTCTAGAATCATGTGGTGAATTTATTGTACTTAATAGTTTGTACACCGTGTATGTAGATAAGTGACAATATAGTTTCAAAGTTTTCAGATTATACTGCCTAAGTATTCCTCTTGGCTGTGTTTCCTTGCGGCTCTATAACGCTACGAGCTTTGTCTAGTACATACCTGCTTGTGGGTGCAGAACTGTAGACAGACGGATTTATAGGTTTCTGTAGTAGGTTAACAGGAACATTCAATTATTAACAAGACTTGGGTAAATAATTATTTTACGGGAAGCCGGTGAGTAGAGGCATACTTATAACGTTTATGACCGACATTAAATTGTAAAATGGCAATGTTCGTTCTACGGAGTATCTTATTTAAAATAGACTTTAGGATTGCTTGAATATTATAAAATACTCTATGTGAGGTATACTTGACATACCTAATTCTAATTATAAAATAATTGTTGCTTTATTGCAAACTTTAGATTGGAGT
Organism: Mesoligia furuncula; assembly: GCA_916614155.1. Taxonomy (NCBI): domain Eukaryota; kingdom Metazoa; phylum Arthropoda; class Insecta; order Lepidoptera; family Noctuidae; genus Mesoligia; species Mesoligia furuncula. Next base: position 15,930,160 of record OU744793.1, on the reverse strand, counting down.
AGAGAATAGTGTGTTGAAGTAAATGATACAGATCTAATTTAAGCTACGTTTTGATCATCACTCTTTGCATTACTAAACCTACCTATATTCTAATATTATACTTAGGTACTTACTGAAGTAAGATTATACAGGGTTATTGGTAAAACATTAACAACCTCTTACTCTTACTTACTCATCATTATGAACAACTTTTACAATGGGACCAAACTTGAAATCGCGAAAAAAAAAAATCAGCTGTTGCGATTTCAGGTTTGGTCCCATATTAAAAGTTATTCATAATGATGAGTATAGACATATACAGGGTTATTGGTAAAACATTAACAACCTCTTAAGAGGTCATTGTAGAACACTATCTATGATAGTGTTTCTGGCTATTTCATGGAAATAAGAAAATAACTTGGCATAGGGCCTATGTACGCATGTACCTACCTCAGTATCTACTGGCTAAATTGTTTAAGAAGTTCTAAGAATATTAAGTTATTGACATAACGCCTCGTTAAAATAATTTAATATTATAAGTATTTAAAATGACCACCAAGATTTTTACAAAATTACCTACCGGTTACCTAATTTTATTGTCATAATTATATTGTATTTTACAACTTCAACCTTTATTTATTTTGTCCAGGTTATTAGTAGGTAGGTTGTAGAAGGATATCGGAGGAAAAACCGTGTTCGAATTTGTAATGTTAATTATAGGCGGGTTGCAGGTAGGTATCAATCATTGTGTATGACTACCAGATAAAAAACTAAGGCTGAATGAGAGTCAAGAGTCATGAAAGCTGGAAAATCCCCAAATGGACCGCGCGATCGACGTTGTCAATGCACTTTTTTATTCTTTTGTGTCTGGACTAACCCGGAGTGGAAATTTTCCTGTTTCAATGGAATTCGCTACATGCTTTCGCTGTATTGAAAACAAGTTTTCAAGTGGCAACTGGGGGCCTAAAAAGGCTACTTTGGCAGAGTCATAAAAAGATAACATTATGAATCATAATGAACAGTTAACTGTTAAGTTAATCATATCAAATCCGATCGGTGAAGGATTTTCAGTTAATTTTTTTTGGCTGTGCTAAAATCCCATTCAATCCAATCCAAATCCAATCCTTGCTCTTTGATTATACCTACGTAGTGCAGCGAAAAAAGAAAAACACGGACTGCCTTCGCCATATTATGATTCATAATGTTATCTTTTTATGATTCTGCCAAAATGGCCTTTTTAGGCCCCCTGGGAGTCTGGAATTGTGCCCGGATGATAACAATAGGTTTGTCCTCTATTACAATGGGACTCAACATAACTGTCGAAATGTAGAGGTGTACCTAACTGCAGAGGTGTACCGCTACAGGTACACCTCTGCAGTTTCTTACTGACGACGTCAGTAACTGCTCTATTTAAACGATAGACAAGGGGGCCTAAAAAGGCCACTTTGGCAGAATCATAAAAGGATAACATATTGGACAGTTAACCGTTAACTTAATCGTATCAAATCCCATTGGTGAAGCATTTTTCAGTTATTTTTTTTATCTGTGCTAAAATACCAATCAATCCGATCCAAATCCAATCCCAATTTCTTTGATTATACCTACGTAGTGCAGCGAAAAAAAGAAAAACATGGACTGTCTTCGCCTTATTACGATTCATAATGTTATTCTTTTATGATTCTCCAAAGTGGCCTTTTTAGGTCCCCTGTTTTACTTGCTGAAACATGATACGTAACAACACAATGCGAACTGGCGACAAGCGCGTTCAACTTCCTGCTGTTGGCATGTCTAATCATTTAGCAAGTTTGGGCCAACTGAACGTAGCACCGCTATGATAACTACCGACTGTTGACGTTGTATATTTTATTGTCAATTACTTAACGATTTTCATGTCTCAATGTCAACCGGTGACTGAAGTGATTTTTATTGTGACGTCATTAGATTTGCATGATTGACCAAGATAGGGCCATTCTGCAATTCATTCTTGGTTGCTGTGATACATATGCGGGTAATCTTAAATACCGGATACGAATTTCCTTCTTAGCACCACTTTGAACTACGATTTTATGACGATATTCTGGTTGGCCGGTTATAAATAATTATAACCATTATTTATACCGATTATCCGTGATCACATAAGTGATCACGGATTTATTGTACATTAGCTGCGCCCCGCGGTTTCACCCGCGTAAATATCGATCCCGTGGGAATATCGGGATAAAAAGTAGCATATGTTAATCCAGGGTGTCAGCTACCTCCATACAAAATTTTGTCAAAATTGGTCAAGCCGTTTGAGCGTGAAGAAGTAACTAACATATAAACACACACCCACAACCACACACACACCCACTCACAAACTTTCGCCTTTATAATATTAGTGTGATGTGAATATGATAGGCTTACACTGCCTCTGTGCCTATATCTAAATACTCAGTCACATAAATCCTTACGCCGCCTAAGTATAACAAATGACGCCCAATAGGTTTGAGGTCTAGCCAAGCTATTATCACATAATAGGTATGGTTTCAATTTAGGGACCGCAATATTATTATCTTTATTCGATTTCCCGCAAAACTTAATCATTGCTTCAGTGCGTGTGAAAAATAGCTAGCTTTTTACCCTTTAGACTGCATCTCTTTACTCTCTCGTGCGGCAGTAAAACCAGCGTAAGTCCCTAACTGTCTTTGGAAACGCGATTTGTTCGCAAAATGTTATAAAATGTGCAGTTCCGCGGTTGTTGTCTTCACTAGAAAGACTAATGAGCCAGGTAAATCGATTAGCAAAGCGAAAGTTTGCACATGAGGATAATTTTATTTACCTAAGTATTTATTTATCAACTGACATTTACCATTACAGGATAACCCAATGTGATAAATGCGCCTATTGTAACTTAATCTACCTACTAAGATCTATACTTAACTAATTAAAAACAATGCATTAATTCCTTGTGAATTCACTCTGAGTTAATATGAATACCTACAGGACGTAGTTGATTGCTCTACCTTTTTTAGGGTTCCGTACCCAAAGGGTAAAAACGGGACCCTATTACTAAGACTCCACTGTCCGTCAGTTTGTCTGTCACCAGGCTGTATCTCATAAACCGTGATAGCTAGACAGTTGAAATTTTCACAGATTTTAACAACAAATAGGTACTAAAACCAGAATAAAATAAATATTTAAGGGCGGCTTCCATACAACAAACGTGTTTTTTTCGGCGTTTTTGCCTGCCTTGTGGTACGCAACCCTTCGTGTGCGAGTCCGACTCGCACTTGGCCAGTTTTTTTTTCAAACTTGGAATAGGAATCTTCGGTTAGGTAAGGAATGATAAACTATACATTTAGTTACTAATTAAGTAAATCGTTATGACATTTTGCTCTTGGATTATTAGGTAATTATAGCGTTATTTTATTCTTATGAAAAAATACCTCTTAAATTAATTACCTAATTAATTGAAGTACGAGATAACGAAGTAAATAGGGACTGTTGGTAAACCCAGCCGACAACAAGACAAGCGTAGCGGCCATATCTTATCTTACCCAATTTATCAACTGTGGAAATCAAGTTAACGTAAACTAAATTAGCTTGGGACCAAAAACAAACGTAGGTAATGTTTCCTATACTTAAGTAGTTTTTATTTTAACAAAGGACAGGTTTGAAAGTTCAGTAACGAATGGGAATAAACCTTACATACCAACCTAAGATCATCCTATATATTTAAAACTTACTTATCTAGGTAAAAAAGTTATTAAAAAAAATGTAGCATTTTCTTGCGATTATTTAATGTAAACCTAACGTACCGAAATATTAATTCTACGTAACGTATGTTAAGAAGAATTAATATTTCGTATTTGTACGAAAAAACACGAAATGGTGTTTGTCATTATTATTTTATAGTAAGTACCTAGGTAGATACCGACTCTATTGTCTTTAATAATTATTTATTGGTAATTTATCATTAAATGTATAGCTTTTTAATTTTACTTTATATTCATACGAACTTAATTAATAAAATAATAAAAATGCATTAAAAATAGACTTACTTAATTTAGACAAAAGAAAGTCCTTTAAAAGTTTTCGCAGCTGAGCTCCAAACTCGCGAAGTTGTATTACTTAACAACGCAATTCACCACACTTATCTAATTTAATTTCAGAATTATTATTCTGGATAAGTGTTAAAACTAAAGTGTAATCCGTATTTCGGTACGATGTCGCCTGCCGCAACCGACTATCGCGCGTTTTTGATCTCGTTTGAATAAATGTTTTGAACCAGCCGCCTCCGGGCTTCATGGAAAAGGGCGGCAAATAGTGAACACTAGCGACATCTACTTCAAATGATTATCATTTAAGAAAACGCCATCTATTGTTGAGTAGCGTAAACTAATTTGACCTTTCAACGTACCCAGCGTTACTTGGTACACGGGCAAAGCGTGAACTAAACTAACACTAAAATGGACGTACGATCTTGTTTTTTTTGTTGCATTGTTGAAATAAACCTACTTTATCTTGTAATGTATGTCTTAACACAACATCACGCCTGTATTTCTCGAAGGGTTAAGAACAAGAAACATATATTATAAAAAAAACACTACTACAATCGGAATTTTACCGTCCAGATACTCTAGATAGATCTTTTTTATTAGCGTAAATGCTGCTATAGATGGTTTATTATGCTGGAAACCGTTTTGTTCCTGGTTAACAATATTAAGCGTATCTAATAAACTTATTAGTCGCTTATATCTTCAAAAATGTTGGACACTGGAACAAGTGTATTATGGTGATAGCTATTTGGCTCTCTTTTTTAATAAAGGCTTATGCAAAGAGTTTAATAATTAATAACTATAGAATGCTTTAAATTCTCTGGAAATATGAGCATCCATGTGGAGATATACTAATAAATAACTAAGTACTACTAGCTTTGGTGTCATTTAACCAGTGATGTATTATGAGTGCCATGTAATAGCGGGCGCCGAGCCTCTTGCTATCAACCGGGTACAAATCCGGGCACCGAGTTGCTGTCATTTATTTATTAGAAAGATATTATTTTATCAGCCTGTGATGTCTTACCCTGGGCCTTAGATTAATATTTTAATCTAAGCCCTGGGCATAGGCCTCCTTCCATTCTTTCCGCTTCTAACGGCTGGCTGCTTTTGTGCTCGTCTTGCGATTTCTGCGACGTCGAAGTTAAGTACACCTATTGTACCCATTCCGATGTTAATTTGGCCCAGCGATCTGCCATTTGACAAACATGACCTGCCCAGTCCCATCTCAGCTTGGCAGCTTTTTCCTCTAAATCGGGTTTATAATGCAACAATCTTTTCAGCTTGGCAGCTTTTTACCCGACATCGGCTTACTTAAATAGGTAATTTTGGAACGAAGTTCTTGACCGCGGCTTGCAGTACGAGTAAACTGGTAGAAAACGTCACGTAACGAAAAAGCGTTATGCCCCATCCTTGCGACTTATTATATGTAATAGAGATAGACAGTCACATGAAGGACATAACAGCGGCTGAGTTTATTATTTATTTTTTTTGTCATGTGAGTTGTTTTCATAAATTTCGAGGGTGTTAATGAGGTCAAAACGAAAATCCAAGATGGTGAAAACTTTGAGATTTTAAAAACTTATACTAGATGGCTCTGTATTAAAAATCCACTTTCACTCTCTCTGTCTCTTTCTATTATAAACGAGTGTTTGCGTGAGTATCGCGGTCTCGCGACCGCACGCGTTTTTAGGGTTCCGTAGTCAACTAGGAACCCTTATACTTTCGCCATGTCTGTCTGTCTGTCTGTCCGTCCTCGCTTAATCTCTGTGACCGTTAGCACTAGAAAGCTGAAATTTTGTAGAAGTACGTATATCAGTTACGCCAACAAAGTGGTAAAATAAAATATTGGAAAATATTTTTTTTTAGGGTAGCTCCCCTACATGTGAAGTGGGGATGAATATTTTTTTCATCATCTACCCCATCGTGTGGAATAGGTCTTCTAAAATGGCTTAGGGGTTGCTAAAATTATTTTTCGATTTAATGCTCCATTTACGAAATATTAAAGTTTAAAGTGCAAATTTTTGTTCCAGTAGGGCGTCCCCCCCCCTCTAAAAGCTAAACTACTAGCTTGAAAAATCTGGAAAAATTCTCGATGAAAGTGCATTTCATGAACTTTAAAGGAAAAGTATAAGTAGCGGTTAAGATAACTTTATTAGTTTAGCAGTAATAGTCGTTGAACTTGGGTGTTGGATAATTTTGTACCAAATACAAAATCCTTAGCATTAATCCTTTAAAGTGACTAAGATGAAGTAGTTGCTTGTTTATAATGGGTAAAGACTTGCATTGAAAACCAAAATATGTTTTTGTTTTTTACCTATTCAGTATAAAGAACAACAGAATCGTATTACATTGTGATAACGGGCTACTACGGAACCCTACACTGTGCGTGGCTCGACACGCACTTGGCCGGGTTTTTTTTTTATTACTTCGCAGTAGGTGCGATAAGTACAGTATTCTCCTCGGGGATATAGATGACTTCTTCTTAGGCAGGCTTAAATCAATCGCTGCACTCAGGATTTAACTCACAGCTCCCGGCTGCGCTCGGAAGCCCTAGAATCCTTCGTTGCGTGCGGGATTCAAAATAGCGCCAGTGACATTAAGACACTGGTTTATCCTCTTAGTGAAAAATCTACTATTATGATTGTTTGGAACAATATTACATAGCCGGACCCGCCTAGTTTTAATGAAACAATAAAAAACAAACTGAATTATATTTGCAACTCTAGTTTATTGTTTTTACACTTAACACAGTTTTTACACTTGTGTAATTGAACTTCAAGAATTCACATAAATCATGTCATAACCTAACAATTACAATAAACATACAGTGATTGTCTTATAAAAGCAAAATACATTATTATGTAAATATTTCGATAATAGGAAGAAGAAAACTGGCTAGTGGAACAGATTCATTACATCAAAAATCATTTAATACCTTATACAGCTTTGCCTTTGCCTTCCCTTACGCAGCTTACCCTTCCTTTTACAGTTTAGTCATACCTATCTATGAGATATTACGTAATAAAAATACAGAGGTGTTTAACACTAGCTTAACAACTATTTATTTATAAAAATGACATCCTCGTGTCTTTTTATGATAAATGGGATAATCCATAACAATATTTCATTGCATGTGCCCTTCACGCGTCATCGCCAAAGTCGCATCGCGACGGTGCTGCTACCTTTTTACTAGGAGATTCTTTATCTGTAAAGAAAAAAGAAATGGTATGGGATTACTACTATTAAAATAGCTAAAGTTTTTAATTCTTAATGACCGCTTTGAAGGTCGTGAGTGTTGGGGCCAAGTACGTATCCTTGAGTAGTCCCGCGCACATCTAAGATTTGATTTTTTTGTTTGTTTGTTTCGCTTTCACGCTAAAACGATTGAACAGATTGACCTGAATTAGATAGATTTTTTCCCGATATTCCCATGGGATCGAGACTTATGCGGGTGAAAACGCGGGACGAAGCTAGTCTTCAGTATTTGCACTGAGTTGCTGATTGTCTACAACGCAATATTCGCGTCGGCTTCTGACACGTCATGGAATTTGACGGGAGATATATTTTGCTGGCAAAATTACTTGTGACTAAAGATAAACCATGAAGACCTGCCAGTCGCGGAATAAATTGACTGAAATGATTAGACGTGCCGGAGGCACTGCCCGGTGGTGAGTGAAACAAAAACGTCAATATGATACGAACCTTCTCCGACTAGACTGCTTTTGAGTGCTGACGCATCCGAAGTCGGAATCTTGAAGCCCTGTTTCAGTACCATGGTACCATCCTGGAAACGAAATAAAACAGTTAGATACACTTAATGCTAAATATGTATGTTGTAAAAGATAAGGTGGTTTTTACCAAATAGATATTTGGTATAAATCTCATCGTGAAAACTTAAGCCATGCCAGTAGCTTGTACACTAGCATACCAGTTCCTTGCACGTTCCAGCTACTGTCATGTGTATACGCCATCTGGCATGCCTGTAACTGGCATACAAGTAGCTAAAGTTCATTTCAAATAACCTTGCGATAAAGTTTGTTCACCTCCTTCTACTAATGTATCCCAATATTTCCAAACCATACGAAAAAAATGTATGGGCAGTGTCGGTAACACGATCAAAACATTGACTTACTCCGTGTTTGGTATTATGAAACTCAAACGATGCACTGTTAGCGACAGTTTTGTATGACGAACGATATCTATCGTAAGTTATTTGGACTTTTTGGTACAGGGTGGTTGAATGACATTTATCGCAAGTTTATTTGAAAAACATTTTAGCACAACATTTTATTTACTTGCATGCCCGTTGAAGGAGGGGACGCGGGGTTTGCCAAAGGATACTTTTGTGCAACGCGATGGTAATACTAGCATACAAGGGCACAACTTGCATGCCAGTATTAATTGCAAATGTATCCGCAGTGTGCCAGTTACTCGTACATGCCAGTAACTTTCATGCCAGCTACTTTCCCGATTTACTGGCATGTGTATCCCCGGCTTTAAGTGAAGCGAGCTTGAAGTGAACTGTCATCGTACCTGACGCTAGGGAATCTAAGGATTGTCAGCCCACTTCATCTAAGTTTTTATGGTAAGATTTTTACAGAATAGCATTACAAGTTGGATGTGTGATTGTGCCTTTATGTCTTGTTAAACACGTAAATTGTTTTGTTTATTAACAAAATTACTCATCATCTGCCTAGCCTTTTCTCAACTACGTTGGGGTCGGCTTCCAGTCTAACCGGATGCAGCTGACAAAATTACTAATACCTATTTTTTTGTGTGTACTACTAGTAACCCTACTAACGCCTTCCTTTATAAAAATGTTACCGACTGTGTCTGAAATAAAGTATTTTTTAAAGTCCCGGTCCTTTGGAAGGCGTACGAGGGGCCGTAATCCCGGGAGATAGAGTCCGTGGGGTCGATACTGCCCATCAGCTCACCACATGCTGACCTGGAGGTTTCTGTATCTCTCTTGGTCTGTTTCCTCACCCTCGAGCCATTTCGGCAAAGTAAATTTACCGAGACGTGGCGTTCAGAGCTCGCAAGCCCTACCGCGACGTCAACGTAGAGATACGGCGGTATTATTATTTAAAAGAAAATTAAGATTTATTTACCTTCATCTCCACCAGGCCCTTTTTAGCCATAGCCTCGACTTCAGCTTTAGTCATAACTATCTTCTGTACTTTAACCACCTTCTTGCCGATTTGCATCTCGCATAGTTCAGCTGCAGAATGAAACAAACAAACGTTTGTAAAATAATATGTTAGCTAAGTTTCTATTTCCATAAGTTAATCTTGATTTTTTTACTTACTCCTCGCATTTACGGGTAGGGGCATAGCTTTCACTCCAGGAGGTAAGGATTTCATTGGAATCTGTAAATACAAGTGTAAGTTTATTGTTTTTAATACATTCAAACAGGTTGAAGAGCTGTTAGAAGAATTATGTTAAAGTACCTCATTCTGTAGGATTTTTGAGCATTGAAACCCTAAGTTACAAGCAAGCTAAATAGTCGGTGATTTTGAAATATGAATGCTAAATATAGTACAAATGTGTAGTAATACAAATGTGCTTACTTTCTTCAACGTTTGTCCCGTGGGCGACACCAATGTGCCTTGTGGCTTCACTTCGGCTACTGGCTTAATGGGCTCCTGAAATATTAAATTTTTTTGATTAGTTTATTAGAAGGTAGGTTCCGTTATTTAATTTGCATCACCATACATATCTGGATCTTCTTTCCTACCCCAGTATTGTTTAGGATCGTTGATATCGATACTAAAATCCTAAATAAATAGGTATCGATATTTGAACATCACTATTAATGATGCTATGTAAACTTGTCATTGAATCAGTTTTGTTTATAATAGGAAACGCAGAGCTTACCGAAGCTTCTGAAGAGTTCTTGTTGTCTCGCTCTTTCTCGGCTGCAGCGGTAGTCTTCGGCTTTTCCTTTTCACTCTCGGAGCCATCATCGTCATCATCTTCAATTTCTTCTCTTCGCACTTTGGCGACGCTATCGAAGTTTGTAATAATCATTAACATTGTTTGATGAACACCAGATTTAAATAACAAATATGCTACTGCCAAGTTTCGGTTAGGGTTTTAGGAACGGAAAGAAAGCCCACTTCGCATGCATCCATGTTTCTCATTAATGTAGAGAATGTCCTACTCTGGTGCTTGTTGTATGTACACATTTCTAAAGTTTGTCTAGAAAAGAGGGGCGAGCAGTTTTAATCCTTGACGATCTCTACCAGCCCAAGTTTTGTCTTGCTAAGATCTGACCTGTTTTTTTTTAAATCGTATTCGTGGTACGGTCATAGATCAACATATCAACACTGGTTATAGGCAGAAAATCACGAGAGAAGAACAAGCCGGTTTCCTCACGATATGTTTTCTGAGAAATGTAAATTTGAATAGATATAATGAGTAGTACTAACACAGCGTCTTTGCGCGGTCGCCCTCGTTTCCTGGGAGCGGGCGTGGCGGGCGACGGGGTTGCTTTCGGTGCAGAATTCTTCGTGCTGGCTCTGCGGGGCTTTGGTTTAGGCTGAAACATTTCGAAAACGAGCATCACATCTATGGACTTGACTAGACAAGTTGATAAAACCAAAAAAGCTATCAAATCACATACTAGTTGATGAGTTTGGTTGGCGTACAGGCGTTTTGTTCCGTACTGCTACGTCAGGTTGGAGTCGTACTTTACCGTCAGTACAGTACCAAAACATGTCGATGAAACCATAAAGAATATATTTTCTCACCTCAATACTCTTCTCAACCTCTTTATACTCTTCATCATCACCATCGTCTGTATCGTCATTTTCTTCATCAGAATCCTGGGACCTGTAATTAGACATAATAACATTGTAATATGGCGACTGGCCCGTTGGTCTAGTGGTTAGTGGCCCTGACTGCTATGCCGGAGGTCGTGGGTTCGATTCCCACCCAGGACAAATGTTTGTGTGATGAGCATGATCATTTGTTCTGTGTCTGGGTGTAATTTATCTATAATATGTATGTATTTAGAAATATATAAGTATGTTTATCAGTTGTCTAGTACCCATAACACAAGCTCTGCTTAGCTTGGGACTAGACGGCGTTGTGTGATAGTTGTCGAATATTAAAAAAAAAAAAAAAAAAAAAAAAAAAAAAAAATATGGCCAGAAAGATAAACTTGTTATGTACGTGCGACGTTTACTCTCTTTCGAAGGTTCGGATATCGAATATTTTGGTGGTATCTAGATCGGCGGTATAACATGCGAACTATGAACATCACACTGACGACACGCAAAATCCTGCATGGCGCAAGCAGAGTTTACCGCGCTAATAAAGTTCGTTTTTTAAACCCAGATACCAATTTGACAGCTGTAATGTCAAACTTCTATACAAAAAAAAAAAACGCAAACACAAAAGACTTAAATGTCAGATTAGTACCTATCTAGGATTAAAAAAACTGGGCAAGTGCGAGTCGGACTCGCACACGAAGGGTTCCGTACCACAAGGCAAAAACGCCGAAAAAAACATGTTTGTTGTATGGGAGCCCCCTTAAATACTTATTTTATTTTAATTTTATTATTAAAGTTAAAATACAACTGAGTATTTTGTGAATATTTCAAGTGCCTACCTGTTGCCATTTTTGATATCGAGCAAAAAAGGGCATAAAAATCGCGTTTGTTGTATGGGAGCCCCCCTTAAATATTTATTATATTTTGTTTTTAGTATTTGTTGTTATAGCGGCAAGAGAAATACATAATTTGTGAAAATTTCAACTTTCTAGCCATCGTGGTTCTTGAGATACAGCCTGGTGACAGACAGACGGACAGACAGCGAAGTCTTATTAATAGGGTTCCGTTTTTACCCTTAGGGTACGGAACCCTAAAAACGAACTATAGCATATATACAACACCCCGACATCAATTGTCGCCCACTAGACACAACGCCCGTCTGGTCGGAGAATCCTCCCTTTTCCATGGAGGAGTGAACTGTACACCCTGTTTCTCATAGCTCCATGGAGTTACTTGCCCGTTCTTCTCCATAGGTACCTACGCTTTGGAATGGGCAACTAGCTTTATATTTTCTGACTGACCGACTTCTTGACAATTCAAAAGTGGCTGTTAAAGGTTTAATTGAAATAAATGCTTTGAGTTTGAGTCTATAGTTATCTCACTCTAGCACACTGCGGGCGTAGCATGACCACGTATTTCTTTAGTAATCTGGCGTTTTGTCTATTCTTCCTTCGACAAAATCCGTTTCTATTGTGGTCGAGTGTCATTGCAAGTATTTTTTCTGTGAATATCTATAGTATTTTTTCTGTGAACATCTACAGTATTGTTTCTGTGATATCTATATATTTATTTACCTGTCCCGTATCATCTTTGCGTAATCCTTAATTTTGGAAGGTCTAGTCGATCGGCGAATACCCTCTTCAGAATTGGTCTTGTCGCTTCCATTTTTGACTATAGTCTGTAAGAAAATATAGTACTTAAATTAAATATAATTAATTGTGTGGCATTAAAATAATTATTTAACAATGCAGGTTTAAAAGAGAATGAAAGTTGGCAATGAAGATTTTTTCACTTTGAACTGTTACCACTATGCCAGAAAATTAAATCAAATCATCATGCCGGTTGGTTGCGCGACACGGCCCAGGATGTGCCTGACGAACTTTAACCACCACTGAATCAATCGTTATACAACATGAAATTGAATATGTGCGCTAAATTAAAATATTTAGTTCAACGTGATATAAAGTAAATTTTGAGCATGTAATTAAGGAATGGGATGCACATACATAACTGCACGTAGGCGAGCGAATTGGTAACGTCGTCGCTCGCCCTTTTTTTTGTAGAAACGGTCATAGTGAGGTAATTACCGCTCGTTCAAAGCGTTCAGCTTTCTTCATGTTGTGAACTCTGCGAGGAATGCTTGCTTATGCGGGCACGCGCTAAAATTGAACTACTTAATTTTCTATGATTTAAAAAAAAAATAGTATTGGAACGACTATAATTCGTGTCTACTTGAAGGCAATAACTTATTTTGCACTATCTAAGACGATAACACAATTTTTTTCAAGAATGTAGGTTTAGGAAATGATAATTTATAATGATTATGTAACAGTTACTGCACATTCTATTTTAATTTGGCGCATGTTTTCAATTTCATCCTGTATTATGATAATGTCAGGCCCACAGATATAGATATACCTAGATAACGCAAGAGTAACTACTTCGCGTGCCAAAAATTGCACCAACTTATGATTACAAATCATAAGCCGCCCCTTTCGCGCTCAGTCCTTTGTACTGCTGGCTGGGTAAGTGTGAGCGAGAGCGCGAGCTTGTGACGTCATAGTAGGTAGTCAAAAAAATGGCACGCTTGGTTTTCATACAGTTCTTGATACTTGCGTTATCTAGGTATATCTATATCTGTGGTCAGGCCACATACCCTAGGTGTTGTCTTTTCTTTCACCTCCTTTTGTTTGAGTTCTTTTTCTTTAGTTTCCTTTTCCTTCATTTCTTTCTCTTTAGCTTCTTTCTCCTTGACTTCTTTTTCTTTCACTTCCTTATCCTTAGTTTCCTTTGCTAGTTTTTCTTCCTTAGCGTTACCATTACTTGCTTTCGCATCCTTACTTTCTTTGGGTTCCTTATTCTCTTTGGTGATTATACGACGCTCCGGTAACTTTTTTTCGGGAACTGGTGATTTAGATATTATTTGCATTTTTCTATCATCTGTTGGAGTTCTGAAAATAAGGTATAAAATGGTTTTGGATCAGTCAAATTCATAATAAATTTTTCTTTCTTTTCATTTTATAAAATTTGGTTTCGTTCTCAATGCCTTACCTCCAGGGTTCGAAAGGATAATTATCAATGATAATTATCGTGATAATAACACATGGATAATTATCGATTGATAATAACAAAAAATGCACTCGTGAAAGTGAACTGTATTCGAATGAACATTTCTGCACTTGCGTGTATCGGAACGCCAATGGAAATAGAATCATCATCGGACGAAGAAGATATTCCTTTGGCTTTACTTCATTCAATTTAATTTACTTATAATGTCGAATCTGACGGACACTGATTTTTACTCAATCTACCTATAATTAATGGTACTTTGTGATGGATATTATAATTTTTTTTTTCTGTGAGAATTCCCCAAATTATAATGTATTATTTATGAAGGTGATAATTATCCGATAATTATCGGATAATTATCAAAAAGCTTAATTATCTTGATAATTTCGAACCCTGCTTACCTCGGTTTAGGTGTCGAAGTGTGTATCAGTGCCCGTCTACTTCTTAAAGTCTCTAATGGCTTTGCTGGAGTTTTAGCGGCTTCATTGCGTGGATGCGTCTGAAATGAAGTTTATGTCCATTTATTATGTTTTATTGACTCGTACCTATATCGATACGCCAATAAACTATAAAGTGTCAAATATTTACCCTTTTCAGTTCTTGCAGATCTTTTTCCAACATTCGCAGCGACTTATCGCTGGTACCAGCCGAGTTATTCTCTGTCTTGTAATTGGTTTTCTTCTCAGCAACTGCAAATTTGTGTATTTCTATAGAAATTAATATGTAAGTTCTAGTGAGTGCTTCAAAGATGCGACGTTTTGATCAAGCTACTAACTTGGTTCTGATGCCACTTGAGATATAACCCTTTTCTTGACTTCTTCAGCTTTTCGAAGGATACTTGCAGTCTGTGATACAAAAAAACCCATATTAATTTTTCAAATATAAAAGTATTATGATGGACGCTTGGAGTAACCATCGCCTTGATGATGTTTTGAGATGTGGTCATCGTTGACCGTGACTAAACATTCTTGACATTCTAATGTGTGTTTTATTTTTAACATTATTTGTACAAACATAGTACATGAATTAATTTCACTACACTACATTATTTTTTTAAATGATGATGTGGTTGAATATATAATGTATGATTTTTATCCAGTCCTTTACGAGATAAGTGTGTGATCGGAAGCTTTAGTTGTTATAGTGAATAGTTTTATTATTGATAACGTACTTGAGCACATTAAACTAGATAAGTATAAACGCACAGTATACTACTGTATGGGGAATAATAAGGTTAGCTTGCAAGGTTTTGACTCTATGGCTCATAAGTACCAGGTTGTGAACCTATTTATACTTAGTTTACGTTTAGTAAGTTTACCTGATTGTCACCCCTGTCATCTTTCTTAGGCGTGGTCACTGTCTTCGTGATGGTCGCACCACCAATGGTGGCTATTGAAATTTCAGCTGTCTCGTTGTTTTTGCTAGCCAATTCTATCGCAACCGCAAGATCCGGTAGAGGCATGTCCGAGTCGCTCTCTGAAATATTTATTAAAATAAAATATTAAAAAGAGTCGTTTGAAACCTCTGAAATCGGCCTAGAAAGTACCAACCATACCTACATAGCTCATAGGAATAAACAAATGGTAGTATATTCAGAAAAATCTAGAAGAAAAATGAATTAGTTATACGAAACTCCATATGACTAAAAAAGACCCCGACTTTAGATATAAACTAACATAATATTATAAGAACTTACCTTCAGAATTGGTAGTGTCCAGCTTTTCCTCGTCGTCCTCTTTCACATTGGGTATCTGTGTACAAAACCACCAATATTAACGTTATTTTGAGAATGATAAAGATTTAATAATTAATGAAGTACTTGTTGACAAAATAATTACCAAATAATCACTAGTCTTCTTAATTTCCACAACCATATGGTCGTCCAGTTCCTTTACTGAAAACAGTGAACAAATGTTATAATAAGTATACTAGGTAAATAATAATATTACATTTGTGTAAAGTACATATTTATAATTACACTGTATTTTTTCTTATGTTTTATTTATAAGCTTTTCTTATGTTTTATATATAAACTTGTGATTTTCATGCCTTGTTTACCAACAAGGCATGAAAATCACAAGTTTTCGCATCAATCGTAAATCAAATCCTTGGCAGAAACACGAGCTGCTCCAAATACAATAAATTACTTAGCCACATTAATTTTCACAAAATCTCATTACGTTATATTCGTTTACCGAAAAGGCAAGTACAGAAAAACACACTTTACACATTTTTGTAGTGTTTAGCTCACCATTGATTGTAGAATCCTCTTCATCCTCGTCGACGTCCATCTCAGTCGATGACTCATCCTGGAGTAGATTCTACAACAGATTGTTGCACGTCAAAATTAAATAAGGGTAATGGGCAGGTGTATGATAACATGGTCTAGATGGTTACGATATTAGAAAATGTTCCAATCACACTGTTTTATGAAGCTACAAAAAGATAAACACTTGTGAATATGTAAAAAAATTATAGTAATTGTCGAGTGCCATCAGCATAGTGTCGACAGATTCTCTCGGAGTGGCAACGCAGATAACATAAAAAACAACTATAGGAAATTATACATAGTGATAAGAAATTAATTCATGAGTTAATCTTACCGGTACACTACGTATTTCATCAACATGCATGGCCCTCAGATGTAAATCCAGCTTCTCCTTCGACGTGAACACCAGCTCGCATAATTCACACATGAATTCAGTACCTATGGGGATGAATCAAAAGTCAGTATGGTATGCCAGATATACAAAAGGCTCAATAATTTTGCCAGGTATGCTTACCTAAAACGAAAAAACAGTATATCGCCGCCTCTCCCTTCAAATAATAACAGGCGGGTCGAGTATTCATTAGTTTACGAGCAGCCCATATTTTGGCCAATCGGCAAAGAATAGGCCACCCTGCATTTTCGTTTCGAAAAATTTAAATTACTGCACAAATTAAAATAAATTGGAGCATGACACACCAGAGGTTTAGCACTTAGTGGTCGACACACCTAGATTGTAGTCCTTACTACCAAGGCAGCAAGAATGGTTCTGTTCAAAATTTTATTGGTTTATTTGAACAAAAATAATGATGCCATATTATAGGATATTTAAGTCTGGATGGACCAGTGAAAAGCTGTAGCTATATAATCACGTCAGTTTTATTTGGGTTGAAGCTAATAAGTTTTTTCAGCAAAACATACATAAGCTTCTTACCGTTTACGTGGGATTTTATATGTGATGTGACACCGTCGACGTCCTCGAACTTTTCCTGACAGAGTGGGCAGGTGAGGTTCTGCGTGGCGTGTATAGCGGAGTGGTAGATGAGCTCGTCTTGCGTCGCGAAACTGTCCTCACATTGTTCGCAACGGTATTGGTCGCTTTCGCCGAACGGGCCTCGGCAAGTACGTATGGTCTCGCGGTGTTTTAGACGAAGATGTCTGTGGTAAGGTAGACAAAATACATCAAAATAATTTCAGAAAGCAGCGTGATTAGTCAAAATACATATCTGAAAGTTGTTGCGAATCACGAGCGCGTCATGTGGCTCTTACTTCCACTTACAAAGGGTATATATTACAATGATTAGCGCGCACTCGTGAGATGCAAAAAAATTTGATCGGTAATCTATTATCAAGAATAAGAAAGTCAACCCAAAAGGATTTGTTACCTTGTGTAATGGTGGGACTTGACAAAGCTTTTACTGCAGTACTTGCAGGGGAACGACCGCTCTTCATTATGAACTTGGACATGTCTTGTTAATTTTGTCGTCGTTGGGAACCCTTCAACATAAAAAAATCGGTCATAATAATTTTATTGATTTAACCAGTTTGGCGCTTAAGCTGCGCTAGATATTTTTCGTGAATGTGCTCCATTATGCATTTATAAAATATAAATTATAATATTAATATTATTTATTTTATAATACTATTTATAAAATAAAATTATTAAAAATCTATAGATTTATAGAAAAATCTATAAATACTATAGATTTTTCTCTAAACCTTTTTGAATAAAAATAAAATTCGCGTGTTCATAGCTCATAAATAAAAATGATATTCGCTTATGCTACTTAGCATATAATAATCTTATTGATTTTAAGTAAAAGTCCTTAGTATTTGCGGTGAATTCTTCGTGGCCACTCACGCATGCTGCAGTATTTACAACGAAACGATTTCCTATTGTTGCGCGCGTCTTCTCTTATTCTCCGCTTGATGGCCTTCTTGAGCATTCTGTAAAATAAAATTCAGGAAGAATATACTCGAATAAAATATTATGCCAGATATAAAAATAAAGCTGATGAAAACTGAAGCTGTTTGTTTATTTTTGAAAAAAAAAAAGCGCTTTATGCAATGTAATGAATAGATCCACTTACGCGTAGCAGTCGGGTTGCGGTTTCGGCAACTTAAGAGGTTGATACAGATCTTGAGGTATACCTGCACCACAAGCCACTAAAACTGCTAATTAATGCTGCCCTTTTATTTAACAAAAAATTGGGATGTTGACAAATATTATATACGAATGATTAAAAAAAAAATCAAAGAAGGTACAGTATTTACTATACTTACCTTCTTTGATTTTTTTTAATCACCTATATTTATAGGTGATTATAATGTTAAAATTATGTGCTTTATTACTCAGACCAACAAAAAAAGATAGACAGCGCGCCGCAAACATCAAAAATGAAGCCATAAAACCGTGCTCCTGGAAGTAAACATACACGCTCACGCACACACGTACACTAAAACCATGCTCATTGCTCTTAGTTTGTCACAACTCGTCAAGATAACATAAATTTAAAAAATATAATTATACCTTCCCGTGTAGTGAAAAGTTGCAAAAACAACAGCAAATCACACAAAAAGTCTCACGGAATCACTTTTCACTTGTAAGTACTTGAAATAACATCGTTTCTTTATTATTTATCTATGAATTTTAGGTTACTTGGAACAAAAAACCTCAACGAATGAAAGCAGTGACATAAAGTGCGGGGGTTGCCATAAGACGATATAAAATTTCCCCATTCGATTAATCTATACATTATGATTTCTTACTTCGAGTTATATTCCCATTTTCTTTTTATATGTATTTAATATTTTAGGTTTCCAATTAATAATGAAATTAAAAATAAATGGATAGTAGCTATAAGAAATAGTCGGAATGATCCAGAATTTTATTCGTTACCATTTATCTTTGTATTACTTTTTTAACCGACTTCAAAAAAGGAGGAGGTTTCTCAACACTACATAAATTAGCAAAACACTCACCACACTAACAGTATACACACCACACCAAATTACTGAACAATTTTTTATTTATACTCTTTTTTTTTCTCTGAACTCTCATTTATAAATTTGTGTTTTCAGAAATTGCTATTTTTAAATTCTAGTTATTCTTGTTTTGGTTAATAACCTAATTTTAATAATATAATATCATTAGTAGCTTTCTGTAATTATTTATAATATAGTATATTTAACACGTGCTTATAAATCAACCATTTATGACGGGGATCGGAACTGTTTCTCCTAAACACAGGTTATTCTGTAACCTATCTAGGAGAGCAGTACGGCACCCACTAACTAGATTAAGAAACTTTGTGCTTGTGCTTTATATTATATTATCTTAGCATGTCATCTAGTCCTAGTTGAACAATAAATCTTATTATTATTATTATTATATATATTATATTATAATTCGACCGTATATATTATCTTTAGTCAGTGATTTTGTTACGGTGATCTTTTTGTATTTAATAAAGTTGATTGAAAATATGAATTGTTTTTTTTTTTAAATAGAAGTCCTTCTAAAATCTAAACAATTGAGGTACTATACCATACTCAACAATACTCGTACAATATTATACTAGTTCCTACCCACACAAATATCCCCAAATTATAGGGAAAAAATTTAACAAATGGCAACCCTTCAATACAAACATAGATAAAAAGATGGCTTCACTTTTAATGTTCGCGGCGCGCTGTCTATCTTTTTTTGTTGGTCTGTGCTTTATTATAAGTTTAATTCAAAACACTTCTTGGCTATGTTAATGCTAGTACACTACTTTTTTATAAACCCTTTTATAGGGTTCCGTACCTCAAATGGAAAAAACGGAACCCTTTTAGGATCACTTCGTTGTCAGTCTGTCAAGACCCTTTATCTGGGAAACGCGTGGAGGTATCGAGGTGAAATTAACCACCGTATGGTCTACAGTCTCAGGTCTACAGTCCTTTGGAACTGTGAAAAAATCAAACTTCTTAGTTAACGTAAAAAAGATACGGCCGATTATGCCTCAAAAAACGTATATTTCGACACTCTCAAGGGAATCAAAATTTATAGGGTACTTCTCGTTGACCTAGAATCATGAAATTTGGCAAGAAGCAAGGTCATGTAGCACAATAAAGAAAAAAATCCGAAAACCGTAAATTAGTAGGCATTTAAATAAAATAAATGATATAAAAGTTGTCAACATCCCCATTAATAGCGTCTCGTCGTTTCAGCCGATAGACGTCCACTGCTGGACACAGGCCTCCCCCAATTTTGGGAGGGTTTGCCATAATCGCCACGCTTGGCAGGCGGGTTGGCGATCGCAGTATGGTATGGTGGTGGAATACATAGAGAACGCTGCTGCCCATTCTCCGGTATGATCCTTAGTCGCCTTTTACGACACCCACGGGAAGTAAGGGGTGGTGGTATTCTTTAAGTCCGGCACCACACAGACAATTAATAGCGTCTAATTTATTCTAATTACAAATACAACACAGACATGCGACTTAGGGTGCAAACATCAATAATGTGCAAAGTTAAGTTAAATGCAGCCATATGGGTGTAAAAAGACGAATAACGAAGCCGAGAGTCCCTTATAATCCTTGTCATTGCGATCATGTTTTTCACAAAAAAAAAAACTTTTGGTGTATAATGGTCCTTTAGACCAAATTCGGCCATGGCGGCGCTGGCACAGGCCCTCACACCCTCTTCACCTTATGGTTACGGAGATATTTGCACCGACTACCTATTCAATTCGTCGTCTGAAATGAGTGCTGATGAAAACTAAATGCAGTTAGCTTTTCTTTATACAATTATTATTTTATTAGGTTTACCGCAATTTTGGTCTCAGCAGCAAAACTATACAGAGGTAAAAGTTATTTTTTTTCCTTTAACCACGAAAACGTTTATAACTTAACTTTAAATACCCCCATAACTCCTGAACCGTTGCATGCACCCAAGCACAACGTTTAGCGATACATTGCGCGCTGCCATAAACAGCGATTTCTTACACCAAAAATAAAAGTATTTTCCAACAATCTTTTTTGCTGGATATTACTTAATGTGTAGATAACGGCTTTGTGATGAGTATTTTTACACCCTATATAACTATAAGCTATAATATCACTACAAAATTGAGTTATACGTACCTTTTTCTCAAATTTTGAAAAAAAAGCGTCACTTTCGTAAAATAAAACGCTCGCCAAAGTATACATAATTCGCATCGGATTTTTCTAATCAAAAACAAAATTGTACAATTATTTGTGCAGTTACTAGGGCGTGAGTTACACGCGCGAGCTACCTACGTGAACAACATACGCTGCTACAACCCGCAAGAGTTAAACTTAAGACTTCGCTCGGATGACGCGATACTGAGGCGACGCTGCCGCGATAGCGAGAGCGGTAACAGCGCGGGTGTCGGGAGGGGGCCGTTCGGGTCACAAGTTGTCTCTGGCAGGTTGTACAAGGATCTTTTGGCACTTGAATGATATTGACAGGGGGGGGGGGGACGACGACGACGACGCTGTTGGTAAACATTAATGTAATTGTTTTGTGAAATGTATTGCAAAAAGTTGTTGCGGCGTTATTTCCAATTTTGGCTACGCGCGAAAAGATTCTTGTACAGCAGTCATGTCAAAGATACGGCCCGCGGGCCGAATCCGGCCCTCGGGCCATTTCGATACGGCCCGCGATCACAATATATCACAGATAAATGAATCTTTTTTTTAGAGATTTTAGACTGCACTCAATGCCTCTACGCAGATTTAAAAATACGCGCGCTTTACTTAAAAGTAATTTCAAGAGTAGCGCCTGACAAGACGAGTGAGAGAGTGTTAGTTATGCTTTTCTCTCTCTCTCGTGCGCGCGCGAAGTCGTCTTCTATTTCGTCCGTTCAGCTAACGCATACTGCGCCCCTCCCTCACCCTCTTACTTTTGGTATGATTTGTAACAACTATACTGGATGATTTTTTTTACCGTCTCGAAATTTTTACGGGGTGTTCTACCCATGAATATGAACAACTTTCACTATGGGACCAACTCGGAATCACGAAAAAAAAATCTGCTGTTTCATACATTTTGGTCAAGTAGGTATTGAACTTGTGATATTAAACAGCTGATTTTTTTTTCGCGATTTTGGAGTTGCTCCCATAGTGAAAGTTATTCATATTCATGGTTAGAACACCCCGTAAAAATTTCGAGACGGTAAAAAAAATCATCCAGTTATAACTAAATAAATAAAGATGTTAAAATAATTTAGTATGTTTAGTAAGTATTATAATTTGAACCTGGCCCGCCTACACATCCTAAATCTAATATATGGCCCTCTGCAAAATTGAGTTTGACACCCCTGTTGTACAGCTTTAAGGGATATCAATTTCGCGGACAAAAAACAGAAAAATCTGTTTTTTTCAGCGCAAATTTCTCAATATCCTTAAGTTATCTAGTTTTTTTAAAAATACACAAGTATTTATCACCTATCTATCTAGTAAGTCTACGAATTTAAGTTTTGATAACTACTTAAGTAATATAAATTCCAAAAAAAAAAACTAACACGTTTTTACGTAATCACGAAACACGAAGTTTTTCGATTGCTTTCTTAGCTAACTGGTAGCAAATAACGATCTGAAAAAAAATCCTAAATACTAGGCATATAGTATATTAGTAAGTGTACGACTTATTTTTTAAGTTTAATGAATTAGTACTTGTAAACAGATGTTGACTACGCTGAAGAAACATAATAAAGTCATGCGCAAAACCGTCGTCTAAGCGTAAGAATTTATTAAAAATAACAAAGTGTTAAATATTTTAAAATTTGAGGTGTTTATCTACCAAACTCAATTTTTATATTTTTATTTTGACTACTAATTTAATTGTAGTAAAATATCTAACTAATGCCTTATAAACAATTTTTTTTATTAAGTAGTTATCAAAACTTAAATTCGTAGACATACTAGATAGATAGGTGATAAATACTTGTGTATTTAAAAAAAAAACTGGCCAAGTGCGAGACGGACTCGCACACAAGGCAAAAACGCCGAAAAAAACATGTTTGTTGTATGGGAGGCCCCCCTTAAATATTTATTTTAATTTTATTATTAAGCCTTTGACTGCCAACGCGGTGACCGCGAACAATAGATTTTCTATTGTGTCTGCTGTCTGGCGGTCAACGTGTTAAAGTTAAAATACAACTGAGTATTTTGTGAATATTTCAAGTGCCTACCTGTTGCCATTTTTGATATCGAGCAAAAAAGAGCAAATAAATCGCGTTTGTTCTATGGGAGCCCCACTTAAATATTTATTTTATTTTGTTTTTAGTATTTGTTGTTATAGCGGCAACAGAAATACATAATTTGTGAAAATTTCAAGTATCTAGCTATAGCGGTTCTTGAGATACAGCCTAGTGACAGACAGACAGACAGCGAAGTCTTAGTAATAGGGTTCCGTTTTTACCCTTTGGGTACGGAACCCTAAAAAACTAGATAACTTAAGGATATTGAGAAATTTGCGCTGAAAAAAAAATATTTTTTCTGTTTTTAGTCCGCGAAATTGATGGGACCCTTAAGTGCAGGGCTTATGTCACTGGACCCGCGCACTTCTTTTCACGATGCACACAACATGCGAAAGTACCTCAACAAAATGTCAGTTCCAAAAACGTCTGATGAAAGTGTAAACAAACGCTGTTCAGGTTAAATTCTTACGCAATCACTGAAGCCTCGTATCCACTAGGCAACAATTGACGCGCAACACGCGACGATCAACATGTTCTGCAGCGTTGCACAACAGCGCGCGACGTTGCCAGCTGGCGCGCAATATGACGCGCGGCTTGTTGATTGTTTCCGTGCACATGCAGTTGAGCATCAAATGTTGTCGAGTGGAGACGTGACGCGCAGAAATGTCGTGTGGTGTAACGAACGAGTGCTCTTTCGGGTAAAATTCATAAAAGATCCATCAACCACACGAAGATCACTGAATACATTTTCTTTAAACCCACCAACGCGGTTTTTTTCTTTTTGATGCATTTTTCGATAAAATTATATCTAACCACCGCCGCTGAAATCAGCACTAGTTCCTCTGGCGACATGTTGTCGACGACTGATCATGCGTAGACAGACAACGTTGCTAAACAAAAGTTCCGCGCTAACTTTCAACATGTTGTGCGACATGTTGAGCAACATGTTGTACAACATGTCGCGCGCCAAATGCTAGGCAACAATCGACGCGAAACACGTGACGCTCAACATGTTCGGCAGCGTTGCATAACAGCGCGCGACGTTGCCAGCTAGCGCGCAATATGACGCGCGGCTTGTTGTGTTTCCGTGCAACACGCAATTGAAGCCTCGTATCCACTAGGCAACATTTGGCGCGCGACATGTTGCACAACATGTCGCCCAACATGTTGAAAGTTAGCGCGGAACTTTTGTTTAGCAAGGTTGTCTGTCTACGCTTGATCAGTCGTCGACAACATGTTGCCAGAGGAACTAGTGTTGATTTCAGCAGCGATGGTTCTAATTTTATCGAAAAATGCATCAAAAAGACACAAAGAAAATGTATTCAGTGATCTCCGTGTGGTTGATGGATCTTTTACGAACTTTACCCGAATGAGCACTCGTTTGTTACACCACACGACATTTCTGCGCGTCACGTCTCCACTCAACAACATTTGATGCTCAACTGCATGTTGCACGGAAATAAACAACAAGCCGCGAGTCATATTGCGCGGCAGCTGGCAACGTCGCGCGCTGTTGTGCAGCGTTGCCGTACATGTTGAGATTCACGTGTCGCGCGCCAAATGTTGCCTAGTGGATACGAGGCTTGAGCATCAAATGTTGTCGAGTGGAGATGTGATGCGCAGAAATGTTCGTGTGGTGTAACGAACGAGTGAACATTGGGGTAAAATTCGTAAAAGATCCATCATCCACACGGAGATCACTGATTACATTTTCTTTATTTTGTAGGTAAGTCATTTCTTTTGATGCATTTTTCGAACCATATAACCTCCGCCGCTGAAATCAACACTAGTTCCTCTGGCGACATGTTGTCGACGACTGTTAAAGCCTCGTATCCACTAGGCAACATTTGGCGCGCGACATGTTGCACAACATGTCGCTCAACATGTTGAAAGTTAGCGCGGAACTTTTGTTTAGCAACGTTGTCTGTCTACGCATGATCAGTCGTCGACAACATGTCGCCAGAGGAACTAGTGTTGATTTCAGCAGCGATTGTTATAATTTTATTGAAAAATGCATAAAAAAGACACAAAGAAAATGTATTCAGTGATCTCCGTGTGGTTGATGAGTCTTTTACGAATTTTACCCGAATGAGCACTCGTTCGTTACACCACACGACATTTCTGCGCGTCACGTCTCCACTCAACAACATTTGATGCTCAACTGCATGTTGCACGGAAATAAACAACAAGCCGCGAGTCATATTGCGCGCTAGCTGGCAACGTCGCGCGCTGTTGTGCAACGGTGCCGAACATGTTGAGCGTCACGTGTTGCGCGTCAATTATTGCCTAGTGGATACGAGGCTTAATGCGTAGACTGACAACGATGCTAAACAAAAGTTCCGCGCTAACTTTCAACATGTTGAGCAACATGTCGCGCACCAAATGTTGCCCAGTGGATACGAGGCTTTAAGGGAGTAACACATTCATCTGTATTTAAATTTCATCTTTATATCTCACACCTTTCCAAGAACATAATTAAATTGTTGAAAATTGGCACCAGGGGCTGCATTGTGACATTTTAGTGCCATCATGATTCCGATCCGAAAAAGGGACGGTGCTATGGATCATGTATAGCTCCGTCTCTCTCTCGCACTAGAATTATGATGGTACTAAAATGTCATAATATGGCACTAGGTTTAGTACGTTTTCTGATCCATTTGTTTACATTTTCATCAGATACTTTTGGAACAGACCTTAAGCATATTATTATGTTACCCGCGCCGTATAACAAATCGAACTACAAGCTATTTGGTATGACAGGCAATAATATTCAACTTACCAATATGCATTTTTATTGTGGGCGTTATGTTACAACTTTTCAAATGTTAAAGAATTGACTAGTTGCAAGTTAGCTGCCTTTATACCGAACAGCTTGTTCTATCGTATAAGCATCATTATAGACAAGAATTTGCCGGGAGTCGTGGTACAGTACAGTCATTACGCACTGTCAACCAGGCATATGGATAATGCGACAGAGGGGAATTTTCATAAATTATACGTCGGATTATTGAGACGGGGCAGTAAGGGATCTATCTTAACTGTTGTAAGGACGTTTCTAGTACTCAAACCTCAGTAAGTACGATAGTTTTTAAGTAACTGGATCGATTGGCATCAAAAATGGTTTTGAGAAAATTTCCCATTTTCTTGATTTAATGTTAATTTTTGAATAATCATCAAAAACGTCCAGGAGACTAGGATAGCCTCCTCAGACCATTTTCCTGAAGCTACAACGGTTAAGGTCGCGGCAGCAAGGGGGCCCTTACTACCCGTCTCAAAAATCCACCCTGTATGAATCAAATCAAAAAACTATAAGACATTGGGTGACTGTTTGAAAGTGCGTAATGGTTTTCAGCTTGTTCAGGTAAGCTATGCAGTACTTACATATAACATATACATACGTAGAAAACAGTTACATACATAGAAAAAAGTAAGTAGCAATTTTTGGGACTTGGTACAGTCGACAGCACGACGGTGGTAACACTTTGACCTTGAGCTAGCCTAGCATAGTGCCGGGTTTCAATAGAATATTTTACTGATTTTGTTACCACATTAAACACACGTGCGGTCGATTGTACCTGAATAAATAAATGTATTATTATGTATGTCTTTTCCTGTCTCGGGACCATGGGGTCCTGAATTTTTGGAAGACGTACGAGGAGCCGAAGCCACCTCGCAGAGGCCCGTCAGACAACTTTACTATGAATGTTATTATTATTATTATTGAATCATTAAGACTTATTTTGTCGTAGTGATTGATAATAATTTTTATTCTATTCTAATTTTATATTGTATTTAATTTTAAGATACTATAACGGTCATACTGACAAGAAAATTTGACACAAAATAAAAAAAATTATTACACAAATACAATAAAATTCACGGGTCTTGAAGGGTCTTGGTACCTGAAGAAATAAATTTATTATTATTTTGTATGTCTTTTCCTATCACGGGACCATGGGGTCTCGGACTTTTGGAAGGCGTACGGAGGCCAAAGCCAACACGCAGAGGCCCGTAAGACAACTTTACTCTTTCTCTAAATGAAATGTTATTATTGCAATTAAAAGGTTTTTAAATGCCACACATTGTTACAAAAACAAGAACAGTTTTAATGGTTGACTAGGTCATTGTAAAACAATTATTTTATTTACTACTACTAAAAGTCATTTAATCCTAGTATTTGAACATGAACATAGTTAGAAACAATTTAATAGTCTATGGCAGTAGAAACTAGTTTGTTGGTATAAAGAAAAATTGTTAAGTATGTCAAAAGGGTCATCGGAACAGCATATTTTCAGGAGGTAACAAACTTCAACACCACCAAGGGCTGATTTTTCAATCACCTGATAACTTTATTCGAGGAATAATTTTAAAATTTTGACAGTTATTTCATACAAAAACTGTCAAACGTCAATTTTATTCCTCGAATAAAAGTTATCTGGTCATGGAAAAATCAGCCCTAAAAATAACAGTTTATGAGCTTTAAAAATATTTAATTTATGTTATGAGATGTAAAATAATGATTTATAATGAAAATTAAAAGTCAATATTTTTATTACATTACATTATTTAAAAAATACTTGGGATAGGAAGTAGGGACTAAAATATTCGGTTCTGACCGGCTGACAGTATACCACATAATAAGAGATCACGCAAAAGCACTGTGCATGCGTAATTGCGTACACAATATAAAATGATGAACATATATTATATAAGCTATGAACACACGTAAATTGGACATTCACTTAATCTAATGACATACAAGTGTATAAATTACTAAGTATACTATCAATTTATAATGATGGCTTTATTTTACCTTTTCCTCGTTTCGCTTTTCCTTTTTCTTGTTTATCAGCACTAGTTATAACTTTTATTCGGGCAGTTTTTGACCCATCATCAGAACCATCTCCAATCTGCAAAATAAAAATGATTTTAGGTTATAAATATATCAATATAAGGATGTGGACACATGTGCACCAATATCGAGACCAATTGAATAGTCTATTATACATAAGGAGTAAGTTTAATAAGACAACCATGAACAAAATCTGTCAGTAAAAAATTATAGCTAAAGCAAATGATTATTTTTTCAAAAATTTTTTTTAGCAGTTATTTGATAGAAACAACAAAGATTTAACTGTAATTTTTAACAAACAATTTTTTTATGGTGTCTTAGTAAAATTTATTCCTTATTTAAGAGACTATTCAGTGACATAAGTTTTGTTAGTGGTGAACATAGAAAAAAAAAGACATTGGGCAAAAATGTATGGCCCTTGTTGGACCAAGTCCCACACATTTTTGCCCAATGTCTTTTCAATCAATGTTTTCTGTGTATTTTCATTTCAATGTTTAATTTCAGTTCAATTAATATCAGTACAACAAATACCAACCATATTTGCAATCATTACCTATTGTTTTCAAATTACCTTTACATTGTAAACATTTTCATCATCCTCTTCATCTGTGTCTGACTCTTGGGCAGTGACTTGCACAGTAGTACCACCCTCTATTACTGTCTTCATTAGAGGGACCTCAGGCGCTTTGTTGGCCAAGCGAAAAAACTAAAACGATATTCATTATGACTTATGAGAGACTGCATTATAAACTTAAATAAGAAAGTTTAGCTATGAAACTAAGATTTTAGAAAAAGAGTTTCTATTATAATAATAGTCTTCAATCATTTATTATAAACAAGCAATACTTAATTAAACAACTTTTCTTAACTTTCAAAATGTCTTTAATTTTTTTTTTGGTATTTACACTTTTGTTGGTGACTGTTTGTAATAGCTGACTAAAATAAATTTTAATATTTATGTAGCGGACTGGAAACAACAAAAACTGCTGTGGTTTTGCTCTGATCAGAATGTTTTAGTCTACTTGCACCACATTATAATATCACTACAGGAAAAAAATAATTTCATACCCAAAAATTAAAGTCTGCCGGACAGCAAAAAAAAAGGTGCTTTTTATGGAAAATAACATCATGAACATTTTTAATATTATAAAAAAAAAAATTGCCCCATGATGATGATTTGAGTTTGATAGTACCAAAAATCATAGTTTTGCCAACATTATTTTGGACATATGTTTAAAGACACAAACAATTATTGCCCAAGGTAGAACTGGACATGAGGTTGTTTCTTGTTTTAAACATTAATGTCATGCTGAAACAGCCTTTAATTTTTGGGTAAAAAGTATTTTAAACCTGAATGACGTCCTTTAACACAATTAGCATTCAATAATTAAAACATTATTCTGTCTGTCATTTGCGAGACAATAATAGAATGATGATTTTAAATTCATTAGGGCGCTAAATATATGTATTTAGCAACTTGTGGTGCAAGCAGGCCATAATAATAATTCCGTAATCAAGATGGAATATTTGCGTTTCTATGTTTTAGGAATTTATTATTATTTTACACTTACTTTGAGCAGGGACTGTGACCAGGACATTGGCGCCAAGGGTGTAGCATTCTGTATGAACTGCAAGACATGCTCATCAGCTTGACGACATATATGCTTGAAATCATAGCTCAGTTCCATGAAAAATTTGCAGCGGTTGCAAATATATGTAGGCATTTTATCAGACGGGAAGACCTGAGAGGGGAATAGAAAGTTTTTAATGTATTTATTTAATGTTATAAATTACATTTATTTCTGTAAATTGGTTTCAAAAACACATTTACACATCAACATTAAATTATATTTTTTATACTAGATGTGTTTGGTGTTTCCTAAATGACTACCTACTCTATAGACTTTTTTCCTTTTTTGTTATTAGTGTTTTAGTTTATTCTGAAGTAATAGAGAACGTTTCCACCAGGCGGCGCCTGCTGGAAAGTAATTGACACAAATCCACAACACAATGTAAATTGCAGCCTTTTTACCATCGGTAAATTATGTAAAGCGTCGATACATTTCTAAGTAATCAATAAGTAATTTTTACAACATTGATTAAGTACTCAAGGACTAAACAAACAAACATTTTTTATTTATATTGTTCGTACATTCGGCGCCATTATGCGTAACGTACACAAAACCCATTATTTACTAAGAAATAAATAAGTAAACAAATGTTATTTATTATTGGAAAAGAAAGTATAATATAAGTACCTCAATAGAGATGCATGATAATATTTTTAGTGGAAGATTAACTGTGTTTTTTGTAGATCGTTTTTCATAGATACTTGTTAGCGTATCGCCTTGTGCTAAACAAAAACGGCAAATTTTAATGGAAGACAAACTATCCCGTCTTGCCTCCATTTTTATAACGGATAATAACACAACACAACACTTCACTTCACTCAATTAAAACTGATATTTTACTCCATAACCTCTTCTCTTCCGATTAACACAAAATCACCATACCATCATCGATTTTGTATTGACACTAGCGCCACCACAAACGCTTCGTGTGACGCTTCGTACGAGCGCAGAGGTATTGCCAACTCCAAAAGATTAAATTATCGAATTTCCTCGTCGAAATTATCGTTTCTACGACAAAGCAGAACAGCAAGAAGTTAGTTATTTATGTTTTAATAAAACATAAAATTATCGTATTCATATAATTCATCATATATTACAAAAAATAGAATTGATTCTCGTCGCTCCTTTCGTTTTCGTTGGTAGTTTCGTATGGAGAAGAATGGGCTTGAATGGGCAAGAAACTCCACCGTTACTCTTTGCGTTACTCCACCGTTACATTTCTCCATCTATCCTCTCACTAAGAGAAGGCCTCTGCCCCAGCAGTGCGAACATTATAGGCAGATTATGCTTTGCTACAATATTTATAATAAGCTAATCGTACATTGTAGCACTGGCTAAACTATCATACATCTCCATAATTATCATACGGGTTGGCAACACTGCCGGAGCGGGAGACGCCGTCGCGTCGTACAGCGCTCGTGGCGGTGAATAGATGTAGCTGTTTTAATTATTTACAACTACTCCTCACTAGATGTCAATAGTTGTATCTGCAAGCATAACATATCATATAAGCCATATTGTTTTTTTTTGTCATTTATCTGAGTTATATCTTTTTTCTCTCCCATGTAACGAAATGAGCCCATGATGACGCTTTCAATTCTCGTTGCAGCCAAAAGTTACATTTCGATAAAACTACGTGATTTAGGAATGGGTAGGCACGCTCGGGGAAACGGTAACGAGTAGGGTGCTCTTCGAGGAAAGAGCCGACCGATTTGCTTGGAGAAGTTGGAGAACAAGGTTTGACGACGATCTGACTATAACTTGGAGAACAAGGTTTGACTGTTTCTAATTTTAGAAACAGCGAAACGCCGCAACACTTACACGGGCAGGATCGCGTGCACGTTTTTCTCAGTAGCAGTAGCGCTCTGCTAGAGAATTAGATCCCGGCCCTTATTTCCAATCCAGGCAGTTAAAAAAAAGTAAAATCTTGGTTTTTTTTTTTAAATTTACAAAGTACGTACCTAATCGATTAAGTATCCTCGATACATGGAATCATACAAAAATAAAGTGAAACTTCTACAAAACTTATTATAATCAGACTTTAATTAGACTTAATAAACATGATAATAATTAACAAGAATTAACAATTAATCGTGTGGTTTATATTGTGTGGTAGTGTGTGGTAGTTAGTCTGTGTGGTGCCGGACTTAAAGAATAGCACCACCCGCCGTACATACTTCCCATGGGTGTCGTAAAAGGCGACTAAGGGTCGTACCGGAGAATGGGCAGCAGCGTTCTCTATGGATTCCACCACCATTAGCCACCATACTATACTGCGATCGCCAACCCGCCTGCCAAGCGTGGCGATTATGGCAAACCCCCCCCCAAAAATGACAAGCTTGGGGGAGGCCTATGTCCAGCAGTGGACGTCTTTCGGCTGAAATGATGAATGATGATGAACAATTAATCTAATAAAAATATTGTACAGTACCCACCTACTTCTTAGCACCACTTTCGCTCGCTTAGTAGGTTTTCGAGAATATTAGATTTTCGAGGTAGCGCCTTAATCCGGCACTGAATGGACGTCGGCTGAATGTTCGGCTGAATGTTGATGATAATGATGAGTAGCCGCAGCGGCGGCCCTAGATTTTTTTAGGTGGTGCAAAAACTTAACATGGCGCCCCTCTATGTACCATTTTTCCTATGATATATGCATATGCAGTTGCTTGCTTGCTTGTGGACGATCGGGTTTATAGTAAGTTACTATCATCAATGACTGATGCCTGGTGGACTGTCCACCACCACTGTGGTCGCATATCGATTGATTTCAACGCCTATCCAATGAATCGCACCGCTCGCACCGCTCGCACCGCTCGCACCGCCCTAGAGCCGCTACTGTGAGTATAGGTACTTATTTTTACCGACTTCACAAAAAGGAGGAGGTACTATTTAATACCTAAGGGTGATGCCTCATTAGTGCGTTGCGTTGCGTCGTGGCAACGGATCAACGCATTGTATGCCACACCTGCGCTTAATCATTATGAATATAATAATTACTAATAAATTAGACATTATTGACTAATTTAATTGAAATAATAATTAAATTGTCAAACATTAATTAATCATAAGTCAGTACTGAGTCGACTCTGCGACGACGCAACGCACTAATGGGGTCTCGCTCTAAGAGGCACTAAGAGCCTGTCTTGACAAAGCTAACCGCGAAGCAACTAGACGCCCGAAGGGCTTGATTCGCTCATGAGTGAGTGCGTTCATGTGGACGGAACGCACCCACTGATTACTAGTTCCCCTAGTCTGTTAGGCAAGCTGATTAAGTTTGGTAACAATAAAAAGTAATAGTGTCTTATTCTTCTATTCTATTAGTCTTCTATTAGTGACAGTTGAGCTTCTATCGATAGATAGAAGCTCAATGTCCACTCTATCGTGAGTGATAACTCACGATAGAGTGGACACCCGTTAAGCCTCAAAATTTTATTAATTTATGACACCCGATCATCTGCTATTGTAGGTAAGGAGTTATTGAAAATGGTACTAATGGCAGATGATAGGAATTGACACTAAGTCGATAAGATTCGATAGCGTTCATATTATTTTGTTAGGTATATAAATCATATTATCTGGTAATTATTAATATGATTATAATTTTGTTATCGGACTTACAAGGCTAATATCAATGTGTCAACATCTCACAACTTCTCGGATGCTCTAAATCGTTGCTCTTATGTTGTGTGGTGTTTTATATCATCGCGGTATTCAAAAAATATAAATAAAACAAAGATATGGAACCGAATAATACAAGTTTACAAAAATCGAGACATTCTCTTGATAGTGCTTTAGTGGCTAAAAATGATTCAAAAATGTCGTAAGTACTATTTTACAATAATTAATTTAGTATTGGCGCCAAAAGTGAATTAAATGTTTGTACCTGAAGGATAACCCTAATGTTAATAAAGGTGTTTATGAACTAAAATCAATATGTGTTAAAATTTTGTCTTTGTGCTGCATTTTGGGGATTGACATGCCTATATGTATTGTTTATTTTTTAAATTCAGTATTATAGTAGTATGTTTAAAATATTATAAAGCGGTATAAAGGCCGAGCTTTTTGGTCATACCCTTTACTTACTCTCCGTATCTTTTACCTACTTCTATTTCGAATACCTAAGCTATGTACCTACATCAAATATTTTTGACCGGTGCAGTGAAGATAATTGTGTATAATTTTCGACTTTTATGCAGTAGGTATAGACTGTCAATTTTGTTAAATTTTTATTCAAATAAACGATTTTAAAACACAACATACGATTGTGTTCGCTAATCTTAATGTTCAGTGAAAGAGAGCTAGGTAGACCGGAAAAGGTGGACAGAGGGAAAGGGCCTTTGTGCTGTACAACGTAGTAAATAATCGAACCAATCTTGAAAATGGCTCCATGTTCCCCCCCAAATAGGTACAGGAGATACCTCTGGCCTAGCAATATTTTTTGCAGGAATTCAATAAAAGAGCAGCAAATAAATTAAAGCTTTATTTGCAGTTGGCGTCCGTGTTCCATCGCAAATATTGCCAGCGATTATCTTAGGAAACCAGAGCAGGTGCTGGATTCTGTAGCTGGTGAATCAGTGAACCACAACAATAACATCACCAACAACAAAAGTCTAGAGCATCCTGCAGCTGAATCTGCTCCAGCTACTCCAGAAGTGACTCCGAAACATGAAAAGGTACAAAATGGTCGATTTCTAAGTTAACAATGAATTGATTTACTAACAGTAACTATTTAAAAAGACTGAAAAGAAAAACTCACTGAAAAGAGTCTTGACGCAATTTTAACGGTAGGTACCTAAATGCTTTTAAAAGGATCATCATCATTATCATCTGCCTAGCCTTTTCCCAACTATGTTGGGGTCGGCTTCCAGTCTAACCGGATGCAGCTGAATACCAGTATTTTACATGGAGCGACTGCCTATCTGACCTCCACAACCCAGTTACTGGGTAATACGATACCCCTTGGTAAGACTGGTTGTCAGACTTTCGGGCTTCTGACTACCCGTAACGACTGTCAAAGATCCACAAATGACAGCCGGGACCAACGGCTTAACGTGCTTTCCGAGGCACGGAGGGATCTCGGTATGTAAAGATGGTCACCCATCCACAGACCAACCGCGGCAAGCGTAGCTTAACCTGATCGATCGACCTGTGCGGCTGTTATTATTTAGCCACGGGCCCCTAAATGCTTTTAAAAGGATGATAGTACGATATGTACGCTGCGCGCTGCTGTGGGCTTACAGTCGCCGGCACGTAACTTGGCAAGAGTCCTCCCCTTTTCCTCACCTTTCTTTAACTTTCATCTAAACAGAGATGTTTCAAAATAAATTATGACAATAACCATCGAATAATGATAAGCAATAAAAATGTATTACAATTTTTGTTGCACTAATGATTCCTACAAACAGGCACGACACGCGATATAATCGCGCGCGACACAAAGGAACCGCTCGTTGCGCGACTTGCGGTACCTTCGTGTCGCGCGCGATTTTATCGCTTATCGCACCTGTTTGAAGGAGCCATAAATGTACATGCGCAAACTTACTCTCACAGCGCCAAAATCTTGCAAAGTTATGTGCAATAAGGGACTGTACCGAATCGTTGTTCTCGAAGAGTCTTCGGTCAATAGAATATTCATCAACGTCATTACAAGCATTTTATTTTAAGACCTTAAATTAACAAAAGCCTGCCAGGAAAAATACAAACGATGTTTATTACGATTACTTTTCAGCGGGGAAGGTAAGCCGCCAGACGATCGCAAAGTAATTTTAAGACGTTATATCGCAGTCCAAGCCTTTTTTTCTTAAGATTTATAAAATGATGAGGTTTCTCCAACACACGATAACAAGTGTTTATAAACGGCTATACAAAACAAAATTATTTGATTCTTAAGTTGCTTTGAAATTGTCGTTATTCATAGTCAGACAGCATTTGAGAAAGTTTTGTATCGGAGCTGACTGCCCACAGTCAAGTAACTGGAGGAGACATCTAAACGGCCAAACCATTAATTTTCGGTTTAATAAATCGTAATACCTTGCAGCCAAAAGCAGAACCTGCATCTGCACCTGCTTCTGCACCTGCCTCTGCACCAGCAACACCGACACTCTCTATGAAAAAGGACAAGACTATACGGAACACTGTGGTTGACATCGTTATCGTGGAAGCCAAGGGCCTCCCAGACCCGCCACAGGATAGCCATTCTCATTCAGTTTATTGTAAATTCCGGTAAGTGAATCATTCATGTTAGGAATTTTTGAAGTAAAACTGGTCTTGTTACTGGCGTCGTTCACAGTGCACCACATTACGCGGGAACAAGAGACGGGTAACATTTTCTTCATGTAGATAAACCTACTCCATCAGTACTTAGAGCATATAATCAGTAGAATCAGTAGTGCATAGCTATTCACAACCATTCGAGAGGCCATTTCGAAAATGACACATTTTTGATTCCTGATTTAGCTTGCCGGGCAGCAAGTAGCCGATAGAGGAAGTGTGGGGCAAGTAGAGAATAGCGGGTGTCTATATGATATAAACTGATTACATTTTCGGGTTTCGGATTTGTGAATAGCGTTTAGAGGACTGCTTCATTAACATTGATGAATGTTCACTTCAGCACGGAAGCGTATCTAATCGTTTGTACTGATAGTAAAGTTTCAACCTCTTTGTTGCAGCTTGGGATCTCAATCACACAAATCTAAGTCTGTGACGACTACAAAGCAACCACAATGGCGGGAGAGGTTCAGTCTACATCTGCGCAATGATCAGCTGTTAAATATATCTCTACATGATAAAGGAAAACGGAAGAATTTCATGGGCAGGTATGGGAACAGATTGTCTTTATTTATTATAATTCAAAAAAGTCCTCTAGACTTCCAACTTGTCGTAATTTTAATGAAATTTTTCATAGGCATAGCGTTGTACCGAAGCTATAATTTCAGCAATCCATTTCATTATCGAACCGTTCTCTTCGTTTGTTAGCTCTCTCAATGGACTGTTGGCATAACCGCTATAAGAGGTGTTTTTCTAAGCTGTCTAAACAGTCTGCAAAAGATGTACGAGTATATAGGTAAACTTCTATTAATATTGATGATTTTATCACTTATAAAGCACGAGAGTTTGATCTACTTAATTATTGAGTCTGCTAGTTGTGATTTGATTACTTGTTTGTATAAACGTGCATGTTATCTTGTGACCTTACCCTGGGATCAGGGGCAGTAGGTACCACTGAGCGGCATTATATGAACTTGGTATTTATATTGTTCTTTTACGTGTATGTATGTTGCTCGCAGAATTGTCAATAATTTATTATAAATTGTTTATTTTCATAAACATCTGCGTCCGACGTCAGTAAAGTGCGCAATCTATATACATAACATATCCGGCGACAGCCCCCCAGACTAATTTTCACTCCTTTCGTGAGCTCTCCGATGACTTCTAAAACCAAATTTGGCTTCGGTCCATCCTCCGCATTAAATGGAAGGACCGTGTTTCTAACAAGGAAGTGTGGAGGCGATTTCGATGAAAATCCAACTGAGATGGTGTGGTCATGTTCAGCGTATGGATGCCAACACACTTATACCTAAAACCGTTTTCTACTCGGAGCTCGCCCAAGGAAAACGTACACAGGGCGGCAACACCTGTGCTACAAAGACGTTTTCAAACTTACTTTATGACTTGTGGCATACCCGTTGATCAGTGCGCAATAAAATTGTGTGTGTGACACTAAATAAAGCTTCCAAAAATTCTCAAACTTTTGCCTAGGCTTTCTTGTGAAAATACTAGACATTAGAAAATGATGTAGTACGTAATAAAACCATATTTTTAGTCTTGCGTCAATGGTTACTTAGTTAAATTATTTTAAAAGTTGTGTTCTAGACCTGTCGACGCGGGAAAGGGAGCGAACACACGACATCTGGCAGGACCTGGACGAGGGCTACGGGTCGGTACATTTGTCAGTTACGTTGTGCACCATCCGTAACAGTGGACAAGACCCGAACCAAGTGGTCGCGAACACTGAGCCAAATGTGGACGACTTACGATCTAAATATGTACGTATTCACTTTTATGAAACTATTAACATGTATACAAGATGGAAACGACAATAAATTTAACATCGCATAATATATATTATCACGTTTTCAGTCTACAAACATAAATCAATCAATTTATATATCCAATAGTTTAGTCACTATATACATATATAATCTACTCAAAGTTGGCAAAACCCATAGTCACACCATCACTAATACCTAGGTAGGTATTTAGTTTGTTTGAAAAATCACTTTTTAATTTTCATGTTCGTTTAGTATTGCTAGTGTTTTCATTTATTGACGCATTGTCGTCTCCATATTGTATACTACCTATTTACAATTAAAATATAATCCCTGAAGTAGACATTGTAGAATAGGTTTAAATAAAAAATAGTTATAGCTAGGCCATGTGGTTTTTCTCGTAGCTGTCGTAGCAGCGCTACGCAAAATGGGGATGTAAGATTTCGTAGAGGTGCTACGCCATAAATAAGTCCACTCAAAGGAAAGTTAGAGAAAGGATGGCATAAAAATAATCGAATTGAATCAGCATAATTATTATAATGTTATACAGAAGACGCAAAAATAGCATTTCGTAGAAGTATCCATACGACGTATACTATCGTATTGTAATTTCGTAGAGGTAACGCTACGCTATAAAAAAAGATATGAACGGGATGTAGGAGAAATATTTGTGTATTCCCGTAGCGTAACAATAGCATCTGTTTTCATCAGACATAGACAATTTTACATCCATGGGTTGTTTTTCAGGCCTTCTACAACCTGACTCCAGACACGAGTGTGATCGGTCAGCTTCACGTGAAAGTGATTGGAGCTCGGGGGCTGTATGGCAAGCCCAATGCGTACTGTACTCTGGAGGTGGACAATGAGAGGGTGCAGACTCCGTCGGCCAGTTCTAGCGCTGAACCCGTATGGAATAAGAGCTATGTTTTGTGAGTATTTTACGATATTTTAGGTTTGGTTCTTCGTGTTGTCGACGTTATATCAGGATACATTTTTCGTGTCTTGCTGGCTATTTGAAGTACAGTTTTAGGTTCCATTGTCACTTGTATCTAGTGTAGCGAGATCGTAGTTTGCCACACGGTTTTTGAAAATATTGGATATAGTAAACGAAGTTAAGAAACTTAATTCCCCTTTGAGCCATCCAAATCCAAATTATACGTAGAGTTCAATTTTTGGATTATGTCCAGCGATAACAGGATACTTTGAGTTCTCACAGACGTGACAACTTTGCTTGCACTCAGCAAAAACTGCCCTCATGGGGAACAGCTTTTCGGGGCCACACAGGCCCTGAAAATATACAACAAAATAGCACCACATATAAATCACCAGTCATAGGTATATAAAGCCATAACATCAAATCAATTTAAAAATAAGATTCGAAATCTACAGACGTGTTATTATAATATAAATGACTTTTTAACAGATACCTTTAAACAGGCTAGAAGTTTTATATTATTATTTATGTAGAACCAGTCTTTAGTCTTTGGTTTATTGAATAAATAAAAAAAATTGTACGCCTTGTCAGGCAAAACATGTAGTTACGGACTTGTTATCTATATTTAAGATCTTGCATGCTTGATTTGTATGTAAACGCATGTTTGATAAATAAATTATCTTTATCTCAATATTTCATAATTTATCCTCAAAGTTGGAGATTGAGAAATAGAACATTATTAAATTACATTTGAAGGTAACTATAATATAAAAATTACATATTCCAGCAATATATATGACGTTGCTTCAACATTTGAGCTGAAAGTCTACGATCGGTCTATAAACTCACTGCTGTACGATTTCCTGGGCAGAGTGATCATACCATTGCTCAGGATAAACAGCGGAGAAGCAAGCTGGTACGCTCTCAAGGACAGCTGTAAGAAAAAGGGAGCCCGAGGGAACTGTCCTAGAGTGAGGTTGGAAATGAACCTATTTTGGAACCCAGTGAGTATATTTCCAAACCCAAAAACTGTACCGGTATAGCGGAGTTAATTCACAAGAATCACCCTTATCGTGTAGGTTTTTGCTCACTATGTTAGGACTAGAATTAAGTGAAGGCAGTTAAGACTAAAAAAGGACTACGATGTTACTTTTTGGCTTTCTTGAGGGTTGACGTTCTATCTGCAACACGATATTGGGGACCCAATATATTGAAGGGCCATCTCAGAGTATGGAGGACTCTTCAATGTTCATCTCAAGGAGGTCGAAACTTGTAGATCGATCGAACTGTACGCGGCCTCCTGTATAGGCCTAAGGCGTAATTTATTGTGAAAAGGAAAATTTTAATATTAATCGTGATAATAAAAGCGATAATTCTTTTGATTGTGAGGCTAATCCGTAGGATTTATTCACCTTGCGACACATGTGGCGTTGTGAAATTCGATGAACAATAAACTAATGTAGTTTTATCTTTCAGGTGATCGCTTCATTGAAACTGTTCCGTCCGAAGCAGGTCAAGTACATAGCGAAACGACCAAAGTTCGACATACCACTGATATACAAGAACTGCAAGTTTATCAAGGAAACCTTTGATGCCCTTTACGAAATCAACGAACATTTCAAGTAATTCTCCTTCTTCTTTTGTGCCGATGGTACTCTTCTTCGAAGTTTTATATTTTTTGAGCTCAGTAAGTGGCCACGTTGATTGCAGCATCAGTGGCATTCTGTAAGTCATCCATGATGCTGGTGAATGGGCACTTAGGGCTCTCCGGCAAGTCTGATTAGAGGCACCAAATAATTAACATTTTTGTTTATTACCTCGATCATCGAAGTCATCATCATCATCATCATTTCAGCCGAAAGACGTCCACTGCTGGACATAGGCGTCCCCAAGCACCTCCACTTCGATCATCGAAGTACCTACAATAAAATAAATTTTTCGTTTTAAAATAAAATTTTCGTTTCAATAAAGTAAATTTTTCGTTCGCATTGGAAGCAGGATGCATAAAATCTTTATCTTTAGATAGATATGAGTTGCGTGATTGACTGATTAGTGATTGTACCTACTTATATTTATGTTCACGTGCAACTGCCCTAAGAGATGGGTAGGCACTAAGCAGCAATATTGCTGTGTGTCTTAGTGCACATGGATTTCCATGTGCACTGATAACATTACGTCGACCTCTAGCTATTCATAACTAACTTAGGTATGCGTTTATTGTGATTTGTGCGTGGTAGTCGTATAGATCCGGGTTAACAATCTCGGATCTCTAGTAACT
This sequence comes from Mesoligia furuncula, assembly GCA_916614155.1. Taxonomy (NCBI): domain Eukaryota; kingdom Metazoa; phylum Arthropoda; class Insecta; order Lepidoptera; family Noctuidae; genus Mesoligia; species Mesoligia furuncula. Next base: position 15,889,079 of record OU744793.1, on the reverse strand, counting down.
TAAGAGCGTTTTAGACGTACGGCATTTCATACAAACTTTCAAGCCCTTGTTTTTCGAAATGAATGAAAGATTTTAATGAAACTTCATACGCATAAGCAGGATACAAAGGTCTAAAAAGTTAGTAAAGAACATTTCCGAAATGTCTTATTTTAAAAAGATAACTGGAAATCTCTGTTTCTATGGAAAATTTGTAATCGGTCTAATTTGGCTGTACCTAACACTATTTTTCGAAAATATTCTTAATTGTAAATGTACTTATATTTGGGTCTATAGCGTTACTAGTATAGTGTACACACGATGACATATCAAGCTAAACATTTCCAGATTGATTCCACCTGAGGGCCAAGTCTGCTATTTTTATAAATTCGTCATTCCAACACGATCCTATTGTCATTTTGCTAAAAGTTCGTAATCTGCTAAATTCATAACGGTCGATCATTGGTCGGTCAATGGCACAGAACATATACGATACTCGTTACGAATTTACGAATTAACAGCAATGACTGCAAAATGACGTTCTAATGGTAGGTCACTGATCAAAAGAACCGTCAAAATTTTCGCAGATTAACGCATAAGTCAGTCATTCATTTGTTATTATGTACGAGATTACCATTCTATGCCATTTCTTTCAATGGAGTGTCATTGGAACGGTGACCATTGGAAAGTCATAATGACGCCATTATAGGTATTAGTAGATTACCAAACTTGTCAAAATCAAATTATGAAATCAATGATAGACGATTCTGACACTATTGTAATAGCAGACTTGAGGCCCTGACCTCGCATTGTATAGGGTTTTCGTAGAAGCCGGCTTATACTAGAAATGTATAGCTTGATTTGTCGTCGTCCGTACCTATAATATTCGCACGGGAAGGTACTGTCACGGTTAGACAGTCGCTCCATGTAAAATACAGGTACTTACCTCCGGTATTCAGATGCATCCGGTTAGACCGAAGGTTGACCCCAACGTAGTTTGGAAAAGGCTAGGCAGATTGATGGATGTAGGTATCTATATCAGTCACTGTAGTTTAGTTCCAAGTTTATTAAATAGCACTATGCAATGGGCAATATCGTAATTATTATATTTTTATTTAGGCTAGGACAAGTGAGGCTCAGCGGGATTGTCCGAAAGGGTTACCGCTGGCCCGGAACATAAAGGGCTAAGGAAGGAACACGGGTGGGTTTTAGTCACTAAGAGTCTGACACCCCCTTGCGCTCCACCCAGAGCGGGAGGGGTCATTTCATGATTTCTCATCCTCATAAAAAAAATGACATGTGAGGCGTTTGGGCGACTTCTAAGCTGTGTCGTTATCAACGTGTGCTGTTGTTTGTAGAGGGCAGGAAATCAATAAACAAACTGCACCTTAGAATTTGTACGAGTAGATTCTTGTCTTGGTTCTGAGTAATTTGTTCTCATTTTATGAGAAGCTATGATTATGTTTGACAAAATACGTCGTAACAGAGTTATTGTTCACTCATGATTCACAATGTGACATTATCTTTTAAGGTCCAAACTTCTACAAGTAGGAAATCCTTTTTCGGACTACTGACCTGATTGTGATCTGTTTATGTGATTATATTAAATACCTAGTATTCATGTAGGTAGGTACAAAGGTTTAATTACGAAATTATCTTATCTACATAGTTGCGCTTTGTACTCGTAGATACCTATAGTATTATACCTATTATATTACATATCTATTAATCTTTGTTATTTGTTAATTCGTCGATAGAAAGTTGGTAGTGCATCAAATAACCAAGGACTCAATCAAATGATTTTAAGCTGACAATTTTAAAAGCTACCGCCGAAGTTATTGACTTCGTGGAATGTTGCTTTGCCTGCCGAAACTTTATTTTTGAGGATGGGAAATCATCAAATGAGGGGTCCCGCTCTGGATGGAGCGGAAGGGAGTGTCAGACTCTTACTGACTAAAACCATCCGTGTTCCTTCCTTAGCCCTATAAGTTCCGAGCCAGCGGTAACTCTTTTGGACAATCCCTCTGACCCGGCAGGCTTCGGCCCTTACACTTCTCGGGCCCCTTCTCTGATGCTGAAAGCTCTTTCCGGCACGGGCCTGGTCCTGATCGGAAGGTGAGCTTCCCATTACTCTCCGCCCGCAGGCCCGCGCCTACGGTGGCCGGGAGTCGTCACGCGGCTCCCGACGCCCGGAGCGTCTCCCGTGGCGGCTGCGACGGGAGGCTCTCTCCCTCATCCATCCCGCCACCTCCTTCGCTAGCATGACTGCTTCGTAGAAGGAGGTGACTGCCCCCACTCCCTCTCGCTCCGGACCATGGCTTCCTCCAGGGCCGGGCGCGAGAGGTCGCCGCCGCTGCCGATCGCCTCTGCGAGGACACGGTGGTACTCCGTCCAAGCGGGGCAGACCTCCACCGTGTGCTCCACCGTATCCTCTGGGCGATCCTGGGAATGGTGACATCCGGGCGTTTCCTCCCGCCTGATGATGTTGATCATGCCTTACCTATTCTTAATTTTTTCCTGCAGGAGCTTCCTGGAATGGGAAGACCGAGAGTTATCAACGACAATCCTTTGTGCCTGGCTCATCTTCTGGTACTATTTCGACCCATGGATGGGACCATTACTTGTCGCAGCGCTGTTCCCAGTCATGTGGTTTATTGATCACAAGCAAAGTAAGTTGCTGATTGTTTTACGATTGAAATACCATGTGAGGACGACAATAAATGAAAACACTATCAATCTTAGTGTACATAAGAGTGCTTAAAACCATTTTAATACATCAATCCAAACAGAGAAATTAAAAAAATAATTTTATTCAATTTTCCCACGCAGACAGTGGGGGGAGCCTGTCTATCATGGGAATACTAGGACTCCCATATATGTTTTGGGAATGTTACTGAGCATCGAATGATTCCCGTTTTATGGGAAATGTTTTTTAAGATTAATTTAGAGTTTTATTTTGTTTATTCTAGCTCAAGAGATAAGACATCAAAATGAAGAAGACCCTAAGGACTGGGGTCCCGCTGACGATGTGCAGAATGGCGAGACCATCCCAGAAAAAATTAAAGGCTTGCCAGAAATGACACTGACTATAACGGATGGCATAGAGTACATGGTATCATTAGCTGAAAGATTATATAAGTAAGTATAAGTACCAAAGATATAAAATGTTGAGTTTGTAAAATTCTGCGTGATATTATTATCTTAAACTTCTTAAATTGGACACGGAAATTCGGAATAATGTAACGATATAATAATACAAGGTTCTAAGATTCTCAAAATTCTTTCAAATCTTATTATTCTTCTGAATTTATTCAGAGACTAGGTCCAGCCCGCGGCTTCGCCCGCTTGTATGTCGGCAATTTAATGAGCTTTAATTCTTTTGTGCGGAATCCTATATATTTTTTACATCTAAAATAAAAGTAGCCTAAGTTAACAGCAGCTATCTGCCCGTGAAAGGCTCGTCAAATTCGGTCTAGGCGTTTCGGAGATTAGCTGGAACAAACAGACAGACCAAAATGAAAAAAGAAAATGTTATAAGTAGGTACCATAATTATATACTTTCATACGCATTTAGTAAAAGGCTGTTATTTGGACATTACATATATAGATAGATGTATAGATGTAGGTACAATACGAGCGATGAATCATGGCCGGTCTGAACATGGGCTCTCCGAACTTTCACCGCATGTATGAAAGAAGAAAGAAGACATGCTGCACCAATCACAAATGAATCACGCTAATATTATAAAGGCGAAAGTTTGTGAGTGTGTGTGTGTGTTTGTTACCTCTTCACGCTCAAACGGCTGGACCAATTTTGATAAAATTTTGTGTGGAGGTAGCTGACACCCTGGATATAGGCTACTTTTTATCTCGATATACCCACGGGATCGAAACTTATGCGGGTGAAACCGCGGGGCGCAGCTAGTTAGGTTATAAAGGATGGTGATGGATGTTTGTGAATATATTGTTTTTATAAACAAAAGTTTTTGTGTTTTTCAGTTTAGCAACATTCAAGGTTCCGTTTCTAACTATCTTAACAATGCTGTTGTTAGCCATGAATTCAGCACTCTTCTACTTCGTCCCTTATAAATACCTCATGATGGGATTTGGTAAGTTATAGTTAGGTACATGTACAGTCACGAGCAACACCAGTTACTTTACAGGTACGGAAAAAAAAATCTAAAGCGTTTTCTCGGGAAATAAAAATTGCTACTTTGACAAACGACCCAGTTCATAATAGTAAATGGTTTTGATAATATCATGTTTATAACCTTAACACCACAAAATATTTATCAAATACTTCAAGAGAATATCAGTTTTGAATCTTGCGTAAAGGTACTGACCACAGATATAGATAGACCTAGATAAAGCAAGTATCACGAACTGTATGAAAACCAAGCGTGCCATTTTTTGACTACCTACTATGACGTCACAAGCTCGCGCTCTCGCTCACACTTACCCAGCCAGCAGTACAAAGGACTGAGCGCGAAAGGGGCGGCTTACGATTTTTAATCATAAGTTGGTGCAATTTTTGGCACGCGAAGTAGTTACTCTTGCGTTATCTAGGTATATCTATATCTGTGGTACTGACAATATTGAGTATCTATATTTTTTTAATATTTATAACCATTTAAATTGCAATGCCTTAACAGGCAGCTAAGTTCTAAGAACCTACCTATTGTTAAAATCTTCAAAATTCTGTTTTAGTTAGCAATAAAGAATTTGAATGCTTGTAAGCATGAGTTTAACATGTCTGTGTGAGCTATTTAATATTTATGCTCGTGACTGTACGAGATGTCGCCTCGAATATTTCGGGAATATTTCCTCGAATACCTACTCTATTAATATGTTTCAGGAATATATAAATACGCGAGGAAACGGTTGGAGCCAGAGAGAGTGCTGAATAACGACTTATTAGACTTCCTTTCAAGAATACCGGATAACAAGATACTGGTAATATATACCACCATCTTATTTTTACTTTTATTAACTAAAGTACTATGGTTGGCAATACAATAAAGTATGCTTGTAGGTATATCATTTTCTAGAATTGTGAGAAAGTCCGAGTCAATTAATTTGATTGGGAATTGTTATTTAGTCCGAAAGGCTAATCCTTTGGAAATTATCAAATAAATAAAAACTGTTAGCTGATTTTTAGAAATTTTCATCGTGTTTTAGGTTGTGTAGTCGTTTAACCCTTCTTGTTTCTGATTTTCAGAGGGATTGGAAAGAGTTAAGCGTACCAGAACCACAGAATCACAGAAACACAACAAGATCTAGGACATATTCGAAATCTATTTCGACCTGAAAGGAGGCTAAAGTTAGTATAGTTAGGTATACTCCGATATTGTTAAAGTAGATATCCTAGTCCAGGGTGACATTATGTAAGGAAGGTTTATTTTCAAGGGAACCATGATGGCATGTGAACATACATGCAGTGTTTACGATGACTTAAGGTACAAATTTTTATCGAACTGTTTTCGTTATAAGTAAGTTGTCTTAATATTAATTTATTAAATAAAAATAACTTTTGTATAAGAATTTAATTATAATTCGTTGTTTTATTCTTAAAACTAAAAATCACAATTTCATTTCATAATCCTAACGACTTAATTAGAAGTATTCGCATACTGATTTATTTGTACAATTTTTAACATAACTCTTTAATGGAACTGTAAACATGGCAAATGTTTATCATGTGTTTGGTCCGGTCTTGTCTGTCAATGACTTCATAGGAAGATGATAAACATGATGCTTACAACTATGTATTTGACAAATCCGCACACCATTTATAAAAATAAATATTTCTAGAATGAAATAATTTTTAAATGCATGCGGATCTTTAACTAAATGCTTGATAAAATAACGGCAAATTAAATTTAATATCACCTATTAAGTACTTAAAGTAATTATAAATAAGTTTTGAGCCGTCTACTCCTAGTTTTTACTTTCATTGCTGCACAGCACTATGCAATATGGCGGCGGTCATAGCCGGGTCATCTATCGTGACGTCATAACCTAGGCGACTGCGCCGTGAAGTGCTCTTCAGTCCTAAAGGCCGGGCTACATTAGAGCACTACAGTACGTAACGTAGTATGTAGTGCGCCTTTCATCTCCTCCTTAATTTATCGCCTCTTTGAAGAATACTGTCTGTGGAAGTTCGACTCTGGCACTCTCAGTTCACGCCATTGTTTCTGAAAATAAAATAGTAGATATTACTTTCACATTTTCACGCCTATATTTTGACTGAATGGGTAAGGAGGAGAACAAGTTGAGATATTTAGACCGATGAGACAATTAAAAAGCCAATATCACTAAAGATTACGCAGATTATACAACATTTTCCAGTCTGTAACTTATGCGTCAACCTTGGGAGTCAATAAAACCACAAGAATAATGCCTGCTTGCTACTTTCGTAGAGTCCTAAGTCTATGTATAAAGTAGTATATTATATTCAAGTATAACTGCCTAAGTACATACTAACCAACATCTTGTCGTCCGGTATCCGTGATATGAAGTCCAAAATGTCGTTGTTTGGAATTCTGTCAGGATTCAGCACTTTGCGCATGAACTTGTAAATACCTGGAAAAACAAAAACAAAATTAACAAAAATCTTTTATTAAAGTGGTTTGATGCTATAATTTTTGTCATTTTACTAAAGAAAAACCCATGGCTTATGATAACCTGGGGGCCTAAAAAGGTCACTTTGGCAGAATCATAAAAGGATAACATTATGAATTATAATATGGCGGCGACAGTCCGTGTTTTTCTTTTTTCACTGCACTACGTAGGTAGGTACTTATAATCAAAGAAATTGGGATTGGATTTGGATTGGACTGATTGGTATTTTAGCAGACTAAAAAAAAATAACTGAAAAATCAATCACCAATGGGATTTGATACGATTAACTTAACAGTTAAGTGTCCATTAAGATTCATAATGTTATCCTTTTATGATTCTGCCAAAGTGGCCTTTTCAGGCCCTGATCATCACCTTGTTAGTTAACCTGCTGTCAAATCTCAACTTAGTTGTTGCAATTGATTGAGTAAAATGATACCTAATAGTTAGTTGAATGAAGTAATGTAATGTGACAACAAACATTTTCTGGTATTCAGAAACCATGGGTAAGTAAACTTAAGGAGGTAGGTACAGACATCCCAAGAAAAGTATGCGCTTCGGGAATCATTGTCTATCCTAGGACATACGAACGCGCGATAACGAGATCCATTAGAGAGCTCTTAACCACGGAAGTACTTGCTTATTTTGTACTAAGTAAAATTATAACAAAATTATAGATACAACTCTATGTAAAACTTTTGAGTGACAGATGAAGATCTGCGACCGGAGCAGATAACCCGATAGAAAGATAACTTCATATAGACTCGCAATGATAGATGCAACACTACAATGCGCGTTAATACAATTAGAAGATTTGCCTCTATGGGTGGTTACGACGTTCCGAAACACGAACTTTACCGAAGTGCATACTTTTTCTGGTTTACCCATAATTAGAATGTATACGCACCTAATGCCATAAATATATAATTAATAGGTACGATGTAGATTGCTATCGTGGCGCCAACCAACACGGTCATCACGAGGTAACTTAAGTACGGCACCGCGAACTTGCACAAACTGGAAAAGAAAAGATTTATCTATTAGTTCTAATTAATAAGCTAAGCCACTGAGCCATCCACCAATATTTTAAACCTTGATTGATTTATCACATTTATTCAAAAGTGCTAGTGTATTCTTCGTAAACAGGGATTAAAATAGCTCTTTAATCCCTAGGGACTAAAAGTGATTTCAATTTGGAATGTGGATATTGTTAGTAAAAGTTCCAATCACCAAAGAGTTCAATCACGAACATTGTATGAACAGGTAAGAGGCAAGGATATTGCTAATCCATTGCTTCATATGTTCGGAAAAAATTGTCTGTTTAACAACGTGAATGTTGTTGAACTGTCAAAATGAAAACCATTGTTATTGATAGTGTGTTACGCAATTACCCCGCTGAACGCAACGAAATAATTGGATATGTACTCTTAGCAAGGCTCAACAAACGGTTGAAATGGTAAACAATGGTTCCAATTTGCGTAACAATAGATTTGTGAAATTGTGACTACACTAAACATAATGAGGCCAACTTCCTGCATTACGGTTTTTGGTTACAATGTGGTTACTATTTATAACTTACCAGTAGATAAATTATAAATAAGTAAGTTAAGATAACTAGGGGCTGATTTTTCCAACGCCAGATAATTTTATCGGAGGGATATGATTTTGAATTTTTGACAGTTCTTCCATAACAAAACTGTCAGACGTCAATTTTATACCACTAATGAAAAAATTATCTGTCGATTGAAAAATCAGTCTTTAGAGATACAATCTTTATACACCTTGGATTGGCCAGGAAAAAGCAATTTTCTTCTGAATCTCGTTAAAAAAATTTCAGCATTTCGGGCTGGGTCCTCATGGTAAATCTATTAGACTTAGTTTCATCAAAATTTCAGCCGAAAGCCGTCTACAGCTGGACATAGACCTCCCCAAGCATCGCCACTTCGACCGGTACTTACTTCTCACATCTAGCGGACTTATTTTATCGAAGATTATTTTTATACATCGCTTTTTAATATGCTGATTGGAGACTTACTTTTTTACTCTTTGTAGAAGTGACACAATGTAGTCTATCCCGTCTTTTATCGTGAATGTGAGATCCTGTAGTTCACAAAGTCGGTTTTTAATTGTTTTTTCGTCCTGAAACAGAAGTACGAACCACAGGTTAGAAAATAAATCATATATGCCTAAGTAAGGTAAACTGTAAAACTCTGGATGACGTCTAAATCATTTAATTTTAAAAACCAAATTACAAGAACTTTTGAATTGTCAAGGCGTCAATTCAAAAGTTCCGACGACGTCCGACGCGTCGCGGTCAGTTAGAAATATGAAGCCAGTTGCTCATTCGAAAGCTTAATAAATTCCTATGGAGAAAAACGGACACTCTTGGACATCTTCATCATTCTCATCGGCACTTGACTTAAGTGGATCTTTCGTCACTGTGTGAACCATAAATACAATATTTCTATAGTGTGAATGTCGCTTTAGATCTAATATAAACTATTTATGAGGTAAATACATATTTTTGTTCAATACTTAACTAAGAGAGTTTAGTCTACGAACTAAGTTCTAGTTATGTATATATCAGTGATAATGCTTACGTAGGTACCTAGTATATTATTAATAATTATTTTTAGTTCATGAACTAAAAATAATTGACCATTGTGACCTATAGGTCACAATGGTTTTCTCCGTAAGTAAGGATAATTTTCCTAGGAATGGAGTTTAATGAAGTAGTTATGCTTCATAAAGATAATAGATAATAAAATGTAATTGACTGAATACAAAGAGCAAACGTTACATTACAATAATGTTTGTTCCTCAATAAACATTACTTAGTACTAATCAGTTTATCTACATTTATTGTTAGTCAATATACGGAGTACTTGGAACGTGTGGTTTTTCCACTTAGCCACGGTGTTTCTATGTGGATCCTTATTAAAATGACGAGATATCGATGTAATTGTAATCGAAAACAATTAAATTTAAGAGACAATAAAATAATTTTTATGATTCTAAGCAGCATTCTCGACAGCAAACACGTGTGAGATGGTGATGCAAGGGAACCCATTTGTTTCATGTTTTATTTTAACTCAGTGATAATAAAATTTTATGTTTTGTGTAAATAAAATACGATACATAAAATCAAGACCACTCAGAACATAATTATTAATGACGTCTTGTTCAATTACCTATTAGTTATCGCTTATCTATGGGTGAATTTTCCTTTTGTTTTATGTAATTCTAGTAACATGCAACACAAGAAACAACTGAATGACGTCATCTTTCATGGGAACAGCAGTAGTTAGATAGTCATACCTTAGTTGATTCCAGATCCTCTTCTGATGAGTCTTCGTCGAAGTAAGTAATAGGTACCAGATTTGCAGTGTCTGAAAATTATAGGAAATAATATTAGCGCTGCTACTAAATGTATAGGCATATAGGTACCTACTCCTGTGATAGTTATATGTAATTGCAAAGATTGATAGTAGCATTATTCGGTAAACTGTCAGACAAATGGCATTTTGAAGAAAAATATGAGATTTTTAAAGGAGAAGATGAGAGGACTTACTGCGTGTTGCCCAGAAGTACAGAAATGGTATGACAGCTAAAAGTGGAGTCATCCACATCCGGAAGAAGAACCAAAACAGCAGCCAAGCCGACAGCGCCAGCGCAGACTTTTCACGGTTCTCCCACTCAAACAAATACCTGGAAAGTGCAGAAAGTTGATGTTAGAATAGACTAGACTAGAAGACTTATAACAGAGTGTAACTACTTCAGTGGTTATACGGGAGCGTGTACGCAGATCAATCGTGCGGTGGATCAAGTGGGCGGAGTTTATTTCCCGAACTACCATACTGAATAAGTACTTAGGCATCATCTGCCTAGCCTTTTCCCAACTATGTTGGGGTCGGCTTCCAGTCTAACCGGATGCAGCTGAATACCAGTGTTTTACATGGTGCGACTGCCTATCTGACCTCCACAACCCAGTTACTGGGTAATACGATACCCCTTGGTAAGACTGGTTGTCAGACTTTCGGGCTTCTTTCTGACTATCCGTAACGACTGTCAAAGATCCACGAATGACAGCCGGGACCAACGTCTTAACGTGCTTTCCGAGGTACGGAGGAGTCTCGGTATGTTAAGATGGTCACCCATCCACAGACCAACCGCGGCAAGCGTAGCTTAACCTGATCGATCGACCTGTGCGGCTGTTATTATTTAGCCACGGGCCCCTCGCATATTCAGCAAAATAGGGTTGGGTTGTTGTCAGGTTCGGCGTTCGGTTTCGGTTCGAGAGCTTTTTTCTAAGCACCAAAAAAACATTTTTTTAAACGTCCCTCTCAGACTCTTAATCCAACCGTATATTAAAAACGTCCAGGGAATGTCTACAGGCCCGTAGACATCCCAGTGATTAATCAGAGAAAAAAGGTGATGATGACTAATTAAGTAAAAATGTTACTCATTTGTAGGTAATTAGTTTGTGCCGGTTACGGAACAGAACAAAGACAATTGTTTTATTGCACAAATCATTCTTTATTTACATCACGGATTATTTAAATGGGACACGCATAATGTAAATAGCCGGCAATCGTTGATTAGATACTAATTGAATGTTCTTTTTATACTTGAATATCTGATTTTCTTTGTGGACGGAAAATATCTTGTAATTTCTAGACAACAACGACCTACGTGCGTAGCATACTGCTACGCGTGTAGAGGTTGCTACGAAACTGCATAATACCCTTAGGTAAGTAATTATGTACCTACCTTACTACCAGGGTTCTTTAAATAGGTACAGTCACGAGCACTAATATGTCAACACTTGGCAACTTTCAATTGCGATTTTTTCACGAAATTACGAGTGCAAAGTTGAAATACGACATTCTACATAAACCTATGGGTTCGAAAATACTATGTTCGTAATAACATACAGTTTCTTTCAAAAATAAAGGAGAAAATTGTCTTTGAATAAAGCCAAGTGTAGATATACTTATGCTCGTGACTGTACAGGGTGGCGACTTAGTCACCTGCATCCGTCAAGGGGATGATTCTACACGTCATTTTAAACAAGTTTCGCTACTAAACCCTTAATCGATTCGTGACAAAAAAAAAAAAATTTCCTATATAACCGTAGACATACTATTTCGATGCATGTATGATTTTTTTTTATAATTCGTGTATGAGTTTCATAGCGAAAGTTGTTTAGATAACGTGTAGAATCACTCCCTATTTTTGGATACCTAATTGATTTAATTATTTGGGGACCATCGCATGGCATGTAAGGTGCCATTCTGAGGCCTGAAGGTTAAGGCCAGTCCATTATGTTATTAAACTTAAGTAAGTATAATTTAATGAATTCTCAAAAGGTTATAAAAAACGCATTACATTATAACGTAATAAATTAACGTGTAGACATTTAAAGCTCTTTTGTGAAATTAATTACATATTAATATAAATAATTAATTGGTCTTTGTTTATTGGTGTAACCGGCCGATCGAACTTGTAATATAACAAGCAAGTAGGTAATTTAACTTTATGACACCATATATTTCACCAGGATTCGAAAGATCACGGCAATACAAAACATAATCGTAGATACCTATCTACGATTCTGTACCTACAGTCAGCAAAAAAATAAGTTTGCAGACTATCGATCGTCGGATATAGTTGAAGTTTAGTAAGAAACCGATGGAAGTTCTCGAATAAAATTTAATTTTATTAACAGAAAACAAACAGCTCATTTATCAAATTAAATTTCAGTCGACTACATCCGTCGGTTTCTTACTAAACTATATCCGACGATCCTGCATACTTATTTCTTTTGTTGACTGTACATAGGTGCATAGTGATTAAAATTTCCGGATACTATAAAAAGGAAATGCAAATGCAAAATTAAAATACGACTATCTAATTAATGCGCTATTCAATAAGGCGCCTTCCAGACCGGTCAATGAACGACACATGAAACTGTGTTAAACTATTTACATAGCAATAACAAACAGCCCGATTCGGTATAATTAGACAAGATACTCACAAAACTGTGAGGATGGGTTCATGAATTATTTATAAGAAAAATTAGGTTTTGAACCTGACACCTGAAGACGAATTTGTGCCAGAAATTAGTGAGTAATATCGAAATAAAACAGTGAATCACACAATCAGTGTTTTATTGAACATAATAACTGCACTCTTCGAAAACTGACTAACTTATAAAATGCAATTCACCTTTTTCACTACTTGACAAAAATATTCGTTGCTTAATGATAGCTGGAGTACAATACTTAGTTGTCTATAATGTATGTCTCGATATTTGGCTAACACCTATATTCGACACCGCGACGCTAGGATTCCAAATTGATCTCAATCGGTGTGGCACAGTGCCCTCATTACGTCAAAATAGCACAGAAATGACAAGTTAGTGGAAGCGACTTCATTGATACTAAACAATATAATTGCCCAATGTATTCACTTAAGACCCTTTGTACCCGGCACGGTTTTATACGGTACGGCGTATAAACCGGCCCTTGAAAAAACGTGTTCGTGTACAAGCTTCCATAGTGGTCCGTACAACACTGACGAGCGACCGTGCAGTGTCACGGCGAATAAACCGTAAGTTTTTCATGGCAAGAAAAACTTGTGTGTACAAAAGGGCCTCATTATGCAATAGGTACAAAGTCAAAAGTTCAATTTATTTCCGTAAACAGACTATTAAGTATCTCCTTAATCGCGATAGGAACCTACGTCCAGATAACTTAAAGATTTCTCTGTCGTAGAGACTACGTGGAATGTTTTAAGTTTAACCGACTTCATCGCCGCTACAGTACAGGTTTTGTTTTTAACCAGTTCTCAAACTGTAACCGTGAATTCAGCATATGGATCTAGCGCATAAATTCTTCGTCGTCGTTTCAGCCGATAGACGTCCACTGCTGGACATAGGCCTCCCCCAATTTTGGGGGGGGTTTGCCATAATCGCCACGCTTGGCAGGCGGGTTGGCGATCGCAGTATGGTATGATGGTGGAATAAATAGAGAACGCTGCTGCCCATTCTCCGGTAAGACCCTTAGTCGCCTTTTACGACACCCACGGGAAGTAAGGGGTGGTGCAATTCTTTAAGTCCGGCACCACACAGACACTTTCAACAAGACAAATTCTTCGTAGGTTATAAAAAAAAATTTGCTGTTTCAGAAAAGTGCAATAACGATGCTGGCAAAGTGTATGGAACAACAATTATTTTATTTATAACCGACGAAAAATATCCATGTCTTGAAGCATATAAATATAGGTACTTACTGAATTCATGGTTACAGTTTGCGCACCTGTTGTCTTTTCATGTACAAGTGGTAAAAACTTTTAAAGAGGCACCGCACTTTAAAATGGCGGCACTGTATGATGGTTTTTGACGTTTGCACGTTTTTAGGGTTCCGTACACAAAGGGTAAAAACGGAACCCTATTACTAAAACTTCGCTATCTGTCCGTCTGTCCGTCTGGCCGTCTGTCCGTCTGTCCGTCTGTCCGTCTGTCTGTCACCAGGCTGTATCTCAAGATAGCTAGACAGTTGAAATTTTCACAAATTATGTATTTCTGTTGCCGCTATAACAAAAAATACTAAAAACAAAATAAATTAAATATTTAAGGGGCCCCCCATACAACAAACGCGATTTTTTTGCCCTTTTTTGCTCGATATCAAAAATGGCAACAGGCACTTGAAATATTCACAAAATACTCAGTTGTATTTTAACTTTAATAATAAATAATAAAATTAAAATAACATAAATATTTAAGGGGGGCTCCCATACAACAAACATGTTTTTTTTTTGGCGTTTTTGCCTTGTGGTACGGAACCCTTCGTGTGCGAGTCCGACTCGCACTTGGCCAATTTTTTTTATGAATTTCCGCTGCTAAATATGACAATGACATGATACATATATAATACATTGTTATACAATAATGTCGTACCGTTGAAACTATAATTTATTGAATCGATATAAGTTATATTTTTATTATTTGTAAGCTATCAAAGGCGCCATCGTACAGTACCGCTCGCTGGTTTAGTGGATGAAGTGTTAAATAATTTGTTACTTACTTCAAATGTTCGTTTGCATAGTACACAGCGCTGAATATGTCTTTGATGAACTTCAAGTTATTGTAAATGAGGGGAATACTGAAAGTCCTCGGAGTTGGCTTCGTGTATTTGTTGGGCTTAGGACTCAATAACCGGACTGAGGCTTTTATCTGTAATGGAAGAAACCGTTAATAAACCGAAAATCTATAAATAAACCTGAACAAAAACAAATAAATCACGAAAAAAAATAATCTATCGTTATTTGTGGGTAAAATATTGGAAGCTATAAAAACATGAATTACCGGATTCCACGCGATGGACATTTGTAATTGAATTTTCGGGGAGTTTCCCTTCAAGGTATGTCTCTTCGATCGACTGTTGAGGTCGAACCAGGCTTTCTCTTCGTTCACTATTGTTAATAGAGGTATCGATATCTTGCCGAGAGTCTCGTCTTTCATCGTGTTGATTATTGATTCATCCTTTACTGTTATTGTTAGTGTTGACGTAACATCGTCGACGGGGCTGCAGAGAGAATAAAAAAACAAATGAAAAGCGGAAAGTTTGTAACATTAATTTTTCCCGACGTATATGCAGTATATGTATGTACGTGACTATTGGACAAGCCGATGGATCACTGCAATAAAAAAATACACGAGAGTGAATTGGGAACATTCCTAGTTAATTTCATTTTTGCTTTCGAAACTCTGTACCTATTTAAATTATTCTCGAAAACCAATCTATTCGGATAAAGTTTCGAAATAGGTTAACAGAGTCAAAAAGGTGGGTATTACTTCGACGTTCATTACACCTATTGTTTACCACTAAGTTCAAAATATAGGACCACCTAGGTCAGGCAGGTCTAATCGTATGCAAAAGGTATTTAAATAGGTAAGTCTGAAACTACCGTAAATATTGAAACATACAAAAAATTATATATTAGAGCCAGGAATTTAAGATTATTTGCAAGTTAAGGAACAACAAACTGAATGTCATACTTAACAAAGTTCAAAAACCATTGCAACCAAAAACTTATTAGGACGTTTTTTGTTACAAATGGTCACTTAAAAATCGACTTAAGTGGCGATGGAATGTATTTATCTGAGTCTATGAACACTGGTTTAGTTCAACTTACAATTTGAAACTCTTGTTCCACGTTGGGTCGGTGGTGCCAGGCACTGTGTGCGTCTGTATTCTGGAGTTGTCTAGCTCCAGTATGCAGTAGGAATCTGCCTTCCCGCTGATGCCGAGTGCGCTCAGCCCTTCGGCGCCGTACACCGTCACCGACAGCTCACCGACAGCGCCCCAGCTGTTGTCCAGGCGGTACCATGACTGGGAATAGGAAAAATTATGAATATAACTAAATATAATATGGGTGTACATCAGTGAAGGAAACCATCGTGAGGAAACCTGGATTTATAGTTAACTAGCTGCACCCCGCGGTTTCACCCGAGTAAATGTCGATCCCGTGGGAATATCCGGATATAAAAGCCTATATGTTAATCCAGGGTGTCAGCTACCTCCATACAAAATTTCATCAAAATTAGTCCAGCGGTTTGAGCGTGAAGAAGTAACAAACATATGAACACACATACACACACACTCACAAACTTTCGCCTTTATAATATTAGTGTGATAAGTGAAATATAAGTCTAAAATCGCTACACCGCTTTGATCGTAAGAGTAAGCGTGGTGATCAATGCTCATGTCTTCTCTGTATGAGAAGACACCCTTGCCCTGCAGTTGGATTATGTAGGCTGGTATATATGGGTATAGGTACTTAGAGCGAATTTAACTGCCGAAAATAGTACAACACACCCTTTTGTATTCTTCACTGAAAATTTCAGAGTAAAATAAACTTTGTCGATCCTAGCTAGGATAAGAACTAACAAAATTATTTTCGTAGAAAATATCAAAATTATTAAACAAAGGTCGGGATATCGAAGAACTTAACCAAAAAAGCAACTTCAGTAAAAAGTTAAGTAGACTGCAATGTACCTATGATGCAGGATTATCGTGATTCTCTTGTTCTTTATTCAGAATATAAAAAATAATAATAAAAAAAAACATTTTCTGTTTTTCAATGCAAGTCTTTACCCGTTATAAAGCAACTAGGTACTTCATCTTAGTCACTTTAAAGGATTAATGCTAAGGATTTTGCATTTGGTACAAAATTATCCAACACCCAAGTTCAACGATTATTACTGCTAAACTAATGAAGTTATCTTAACCGCTATAGTTTTCCTTTAAAGTTCATGAAATGCACTATCATCGTGATTTTTTCCAAATTTTTCAAGACCGCAGTTTAGGTTTTAGAGGAGGGGGGGGGGGGGGTGGACGCCCTACTGGAACAAAAATTTGCACTTTAAAGTTTAATATTTCGTAAATGGAGCATTAAATCGAAAAATAATTTTAGCAACCCTCAAGTTATTTTAGACTATTCAACGATACCCCACACGATGGGGTAGACGACGAAAAAATATTCATCCCCACTTCACATATAGGGGAGCTACCCTAAATAAAATATTTTCCAAAATTTTATTTTACCACTTTGTCGGCGTGATTGATATACGCACTCCTAAAAAATTACAGCTTTCTAGTACTAACGGTCTCTTAGCAAAACCTCGGACAGACAGACAGACAGACGGACATGACGAAACTATAAGGGTTCCTTTTAGGAACTACGGAACCCTAAAAACGGACAGGTCTCATGGTACGAATGCATACAAAATAAGCGAAACAAAAAGTTGTAGGTACTTTAGAGATTATGATCTGCATGGTTCGTGGCATGCAACGTTTTTGATAATTTTAAGATAATGTCATAAGATAAACGCCAATAAAAATTGAGAATACTTAATAGAAGACGGCAGGCGTCAGATTTGGCTGACAGTCAAGCTAGTATAAAGATCATAATTTTCACGCTTTATAAAAGTAAATAGTCTTTTATTTATTTATCCTGTTACAGTTATAATCCCCTGATGGAATGTAAAACCGACCTTTTCAGTACCTACTGGAAAGGTCGACGTACTTACTTCACTTTCGTTTGCATTGAAACTCAACTTCGCGTTAAAGCTCCGGAACCATGTAAAACGTAGCTGATTATCCAGTAACTTCTTAAAAATAACTTAAGGATGCTTATTAGGAAAACAACTAATTATCTCAATTCAGCGATCCTTGTCGTTCTCCCAATGCAATTGTAATTCTAGTAAATTCGTTTTGATCTTAACATAAATCTGTTAGATAGCGCTATTTTACATACAAATAACAGTACTTCTTTTATTTTAATAAAAACCTACGGAGTGAGCACAGCAAAAAAAAAAAAGATTTTGTATTAGTGATTGACAACCATAACAAGTAATACAACTAGACAGTTTTTCTATGACGTAGTTTTCTTTTTGTTAATAAATTATTATACCATTAAAGTTTTTGTTTAATGACGTAGGCGTTATAGATCTCGGGGTCGTCGTTGTTGGTATCGGTTCTAATAAATCAATGTTTCTTTTTAAAATCTGGTTCTAGCTCTACTTCGATCTCGTCTATGTAGGACACCAGGCAAAAAATAATTACGTACCTAGATATTTTTTAAATTAGTTTTTGCGTAGAAATTATATATTCACAAACTAAAATAATATAAAGCGACGAAAAACGCGATTGACGCAAAAGGATAACCGGTCGTCAGATGACATTAATAAACATTCATATTTCGCCCGTTCTTTAGGTATCTACTTTATTTATTTGTGCTCAATTTTGCTGTTATGTATATGTTTTACGTAATAACCTATTGCCACTAACCGGGCACGCCAGGACTCCAGACTACAGTCGTAGTCCTTCCGGAGTTATCATCAATTTTGTTACAAGCTTCTGGATATAGAATCCCCCGGAACCATGGGGTCCTGGGGTCGCCATGTCCGACAAACAATACAAGGCAGTAAAACTGTTTACTTTTTCAATAATGACGAAAGCAGGAAATTAATGTGCGTATAAGACTATTACAACAATATTAATAATCAAGTAGAATAATAAATAAGGCTGACCAGTTATAATCTGCCCTTCTCAGCCGGTTTGATCACTTTTACCTGCGTCATCAGTTAGTTATTGGAACCCAGGAATATTCCGACCGTAATAAAACCGGCCTTCCAATGTTTACGAGGAACAGACAAACAACCTAACAACGACGTAAAACCCAAGTTTAACGCATAAAGATTACTTTATATTGGCAGAGTTAGTGGTCAAGTGCGAGGGTTATCTTTTCGAAAATTGAAAAGTCCTGACAAAGAGAAGTTTGCAAAAAAAGTCCGGACATTTTACATTTTAATCTTTTGTTTTACCGTTACTGATTTAACCTTTTTTTATTTTAAAAAATCCCTTTCTGCCTTGTAATTTAACAAGGCCGGACAAAGCCCTGATGGAAGGCCAGAAATCCGGTCATATCCGGATGGATAACCTAAAGTGCGAATAGTAGGTAGAGTTCCGTGAATCATCCAAAATAAAAGCCAAGTATGCATTGGCAAGTGCAAACAAACAGTTTTTTTTAATAGTATATTCTTAAACAAATTATTTAAATAAAACAGATGATTAAAATTCTTCCGCAAACAAGTATTTACTAAGATTTAAAAAAAAATGTCAGCTAAAACCACAAATTATTACAGTGGGTTGGAAATCTACTAGCCATACCTACTCGATCAATATGAACAGAGCTTTAGGCAAAGCTGCTAGTAAGGCTATCGCGGTTGAGTGAAACCGCAAGCTAACTTGAACTTTAACGTTAGCACATGTAGCGACATTTCTCTTTAATAGTCGCAATTAAGTCGTATTAAAATATACAGCTGAGGTCTTGATTAATGTCCATTATTTTAACTTACTGTAAATTCGTTGGTATTATGTTAATAAATGAGGAGTAAATTATGAAGTCAGTTATAATTAAGTTCCGTGTCCGTTTTTAGAGGAGGAAATTGTATGTAGTTTTTATTTTTTACCTGACTGCGGCAAAGCTCAGTAGGAGGGTTATTTGTAACATGATTTTTGAAGCATCGTATAAGCAAGTTCAAACATTGTCAGTCAGTTGGATTCTAGTGACACATTGTTTACACACACAGCATTGTTTACTAGGCATACATTCAGATTTGGGTAAATATTTCGCCTAGCGATTTTATTTTTACGCAAAGTTAGGAAAGGATATTTATATATATATTTTTGTTTTATATCATTAAGTGATTTAATGTAAACCTATAGCAATATTTTGTTTAGGTACTCGGGAAATTTAATCTATCGAATATTTAAAAACAACGTTAGGTAGAAATAATTATTTAAATTCGACCGTTAAACAATACATATACAGAGAGATGCTTCTAGAAATATTAGATTTAAATGTTATTTGTTTATCAGTTAAGCCAAATTTTAATATTTCATATTTCTTTCAACAAATATTGATTTATATACCCAGGCCTGTTAACATATATTACCATTTAGACATAAGCAATATTTAATACACAAATATATTTTTTTCTACAGCTTAACTATGAACTCTGTCAAAGTCAAAGTCAAAACATTTATTTCAAGTAGGCACTTAAAAGGCACTTTTGAACGTCAAAACTCTGAATATCTCAATGAACTTGAACAAGGAACGTTCTAACTAAGAGTTTCATAAAATGTATTAGGGATATTCTTAAATTTTATATTTATTTTAAGGACTAAGTTTAAAATACAACAAAGGCAAAAAACTGTAGCTACTAGGTAAAAATGACAACTAAATATTTATTCACTAATCACTAATCACATTAGGGTAAATCATAGAAAATTTTATATTTCTACGGTTTTTATGGTTTTTACTGATGAATGCAAAAAGTGCAAGCCACTAATATTCCTACAGACATACTTAAAGATTAAATTTTTGGTTACCAGTTCATTAGTCATGGACTAGAAAAACCCGCCTCTGGGTCTAAAATTTTAAACCCGTTACTTGAACTCTTGAAGTCGTTGTTTGTGCGTCATTAGTCATTATATTAATTTTTGCCAGTTTATTCAATCAACATTACCTATATTTTGTTATTGGCGTGCATCGGCCGCAGAAAGTTAAACTAGTATAAAATTACCATGTCATTCATACACGTGTATTCTGGCTTAGGAACGTATTGGTGACTAGCTTCTGCCCGCGGCTTCGCCCGCGTGGTATATCGATAGTCCTTCCTCAGGATTCAAAGTATCACCATACCAAATTTCATCAAAATCGGTCCAGCCGTTTCGGAGATTAGCCGGAACAAACAGACAGACAGACAGAAATTTTAATATTTATAGTTTTTTTGTTATAAATACCATATATAATTTCATATGCATTTAGTAAAAAGCTGTTATTTTGACTTTACAAACGGACACTTCTAAACTAAATTTTATTTATTTGTATATGTAAGTATGTATGTATATTGTAATTTTTATTCTGTGTGACTGACTGGTACAATTTAAATGCTGGCTAAGCTTGCTTAATGCAAATTGCAATTGCAATGTGTCAGCACCAAGGTGTTGAACCTGAAAGTTACGTCAGAGCGCTGAAATAACCACTTACCTACTTCTATAAACCTTTATTTATTTCGACATCTTAATACAGACTGATTAATTTAATATAATTAATTTAAAATTGATTAATTTACTATAATGCACAATCTTAAATAGAGGAGTGTCTGAGGTAGGAGGGCCCTTAATACAACTCACCCGGCTTTCTTAAATAGGACAAGTTATTTTTAACAAAAAAGTTTTGTCATGCCATGTATAACATTTCAATCCATACTACTATAATATTATAAATTCGAAAGTAACTCTGTCTGTCTGTAGGTTATCTTTTCACGCCTAAACCACTGAACGGATTTCGATAAAATTTGGCAGAGAGATAGATTGCATCCCGGAGAAGGACATAGGATAGTTTTTATCCCGATATTCCCACGGGATCGACACTTATGCGGGTGAAACCACGAGGCGCTGCTAGTATGCTTATAAAAGTTTGTGCTGACCTTCGATATTCACGGATTTCTCGAGATTTTTCGCGACACATTAAAAAGTAGCATTATTATATTTTACTTACAAACTTCTCCCCCTCAGGAGAGGCATGGTGGACGCCATTCGTTGTAGGCACGTTGTCCAGGGGCATAGTCCTCGAGGTCCCGCTCAACGTCACCAGCATATGCAGGGAGCCTTGACCGCACTCCAGTTCCTGCCACAGATCATGGGTCTTCTCCTTCTCCAGCTGTGAGAGGTCGATGACACACCTGTGAATATGAAATGTTCAATTATCAAAAGAAAGATTTATTATAAGGTTGGTTAAGCCCATCAATATTTTTTTCCACTCTCGGATTATCTGTAGGCAGTTTAGAGTTGTGAGATTTTTTGGAAAACGATAAAATCTGTGCCAGTTTTTTTTAAGAGCGTTTACGCCGAACGGCATTTCATACAAACTTTCAAGCCCTTATTTTTCGAAATGAATGAACCGATTTTAATGAAACTTCATACGCATAAGCAAGATACAAAGGTCTAAAAAGTTAGTAGAGAACATTTTTGAAATGTCTTATTTAAAAGAAGATAACTGGAAATCTCTGATGCTATGGAAAATTTAAAATCGGTCTAATTTGGCTGTAACACTATTTTTCGAAAACGTTCTCTACTAACTTTTTAGACCTTTGTATTATGCTTATGCGTATGAAGTTTCATTAAAATCGGTTCATTCATTTCGAAAAATAAGTGCTTGAAAGTTTGTATGAAATGCCGTTCGGCGTAAACGCTCTTAAGTTGCATATGCGCGTAGCCAAAACCGCGTAGGCCGTAGCCGCAAACGTTACAAAGCTATATCTTTAGAATCATTTTAGGTGCTAACTTAATAATGATATGAATTTGATGTTTACGTCTATTGTACACATAATGATATATGTATAACATAGTATACATATGTTCAACACAATCATGACAAAACTCAGCTTAACACAATTTTTTTGACATGACGGATTGTTTTTGTGATTCCCACCAGCACCCTAATTGCACATGATCAATCACAATCTTAATGATTTTGAAGGAAATTGCTAATGCATTGCTTCATATGTTCGAAAAGTCTGCTCAGCACGTAAATAAACGAATGAATGTTGTTGAAATGTCAAAATGAAAACCATTGCTACTGTGAGCACCTATATTACGCAGTATCAATAACAAAAGCGATCTGTCATGTAATTTAACCAGGAGAACATTGTCAAAAATAGTTTGCTAATTATCAGCTGCCGAATTAATATTGTCCAACATATTTACCACAACCAATATCTGTATTTTTCCGATGAAGTTTAACCCGGAACGTTGTTTGTTCTTGAGCAGCAAGCCATCTGTTTATGGCCAATATCGAAACTATAGTGACCGACAGTTGACGGCCCTGAATAACGCCTCTTCGGTAAATTTTTTAAATGAGGAATAAAATGTTAAAGGGCAATGACAGTTTTAACAAATTATAAATAAAAACATATAGGTACATTGTCTTTTATATAACTGAGGAATGTAAAGGTTAGCGTAGATGAGTTGGGCCGGGCCGCAATGGGATTCATTGCGAAAAATATTCCTTATACATTTTCTATGAACCAACGCACACAGGCCGTACATATCCCTTTTTTATATGAAAATGAGTTGTGCTGCGGTCCGTTCTGGCTGTAATATGCCCTTGATGGTTTAAATGCTCAAATTTACTGATGAAACCAATGACTATTTTTATTGGATTTCGCTTCGTAAAAGGCTTTGCACTAAGATAGTAAGGTCGGCCTCGGCCGGTGCTTTTGTGTCGAAGCCTTCATCTGCAGGAAACTTTAAGTTAATTCAAATGATGCTAATGTAATGAAATTGATGAGTGTAACAAAACGCAGGTCATACGTCCAGCACTCAGATAACATCGCGGTGTGAAACATTACTTATTATACAAATTTTAATGAATCAAGTAAGGCTACGCTTAGATGATTTTATCATAATAACCCTAAAGTTCTGAAGCAAATAAATACGTCACGGTTCAAGAATTTTGGTCTAAACACCAATGTTGTGATTGCGTCATTATTGTAAAAAGAAACACAAAAAGTATTACTGCGGTTACATGTTATTGGTCATTAAAGATGGTCGGATGTATATAATTAATAGTTGTAGAGCCATCCAATTGAGCTTCGACGATGAGAACCTTCGACAATGGTATGAGACGGCTTTGCAGTCACTGTACCTCATAATCTTCAAAAACAATAATTTTAAGCATTTCTAGGTATGTATGTCTATCTAGGTATGTACGAGTATTTCTAGGTATCTATGCTTTCAGTGAAAGCTTTCGAAAGAAAGAAGCAAAAAAAACTCTTCTATATAACGATATTTACTTGAAAATATTCATAGGCTTTCCCCTTTTTAGTGGGTAGGTACCTACCAGTTAAATCTGAAGAGTGGAGGCAAAACACCTACTCCTTAAAAACAAGGCTTTCCATACATTCCTAGTTTTTTCATTTCATATTATTTAGGCGTGGTTTTATAGTGCAATTTGGGATTACTGACAAACTCGTCATCTGTCGAGTATTTAATAAAAAAGGTTACTAGCTTTTACATGAAAAAAAGGGTCCGTGGCCTAGGCCCCCAGTGGTCGACGCACCTGTGGCCGACGCCCCCGATTCGATTAATTTAATTCAAAGTAATTTTTGATCAAATGTACTGTCAGGCACAAAAATTGTTTTACAAAAATATTAAATGTACTTAAATCGTAATTATATTTATAACATAGAAATGCTTTTATATTAGATGTATGTTCTGAAGTCTTTTTGATTTTTTGGATGTTTGTACATAATAAATATGCTTCTAATGGGGAAAAAGGTGTGTAAGGATAAGGTTAAGTGGCGATCTATTCTCTCTGCTATTTGATAGATAACTTTTGTTTAGCAAGGAAAAATACTTTATTAATAGGGTGAAACACTTTTCTCATTTACTGTACTAAGTGAAAAAGTACAAAAAAAAAAAGATATTAAATTAATCGTATCGGGGGCGTCGACCACAGGTGCGTCGACCACTGGGGGCCTAAGCCACGTTACGGACCCGAAAAAAAGCGCTTCATTGCAGTGAAAATCAGTTATTATATCAAGATTTTGGTACGCTTTTATTTTTGATTCCTTTTCGTAGAGCTTAAATTACGAAGTGAAAAGGTGTAGGTACCAACATTATTATGTAAGTATTTATAATTTTAGGGACGTATCTTAATATCTAATACCGGTTTCTGGTGGCTAAATAATAACCTAACTATTTAACAGCAGTTATTACAGACTGATAACAATAAGCCTGTTAAAATAATAATCAATTTTACTAAAATTAGGAAATTAAATTTTTAGCGTAAATAAAATATATAGCGTAAACATTGGCACGAAATAAACCACTCTTGATACGGCACTAGACACGCGCGGAGCGATGATATCAACAATTCAACACAAACTTTATGGTATTGTTACCAAATAGGAATTACAAATAAAGTTTAATGTTGTGAGATACTAAAATGAAAAAAAAAATCTCACGGCAAGAATGTTAATTGTTATGAATTATGTTTATAAATTATTAAAATCGAATTTATATAGAATACGTGGTTTCTTATCGCTACACTGTGTGTATTTACGACGTAGGTATCTAAACGTCCAATAGACAAAAAATAATAAAGTAACGTGTTTTGCTAGTTTTATTCAAACTAAACAAATTAATTAACATGTTTTTTATATATTTTTTGTTGAAATGACAGAATTAATATTTCATTTACGTGCGAGATTATATTTACGTAGCTTAGGTTACGTATGCTATTTGAATTGGTTATTTTTTTCATGGAATCTTCTAAGAAAACAGTAAATTATAGTCAAGAAAAAAAAAACACTTAAATAAGGATGGAAAAGTGATTAATTGTTTTATCCATCGACAACTTAAGTAGGTATCTTTAAGATTTTTAAATCGAAGTGTTTAGACGAAATTCTAGTAGACGTATCTAAGTTCCCGTGGGATATTTTCCAACCTCCACGCAGGTGAAGCGGCAGGCAAAAGTTACACATATATATTCAGCAGGATAGAAAAAATAAAGAAAAAATAATTTACCTGCCCATAAAGGTTTTCTGCTTCCCCTTGTGCCAGACGGTAACTTCCAGGTTATTGTCATCGTACAAGTAGAGGTTGAATCGCTCACACCACGACGTTTTTGACTTTGACAGCTGCTTCGATTTGTGACCTTCGCTGCCCAGCCTGTTTGGAGACAATAAAAAAAAAAATAATGGCATGAAGACATGTAATCAACAAGCTTGCTTGTTCTTACTTAGATCTGCGCAGATTGTAGGCGTTCTATTTGAAACATCGATTATATATAATTAATAATGGAATTGAAAATAATTTGATTGAATATTCAAGGGCTTTTTATGAAATATAAAAAAAAGAAATAGGTAGGTAAGTAATGCCTTGGGTAGTAGGTACGCATACATATTTAATTTTCCTCTTAAAGCTTTGATTCTTACGAAAATATGAAACGCGAGCTTTCATCTCCAACGTTTGTAAAATACCCACGCTGTATTTCATTTCTTCTAAAATACTTGGGACTGGTTGTGTCTATATTTTTATAGAGTACAAGGATTAATAATATTATTATTAGAAGCCTGTTGTCCCACTCCAGGGCAAGGGCCTCTCTTCCCTCTTTCCACTATCCCCGGCTGTTTGTAGCCCAATCCTTTAAGAAGGAGTCCAGCTCATCCCACCATCTCTTTCTGGGCCTGCCGCGCTGTCGTTTCCTGCTATTGCGGATCCACTGAATGGTGGCTTTTGCGAAGGTATTACTGTTCCGACATGCGACAGATATGGCCAGCCCAGTTCAACTTTAGTTCAGCAGATGTGCGGCCAGCGTCCGCTATTTGTGTTTTGGAACGAAGTATAGAGTGAGTTGTGAGTGTTAAACTCACAAGGATTTATGTATCTTTAAAGTCTCTGAGTATTGGCATACACCAGGTCCTCTAAACTATTCGTTTACTTTAAAATCCAAAATATATATTTGTTACATAAATTATACAGTGTGGCGATTAGGCACATTTATTGAAACCTACATTACGTATTTTAAACATACACGAATAAAATAATTAGTAACAAATAGCGTTCTAGCCCTTTTTTTTTCGTTTGAGTATTTAACAACGTTAAACTTAATTTGCGATTATTTGGTAACAATACCGTAAAGTTTGTTTTTTGTGGATTCGGTAGTGGCAATTTCGAAACTATTTATTTTGTTTGAAACAGTTTTCTGTTTAGTAAAATTTTTTATTTTAACATAATAATAACAACTTGGTAGGTACCATACTTAACTTACAAGTTGTTACCGCTGTAGGTACCTACCATTTAATGTGGTA
The DNA here is from genome assembly GCA_916614155.1 of Mesoligia furuncula. NCBI lineage: Eukaryota > Metazoa > Arthropoda > Insecta > Lepidoptera > Noctuidae > Mesoligia > Mesoligia furuncula. Next base: position 15,862,033 of record OU744793.1, on the reverse strand, counting down.
ACATATTCGCCACTCTGTATCATTTCAGCCGAAATACGTCCACTGCTGGACATAGGCCTCCCCCAAAGGGGGGGGGGGGTTTGCCACAATCTCCACGCTTGGCAGGCGGGTTGGCAGTCTAGTATGGTGGTGGAATGCATAGAGAACGCTGGTGCCCATTCTCCGGTACGATCCTTAGTCGCCTTTTACGACACCCACGGGAAGTATGGGGTGGTGCTATTCTTTAAGTCCGGCTCCACACAGACAGCCACTCTGTATAATCAGCATTATTTCAGAATTTATTATTATTATAGATTGATAAAGAACCTACTTAATTTTTATTTTGAGTATATCGTAATGCTAGGCTTTGAAGTATTTTTTCACGTCAATAAATTGTTAATCCATTTTTATTTTACAAAAGAGAGCTGTCAGAGCCATTTAAAATCTACGTTGCAACGAATCTCTTAAGGAACTATTTAAAAAGATTAATATCATAACCAACCTTGCCAAATATTATGTAGGCATGTAAGAAAAAATCAAAATCTTTTTAATAAAAAAAAATACGTGATAGACATAATTTAAATACTAGAAGTAAGATAAATTAGATCAACCTTTTTTCAGATCATCTAAAGTACATACATCTTTTATGGGGTACTGTATTAAATGCTACAACAAAATATCTTGTGACATATTGCACTTAAATGAAAGAAAATTTAAAACTCATTAAAAGTACACTTTGTAAACAAGGATATTATAGAGGATTACATCCAAGATAAGAGTGCTTGGAAACATGCTGGTCCTGCTCCATAGGACAATAAGTCTAGACAAAATCGGTTGTTAATGTAATTTATATTTTTAAAAGTTTATGACATTGATTTTACAATCTGTGCCTACAGTAACTCACACACTTGTTAAAATTCTAGGAAAATCATCTAATTTTACAATATTTTTAAATAATTTGTAAATATGTGAGTAATATCTATCACATAATTGATTGGTCATTGTTTCATTTTTAATTCTTTTTACCTTTTGTGGTGGACTAATTTTATTCTAGGTGCATCGTCTTCACATATAATTATATAATGAATGTATACAAAAACTTGTAAAACATTTTAAAAGAGTAACGGTGTTGTTTCTTGCCCATTCTTCTCCATACGAACACTACCTTTTGGAAGGGGCGACTAGAATCAATTATATTTTATTGTAATTTTTTTGACGTTCAAAAGTGCCTTTATTGTGCCTGTTTGAAATAAATGATTTGACTTTGACTTTATAAACTTGGAGTAATCATAGGTACCTACCTAATTTAAAAATATCTTGCTTTTTCTTTTTTTTTTTACTAAATAATAATAATTTCTTGCAAAGATAACTAAAATCTCGGTAGGTTTGTACCGACTATAAAAAAATAAATTTCAGAGTATTACGGGCAGTATGCTACGCAAGAAGCTGCCACACAAAAACTCGTTCGGAAAACCGTTTTTTATTACTTATTTGTCGAAATAAGAATAATTTATTTTTGTATTCGAGAACAGCTTTCAAAAACCAGAAGGGCTTGTAAAGGGTAACTACTCCAAGATACAGTAAAAAAAAGAGAAAAAGTTGTGTTAAAAAATAGATCCTAAATGAATAGCACTGCATTGGTAGGTTTGTGTGGAATTACCATACGCACTTAAATTAATGCTAAAATAATAATGAATATTAAAACAATAATACCTTTATATAAACAAGTTTTTGTGGGTGGTAGCTCCGTAAGATTTCCGCAGTTTTTTTTGTATAAAATTAATGAATAATTTAAAGTTTAAGGTAGGTACAGTAATGATACGGACATTTAAATATGTAATGCAGAATTCGGTTCGTTTACTTTATGAAGAACATACCTGAATTTACAATATAGTCCATTGGCACTGCCGCTCGGCGTATCTTTGGCATCAATCAAAACGACGTTCACGATAGACTTCCATGACTTCTTGAGAATGTCGAATTTCCTGTTTTTCCAAACATACTGCCAGACAAAAGAAAAACAAACATAAATACCTAAGGTCAAGGTTTATACTTATTGTTTCAGCTGGGAAGAAATGGCGTAACATACTCCTCAGCAACACGTCTTTGCCTTTATACTAATTTGATGTGTACGATAATAAAGAAAATTAAAAAAAAAACATTAGTGCCCTTTTCACACAGTACCTACTACCCCAGTAACAAAGTACTCATCATCTCTATTTCTAAATTACAAAACGCATTACATACCTACCGTTGTTATCCCAATATCATCCATGAGCGAAAATATTTTCTTGAACGTCAATAAAGTTACTTTTAAGAGGAAAATTTTCAGTTGAATTTATTGTTCATGTCACTATACATAGTACGGCTGACATCCGCCTATGCTAAACATACTACGTCGTCTAAAAAATACCGAATATTTAGAAAACATTCGTGAATTCAGCGTTTGAAAGTGAAGACTTTAATTAAACGTTTATAATGTAAGTGCATGGTGCATCGACACGCAAATTATTATCTATCTTGAATTCAGTACATGACTACACCAGCCAGCGTAAAAATTTTTGTCTGTTATTAATAAAAGAAAAGACTGTTTCATACAAAGTCAATCTAAACCGACGAAAATTTCGTGTGTATTTTTATGTATTTTTGATGTTTAAAGGATATTGTTATTTCTGTTTTAGTGGTTATGACATCTTGAACGAGTTAAATCTTATAAAACAAAATCTCAAAATTATGTCAAATGTATAAATATAAATATATAAATCAGTTTAAGATTACAAATCATCAAAGTTTGATTGAATGTTGATGAAGCAGTATTTCTCAATATTGCAATGTAATCAAAACAAAACAATGCAAGCTAATATTACACAATACGTACCCACCTTCTGAACTTTTTTTCCGTGGTCTCTGAGAATGGTCAGCCCACTGCCAATGCGGTCCATGAACTCTGAAGAGACAACAAGCGCGGTGGGCGCCAGCGGGTCCATCACCAAACCGTCAGGAATTGCGAGCGACCTGCAGGTGAACACACACTCATCAACAACTAGTAGGACACTCATCATCATCATCATTAACAACAACCACTTAAAAGTTGTAATAATAATCACGGTCGATCCAAAACTTTGCAAATCAAATTTTATTTAATCACGTTTGTATAAATTCGAATACGCTAATAATTGATTCCGTATAGTTCGTTATTTAAGTGTATTCAATTAATGTGTTTAATTTTAATTGATAATTTAATTAAATGAAATAACAACCCTTATAATAACGTGCTGAGCGCACTGTGAAGATGCGTGCTTTACGCGCGACGCGTGCTGATGTACTCTGCTCCCATGTAAAATACTCGTTTTGGCTGACTGATCCGCGCTTCACAAGCAGGACCAAGCTTCCAAATTATAATCCTTACATGCCGTTATGTACACTTTGTTAAGTATTTCACTTATATGGCAGCTACGCAATGGAATATGCAGCGTATTGGGAAGTGGGTCTGTGAGTTTTGGTTTTTGATTTGTGACGTGTTTGGTGTACAGTCCGTTATTCATTTGTTTGTTAACTTCACAGTGATGGAATATTACCACCCGGCTTCTGTATTGAGAATTTGAAGTTTAGAAGAATCTACTTTAGCATTGCTAAGGGGATTCCTTCAATGTAGCCGGCAAAATTAAAAATTGTTTAGAAGAGAAAGTTTTAATTTCGCGGTATGGGTACGCTTCTAAGGCCTTAGACGCCATCTCCTCGAGCGAGAAATTCGCAGCGATAGTCTCCCCGTGCCATCAAATTCAATAGAAACTCTATGAACTATGATAACTATCGCCGCGATTTTCTCACCCATGTTGACGGCGCCTTAGGTTATGCTAGAGATTGACAAGGTCTCAACTAGTAATGATCAATTCGGAAACTGGGTAAATATGCACTTATAAGCACTAGTATAATTTATTCATTCTTAACTTTTCAAAGTGTGTACCGCAAGGCTTAGCAAGTCATGGTGTCGTAACGGGACTAGACAGCATAATGCCTTTTGTTTGATAATATACTTAACACACTTTTGTCAAATACATGCCGATTACTGTTTTTGCTTAAGGAGATTTTTTGTTTCAAGAATATCCCACTTACATAAATTTACTTATGTAGGTAAATAGTTACTTACTCATTGGTAAACTACTGTGCATTTGAAGTTCTTGTGAAACTTTCAAGCCTGAATAATAACTTCCTATTTATAATATTTAGTATCAAGTGCGAGTTTCCATTTTCGTTTTAAGATTATTTTACAATATTTTTTCTGCATTGCAAAATGCAATACCTATTTTTTGTACATAGGTACCTAAGTATGTAGTTACTCACTTATTAACAAAGAAAACATCAAGCCGTTGAACTTTGTTGCAAATCTATACTAATATTATGAAGAGATAAAGTGTGTGAGGTTGTATGGGGTAATCTTCGGAACTACTGATTCGATCCCGAAAATTCTTTCACTAATGAGAAGGTACATTATCCCTGAGTGTCATAGGCTATGTTTTATGTTAAAACAAGAAAATTCACGTGAACGAAGTCGCGGGCAGATGCTAGTATAAAATATAATTTTACGCGCCTCAATTTGATATTGTATTAATTTTAGGGGTAGATAAAGATCTCTACTCTATTTTCATCCGAAACTACGTCTAAAATTTGACATTGTAGGGTTGTTACATATGCCTAGTAGCCTAAAGCAGAAGCAAACTTCTTCAAAGCCCGTACTATACCATATTCATACCAATAGATAAGCGTTCATCATCATCATCATTTCAGCCGAAAGACGCCCACTGCTGGACAAAGGCCTCCCCCAAAAGGGGGGGGGGGGGGGTTTGCCATAATCGCCACGCTTGGCAGGCGGATTGGCGATCGCAGTATGGTATGGTGGTGGAATGCATAGAGAACGCTGCTGCCCATTCTCCGGTACGCCCCTTAGTCGCCTTTTACGACACCCACGGGAAGTATGGGGTGGTGCTATTCTTTAAGTCCGGCACCACACAGACAGATAAGCGTTCTTTTCTATGTAATTATTTTGAAGATGTGCTACTATCTAGGTCTCACGGTGAAGATGTTGAAGATGTGCAACTATCTAGGTCTCATAGTGCTACTACTATCTAGGTTTTACGGTAAACTTTTTAAGAAGAATAACAATAAGTATTTAACGGTAACATGATACGGCTATTTATTACATCAATGTTAATAACTTAGTTTAATTTTACTTTTTACTGTGTATTTATTTCATTTACACTATCGTTTTATGTTTATGAATTTATATACATGTATTAAAAATAAATGAATGCTTAAAAAAGTTTAATTTTATACTTAATAACATTTAAATAAGGTGTCGGAGTTGATTAGTGAATAGAAGCCTTAACGTAACAAATTGATGTAAGCAGAAACTATTACTATTCAGTAGGTATTATCATTTATTTATTAAGTGGGTATTACACCATGTTCTCTATAATCAATAGAAGAATGCTATTATCATCATCTTGCACACTACTTTGTCAGAAAATGGAAATAATTCGATTATAACTTCAAATATCCTTATATAGAGTTATGTGGTAAAATGGTCTTTAACATATAAAACCTGCTTCGTTCCAGCTAATATTGAGTCAGGCACTCGGGTGTGTGACGTCAATCCGTTCGTGGGATATTACCGGCGCGGGCGCACGCAGCCATTATGATCATCTTTGGAACTTTTAGAAGATACTAATATGTTTTAAATTGCCAGTATTTTAATGGAATTCTATCTTTATTTTTTCTCAATTATATTCTGAACAAGTCACGATTAACCACTAATTCTTTGCAAGTCATCTTAAAAAACCTATGTAGGTATGTACCTGCTTATTTGTACAAAATAAATGTTTGGGAATTTAACTTTGACGTGTGGTCAACCAGAGGCACAGTCAAGTTGATTTTCATAAGGGGTCGTTAATAAAGCACAGCGGTAGTTAAGCGGTTAAGGCCAAGTTTAGGTTTTAAAAGTTCGTGATACGCGCCATAAGACAGAGAACCATTTCATGCACATTTTCCTACTTAACTTTTCGTGGAAATTGGTATAGGTAATATATCAACCTGTATCTATTGCAGCTTTCAATATACCGGTAAATAGTGTTTCATCTAATCTGCGGTTAACCTATTTCCGTACTAGGCACTTACTCGAGCTATAAATTGTAAAAGGCTCAAATTGAACTGCGAATCGAATTCACAACTTGATAATTCAATTGATTTAACATGATTTCCCTTTTTTTTTAACGAGTGTGTTAAGATTCCCTATTGTTATAAATCTTGACTTCCCCAATTTGATTCGTAAAGCAGGTAGCTGTCACTTTATAATTGAACCATTGTCTTCCTCGCGATTGACCTTAGAGAGCTGATTTACATGTTGGGGAAAATCTGCCAACCAGGGCTACACACGTGCCGCGTATTTATGACTAGACATGTTCAATGGAAAGGTTTTAGTGATATTTATTTTTACTTAAATCTTTTTCTGTTCCGGTTTACTATTTAAAACATAAATGATTAAGTAGGTAGATATCGGTGGCACAGTCGGAAGTTCGCAAGCTAATTTAGCGAATTTTTTGCTTCCGGTAAACAAAGTTTTAAAAATAAATCATATATTATGATATAAATAACATATATTATGATATATTATGTCATAGTTTACTAAAATAAATGATTAGATCAAAAATACCCGTAAGTAAAATTAGATGGAATAACTAAATAAAATAAAATAAATAAATTACAAAAACTCAATATTTACATACCGAAGCAAAAAGCACACTCACATCACAGGAAGAACACAAAATTTCGGATGAGCGCACTCTAAAATTATTTCACCTAAACTTGAACTAGATTACTGAGGCGAAGGCTCTTAACGTGACAAGAAAACTTTGAACACAGCGCGCACACCAACAGAGTGATCGAAAATGAAGAAAAACACGTTGGACTTGAATCGAATCGAATAAAACTTACACAAAAATATGGTTCAAAGAGTCACACCACCTCCTTGACATGAGGAAGCTATGCTCTGCCATCGACAATCACCTCACAGATTAACAGGAAGACTAAACTGCGATTAGAAGCACGTAACTATAATTTAACAGTGCCCTTGGTATCGGTTTTTGTCAATTGTTCATTGAACCATTCGCTCAAAGTTATCTCAGATCGCGAGGACAGTCGGCACGACCGTTATGTATATGGTCCAATACATAATAAGCTTAGAATGAAGATTGTTTGGTTGAGATCCGACATTTGCTCTTTGTACTTTTGATCGCGACGTGAAATTATAGCTGTGTGCTAACGACGTGTCATTAATTTTCAGAGCTTTAATTTATTGACAGATGTCCGTATAGATGCATTAAAGATTCTTATTCTTTTTTTTGTTAGCCTATACTTTCCCACTGCTGGGCAAAGGTCTACCCCAAATCCTTCCAGGAACTCTTTTCTCTTTTTTTAAGAAACTTATTCTTAATCATTTGAAATTGCATCGAGATGGACCATGATGCCAAACCCGGGATTTAAAGGGTCAGGAGGGTATAAAAGTAACATCTATCTCCCAACTTATATTATATTGTGTAATCTTAATGATTTTAAGTTATAGGAATTTAAAATCATTAAGATTTATGTTAAAATCGATATTTCGACTTAAGCCTTTTGCCTGATCATATCAATGAAATCTATTAATAAATCTAGGAAGCTATTATAAACATTAAATTAGCTTTAAAAACACGTTTAGCTAGAAACCTAATTAAACATTATAACTTTGTCCAGTTCAGCGTCACATTATGGCTACAAACACAACCCAAGTGCGTTCCTACGAAATTTCTTGGAAAACATACTTAACATCATAATTTGGTTATCATATCATGATATTCCAGACTAGGGTACGACTACACAGCGCTAGCGCAACACGTCTACTTTTGCAAATGATTATGTCCCATGGGAATATCATATCTTGCAAGGAAGCAGTCCGTTCCATAGGGGATTTACACAGCTGCATGCGAACTTGAATATGTAGTATCTATGTAATCATAACATAATGGGGATTGCTTGGTTCAAAGGCATGAAGGCAAATACAAGTCGTAATATTTGAATTACATTGTGTACTATTGACTTGTTTTACTTGACATTGAGTGCACAAAAGGCGAACTGAAGATTTCAACGAAAAAATTTAGTCAAAGGACATTCCAGATTTTGACTACGACTGTTTTACGTGGCACTTTTACGTTCCAAAATTAACCCTGCCTTTGTTGTCAGTGTCAGGTAAAAACAAATCACGACCACGTCATGTCAAGCTGTCATGCTTCACGTAAACAATTTGTTGACTGCTTGAACCCTATGTTTAACTTTTTTGTTGTAATGACACTTCAAGCATTATTGTTTTTGCATTGCCATTGTTCAGATTTTTTTTTTGTTACTTGGGTTTACCTCAGGGGTCAAGGTACAATGATCGATCGGTAGGTAAAATTACCGATATTTTTTTTTTTTTTCAAACTGGTCCTAAATATTTTAATTAATTTTAATTAGGTACGGTATAGCTTTAGTCAATGAACAAGTTTAAACTACTCCTGTCAAATGAACTAACTTCAACTCGAGAATAACTTAAGCATTACTTGCTATAACGAACAACAGCTTTTTTGCAAGACAGCAAAGCACGTTTGGAATAAGGAAAATCATTTTAATTCAGATTCGACGTCCGCCATTGAAATGTTTTTTTCAATGAAATATTCGTGATAGGTACCTATAAGTATACGACTAATAAATCAAGTTAATATGTATAGTAATTAACTAAAGTAAAGTAATTCGGTTGTTTATTTTTTATGTTTGTTACCTCAAGACTCCGTCATTTATAAACCGATTTGAAAATTCTTTTCTCTTAGGGTGGTCCTATACAAATTTGGCCTAAATTCCGGTCAGTGGTTTTAAGTTAGCTTCAATAATAAGTAATTTTTCCATTTTATAGTGTGTGTTGATGATGTTGAAGTAACTTTTTGTCACTGATACTCAGCTATTTAGCAAGTGGTGATATACGCATTTGTATGGGGTAGGTACCACAACAAAAGATAAAATAAAACTTTTTTACAAAAAAGTTAACAACCGACTTCCAAAACACCACTACAAAGTAAAAAATTACTTTAATTCCGGAATTTGGTGGCAAGAAACGAAAATACAAAACAGAAGACACAGACTTCTGAAATTAAAGTTATTTTTCACTTTGTAGTGTTGTTTTGGAAGTTAGTTGACATTTTTTATGTCAGGAATTTCCTACACAAACTTTGAAATGCCTATTCTTCTCTTTATGGTTTGACTTTTGAATAATTATTTCATAGTGGAGGGTTGGTTTGAGCTGGCGCGGGAAAACAGTTCCTGGAAGGACTTGGGGAGGCCCAACTTGCACTTTGTAGTGTTTTTCTTTGGAAGTCGGTAGTTTTCTTGTAAAAAAATTTACAAGATTAAAATTGTATTGGTGAAGTCGTTCAAATGTTTCAAATGGCAAAATACACGTTATATAGAAGCGTCACGGCAATTTTTCTAAAAGATTAATAGCCGAGAAGTTCCGTCCAAACGGTGGATTATTTGATTACATCACCTCGGTGTTAAAAAGACACAATTAATAGGTTCAATTAATCTTCAATAATATTCAATTAATATTCAACTAAAACTTTTAAATTTTTTACTTTTCCTATTGCGATGTTATGAGGTAGGTAACTGAGACTGCTGCTGCGTCATATACAATAGAAAAAATACAGTTTCTATAATGGAACTCACATTAATAAGACCTTACAATTATGAAATTGGCGTTTCGTCGAACTGGCCACTTTGATCTCAAATATCTTGTTTCGATAGGAATTCCATTCTGAAGAATTTAATGAGGTAACATTAATTCCTTCAGAATAATGACACCTCATTAATTTTTAAAAGTGCATAAATAACAATGGTATTATACTTTGATTGATTAAATATATAATTACATTTAAAAAAAATCGTTTTGTTTATAAAACGTCAATTTCGTATTTAAGCCCCGCGTGGTAGGTTACGACCTACTCTCTCATTGAAAGGAGGCCTGTATCCCAGCAGTGGGAACATTATAGGCTGATTATGTTGAATGCAACTTCCGAGTAAATCAGAATTAAACAAAATCCACAAGAAATTCCTCATTCCACCGGCCCCCTTCTACCTTCGGTCATCCGGACGCACTGCAAGTTACCTTCCCTGCCTAGTTGCTATTCCACCAATTCGCGCACTAAGCGTTTTCAAATGTCTTTTATAATGGGCACAGCAAAAGTGTGGAACTCTTTGACTGCGTCTGTGTTTCCGAGCGCATACAACCCGAATCTCTTCAAAGTAAGAGTGAACAGGCTTCTTCTGGGTAAGCTCACTCCATCGTCGACTTTGTCTCTATCACCTCTGACCTAGACTAGAGTCAAGAGCAAACCCATTTCAAATAAAAAAAAAAAAAAATCTTACCTTAGTCAGAATTAAAGTCCAAAGCTTGTAGGTAAGTTATCGAACCTTAATACTTTGGACTTTGTTCGCCAATAGACAAATAATCACGACATAGCTAAAAACCTTTTTCTTATATATATTTTTTATGACTACCTACAACTCTACTAACGACTAATAGGTACTAATATGTAGTCATAGTTTGGGCAATGGAAAATTTGTGTACATATTATAAATTAAATGTCTGTCTGTTTGATCACCGCGTTGTTCTACTAAACGGCGCAAAGGATTTTGATGCAGTTTTCACCATGATTTAGAGAATTTATTCCGGAAGATTTATGTGTATAATACAAAGCTTCTACCCGCGATTTCATCCGCGCTGAATTTCTTGTTTCTTGTATTTGTACTTACGTCGTTTTCGCTCGGTTTCTAAGGATCCTGGTATGATCTTACATAGCCTTCCTCAAGAATTGGGCTGTCAAATACAAAAAGAATTATTCAAATCCGACTGGTAGTTCCAGAGATTAGCGCGTTCAAACTCTTTAGCTTTATTATTAGTCATTAGTAATACATCATCATCATCATCATTTCAGCCGAAAGACGGCCACAGCTGGACATAGGCCTCCCCCAAAAGGGGAGGGGTTTGCCATAATCGCCACGCTTGGCAGGCGGGTTGGCGATCGCAGTATGGTATGGTGGTGGAATGCATAGAGAACGCTGCTGCCCATTCTCCGGTACGCCCCTTAGTCGCCTTTTACGACACCCACGGGAAGTACGGGAAGTATGTAGGTATGTTAGTAATACGTGTAGTTATAATAAAGCATTATCTATGTTTTGTCAAGCCGTAAAAACCGTGCGAAACAGGGGCGAATCGCTAGTTAAGTATAATTCCTTGAATAACATTGACGTATGTCTCGCCTCTTAATTTTTCCCATTTTTTGTTTTATTCTTGCAATAAATGTCTTTGATGTAACAGCATTAGTTAAATTAGGTAGAGTTTTATCAAACAAGGGCTCGTGGGGTCGTGGCTAAGTAACAGTCGCACGGTTTGATCATAAATTTTAATAGCTACGCTTGCCGCAGTCTGTGGATGGGCGATCATCCATTATGTATCGAGACTCCTCTGTGCCTCGGATTTGGTCTCGGCTGTCATTCGTAAATCTTTGACAGTCGATAATATAGGTAGTCAGAAGCCCAAAAGTCAACTTAGAGCTGACTTTTCCAACGCCTGATAACTAAGATTAGGAGGAATAATTTTGAATTTTTGACAGTTCTTCCATACAAAAACTGTCAGACGTCAATTTTATTCCACGAATAAAAATAATCGGTCGATTGAAAAATCAGCCCTAAATCAAACTAATTGTCCATTTATCTCTGTTTTACTCTGCTATTAAATAAGCGAATCCTGTTTACAGACAAAAAGTCATGACCCTGAATGACTTTTTATAAGTTCAACTCCAGTTTTATAATCTATGGTTAATAGACATCATTTAATTGATTGTAACAACATACTATTAAGAATTTATTATGACGTGGGAAGGAACAGAATACTAACTGTTTTATTATTTCTATAGCACCTATGTTTTGGTGTCTGTACTCACGTAACTTGGGAGAGGCCTATGTCCAGACTGCTATTGGCTGAATTAGTGTTGATGATGATACCTACCTATGTATTTGTTTTGCAATGAAACCTTTTTTTTTTGGGAAATCCTCCCTTTGTTTGGGTAGAATGGACCGTGATGTTAAACTTCTACTGACTAAAGGTCAACGCTGGCGTACATATACCTGCCGGGTCAGCGGGATTGTCCGAAAAGGTTACCGCTGGCCCGGAACATAAAGGGCTAAGGGAGGAACATGAGTGGGTTTTAGTCAGTAAGAGTCTGACACTCCCTTCCGCTCCACCCAGAGCGGGAGGGGTCAGGGGATTTCCCATCCGCAAAAAAAAAAGACGTACATAATTATGACGACTATACGGTATCGCCTCAACTAAAGCCATTCAGGATTCTTTCTATGAAACTCCACACTGCTCTCGCACATGAGTTTGTGTCGTAATTTCTTAGGAGAAGAAGAGAAGAGAGAAGTACTTAGATAGGAAATGTCGACGCCATTTAGCTTATTTTTTAATATCCTATTTGCAGAATAAACAATTTCATTTAAATTACTTATTAGCATCGTAACGGCATCGTGTCGGCCCACGCAGTGTTTATATACGTGCGCGTTGACCTTAAAACCACACAGCGCCGGCGCACCGATGTGCAGGTTTACTGTTAAACAACGGCTTTAAGTAATCTGTAACTGTTGTTAAACTCTACGAGGACATCTCCTTCACCTTGTCTTGAATTGAGCAACTTTGCCAAAAGTACTTACACACATTTCGTTTTAAATTTAAGGGGAATAGCCGAGATTGATAATTAACCATAATCAACATTTCTACAACAATTAAAATTAAATTACCCGTCTTGCCTTAATTTTTATTTAAATACTCGTTTTTTGATCCCAAGATGGAATGGCTTCCGTGATTGAGAACAAACACAAGGACAACAAAACTGACGTTGCATTCTTTCTGACGTCAATTCTTGGTAAAAGTAATGAGAGGAAATATTTAAAGGTACAAGCTAGGTACAAGGTTTAAAGTCGACATTTCTAGAAATTATCCTTGAGTAGGTCGAAAGTTCACCAGAGATACAGCAATGATAAACAACAAAGAAATGTCACATATATTTTTTCGATATTTCTTTGATTGTTGCAATTATATTTTGCTACTGGCATCGACATTGACAGTAAAAGGTTAGAGGAACATTAGCGATATTTTTCTTGTAATGACATTTGTTTCCGGAAAGGTATTGAAATTAACTCTCTATAAAATTTAATCACTTTCACTACAGCAACAGTTCCTAGTACGTGATAACACTCCGTAGACGCGCCTAACGTAGCTTAGACGCTGCGTAGGCGGCTATTCGGCGTAGGCGCCTACGCAGCGTCTACGTCGGCTGCGTAGGCGCCTACGCCGCGTAGCCGCCTACGGCACTTCGGCACGGCGCCTACGGTACGACACTCGCTGCTGTAATTTCGTCAGCCGAAGCAATAGTACCTACTATATTGTATACGTACCTAAGTATGTAAATTTATTATCAAATCAAATCACTTATTTCAAATAAATATCCAAATAAATAAAATCAAAATAAAATCGCAAACTTATAAAATTAAACGATGAATGATTTATGATCTGGTTTGGTATTGGTAAAATTATTATCTTTGTCTTTTTGTTTGGGTGACGAGTGTATTGTAAAGCATGGGCTTCTTTGATTTTTATATCTATATTTTCTTTTATGTCATTTAATATTTTTTAAGGGATATTTCCGTATATTTTTACTAGAAAAATTGTTCTGCGACGATGTAAGACCCTAATTAATACAATGTAAAAGGAAACTCCTAATTAAATCAAGGTAAACCTTGAATCGAATTTAATCATTGGTACATAATATTAGGATATTGTTACCTTTAAACCCAATTATGAATGATTGATTCAAAACCACAACCATTGATACAGTGAGACCATAGCAATAAAATATGGTTTACAATCGAAAGGTGACGACACTATAAACATTATTAATATTATTTATATGTAAGCAGTGTCGTCACCAATTACTGAATACGTATCTTATTGGTCACTACAAGTGTAATGATGACAAATTATAATCATAATATTGACAGTTATCTGAATAGCTGGCTATTTAGCACGTAGCGGCGTATTTATCTCTTGTTATATCTCCAAACTAAAGCGTTTAAGGTCCAAGACTACGTAATTACCTGCCTGGTATCGGTATTTAGAAACATGTGCCCTGATAAGAGTTAATCAGCTATCAGCTTGATTATTACGTCACTACTGTTTCGTAATAATTAATTAAATATCGTTATCGCATAAGCAGGATACAAAGGTCTAAAAAGTTACTTAAGAACATAATTTTCGAAATGTCTTATTTAAAAAAAGATAACTGGAAATCTCTGTTTCTATGGAACATTTAAAATCGGTCTAATTTGGCTGTAACATTATTTTTCGTATCCTGCTTATGCTTATGAAGTTTCATAAAAATCTGTTTAATGATTTCGAAAAACAAGGGCTTGAAAGTTTGTATGAAATGCCGTACGGCGTAAACGCTCTTAAGTCAAAGCTCTTTAGTCAAAGGCAAAAATAGTTAAATGTACAAACTGAGGTATGAACACACGTCATTTATCAAAACTTTTTTAAGTATTGATAGATACGTACACATATCTAACAATTTCAAAAGATAGTTTAGCAGATTTTTTTTTTGCCATTCGTAATGAACCTGTTATTTTTGCCCTTCACGCAACATGCTCAAAGTACTCATGGGAATATGGGGTACCTACTTATGGGAAATTATAACAAAGCGACATTTTAATTAATGGTTTGTTTTGGACATTTCATGGCATTTTTTCTACATTCCATACATTAGGTAGGTATATGTATGTATTTAGTTCCGTATTTCCATGCGTATTTTAAATAATAATAATAATAGTAATTTATCTTTATTTCAGACATACGTCCATACATTTTTACAAAGAAAGTATTAATAGGGTTGTTAATAGTACTTACACACAAAAAAAATAAAACAAAATAAAAAGGTGTTAGTACCTAATAAACAAATAATTACTAACACCAAGAGATCTAATCGCAATCTTTTCTCAGCGATAATTAATGTCAAAAGCTTGTCGAAATGTAGGGAAATTTAGATGTATTTTTGATATATTAAGACTGAGATTAGTATACGAACGTTCGAGTTATCCCTTTGATGTTTATTATTGCTTTGGCTACAAAACAAAAGAATTGGAGTGTTATGAATTCTGTAATATCTATAAAAATCCATAACCCTATGTAGTTACCCTCTTACTAATAAACGTTATATAGCGTATGAACCTATAGGTACACAACGCTTTGTCTTCTTCTTTCGAAAGTCAAATTACTGACGACTGTAAGAGAGAAATCGGTGTTTATCTATTCATCTGATATAATAAGTTTATTAGTAAGGGGGCTTATGTATAACAAGATACGTGTTAGATCCACTTCTTCAGGCTAGGCTATTATAGCGCTTAGGGCCTTACTCAAATATAGCCAGCCTTGGAAACTTCTTTCTTACCTACTGAACAGTAAACGTTTGCAGGCTTACAATTCCCTAGCTCTTTGAACTAATTACTTACAAGGTTTTTTTTGTATTTGTTCTTTGTAATCCATTGGGGATTTTATTCATTCTAGTGCTAACATGAATCATATTGAATTACAGACCAATTATACCTTACATTGTTTATTGATTCATGCTAGGAAAGATAAATCCCCATCAAATAAATCAGCTCTGGTAGGTATTTCCCTGAACGTGGGATTATTTTTTTAATTAACTCGTGTATCTGCTTAATAACGGTTAAGTTAATAGAAACAATATTAGGTAATTAGTGTTAGGTATTCTTTGAACATGTTTTATATCCCTGTTTTTATCCTTTTTAATAATAATAATAATCTTTATTTCAAAAAGCCAAGTACAATTTGTCCATCTCAATCAAGCATAAAAAAAAAACAATGAAGTACAACGCTATGCATTATTTGAGACAGAGTGAACAGAGTGAGTTTTTCATGGGATGTACTATATGTCACGGCTAATAGCCGAAGTGCGGCTACACCTAGTTTTAGCCGGGTACAACTAGGTGCAGCCGGCCACATGCGGTTCGTGTGTACTTCAGGTGACATCGGTTGCATGGTTGCAGTCGGACGATAGGCGACGTAGGAAGCATGAGCGAGTGAAGGGCACCCCGAGGTAATGTTTGGTTAGGTTACTTTAAACCCTTTACACAGAAATAGGAGCCCCGCGAAGCGGGTTTCCGTCGACATAGGATGCACCTAGTTGTACCCGGCTAAAACTAGGTGTAGCCGCACTTAGGCTATTAGCCGTAACATATACACCTCTGGGTAAAAAGGCGTGATTTATGTTATTATAAACAAAGGTCATTTTGTAGACATTATTGGTTGCGTCTATGCTAACAATGGGCTACAGCAATGTTTTAAATTGAGGTGTAGAATTGGATGGAAGCCTGAATTTCATGACAGTTGCTCCAAACAAATTTTTGTTCGCAGGTGTTCAGGTGATCTCTGCAATTCAGGGCACCAATAGATACTTAAAGACATTTAAATATAGTATCTTAAATCTTTTTGTTAAAACTTAAGGGAAAGGGGTTAACCTAGGTTCGTATAGTATCTTATCATTAATCTTTTTGTCAAAAGAGAAAGGGTTTAGCGTACGTTTCTTTTCTTATTTATTAATAAGATATAGATGTACGTCACAGACAAATACCTACATAGATTCTAGATTATTATAACGGCAAGTCGACATGTTCTACTTAAACTGGTTTACGGTCATTTCTATAGGGGAATTTTGTTTAGCCGTGGAATAATACCGTGATATGACCAATTTAATTGATTGTTGGTTGGTATAATTATAGAATGTCGTAATTGAATGCAATTCCCAATAGTTTTACAGTTTGAAAACAACTTTTTGCACCCTGTGTGTGTAATTTGAGTATAAGGTTCAAAGTTGATTGAGTACGAGGTTTTTGACTACGTTGTATGTGTATATTTCATGTCTTTTTTTTTGTTTGTACAGAATAAAACATTTTTTTTAAGCATTTTAAACATTTTTTCCTTTTTCTTTCTCTCTTCTTTCTTTAATTTTGGTTTTTGTAACTGTTACGTGTCACGGTTAGTGCGGCAGTTTGGCTTTCTGCACTAAGGTCGTGGGTTCGATCCTATTTATTATGATGACATGAGCAAATACTGACATGAAACCCACCCTGGTAATTTATTCGGCGGATGAGTTTTTTGTCCGTGGTAGTCTACAGTTTAATTTATAAAAAGCATAAGTAAATATTGACTTGACATTTACTTTTCGAGTGCTAAAGTGTGGATTTAAAAGAGTGTCCATGGAGTTTCTTGCCCGTTCTTCTCCATAGGTACCTACGATTTGGAATGGGCAACTAGCTTCATCTTTCTGACTGACCGACCCCTTGACAATTCAAAAGTGCCTGTAATTGGTTTAATTGAAATAAATGCTTTGAGTTTGAGTTTGTAGTAGGTATATTGTTTTTTTTTTAAGTGTGGAGGATTTGAAGGCCAGACTAAAGTCTCTTCAAAACTAAATCTGTTACTCACTCGGTATCTTCCGCTTGCGCGTGCGCAGGGTCAAGCACTATGTTTTGTTGCGGTTCTATTGTTGTAACGTTGTCACTGGTCTTGTTCACCAATTCCACATCCGGACATTTTGCAACTTGTGACATTGTGTCGTTCGCCGAAGGTATTTCGACACAATTCGATATTATTGCAGTTCCTCTCGGTACCGGTGGTCGGGTGACAAAAGTTCCATTTTGTACACAACGCGCCAAGGACGCTAATGTCGCTGGCTGTTTGTCAACACACTCCAACTGATTCTTTGTCCTGAACGAAATTCTCCTCCAAGACATCGCGATTATAAATAAAACTCAATTTTTAAAACAGCTTTTCAACTATTCCTGTCACATTTGTAATACTATTGTTTATTACTACTTGTTTGCATTGCAGGTGTTATAAAACACTCATATTATTGTTATTGAATTATACGGACCGGCGACACTTAGCTATGCGCACCTTCGACGTGAACTCAGTAAACACAATAATAAATAATATCAATATTTCCGGAATGACACAAAAGTATCGTGCGTTATCAAATAAAGAACTAAATAGCAAATTGGGAGAGGATGAAGTTATCGGGTCGTATCGTACCCTGCCAGACACGATAGTTAAACGGTTTCATCATTGCATGGCCCATCAACGTCATTAGTTAACCTATAAATCGTTAAATTGTAATTAATTGTAGTTTGTTGTGAAGCACACATACCTCGGTTAGTTGCCGACTCGGTGACAGGGGCACGATCGTGTTGGAGGTACACTAATGACTGATCACGGTGACTGTAGCACGGTGCACTCACAAGTATTCCACTGTATTATTCTTTGTGTCTTCAGTCTGACCCCACTGAACATGTTATCGCGTTTGACAATATCACCGATCGCGAGTACCGCGGTATTTACACGAAAGAAAAAAAAAACGTGTCCCCACAGCCATTGAAAACAACTGTCTGTCATTCAATACGAATCGTAGCGTGGGCATACGCATAAATTAACATATTTACGTCAAATGGCAAATAATGTAAGGTAACTAACACAAAGCGCTGGAACGTCATTACTTGCTTAGTAATTTTAGGAAAGGGTTTTCCAGTTCCATGACGTGGTGGAGTGTAACAGAAGGATGTGGTATTATGATTATAATCTATTATAGCAGCGCCTACGTCGAAGTTACATTGCTATAATCAAGCATTAAGCCCGCCTTTTTGTGCGAAAAATTTAAATAAATAATCAACAGTGAAACAGTCAGAGGAAAAGTGCATTGGTAAACAAATAGGTACCTTATCAAATCATAACGCACCGTACTCCTAATATCCGTAAGGATCAAAATTAAACGAGTGAATGTACAGCCGCTAGCACATCAATCTACTACAATCTGTCAAATTTCTTTAATAGACTTTCAACTTTATCACTAAAGTATAAGGTTCAAAGTTGATTGGGAAAATTTGACAGTTTCGGGTAGCTTGATGGAACGATGGCGTCTGTACAACTGTATACAGGGTGGCCATACATTTTGACCGCGTAGGTATTGCACTTTTGTAGGAAACAGCGGATTTTTTTTTAAACAACTGGCGAAAATTTTCAATCTCCTGCGTTAAAATTTTTCGTCGGTCTTGAATCATTCACTGAATCCAGGGCAATAGGTTGCGCGTCGTTGTCCCCACCCATCTGTATAATTTTTCAATTATCATTAATTAAATGAGTAAGTGTCCTAAATGTTTTAATAATTTAAAAAAACCGGCCAAGTGCGTGTCGGGCCACGCACAGTGTAGGGTTCCGTAGTAGCCCGTTATCACAATGTAGTACGATTCTGTTGTTCTTTATTCTGAATATAAAAAAAAAAATATTTTCTTTTTCAATGCAAGTCTTTACCCGTTATAAACAAGCAACTACTTCATCTTAGTCACTTTAAAAGATTAATGCTAAGGATTTTGTATTTGGTACAAAATTATCCAACACCCAAGTTCAACGACTATTACTGCTAAACTAATAAAGTTATCTTAACCGCTATACTTTTTCTTTAAAGTTCATGAAATGCACTATCATCGTGAATTTTTCCAGATTTTTCAAGCCAGCAGTTTAGGTTTTAGAGGAGGAGGGACGCCCTACTGGAACAAAAATTTGCACTTTAAAGTTTAATATTTCGTAAATGGTGCATTAAATCGAAAAATTATTTTAGCAACCCCCAAGTCATTTTAGAAGACCTATTCAATGATACCCCACACGGTGGGGTACACGACGAAAAAAATATTCATCCCCACTTCATGTGTAGGGGAGCTATCCTAAAAAAATATATTTTCTAAATTTTTATTTTATCACTTTGTCGGCGTAATTAATATACGCACTCTTACAAAATTACAGCTTTCTAGTACTAAAGGTCTCTTAGCAAAACCTCGGACAAACAGACAGACGGAATAAGGGTTCCTTGTAGGAACTACGGAACCCTAAAAAGGTAAGTAAGTAGGTTTTCAAATGCATATCGTACCTTTTTTAGGGTTCCGTTGCCAAATGGCAAAAACGGAACCCTTATAGATTCGTCATGTCTGTCTGTCTGTCCGTCTGTCTGTCTGTCTGTCTGTCCGTCCGTATGTCACAGCCACTTTTCTCCGAAACTATAAGAACTATAGTGTTGAAATTTGGTAAGTAGATGTATTCTGTGAACCGCATTAAGATTTTCACACAAAAATAGAAAAAAAACAATAAATTTTAGGGTTCCCCATACTTAGAACCGAAACTCAAAATTTTTTTTTCATCAAACCCATACGTGTGGGGTATCAATGGATAGGTCTTCAAAAATGATATTGAGGTTTCTAACATCATTTTTTTCTAAACTGAATAGTTTGCGCGAGAGACACTTCCAAAGTGGTAAAATGTGTGTCCCCCCCCCTGTAACTTCTAAAATAAGAGAATGATAAAACTAAAAAAAATATATGATGTACATTACCATGTAAACTACCACCGAAAATTGGTTTGAACGAGATCTAGTAAGTAGTTTTTTTTTAATACGTCATAAATCGTAAACCGCAATTTACCATTCATTCAATCAACTCAAAAATAAAAAAAAACATTTAATTACATAAACATAAACCTTATGCATAAACCCGGATGTTACGGAACCCTCGGTGCGCGAGTCCGACTCGCTTTTGCCCGGTTTTTTGTGACTACTATTAAGTGTACTTTAGTGAAGTAGATAATCACTATTACATACTTACTTAGTAGTCAGTTGTACTCGTAATTTTTTAACACACTTGTGTGTGTAACACCTCTTATTGGCAGTATTGATTTACTCAATAGACAGATAAATAAATAGTTAGATACTTAACACTTAAACGTTATTAAACAAGATGCAGATGATAGATTTGCACTAGGTGAATGGACAAGATATAGTACAAATAGATAGGTTGTTTCTTTGAAACGTATACAAAATTATACATCGAAAAGCATCCATACGCTAAGCAAGAATTGATCCCAATTTAGGTACATTGGGTGGTGGTGCCTTTATGTAAATTGGGTTATTTATTTAACAGATTTTCAACTGTATCGCTACAGTATAAGGTTCAAAGTTGATTGGGAAAATTGAACAGTTTCGGGTGGCTTGCTGTGCTGGCGTCTGTACATGGTAACAATTTGACATTGACAGCAACTTTATTTCGTAGCAGCAAGGGTGATTATCGATGTTCAATTGATACTTCTGACGTAGGAAGAGTTGACCGTGCTTACGTGCGCAATACTGAACTTTTTTAAAGGATTTTCGCACACCGGTTATCCCTAAAATGGCGAAGCAGTGGTGTATATATACTTGTTCACTGCTCCGTTGGTTTCGTCGTCGCAAGCGCGACTGCTGAGCGTGGGGTGCGGGGTTCGATGGCCAGGTCAGGCAAAATTTTATTGGGTTTTTCCATCAGCAATGTCTTAGTAAGCCCGGAGTTGGAAGTCGGCGGTTTGATACCCCGGTATCTACTATACTAAGGTCTCTTCGGTCGTGTCGGATTACCGTCTCATGGGACTATGAGAGTGAGGGAAGAGCGAGTGCACCTGTGTCTGCGCACACACTAAACTTGTGCAAGTATAACATGTCCTGCGTAGATACGAGTAGGCTAGTCTCCGCACCAGTGAGATCGGCAGCCATGGCCGAAATTCGGCCTAGAGAACTACATAAATGTATTCCTATACCTAAGCTTTCATTAATGTACCTAATAACAAGAGTTACGTATATTACGCAAATAAAAAAAATATCTTTCAGTGTCTACACTGTTGACTGGGCTGTGGAGGCACTGTATAGATGCATTTGCAATTCTAGGGTAGCTCCGTAGGTACATTTTGTAGTTAAGTAGTTTGCTACTAAAATCTGAATATCGTCGACAGGAGTTTTTTGCTGGACTACATTTAGTAGCTGCCCATGCAAATGAGCATATCTATCCATCTAAGAGTTCACCCAAGAATGGTATTTGGGAGAAGCTCTCCAGCGTAAAATTCGTGTCCAGCGACGATGTGGTCACAGCTGCTGCTACTGCACGCGAGACCGAGACCTGATTGTTGCATTTGATGACCTGGAATTGTTGCCTTTAAAAAATGTAAGAAGGCAATTTATAAAAAAACACAACATTTCGCACTAATTAGGTAGTAAATGTAGCATGTTATTGCACATATTTAGTAAATTTCGCATTTATCGCATCTATTTCGTAAAAACTAAAAATACGTATCCCTAAGTATAACCAATAAAAAGTAGGTATATAGGTACCTAAGTAGGATCTATTTATAAGTTAGTACTTTTTGTTTTTTTTCGTTTGGGAAATCATCAAATGAGCCCTCCCGCTCTGGGTGGAGCGGAAGGGAGTGTCAGACTCTTACTGACTAAAACCCACTCATGTTCCTTCCTTAGCCCTTTATGTTCCGGGCCAGCGGTAACCTTTTCGGGCAATCCCGCTGACCCGGCAGGCATAAGTTAGTACTTCCGGCAGGTCAGGGCAGGTGGTACAAGATACTCGTAGATTGCACAAAATTTGACTATGAGCAGCTGGTTATTAATCCATGTGTCTATGCAAGCTTAATTACCACGTCCGATCATCATCACCAAAAATAGGTAGGTATCAAATATTTATATAAATATCAAATAATATGAAGCTTATAAAAGTATTTGACTATTAAAAATATTATAATATTTGTCAACTACCTACCTACTAAAATTCATCATCATCTGCCTAGCCTTTTCCCAACTATGTTGGGGTCGGCTTCCAGTCTAACAGGATGCAGCTGAATACCAGTATTTTACATGGAGCGACTGCCTATCTGACCTCCACAACCCAGTTACTGGGTAATACGATACCCCTGGTAAGACTGGTCAGACTTTCGGGCTTCTGACTACCCGTAACGACTGTCAAAGATCCACGAATGACAGCCGGGACCAACGGCTTAACGTGCTTTCCGAGGCACGGAAGGGTCACGGTATGTAAAGATGGTCACCCATCCACAGACCAACCGCGGCAAGCGTAGCTTAACCTGATCGATCGACCTGTGCGGCTGTATATTATTTAGCCACGGGCCCGTATTTATAAACAAACTACTTCATCCTAAAATCGGGTTTGGCCGGTAACAGATCAGATATATTAATAAGTATTCGAACAACGAGGAAATCTGTTTGTACTTATTGGCGTTAAGTAGGTACAGTGCAGATAATAATTTCGTCTCTTTATTTGCATACTGACTCATTTCCTGGTACTTTTTTTTACAAAACAACGGTTTTAAGTAAACATCCTTCATGGGGAATAATACCTAGATACATTATGACATACAACTTTGTATAGCAAAGCCATTGACTTACACAGGGTGAAATTGAAAACATGCGACAAATCGAAATGGGAGATTGTACTCATTATTATGAACAACTTTTACTATGGGACCAAACCTGAAATCGCGAAAACAAAATCATCTGTTCCCTACATTTATGTTCGCATAACTCGTCAAAAGTAGGGAACAGCTGATTTATATTTCGCGATTGCAGCTTTGGTCCCTTAGTAAAAGTTGTTCATAATGATGATTACAATATCCCATTCCGATTTTTCGCATGTTTTCAATTTCAACCTGTATATCTCTTTTCAAATCATTGAGCAAAGTTCATTTTATTTAAGGCATTGGTAAAAAACCTGTTACACGACTTTAATTTATGAGATCACTTGATCACACTTAGAGGGGGGCTCGTGGCTAAATAATATCTGCGGCACGAGTCGATCGAAGGTTGCCGCGGTCGGCTCGTGGATGGGTGACCATCCTTTACATATTATATCGAGACTCCTGCGTGCCTCGGAAAGAACGGACGTTGGTCCCAACTGTCATTTCTAGCAGATCTTTGACAGACGTTACTGGTAGTCAAAAGCCCAAAAGTCTGACAACCATTCTTACGAATGGATATCGTGTTACCCAAAAACTGGGTTGTGAAGGTCAGATAGTCGCTGCCTGTAAAATACTGGTATTCTGCTGCATCCGGTTAGACTGGAAACTGACCCAAACATAGTTGGAAAAAAGGCTAAGCAGGTTTTGATCACTCATATCCGTAGGTACCTTCCAGTCTCTTTCATTTGGACTGTCCCGTCAAGATAATAGATTATAGTTACTTAGGTACTAGTAACTATAACAAAAAGCTTGTTTGGTTTTACAGTACCTACTTCCTATGGGATGACACCCAGAACTACATCATCATCATTTCAGCCGAAAGATGTCCACTGCTGGCCATAGGCGTCCCCCAAGCCTCTCCGCTTCTACCGGTTCTGTTTTTCTCACAAACAGCGGATTTCTGCGACCTTCACAAGGGTATCGGTCCACCTTGTCGGAGGCCTTCTAACGCTACGTCTTCCGGTACGCGGTCGCCACTCCAGTACCTTTCTGCCTCATCGGCCATCTGTTCTGCGAGCTACGCGCCCTGCCCACTGCCACTTAAGTGTTTGGCAATTCTTCGGGCTATGTCGGTTACCTTAGTTCTCCTGCGGATCTCTTCATTTCTGATTCGATCACGTAGGGAATCTCCAAGCATAGCCCTCTTCATTACCCTTTGGGTGACTTTTAGCCTTATAACCAGAACTTCACCATAAGCAAACGAGTTTAGGCACTAAAACCTAGATCAATAAGACAGCAAGATCTCTGACATCTGCATGAATCATCACGGATAATACAGTGATTCAATGTATGAAATTCAACATTACCAACAAGAGTTCTGTTAGCAGGTCGGCCGTTACATTTTCGATATTCGAAGAAAATTAAAACAAACTTGAAGATCTCTTCACTCGTGCAAAATTCCCCGAAAATATGACAAGGTCTTATTTCTGTGGTAAGTAATGTTACAAACAAATAACAAAAAACCTAAACGTCATCTTCTCACGAGTGTCTCATCAATACAGTCATCTATTTATAACTTTAATCAGCTTACTAGCTAGCTGAGTAGGTAAGATCCTGAAATAGAAATTTGCTAGACTAACAACCAAACATTAGTCTAGCAAATTAAAAATCAGAGTAGGTACAGTCCGTTCACAGTTATTTTATCTTTGACAGCAACAACCGTATAGCAACCTTATTGCAAAGACAATAAAGATCACAATGATTTTGTGGCAGCAACCCAACAGTAAAAAGATCACTGTGATTTGGACAGTGATGCAAAATCAGAGGTGAAAATAACTGTGGAAGGACTGCAATGATATATTAAGTGTAAAAAGGTGATAATATCATTGAAGGACTGTAGGTACTTTTATGTACCTATACAGCCCTCAACAAATGACAGTCTGTGAGATGCTAATAACTTCTATTCCATATTCAAATCCTTATTTCCTATTGATGATATTTCCACATAAACAAATATTAACTTTTTGGTAGAGAGTAAATTACTAAGTAAGTAGGTACTTAGGTACTAGGTATTGAAAACGTATAAAAAAATCCAAATTGCAGCGAAAACTGAATTTTATTAAAGTTATTTTTCCATGTTTGGAAGCTAAATCGCAAATGCAGGATAGAAAAATGTTTCGTAGCACACTCCGTAGCTCGCGTGCTACAACAAACAAGTACTTACCTACTTAGTTACGAGATCATAGTCAAGTTGTCAAGTGTGAGGAAATCGTGGAGAAACAAACAAAAACATTAACGTACTCCACCTAATTAATCTGATTAGGTAATCATAACGAGATAATGTAAACAAACTAAAATATCGAATATTCAGAGGAAAAAACAACCTCTAGTTGTGTTTACCTGTTCGTGGCGCATGAATTAGTAAGTAGGTACCTATACCCACCCAATGGAAAAGGTACTCTTATCTTGAAGCATCAATAACATGCATCATGTATTGTGAACAGGTGCGAACCTGCCTTGAGAGCATACTGCTCAATGTGAGAGAATTTTATAAGGTAAATGCATTCAAATAGTCGTCGTAAGCATGCAGCCAACGTGCGTCGCGACGATATTTCTTGATAATAAGATTACAGCCCAAAGGTCATAAGCACGCGTATCAAATCGGAAAGGGATCGGCACCGTATCAACTTGACCCGTTCAGTATTCTTTGTATGAAACTCCCTACTGCAACGCACACTAATCGGAACCGTAACCTAATCGCCTCGCCTCGGGACAAGCTCAAGAAACCGCGCGGCGCGTTACGGCTCGTCATCCCCGCGCTTACGGTTCGTCGTCACCGCGCTTACGGCTCTCCGTACCCGAGCTTACGTCTCTCATCCACCCTTGCCCCTCTCACCCCTCCGGCCTGCCTGCTGCACCATCAACCAGCGGTCGGTGAGCCGTAAGCGCGGCGTCGCCTACTTCTGATCCGCTTTGGTTACGTGCTTACGTTAGGTTGACGCCTTTTTGACGGCGAGGCGAAAGGCGATACGGTGCCTATCCCTTTCCGATTTGATACGTGTGCCTTTAAGGGGGAAGCGATAGGGTAGCCGCGAAACTCCAATTTTCTTACGTTTTTTGCAATTTGCAGCAGGCTGAATGTTGCAGTGTCAGGTTGAATGTTGAACAATATCTGATTCGCGACCGTAACAAGTGTGTAATTATTTACATAATTATAATACCTAATTAAAATCAACAATACAAACCTCTAAGTTTATATAACCTTATTGAATGACTATTTCATGAAATATCAATCAATTTAGGGTTTTTGATGTTCGTTTTGAAATTTTAATTCCCCTTAAGGTTTCGCTTTCTTATCATGGATGTTTTTGTCGATTTCTGTGATTATCATTAACATTGAGATACTGGAAGTATGTAGGTTTACCTAAGTCTATTTTTCCTTTACGAGGCGAAGATTACATCAAGAGTTAACCCCAGACTGATCCAAATCAATGTTACCTGTCATAGACCTTGTATTTACAGACTGTTTGTATTCAATACATCACACACGTTCTGTCATACTTACCTACCTATTCGCAGTATTCCCCTATTAGATAGGAGGTAAGTGACACAAATGTGTGTTCATGAAGTCATAATCTGCGCCTGACCGCACAGCAGAGCGGCTGTGTGGCGGCCATGACACCATTTCTCATTTTGCATATAAGCCTATATAGAAAATGGCGATAAGCATTTCCGTTTTAGTAATGTGTTAACTACACACACTAAACATGACCCATTGGACAATCGGAGTACAATGTAACGCGTTTATTAATAGCAACAACAATAGATGCTTAGAGTGCTCAGACTTCCAATTATCTACACTAGATAATAATAACATCTCATTAAAAACAATACTTCATAAGTGATCGTCTGCAGCATGTTACCAGAGTAAATACAAATGTTACGCTCTCAGAGCCCTTTTTTATTTTTTTTGGATGGGAAATCATCAAATGACTCCTCCCGCTCTGGGTGGAGCGGAAGGGAGTGTCAGACTCTTACTGACTAAAACCCAACCGTGTTCCTTCCTTTGCCCTTTATGTTCCGGGCCAGCGGTAACCCCTTCGGACAATCCCGCTGACCCGGCAGGCTTCGGCCCTAAGGGGGCCCCTCCTCGATGCTGACATATCTTTGAGGCGCGCGTGGAACACGTACGCGCCGTCCGGCACGGGCTTGGTCCTGATCGGACGGTGAGCTACCCATTACTCTCCGCCCGCAGGCCCGCGCCTACGGTGGCCGGGAGTCGTCACGCGGCTGCCGACGCCGGGGGCGTCCCCCGCGGCGGCTGAGATGGGAGGCTCTCTGCCTGAACCCTCCCGCCACCTCCTTCGCTAGCATGACTGCTTCGCAGGAGGAGGTGACTGCCTCCCACTCCCTCTCGCCCCGGACCATGGCTTGCACCAGTGCCGGACGCGAGAGGTCGCCGCCGCTGCCGATCGCCTCTACGAGGACACGGCGGTGCTCCGCCCAAGCGGGGCAGACCTCCACCGTGTGCTCCACCGTGTCCTCTGGGCGATCCTGGCAATGGTGACACCCGGGCGTTTCCTCCCGCCTGATGATGTGCAGGAACCTCCCGAAACTTCCGTGTCCGGTGAGGACCTGCGTCAGGCGGTAGGTGAGGGCGCCGTGGCGCCTCTCTAGCCACTCCTCAAAGAGGGGTCTTATCGCCGCTATCGCGGCGTGTCCTATGAAAGCCCTGAGAACAGACAGACACACACAACACACAGACAACCCTGAACAGACAGCCCTGAGATGGCAGTCGGGGGACCTCTTAGCATAGAAGGTGTTCCACAGAACGGTCCCCCGACTTCCATATGAATTTATCTGTTTTAGTCTCGTTACCTAGATTCTTTAAGTTGGGGGTTTTAAAATTATTTGATCCTTTTCCAATTACTTACATTTAATTTTATTATTTGTTTGTGTCGGGGGTTTTTTAAATTTTTAATTAAATTTTTTATTTCATGCTTTTTGTAGGGACTCCTTAATTTTTGTATTTCATTTCTTTTATTTTCTTACGTTTTAAGATTCAGGTAATTTGGTGTTTAATCGGGTTTTTTATCCGTCAAAAAATAATTATTAATTTATAGTTGAAGAATAATTTTTAAGACTAAACAGATTTTTTTGTTTTATTATTATCCTTTTTCTAGTTCTTCAAAGTCAAAGTCAAAGTCAGAACATTTATTTCAAATAGGCACTTAAAAGGCACTTTTGAACGTCAAAAATTACGAAAAAATAGAATTGATTCTAGTCGCCCATTCCAAAAGGTAGTTTTCGTATGGAGAAGAATGGGCAAGAAACTCCACCGTTACTCTTTTAAAATGTTTTACAATATTTTGTATAGGTACATTAATTATATAATAATATGTGAAGACGATGCACCTAAAATAAAATAAAATTACTATACCAAAATAGGTAAAAGAATTAAAAATGAAAACATGACATAAATTAATTATCTAATAGATACATGGTGCTCACATATTTACAAACATGGTAAAAATAAACGATTTTCAATAAAATAAAAAATTACAAGTAATATAAGTCAGGGTGTGAGTTTAAGTAATTACAGAATATAAATCAACGTCAAAAAAAAGAAGAAAGAATCCATTTTACAATTAAATTAGCAACCAGTTTGATTTTGTCTTTGATTCTTCCTTTAGTTAGTCAACTTTCGTACAAGTATTTCATAGCTATTAGATATCTTAGGTATTGCAGATCTACAGTAGTATTGTAGTTTATAAAATGGGACTGCGTCACTGCAGCACTATCTGATGTAGAAATACCTACCTACGCTTTTTAAGTAGGATAATTCCATTCGTATTAAAAATCGTCAAACTCAGTGGTCGTAGGTACCAGACATCACTCCACTTTCCTCATCATCAATGCTCTAGGCATTGATCAGACAAAAAAATATTTTCAAGTTTTTAGTTTTCATTTCGTTAGTTAATATTCCTCATTCCCTTTCAATATAGTGTACATTATTATATTTGTCAAGCCCTTGCATTTGATACCCATATTGAGGGAGAGGTGAAAAAAAAATGTAATTCGCCACTTTGTGGTGGCGGCCATCTTGGATTTGAAATTTATCATAGTGTATAGTGTTCTACTATTCAAGTCCTTTCATTTGATACCCAATTAAGGGAGTTGTGAAAAAATATGTAGTCCGCCATTTTGTGGCGATTTTCATCAAACATAGCTAAGAACACTCCCGACTAATTCACCTTTCAAAAAAAAACCAAAATCGGTTCATCCGTTCGGGAGCTACGATGCCACAGACAGACACACACACACACAGACAGACACGTCAAACTTATAACACCCCGTCGTTTTTGCGTCGGGGGGTTAAAAATGAGAGTCAGTGCTTTTATTTACACCTCCACTCACTTTAGGCTGCCCGCCCACGTCAGACTTTTTGTAGCACCGATAATCGGGCCGATTTAGTTAACTTCATTATTTCTGACCTACTTTTTGTAGGACGTGTGCGTTGCACTATTGCTATCAGTGTGTTCTATTTTTCTCCTACAAAAAATCAGTCACCGATTATCGGACGTCATGGGCGAGCGGCCTTAGCCTGCCCGTTGGGCGAATAAAAAAAAATTACACCTCCGCGCGCATCGCTAGTGCTGGCTAGCACGGCGCGCGGAAAAACAAAACTAGCGCGCCATTTTCCAAACAAGTTAATATTTAACAATAGAAGTCTGTTTTTTTCCTCGCAAGTGTGTTCAAAAACGTCGTATGAAACGCGTGTGCATTGATCATTATGCTCGAGGCGGTATTATTTGCGCGAGCCGCAGGCGAGCGCGATAAGAAAGCCGAGAGTCTAATGAATCAACATAGCACAATGTATCATAATGTACTGAATACGACCACCCAATAGACATGCACCCTAATTGCGTACCGTAACACACTTTCAATCACAATCTGAATCATTTTGAAGGATATTGCTAATCCACTGCTATAGATGTTCAAAAAAATTGTCGGCTCAAGAACGTAAATAACGCAATGAATGTTGTTGAACTGTCAAAATGAAAGCCATTGTTCCTGTTAGTGTATTACGCAATTACTTCGCTGATACCTACAGTGATAATCGTTGACGGTTTTTCCGTTAACGTAACGTCAACGTTGATTTATGTTCGTCAACTAAACGAGTTAACGTGCAACTGTTGTCAACTTGCAACGTAAACCGTTCATTCATTGAACGTTTTCATTCAACACTGCGACGTTCAACGAGTCTCTACATCTACCAACCAATGTATGTATTACAAGTTTCTTCCCGCGACTTCGTCCGAGTGAAATTTCACCCTCCCCCCATTCACCCTCTTAGGGGTGGAGTTTCGAAAAACCCTTTCTTAGTGGATACTTAGTCTTCATAAAGAACACACCCTCCAAATTTCATTTATCTAGGACCAGCGGTTTAGGCTGTGCGTAGATATATCAGTCAGTCAGGAGTCAGCACTTTGAATTTTATATAATACTTGCTGCGCCTAGTATATAGTAGTTGGGAATATCGGGATAAAAAGTAGCCTATATGTTAATCCAGGGTGTCAGTTACCTCCATACCAAATTTTATCAAAATCGGTCCAGCCGTTTGAGTGTGAAGAAGTAACAAACATATAAACACACACACACACACACACACACTCACAAACTTTCGCCTTTATAATATTAGTGTGATATATAAATATAGATTGACCGTCCCTCGAAATCTATGATGTTAGGTATTTTCAACGTAAGTTTTAAAGTAGGTAGGTTACGTTTGCGTTCTCGAATTTATTTCAGTTGATTATTAAAGGAGCTTACGTTATTGACGAATTCAACTAGACTAATTGAATTCGTCAACAACGTAAGCTCCTGATAGTTGAATCATAAACAGTTAACGTTAATACGTTGACAGGAGATTAAAGGCTGATTCAACTAGTTCGTTGATTCAACGCCTAAACACCATCGCATCAATAACATACTGCATTACAAAGGACTCTTCACATAGGTATACAAATACCTAAGGGAAAACGCTCCACACTTCATAGAGATGCTGCTTGGGGTCGATTTCAGATCAAATGCTAGTAAAATAACTTTCTTCACCGTCAGTCAAAGAATTCAATAACTTATATTGATACTTGCCTGACTCGACATGGGAAACAAATTTCTTAAAGCATCACAACATAGGAAATCGATTCCTATACCTACTTATTACTATTAAACTGTTATAAACAATCTGTCAATATAAATCATTGTTGATGGCAGGGATGCAATTAATACACTAATCATCATTAATGATAATAACAGTGATTTGTTACTAATACAGATTTAAACCTACTTAGTACTTGCATAGATTAAACGAAGGTCCCACATAATCGCAGATTTACGCAAATGTAGGAAATCCAATACAATGTGCTTGTGACACGGGATTTTTTATCTTTTGTTGAACTGTTACAATTAATCATGTTTTTTTACGCTGTGGCACATAGCTAAGTAATCGCTCATCTCCATCCAACATTAATTGGAAAGCCGGAAGTGCACTAATTTGTTAATTAAAAGTAGGCAATGAGGTGACACATTAATTGCTTATTAAGGGCATTACGAAACCCCGGGTTTCGCTGGACTTGGAGCAAGTAACTATGTAGGTAACAAGCCCATTTTAAAAAAGTTGGAAGTAGCGGAACCCATTTAAATTTGAAAATATAATAAAAATGGTATGGGTCTCGCCTGCTTTCAACTTTTATTTAATTTAAAATGGGCTTATTTTTAGCTTTACAGTTTTTTTTTACCTAAGTGTTTTACCGCCAGTCGGGTTTTTTTTTTATATTTATTGTCGCCGAGATGAGATAGCGACTAGATTTTGAAAGTTTTTAATTACGGCTATTGACTTTCTGGTATCGTGAAAACTAAGAACTTTTCGACATACAATAGAATACTCTTTATTAGGTAGGTATGAACACCATATAAATTACAGATATAATTGTTGAAAGGACAATGAGTAATGGCGGGCCCACCTCTCAATAGGAATAAGATACTCTCATGAATGAATAGGTATTATTATGCAGAAGAAAACTTAGTATTACGACTTAGCTTAAAGGTCAGTATTTTTGGAGTTATCCTACTAATCCTACTAGGTAATATTATAAATGCGAAAGTTTGTGAAGATGGATGATGTTTGTTACTCTTTCCCACAAAAACTGCTGAACGGATTTCGATGAAACTTTACAGTAATAAAGCTCAGAATAACACATAGGATACTTTATATCCCGATATTCCCACGGGATCGACACTTATGCGGGTAAAATCGCTGGGTGCTGCTAGTACTGCCATAAAAGTGATCCCAATCTAAGCAATTAATGATCGTATTTTTCTTCATAATATAAACATTAAATTATGACATAACATTAACATTACATTAATATTATATTCAGATGTAATTCTGAAGTAAGATATTTGAATTTGAATTACCCAGACTCAAACCGGACGGCACGTTTGGCGCAGTAGTTAAGCGATTGACTGCTGCGCTGCGTGTCGCGGGTTCGATTCCCGCACGGAAAAAATATTTGTAGTTGTTCCGGCAGGGTAATTGCGTAACACACTATTAGTAGCAATGGGTTTCATTTTGACAGTTGAACAACATCCAATGCGTCATTTACGTTGTTGATCCAACACATTTTTCGAACATAAGGAGCAATAGATTAGCAATATGCTTCAAAATTATTCCAATTGATAGTAATAGTGTGTTACGCAATTAGGGTGCGGGTCTGGCTGTTTGTGTATGTGAGTTTAAATGTTTGTAAACGCACCACAAAACACGAGAAGTTTCTAGTGTGGGACAAAGTTTAAAAAAAAAACCGTGCTGTATGTCACACACATATCTACGTGTCACACAATCATATATAAATAGATTAATTTATCGAAATCAAGTTGGAAGAAACGCGATAATACAATATTCTTGCTCTTGCTTGACCGGACGGCGCACTGTAGGAACTTGCGCTCACACCATATTTTTGATTTGGTACCTAGGAGTTGGGAGATATCAACCATTCGTGGCCCCTGCTTTTTAAACGATGTACTTAATTATCATTGATGTCCAGGACGAATAATAAATCTTTTTTGTTTTAAATTGAAAAACATGTCGTATTATTATTTAAGTAGTACCGGTCTACCTTATAAATATCCTTAAAGAATAAGTCAGACTGAAACGACTTAAAGTGTCTAAACACACTATGCCGAAGTTACGCGACCGAAGTTCGGCATGATTACCTACGCCTGCAATGCTATTTGAATTACTGACGACACATTATGCCGAAATTACGTTGCGTTAAATAGCATTGAAATAGCATTGCGGGCGTAATCTTGCCGAACTTCGGTCGCGTAACTTCGGCATAGTGTGTTTAGACGCTAAGACGTCGTATCTCCGAAAGTACTAACATTTGAGTATTTGACCATAGTTTTATTAGTAACTAAGGTTCCGCTTAAAAAGCGCTATCCAACGGTATATCAAATGTTACTATTGAAGGGTGGGCTCAGACCCCATACATTTGTTTCCCACTCTCCAAAACCAAGGGTCACATAAATGTAGGTACGTTTGAGCAGGTAGTAGGTACAAATGATCTTCCAGTATTGATAGATACCTATAAATTACATAGTAGGTACCTATTCGTATCTACGTACAACGGCTAGCGGAGTTGTGTTAATTGAATCAACAAAACAATTAAATAAGTAACAACTAACGGTGGTGCTGCCAATATCAAGGCTATGGTCAATGCCTTAAGTATTTCAAACTTGTTTTTGCTGGTGGAAGGTTGGCCAATGCCTTTAAGATATTGTAGCAGGTAAAAGAGAGGTAGCAAGGAAAGCGTCGTGTAAAAATTTTAAATTATTAATTTTGTCTTTCATCTAGGTAGGTACTCGTTCAAGCTCGTAGTGAGGTAGGAACATTCGGCAACAGAGGACAATTAAAATTTCAGTTTTTAAATCTTAATTATTATGCAAACTGATGTAAAATGTAGAGTACCTATAGGTACCCATTATAGGCCGACAGCTTAACTGAGACGTTGCCTGAGGTAGCAGCGCGGTGCGGGAGGGTGTGGTGACGTGATGCGAGAGCAGTGATTCGTCAACTTGTGACAACTATCACCCCTCCCGCACCGCGCAGCTACTGCAGGCAACCGGCCTAAAACTCTTAACTATTGCATGAAATGCTGAAAAGCAATATATCGTTTCATCTTAGATGATATATTATGTAAAAGTAATGATGTTAATCGACTTCAGTTAACGACCTACTTAGCTATGTTGGTATTTCACCTGATACCTACGCAGGTACCTAGCTATCTGCTGTTCATTTCTATAGCAGCTGGTGTGGTCCTCTTCCACACGCATTTGACTGCAATGACGGGCTTTGGAGTCGATTATAAACCTATTCTATATTATCGAAGAACTTATTGATTTTATAGACGACGACCAGATTTCTGGCTACCATTAACCTTTGAACCACTTGTGTCGCATTTAAGGTATGCGACACATATTTCCGTGCCCCTACCGCTTAGTCGTATTTCTGCGACAGAGAACATGCAACAAAGAACATGGGAATGGAAGACACTAAAGTCACGGTCTTAGTGTTAATTGACTTTTCCAACGCTTTTAATACCGTCAGTCACGAAGTCCTTTTATCCATCCTTTCCTATCTTAAGGTCTCTCCGGAGGTATTGGAATGGTTTTCCTCTTATCTTCGGGGACGTCAGCAGTCTGTTTATGCTGGAGACTCTTCGTCTAATTGGTGTGATCTTACAGCAGGCGTCCCGCAAGGCGGTATTTTATCTCCTCTCTTATTCTCTATTTTTATTAATCTCATTACTACCGAGCTTCGGGCTGCGTATCATCTTTATGCTGACGACTTGCAGCTCTACTGCCGGGCAGGTGTTGACAACATACTAGATGCGATTGACGAGCTAAACCGGGATTTAGAGGTCGTTAACTTGATTTTGATTTTGATTTTGATTTTGTTAAAAACTGGTCTGACCGATTCGGGGTGGCCGTTAACCCCAGCAAGTGTCAGGCTATCATAATAGGCAGCCCCCACAGCATGAGGAAGCTAAATGGATTAATTGTACCACCCGTAATCTTCGACAAGTCAGTCATCCCGTTTAGCTCTGATGTTAAGAATCTTGGTTTGCATGTCGACACTTGTCTTGACTGGCGAAAGCAGGTTACGACTGTAAGTAATAAAGTCACCGGAACGTTGCGGTCGCTCTATCGGTTGAAAAACCTTCTTCCTTCACACGTAAAGGCAATGCTTGTACAGTCCCTAATATTTCCCATAATTGACTATGGTGATGTGTGTTACTATGACCTGAATGCAGATCTCCTCAATAAACTTGACCGTCTTCTGAATAACTGCATTCGATTCGTTTTCAATCTTCGTAAGTATGACCATGTTTCCGAGCATCGGCTGCTTTTAAAATGGTTACCCATTCGCCAGCGCAGAGAGTTGAGGGCTCTGAATACATTGTTCTCCATTCTCGACAATCCCACTGCTCCTTCTTACATGACTTCCCAAATTCAATATTTATGCTCTGCGCATGCTAAAAATCTTCGTTCCACTAACAATCGTCTTCTACGATGTCCTTCTCACCGTTCTGGCTTCATTCATTCTTCTTTCTTTGTCCAGGCGGTCTTTCTTTGGAATGCGCTCCCTCTGAACATCAGGATGGCAACCAGTCGGTTATCTTTTAAAGTGAAGGCACGTGAACATATCCGTCAAAAGTTGGCCGGAACTGTCCAGCGCTGATTTACTGGATTCGTTTTTCTCCTCTACCGAAATATTTTTTTTTTTTTTCTCCTCACAGTTCTTTTTGTTTATATGTATGTATGTATGTATGTATGTATGTATGTATTAGTATGTAGTCTTGTATTTTATAATCATTTGACATTTCATATGTTGCACCTACCATGTTTTGTCTCTGCATCACCCTAAGGTTGACTAGTAGAAAACGCCTCAGGCATTAAGTCCGCCTTTGTACAGTATTTCTTTTACTTGTGCATAAAGTTTTAATAAATAAATAATAAATAAATAAAATAAACATGCATGATTTTTTCGTTCTATTCAACGATTGCTCCTCCTTATTTATTGTAGGTATTACCTATTTTATAGATTTGTAGCCGCGCGCTAGGGGCACGGCAATTGATATTTAGCCAAGCGCTTAAAAGGTTGACTTTAAAAAAAGTACTTAGGTTTCCAAAATATCCAGGCAGGATCCCATCTGGCCGTTAAATCCTGGATTGAAGTATTTATTTGGTAGCTTTTAAGAAACAAGCTCATTTATAATCCACGTTCCTAATACCTACTTGTCGCGTTGTCGCGTCACGTTGAGCTCTAATGAGATCTAATTGAAATTGACCCCTGCACCCACCGTCAAAGGTCCACATCACATTTCCTCTTCTTATTCTACAACAATTATAATGACATTAGCCTCTACAATATTTCACAATAGGCTGCAGGTATTTTCCATGATGCATGTGTAGGTACACAGCTCCTAGGGTTTAGGAAGTCTCGACGGTCTCAAAGTCTCGGGACTTCCAGCCTCCTCAGAATAAAATTAGAATCGAGTTTATTTGATGTATCTATCAATAAAAAAAGCAATTTGTTTGTGATTTTTTTACTGCAACTCCTTTTTTAAATTTGCTCTTGATTTTATTGCATGAATTTCGGGAAGGTATAGACGCCGCCAGCACATCAAGCTACCCGAAACTGTAAAATTTTCCCAATCAACCTTGAACCTAATGATTTAGCGATTAAAGTTGAAAATCTAGTAAAGAAAATTGACAGATTGTAGTAGCTTGATGTGCTGGCGTCTGTACATTTTCCTCGATTTTTTTGATTGCCTATTCCATTTGACTTTGAAACGACTTGTAGGGTTTGTTGTATTCTATAGAGCTACTGGTACCTACTAGGTTCGGCGTCCATTATTTCATGACGTTTGGATATGAGCACTGACCCGTATAATACAAGTCTTGTTTTTTTTATTTTTATTTTTTTATTTCAAGGAACAGCAAACAGTTACATTATAAGAACTTACAACAGACTAATTTAACAAAAACAATTTTAGTGATAATATAACCCACAACGCTGTCCACAGGTAGACAAATTAGTGTAAAAGAAAAAAAAAAAAGAGTAATCGCTAGATTTAGTAGCAGTACGTGCATTAATTAATTGTATAATGAGTAGTAATGAAGTTTCAATTTAGACAAAAATGACATGTTAAATAAAGTAAGACATTAGTGAGTTTGAAGATTTTTAGAGAGGGTACACTCATGGGTTTTATTTAATAAAGTGGAGCGGGTGAGGCTTTTGAATCTACTCATTGAACAATTAAAGATGTCAATATTTTCAAAAGTATTATTATATGAGTCAACCATACGGCGGACTGGTGAGCGCTCGCCAGAATTAGTCCGGCAAGAGTTCACTGCAAAAAGAGTACCTGCGCGTACCTGTCGTCTGTGAAAGGTTCTAGGTACAGCGTAACAAATCATGTTGTTTAAATTTACACAATTGAATTTATTTCTGACAATTTTATACAAGATAACGGCTTCAAGGTATTTTCTTCGAGAGATAAGGGGTAGGAGCTTGTACTTGCTGAGTAACTGAGAATAGGGTAGGTAGGATTTATGGCATCTGTAGTGCATGGCACGTAAAAATTTGTACTGAACATTTTCAACCATTTCAGCATATTTTTTGTAGAAAGGGTTCCATACTGACACCGCATACTCTAACTGTGAGCGAACTAGGGCTTTATACAAGCAAAGATATGACCCAGTTCTCTTGAAGTCGACAGAAGATCGCATAATAAAGCCATACAATTGGTAAGCTTTACTTACAATTTTGTTGACATGTAAATCTAGGCATAGTTTGGAATCGAGTATAACACCGAGATCGCGAATTGAGTTTAATTTAGAGAGAGGCATGTGACAAAGAGTGTACGCGTAGTTAACAATGTGCTTGTTCTTAGTAAAATTAAGGTAATTGCATTTTGGTATACTTAGCTTTAGTTTGTTTCTATGACAGTAGTCTGTTAGTCTGTCCAAGTCATGCTGTAATAAAATACAATCATTAACGGATTTGATGGTTTTGTAGACCTTCAGATCATCTGCATACAATAGGAACTGTGTGTTCTGAAAACAATAACTTATGTCATTAATAAATATGTTAAATAATAACGGCCCGAGGATAGAGCCCTGTGGTACACCGGATGTCACTTTGACAGTTTTAGATCTGTATCCGTTGATAACCACCCTTTGGCAGCGGTTTGAAATGTATGACGCAAACCACCGCAACAAGTTACCTCGAATTCCGTTGAAGGCAATTTTATCCAGCAACAGCTCATGGTCCACCTTGTCAAAGGCCTTGCAGAAGTCTGTGTTAACTGCGTCTATTTGTAGGCCATTATCAAGGCTATCAAACAAAAAGTTGGAAAAGGACAGAAGGTTTGTGGTAGTCGATCGCTGTTTAACAAAGCCGTGTTGCTGCTGAATAATGGAATTGTGCAGCGATGGGTATATCTCATTATGAAAGAGTCTTTCAAAAACCTTTGACAAGGTGGAGAGAATAGAGATTGGACGATAGTTCTCCACATTACCCTTTGTGCCACCCTTGTGTACAGGCGTGATATTTGCACGGTTCCACTCCTCTGGAAACACTCCCTCAGTAACGCACTTGTTATAAATTATGGTCAGTGGTTTGCAGATGTGAGCAGCAGTGTACCGCAGAAAATATGCGGGTATGCCGTCAGGCCCTGGACCTTTGGAAGGATCCAGAGACTTAAGTTCTTTGAGGATTTTCTGTTCATCAAAGTGCAGGTTGGTAATTATGTCATTAGCTGAGGAAGTTGCTGCAGGCGGTTGCCATTGAGATAAGAGCGGTGAGGCAGGTTCGTAAACTGAGTGGAAAAAGTCCGAAAACATATCACAGACTACATCCGGCTCACTGGAATGAGTGTCTTTGTAGTGAACTTTTGCTGGGATGCACGGTTTGTCTTTTCGGTTTGCTACGTATGTCCAGAAGTGTTTAACATTTGTGTGTAAGCTATCTTCTACCGAGTTAATGTACGCAGAGAAACATTTACCGCACATTTCCCTAAAACTAGTTCTATGTGATGTGAATGCCTCATAATCAGATATATTTTTGTACTTCTTCCACTTGATCCAGGCTTTCTGTTTCTTTTTAAATGTACTGATCAAGGGACGTGAGAACCAG
This sequence comes from Mesoligia furuncula, assembly GCA_916614155.1. NCBI lineage: Eukaryota > Metazoa > Arthropoda > Insecta > Lepidoptera > Noctuidae > Mesoligia > Mesoligia furuncula. The sequence goes on along the minus strand of OU744793.1, from coordinate 15,822,278 downwards.
ACTGGGAAAGTGGAAGATTTAGAACTAGCCAAAGGTGTGTGTAACTTAATAATCTCATCTAATTTGTCGTAGAACAAAGACAGGGCTTCTTCAGATTTTTCATGCGTGAGAAGTACTGGCCAATCGGTTTCCTGTATCAAGTTATTTATCTTTTCGTAGTTCGCCTTGTAAAAATTGTATTTCTGCAGCGATTGCCTGTCTAAGGGAGGATATTTAACATTAATATTTATGTCACAAACAAATGGGGGGTGATATACGTCAGCAGGTAGCAGGGGGGAAGGCTCTTGCTGCACATTACAGGAGCAGTTAGATATTAAAAGGTCTAATATTTTTCCTTTACTATTTAGTGTGCTGTTATACTGAGAGGCACTTAGAAGAGACATGAAGTTGTTTATATGATCACAAGACACAGTTGAGCCAGAACACAGAGAGGAACTTGTTGGGTTATTTAGGGTAGTAGACATGTGCCATGTTGCTTCTGGAAGGTTATAATCTCCGACTAGATAAAAGAATTTGACTGTAGGATGACTCAGAGTGTCATAGAATAACTCGAAGTGTTTTTCATATACAAGCGAGGGAGTCTTAGGCGGTATGTATGCAGCAGCCAGAATGTGACGTTTCAGACTGTGACCGCTAGGTATTTCAACAGCAATTTGCTCGATGTAGTTGTGTAACGGAGTGACATTAGCGGAAGTGTTTAAGTCAATTTCAATAGGTCGGAGAGTTTTTAAGATTGCCACTAGTACACCGCCACCGTCTAGTTTCTTGGTGCTAGCCCGATCGCGATCACACCTGTACACAATGTAACGCTGGTCAATGTATTCATTATTATTAATTTCCGGCACTAGCCAAGTTTCTGTGAGTATTATAGCGTCATATGATCTCGTGAGGATGTTCATAAACAAAGTCTGCAGTTTCGTACGGATACCCCTACAGTTTTGGTAATAAATGGTTAAAGGTTTGTCAGTCACTGGTAATCTAATGGTAGAGTATATATGTATATTAGTATTATGTATAGATAATATTAGGTTGCCAAGAAAACAGATGCCAAACTTAACTGAAGACAAATGTGACTTTAAAATGCAATAAGAAAATAGGTTGAATCCAATTAACCAGCAGTACAAGCGCATATCAGATAAACAAACTAACTCAGTTTTACAATGAGAGCATAATATTGACATTTTGTGGATTTTGGTAAAGAAATATTTTGTGTTATGTGTGAAGTGAACATTTGGTAAACCTAAACATATTTTATAAAATAATAATAATAGTAGCCGCCATGAAGTATTAAAATATATTCGTAATGTAAATAAGTTGGAACTAAGAAATTCAACGCGTAACCTAAGTGCTAAGAGGTACAAACTATAAAACATCTTTATTCAATTAATAGGTACTGTGACCGATAGTCGTAAGGTATGGTATATTGAGTAGAATCACAAAGAATGATGTATCGTAGCAGCTATTAAGCGCTGTGATTTTGAGTATCAACCGGCACGGTGTTGTCACCGCTTTTAATTTTTCGGATGTCATCCAGTGTGCGGACTGCAAATGAAGCCATGCCGTCTCGTTCTCGTACAAGTACTGTTGAGTTTTTAACCCATACGTACTTAAAACCGTGTTGTTTAGCGGCTTCTTTACATTTCCGAAATAACTGCTTTGATTTCAGCGTGATGTGTTCATTAAAGTATACTCTAGTTGGTAACCCTGTTATACCGATTTGATCGGTCTTCAGTTCCTTTGCCAGATGGTATGCGCTCAAAAGATTATCGCGTATTATTCGTGTAGAGAGTTTAACAATAATGTTTTTCGGTCTGTTACTAGATTGTTGAGCGTGTTGTACCCGATGGATAGAGATGATGTCCTTCTGTGATATTGAGAAGTTGATGGCAGTGCCTATCAGCTCCATCATGCGAACTAAGTTTTCACCGCGCCTTTCTGGGACGTTGCAAATTTCAATATTGCAGTTCCTGGCTTGCTGCTCTAAGGAATCGATTTTTTGCTCGAGGCTACTGACTAAGGTTTGAGATTGGTCAGAGCTGTGACGGGCAATGGTGTCGACACGTTCCTTAAGGTCCGTTTGCTCAGCTGCTTGTTTATTAGAGGTCAGTGGATACGAGGGTCATTTGCAAAAAGTTTGCAATAGTTCTTCCTCAAAAGAAATAAGTGCAGTTTTAAGTACCTACTCAAATACGGAATAAAAAGAATCCGCATTTTGTAAGCTGTGGTGGCCAGTGTCTATAGTCTCGAACCGAAAGTCTCGGGAACCGAGACAACTAAATTTACAAAAAGTCCCCGGACTTTAAGGCACGAGACGTCCTGGGACCTAAACCCTGTGCCTAATAGCTACCGACAAGCATTTGTTTCTGTATTTAGCCATAGGGTAAGTACAATTTAAATGCTCACGAGAATAATTTTTAAACCTACCAAAATGGATAAATTCTCATCAAATCTTGTTTCCCTGAAATAGTAACATTAATACCTACCCAAAATGAAAAATATTGGCGACGTAGGATGCAGAGCGAGCGACGGGCACCCCGAGGTTATGTTTGGTTAGGTTAGGTACTTTAAACCCTTTACACAGAAATAGGGGCCCCGCGAAGCGGGGTTCCGTCAACATAGGATGTGGCATAGAATAAAAAGGAAAATAGGTTCATTTTTACAATACTTTATGAAACACAATTTCGTGAGCATTTATCCATCCTGGTAGGTAGGTAAGTATTTCGAATTTTTTTGGTAGTAAAATATGTAAGTACCTACTTTTCTGGCAGGCGTTTAAACACAAGCCTTAGCCATATTACTAGCTTCTGCCCGCGACTTCGTCAGTGTCAAATTTCTTGTTCCCCCAACTCACCCGGGGATCTAGAATTTTCCGGGGATTTTAAATTTTTCGAGGCGGGGCAAAGCCTGCTGTCTGCCGCCCCCCGCCTCGCCTATCCATGAAGCCTAAATAAATGAATAAATTTTGAAAAAGCCAACATTTTTTTGTTCTGCAAAAAATTGTTGGCTTTGTTTTAAGTAGGTAAGTACCTAGTTCGATTGTCTTGTCATGATTTTTGATTGCTAAGATCGCGAGACTCGACTATGCAGAAAAGCTTCACACCATTTAAGATGCGCGAAAATTTTAGCACTCTGCCTCAGATAAGTTAAATTTTTAAGTAGGTAGGTACTACTTACTTATCAATCGACTTATACTTACAGAAAAGTTTTATGATAAGAGTCGTTGTGAGCTCGAATATTTTACCAGCAACATATTCAAAGAAAGAAAAGTTAAATTGTACCTATCGATTGATAATGCTCCAATCCAACAGGGGCGCCATCGCCAGCGCAGTGGCAAAAAATTAGTAGAAATCGTGCCTTTGCACCTTCGATCAATTTATTGATCGAAGCTTTGCACGCAGGCGTCGTCGGAAACGGCAGGCCGCTACGCGAAGTAATATTTCTAATATAAAGGACCTTCTACTTCTGAAATTTTTGACCACACAGGCGCTCATCCACCTCCGCTTTGACTCGCAATAGATCCGTAGCGAGAGATATTATATATATAGCCTTTTTGATACCATCACATAAAAGTGGAGCTTCTGCTTTAAAACCAAAAAGTTCTTGAAAGAATGCAACTGCAACTTATGCCTACTCTAATCACGTGGTGATTTCCTCAGTGTGCCACCCGAAGAGATAATACTTAAGTGCTGCGTCCATTTATCGCCAAGCTGCGGTTTGCCGCTCCCTGAAGTTGGCGCCCGGGGCACGGGCCCCAGCTAGCCCCCACCTAGATCCGGGGCTGACCCCGTCGCTATTACTTTGCTTTCGGACTTTTTTCTTTTTTTGCTCGGCTCCTAAGGGTCCTAGTAAGTATGATTTTAAATAGATTATAGCCTTCCTCAAGAATTAGGGTATCAAATGCAAAGCATCGAATTTTTCAAATCCGACTGGTAGGTAGTTCCAGAGATTAGCGCGTTCAAACAAACTCTTCACCTTTATTATTCGTATAGATATGCACTTGTAATTAAATGGTCTTGTTTTCCAGTCTAGCTATATTTTCTTAGCGATTTATTCATGCGCTTTCTTCAAACTGTCGTCACCATTGGACTCTTGAATACTGTCTATTGTGCGACTCGAAAGTGCGTATCTAATTGACAAGGCGCGTTTCAAGGAGAGTGTAGCTCACAATTTTATGCAGAGGTACTACGTATTACTTGATGGTCTATCCTATAGCCTTGGTCAGAGATGTTCCTGGTTGTTGCTACTATATTTTCCCTATACTTAGGACTAGCGAACGTTTTTCGCGTGTTTAATTGTTTTTTTTTTTGTGTTTTTCGGCTGTAGGCATACACATGCATGTAATACCCTGGCCTGTAGTCCGGAAGATGAATTATAAAAATATATTAAAAAAAGTTTATAAAAACGAACATTTATTTAAAAAACCTAGCCGATTTCATACATTTTCACTTAAATAATTACGTGCAACTTATAATTAGGTACATCGGTACTATAAAGTGTACAAAATCTTCAAAAGGAAAATTAAATATTATTTCCTAATAATTTCCTAGCTTTAACAAAATAAATGCATTTTTACAATCGAAAGTTTTGTTTATCATAAAATGAAATGAAAGTTTGACTATGTAAAAATTTCTTCACAGGCACATTTATGCAAATTCAATAAAAAGTAGGTACTTACTTATATTTATTTCCTAAATACTTATGTAAAAACTGTTTACAATTTTACAGGTATTAATGAACATAAAAATTACTTCTATTAGGTCTTCTTTATTTTAAAAGATGACCTGATAGGACTCCAATGAAAAACTCCTGGAAAATGTCTAAATTTTGTGCAGATAAAAACATCTGGAACTGTTTATATTTTACAAAGGTGGTTTAGTTGCCCCAATCACAGTCGGTACATTGAGGTCCTACTAGAAATCTGCATTGATAATAATAGATTACTAACAAGAGAATTGAAAGTTATGTTGTGGTTGCAGTAAGATCCTAGAACAGTCTAGTTTCTTAGAACACACTAATTGTATTCCTTTGTTCACCACAATGGAAAAGACCACAATAGAAAAGACCACAATGGAAAAGTTTTATTGAAAGTAGGACCATGTATGTACTAAAATTAACAAAATCTTATTATTGGTAAATATTCAGTCTACTTATTTTAGTTACTTACATCTAGTTTTTGATTAAATTAAATGAACAACTTATGGTTCCTTACAGCAGTAAATTGTTTAAATAATAATTCCTTGTACTAAACTTTGAACAATAAACCCGTTCAATTGTGATATAAGAGTTTTATCAAAGTCAGATTTGTCTATGATTCTGAATTGTGTTTATAAAGTACCAATACAAATTGGCAGAATATTGTCTATGATAATATATAAAATTGCATACAGATACTTTTGGGACACAATATCAATAATAAGGATTGTCACCAATAACATAAATGGTGGTATCTTATATTAATACAATCACTAGATTACTAATACAAGTCAATTAAACAAAGTCAAAATAATACTTACTTAAGCACCTAAACATTTAAATATTCGCTTTTCTTTAACAAATCATCTGATAACACCTAACAAATAAAGGAATGTTCAAATGTATGGACAGAATCATCAAAACATTGGAAATAAGATATGTGAAATACAATAGGTACATGATTAGTTACAAATATGAAGCTACCTTTTTGTAGTTACTATTCACTGAACATCAGTCTTTTCTTTATATTCAATTTGTCAGTGAACACCAAATTTTGTCAAATGTACAGTCAATCGCTTAACTTTGTCACATTTTAGTTGTAGCTTCTAGCGAGCGCAGGAGAGGTGCGCGGGCCATATACTAGAAACGATCTTTAGAGGCATGTAGGTCAGGGTTGGTCAGGTACTGCAGCTCCTGCAACTCCTGGAACTTCTCGTGATCCCTGATGTGTGCATAGTTGGCTGACAAGCACATCAAGTAGTGTACCAAACTCAATATCACAAGTATACATGATACCATTGCCAGGATGAACATAAACTCTGCCTTCTCAACATAGTCTTTGCAAAATAGCTTAATCTTGTGTGCTTCACAGATTTTCATATCCTCCTGCTTAACACTCGATGGGAACATGAAGTCAAATTGGGTAAAGTCAATGCAAGTTGAAAGATCAATGTTTTTCGGTTTCGAGCAAAGTTTCCAGAATATCGTGAATAGGAAAGTCGTAATAACTAGGAAGCCTAGCAACATGATCCATACAAATGTCAATATGTAAGTGATGATCATAAATACTGCGCAGGATATCCGTCCGCCGACGCGGGCTCTCCATGCACGGTACACTTTCTGCCTAGTGGCACCTGTTGTCAAACAACCCAAACACAATAGCATGAATCCAAGAGCTGCCATACAGGCGCTGCCTACGATGAATATCATCTGCAGCGCTTCGATCCATATGAGACGGAAGTGAAATACTTCATCAAACATAAGTATTGAAAGAGCTGAGCCCCGGTACATAGTCCCGCAGAACACACCCACGCCCAGGCAGCACATAATCGTTGCGATGAGAGTAGCATGAGGCACCCTGGTTAGACAGGCCTGGCACGCGTCACCCATGGTTAGAGTAGTTTATTCGTTAACAAAATCACTTTAATCACTTTTACACACTAGTTTTTCCTTATTTACACAAAATATTTCCTTAGTTTCATTCACACAACAGAGAAAGTAGCTATTTTAGGCGTTCCACGGATGACAAATAATGTTGACGTGACGTTTCATTGTTTCATTCGTTCAACGAATCACACTCACAATCACAGATGAAACACTACCACAGAGTCACAAACCAAGGTCAGAGTAAAAGTAAAATATTCTTCTAAAATTATAATTTGAAATAAAGACGATATAATGAGAAAGAGTGCAATTTGACATGATTATTTTAGCTTTTACCATAATTTCTGTTTAAATTCAATCAATAAAGTGTGTATCCGAACGAATGACACCCAGCCACGTCAAAATGACAATTCTCGCAATACTCTCAGCGGACCAGGAAATCGACTAAAAAAGCAAATGAAAAATGCGACTAATTACACCTTTAAATATGGATTAACTTATTAAGGGGGAAGCGCTAAAGTAGCCCGCGAAATTCAAATTTTCTTACGTTTTTTGCAATTTGCTGGTCAGTATTAAGTTGTACGTTGATTAAAATATGATTCGCGGTCGTAACAAATATGTATTTATAGAATTATAATCATTACAATCAGTAATACAACTTGTTAAGTTAGTATAATCCCCAAATGTCAATATTTCATGAAATAGTCATTCTTGGGGATTACTTGGTCTTAGAGAGTTGTGTTGGTGACTTTAATGATTATAATTCTGTAAAAACATATTTGTTACGGCCGCGAATCATATTTTAATCAACGTACAACTTAATACTGTCCAGCAAATTGCAAAAAACGTAAGAAAAATTGAATTTCGCGGGCTACCCTGGCGCTTTCGCCTTAAGGTGCTCTGCTCTAAGCTCTAACACGAAGGTGCAGTAAATGCTTTTGGGGCAAAGTTATGCCCCTTTTATTAAAATTGAGTAATGTTTAAGTTTTTGTTTGAAAGAAATATGACCGCATATTGTGGTTTTTATACCAGATACAACTTCAGTCCTCCCACAAAAAATGGATTACTGATTTTTAAGAGTTAATGAATAATTATAGTATTATTGATTATCTGTGATAAAGGTTCATAGATGTTTTAGTCTTACTAAAATTATGTGTCAGAAATATAATAACAAAACGTTCCATCCCTACTGAATTGTGATAATTTGCCCTGCTTTTGTAATAAATTGATAAATTAATGAGAATTCCCTTGTGTTTAGTTTAAACAGTTTACATACTGAAATTGGTACAAAATGGAAACTCTGTATCATCAGACTAATCAACTGATACAAGAAACTGCGGAGTTGTTTCAGAAGTTAGATAGAGATCCATCTAACTATGAGGGAATAGAAAACGCTATTCAGTCGAAAATTAATGCAATTAGTGCGTAAGTTCATTTTTAATTATATTTTGGATTAGGCTAATTTAATTATCTTCCTAATTTTTAAGGTTTTACTTGATATTTCTATCAGTTGAGCTACCTGATGTCAACATATTGTTGGGATGTTGGTAATCTATTTCGTCATCTAAACATTTTTATATATTTTGAATTACAGGAACTGCGAGCGATTGGATATATACGTTTACAAAACACCAGTAAACCAGCGACCTATGGCTAAAATGAGGGTTGACCAGCTAAAGTATGATAACAAACATATTCAGGTACGGAAAAGTCAATCTTACTAACATAACTTATTTTACCCTCCTGTTTCCTCCTGCTTTTATTCCTATATATTTGAGTTTGGCATGGCATATCTTTCTCTACCATACATCATCAAATGTCTCAGATTGCTCCTTCTTTCTTGCCATATCATCTACCACTTGATGGATAGATATACAACATGCAAGAGTTAAGTTGAGACCCGAGTGGCCCCCTGCCGACCCCCCCGTTGATGATGATGGGGCTCCCTTTTCCGCACTTAAGCCTCCCATTCGGTCCGTTGTGCGTGGCGAACCCTGTGTTGTTACCACTCTCACCATCAACACTGTATGACATTTGTTCCGTTCCATTCGCTTATGTCATCCAAGGGGAGTCTATGTTATGGGTCTGGTTTCCGCACTTGGTCCTTGAAATGGACCATTGTGCGTGTCCGAGGTGAGTCTCAAGTTAACCCTTGCGGGCTGTAGATGGATTATCTATGAATGAAACAATAGATGGGTTGTAATACTAATTGAGCAATATCTACTGTCTATTCTTAAACTAGTCCTGATTCATACACACCATTGTTTTGTTCTCAGGACATTGATGTTGCTCATTCTTCTGCATCACATTTAGGATTTCAAAGTTATTCTTGATGGCAAAAGGGCCATTTTTGTAACGGTTTTCAAAGAAGTGATTAAGGGATTTTGGCTATTATTATTCCATCATGTCATTAACACAAGATGGAATAATAATAGCCAAAACGCCTACTTCATATAGGATCAAAATCAGAATTTTTTTCAAACTAGGCTGAGATACAGCACTTTTTAAACAAAATTACATAAGACAGTCCCCCAGAACTCCCATCCATTCATCCCACCCTTCACCACTTCCTAGCTGGAATTTCTATCATCCCTTTGCTAAGCTTGTTATTCTATTACAACCATTAATTTGATTTGTCAGTGAAGTCTAGCAGAGCACATTAATTAGTGGCGAATGTTATAGTTGTAAAGTAACCAATCAATAACCAGTCAATTGGATGCCGTTAGCATCTGGCGAAATGCCGGTGCTCGGGAGAGGTCTGTGTTCTGCAGTGGACGTCTTTCGGCTGTAATGATGATGATGATGATGATGATTTATCAATCCCAAGTACTCAGTGTGATTGTCAATAACGTCAAGTTGTTGCTGGCCATCCTTGAGGAGCTGGGGTGGATCGAATAATAACGACGTAGAGTTGCGGACAGCAGCCCTTACTTATTATCAATCTCAAGTTATTCTTTTATCCCCAGGCATCTCTCTCAGCTGCCCAAAGCAAAAGAATAAAGCGTGAACAAGAGGCCAAAGATCGAGAGCAACTGTTGAGTCGAAGATTTGGTCACGACCACACGGCTATCAACGTGGACTACTTGGCGCAAGAACAAATGTCATTGCAGAATTCACACAGGAACGTTGATGAAATGCTTCACACTGGTAAGTACTAGAGATACCCATTGTTTCCTATACAGGGTGACATCGTCGATGACGGCGAGGCATCGATGTCCCGACGATGAATACGACGGCCTCTTACCATGAATTTTGTATAATGAATCTGGACACACCCGGCTTGAAATTTTTTCGTTGGTTATTAATAAAAAAACATCCATTCCCTACAAAAGTGCGTGGTGAAAATGTATGGAACAGCTCATTTTTTTTGTTGTATTAGTCTTTGGCACCATGTTTATACATATGTTGAAACAAGTAAAGTAGGCCAGCTGGTCTGTAAGTAGTACAAGCAAAAACAAATAAAGTGGCAAACCTGTTTACAGCTGCAAGCTGATATTCTATAACTGCAAATCTGCTTGTCTGGGAATCAATAATTACTGGTGTTTTTTTTTTACACAATATATATAATAAAAAGACACCGGTAATTTTCTCACTGCTGGGCTTATTATGCCTGGCCAGGTCTGTTTTCACACAGAAGTAACTAGGCTAATGGTTATTTAATATATATTGCTAGACAGAAGTTTTGGTAGCATTTGGCTTGCTGTAACTACTTGGCAAAAGCTCACCCTGGGATAATAAGAGATGCAGTAAATCATGAAGAGACTGGCAGAATGAGTAAGCCTATTCCCAACATTTATTATGTAAAATTATCATCTTAGCCCAGAATGACCCATTCTAGATGATGATACTATACAGGATGAAATTGAAAACATGCGACAAACCGAAACGGGAGATTGTACTCATTATGAACAACTTTTACTATGGGTCCAAACCTGAAATCGCGAAAACAAAATCAGCTGTTCCCTACATTTATGTTCGCATAACTCGTCAAAATGTAGGGAACAGCTGATTTTTTTTTCGCGATTGCAGCTTTGGTCCCTTAGTAAAAGTTGTTCATAATGATGAGTACAATCTCCCATTTCGGTTTGTCGACTATATTCAATTTGACCCTGTATATTAATATTATTTAGGGTTATAAATTTAGGGCTTGAGAATCTAACATTTTGTAAGTACCTAAAACGTTAATGTTTTTTTTTAGGTAGCCTTTTTTGTGTCTCACTGCTGGGCAAAGGCCTCCCCTTTTCCCTTCCAAACCTGCCGTCTAGTGGTGGCCATGTTGGCCCCGCAAACCTTATGAAATCAACACACCACCTTCGCCGTGGTCTACCTCGACGGCGGCGATGTCCTCCCTCAGTTGATTTAATACACATTGTTGCTATCTTATATTTGGTAGGCGCTTATATCTTTATTGTACTAGCACAAAAAGCTTGAAAATCTTGTTTTGATGATGTACAGTTAGAACTCTGGTGCCAATTATCACCTACATTATCTCCATGGAGTTTCATCATCATTTGCCTAACCTTTTCCGAACCATGTTGGGGTCGGTTTCCACTTTCCAGTCTAACCGGAAGCATCTGAATACCAGTATTTTACATGGAGCGAATGCCTATCTGCCTGGAGTTTATGCTAGGCAATTTAAGTAATCGGGCTTCAGTCGGATCCGAAATTATACAGGGTGAGTTTTCCAAGTGGGCGTGGATGGCCAAATCCGAAATTATGAGGAATAGCGAAAAGTACTCAAAGGAGTCGCGGGCTTGATTTTGATGAAAACTAAAACTGCAACATTGGATTTTTGAAAAATCAATATTTCTAGCCAGGAATCGAAACCGTAGATTTTGATAAAAAAACACACTGTATTATTACACCACTCGATAGTGTCCCTAATAAGGATCAAATTCAGGGAAGTAATGACATAAGGCAAACTTGAGGAAAATGTTGGATTTTAATAAACTGCTTCTTATTTTATAGTACCTATTCATACCGACATTACCTGTATCTTGTCCGAAATGATGCTCAATACACTCGCAGCGCAGTCACCTTTAAAACATTATATGTTCTAAATTCAAATTTTGAATGCTGTACAATCCTTGAGACGTCGAATCCAGCTATGTATTGAAAACAATGGTCATAATTTTGAACAATTAATCAGTTAAAGTTTAATAGGTAGGTAACATAAGAAAAAAAAGTACTTATTTTGTTAAAAATGAGCTCTTTTCTTTAGTTTCCCGTATGACATTACTTCCCAGAATTCAATCCTTATCAGCGACCCTATCGAATGGTGTAATAGTAGTGATTTAAAAAAAAATCAACGGGTTTGATTACCTACTAGCTAGAAAAATTGATTTTTCAAAAATCCAATGATGCAGTTTTAATTTTCATCAAAATCGAGCCCGCGAGTCTTTTGAGTACTTTTCGCTATTCCTCATAGTTTCGGATGTGGCCATCCACGCCCACTTGGAAAATTCACCCTGTTTATCACGTAAACAATATTAACGTTGAGATTGTCAAAGGAGGAAAATAGGGGGCAGCCTACACATATACTTACTATTCAAGAACTTGTGCCACTTATTTTGATTTGTAGTTAAGAGATAACAGGACAGAAACAATCCACCATTTTAGCGACGTCGTTAATTCTAAACCCAGACTGTGGCCTTAGTGTGAGTTTTTTCGACTCACGTTTGATTGCGAGCGCGTTAGAATTTTGTATGGGAAATTAGGTTTCTCCTAGTGACCACCAGGTGGCGCTATAACTTTTTTCCATATAAAATTCTAACGCGCTCGCAATCGAACGTGAGTGAAAAAACTCACACTAAAGCCACTGATGTTTAGTCAGGACTACTTGTTCATAAGATAGCTAATGGTCCAATGTCGCATAAAAGCGGCACAGTTTACCTCCATTTTATTTATTTATGGGTCCATTACCTAGATCACCTTATTGGTTGGACTCATTTAAGTGCACACTACAAAGTGATCTAGCCGTCAACGACATAGTTACGATGGACGGCAATGAAACCAGATAATTAATTTGCCGAGGTCGCTGTACCTACATACTACCTATACATAAGTACGATTGAATCTGATCCGAGTTACGATGGTGCTCAACATCAACGCTACGTGGCGCTGACATCACCGCACGTGTATTTTGTTTTTGTAAAATACACACAAAAAATAAAAACAAGTTGTAGTGTGTAGGTAGGTACTGTATCACAGAAGCGATCTTTGACTCTTTGTGCTTATAGTACATGGATTTTAAGTTATATTTATTGTGTTTTGGATCGTTATCAAACGCGTGTGCAGAGAGAATGAGATAAGTATCTATAAAATAAAATATAAATGAGGATTACAGTGTAAAAATAACAGAAAACAGGCACTTACCACATCTTGTTTTTTTTTATCACAATCCACACAACACTCACGCACAAATATTATGTCTTATATCACTAATAGTCTCATATATAATAACTCCCGACTAAGCCACTTGACATGACCGCACCGTATCAAGGTAAAGTTAAAATACACAAACTTGAAGTTTTTCGAATAGGTAGCCTAGATCGAGATTACTTCATCCGCAGCGCGCTGCCCGTCTCTGAGAAGAATAAGAGAAATTATTTATAATTATCATTAAAAATATAAAAAATCACTCTTGACGCTATTGTTTAAATTATTATTATGTGGAAATATTTCATTTAATAATGTCGTTAAATGCACTTGCATAACAACCTTCTAATAACAAAACAATATGTAAGTAAATATATATGTATTTTACATTTTGTTCTCCAGCGACTCGACCTTGACTTTATACAGATATAATAAGTTGGGTAAATAACTACCTAATAGCCAATTGAACTGGTCCGATAGGTATATAGGTACCTATTTATTAATTCACATGTTAGTGTGTTGATTTGTCCTTTCAATAATTATAACGAGTTGATAAAATATAAAGAAGTTTGGCTATATTTAAATATTTTCCGCATATCAATCGGCCGAGGTCTACTGCCAAAAGGTCTCTACGTATATCCGCCTGATCCAGTCTCTGATCAGTCTCTAAACCAGTTTTTAGAATATCTTGATTGCTAGTGTGTTAAAAGCGGTCAAGTTTTAAGTGAAAAGGTTTGTCCTTTATTTGCAATACAACAACAATCTTCCTCTTATCCCTTTACCTTGGTCCTGTGGAAGGAATATACCACTCTCTAGGTCCAGTGTCACTTGTCAATTAATATTTTTTAACTGTTAATATGAAAGCCATCGCTAGTGTTAGTGTATTGCGCAATTATCCCCCAAGTTCGATCTGCAGATTTGCCGCTATCTTGAAACTATAACCTTCTAATTTGTTACAGGTTCAAATATTCTGGAGACGCTGAAGTACAACCGTGAAACATTAAAAGGTGCACATAGACGACTAATAGACTTGGCCAATACTCTAGGTTTATCAAACGCAACCATATCGCTGATAGAGCGAAGGGTGTCTCAGGATAAGTACGTCTTGTTTGGAGGCATGTTCGTGACCCTGACTGTTGTCGTGCTCGTCATTGTGTATTTGACGTAGTTGGTACAGTTCTCGATAAGGGGTGCATTCCTCGTTCCTCATTGACAATAATAGCCATTGACAACATTTTTTGGTGCAATAACACAACTATCCTTTAAAATAGAAAAATAGCTTAAACTTTGAATGCCCTTTTATTTTTGGATAAAGAGTAATGGGAATGTCGACAAAAAGCATGTCTGTCATTATTGAGTGCATTCTTTTCTTTTTTTCTTTCCCTTGTCTGTTTAACTGTCCCGAAGGATCCCTCTATCTTCCTTACTGAAATAGTATCATGGGGATAGGAGGTAGTAATCTGATCAAGTCTAGCACAATCGTTACAAACATCACCTACGTAATGATTTCACAATGATTTTTGATGTTTAACCATCTGTTATTCAAGGCCATTTTTGCTCTCGCTATCTCTGACCCAATAGGCAATAAGTACCTACGTTCATTGGTGGATTTAGATCCAAGCAAACTGTAGGTAGCTCTCTGCCAGCAAGAAAAAGGATGTTATCTAAGTAAGGATTGCGCTACACTTGAATACCATGTAAAATTGCTGTAAACAATTCAATCGACCGAAAAGTTCCATCAGGTTTATTTATTTGGTTTCTTTAGATCATTTTATTTTTATACGATTTTCTGTGTTTTTAATAGTTTCGCATCATACTTTGCAAAACAATGCTTAGAAGTTAGAACAGACATTTGAATAATTAAATCAGTCAATGTTTTCTTGCAATGATTTCTTGTTATGTAAAAGTTTGCATAATGTTACGAAAAAAAATATGTTCCAAATTCTTGCTTGTTTTTTATTTAGTAAGAGTATTGGGCTGCGAAATACCGACTAGTTTTTGTGCGACATTCATTCGACTGTAATTTATATCATCAATATTATTAATAGGTATAAACCTGCATTTAGATTTCTTTATTTTCTTACTTTTAGGTACTTAGCTGGTAGGTAGGCAGGACGTCCACTGATGGACGTAACCCCTACATCCTTTGTGGAACGAATCACAAAGGGTTAAGAATCGTCATGGTCACCCTATGGGCTTTAAACTGTTTTGTTTATAATCCTCGTTGAGCTATCCTCCTTGTGACCCAGATCACCCAGTGCTGTATCTCCTTTATCTTTCCACACCTCTGTCCTATGCAAATTGCCTATATACCTTTCGTAACCTCCAATTAAAATCAGCTTATGGCCTTTCAACTGTTTTGTTTATAATCCTCGCTGATCTATCCTTCTTGTGTCCCAGATCACCCAGTGCTGTATCTTTTTTCTTTCCACACCTCTGTTCTATGCAAATCGCTGACGATACCTTTCGTAACCTCCAATTAAAATCAACTAACCTAAAGTAAATGCAATCCTGTCTGTTCATTACGTTTTTACAGCTAAATTGCTGTAGGTACTTAGGTACCGATTTTGAGAGAAACCCCTGAGTCTACGCCTTAATACACCTCCGACGTAGTCAGAGGCGTTAGGAATAAACAACCTTTACTTTAAAAAATAATCTCTAAATGGTTGAACTTTAGTATTGAAGTTAGTATAGGGAAATCCTAAATAAACCCGGAAGAAGTTGGGGGCCAAGGGCAAAAGATAAAGTTTGGTTTATCGAAGCTAGAGTTTATTGATCGTTTGTTATTAAAAAACAAAATTGGATTTTTATTAAAATTAATAAAAATTCAATTTTGTTTTTTATCAAACCAGGTATTAGGGTATTTTTCATCAAACCAGGCCTTTTAGCTAAATAGCTAAAAGGCCTGGTTTGGTGAAAAATACCCTTGTGGTCTTGAATAATAAAAGTTATACGGTCTATTTACAGCTACAAGTTCTGTATTTGCTGAAATGTATTAAATAAATATGATAATTAGGTAAATTTTATGTATAAATAACTATTGGAAATAAATATGGTATCTTCGTTTGCTATGAAATATTACATTCCTTTCGTTTGTTAAATTATTGCACGTGTTTTGTAAGCTTACACTATGTAAATGTATTCTAAAAAGCTAAAACGTGTTTGTGAATTATTGTGTAAATGGTAATATTATGTGATATTTTATTAAATTTTCTATTAAGTACAGCTATAGATTTATTTATATTTCTTATCTTCCTGTCGATGTCGTAAGGTACCTGTAGTGTGTTAGGTCAATAATTAATTATAATTTTCAGGCGGAAATGCAATAGGTTAATTTTATTCAAAGACGCACGTTATTTTTGTTTTTTATTTAAAATCTTACATTATTTAAGTATCATCGTTCCGAATTTTACAAATACGCACAGGGTTATAAAAACATTGTTCATGATAGAGTTTGCAAGAGTCACACAAAAGTTTACATACCTAAAAGAAAATTATTAAATAAGGGCTGATTTTTCAATCGACAGATAATTTTTATTCGTGGAATAAAATTGACGTCTGACAGTTTTTGTTTGCAAGAACTGTCGAAAATTCAAAATTATTCCTCCAATAAAATTATCTGGCGTTGGAAAAATCAGCCCTTAAGAGCGTTTACGCCGTACGGCATTTCATACAAACTTTCAAACCCTTATTTGTCGAAATTAATGAACCGATTTTAATGAAACTTCATACGTATAAGCAGGATACAAAGGTCTAAAAAGTTAGTAGAGAACATTTTCGAAATGTCTTATTTAAAAAAAGATAACTGGAAATCTCTGTTTCTATGGAAATATTAAAATCGGTCTAATTTGGCTGCAACACTATTTTTCGAAAATGTTCTCTACTAACTTTTTAGACCTTTGTATCCTGCGTATGCGTATAAAGTTTCATTAAAATCGGTTCATTCATTTCGAAAAATAAGGACTTGAAAGTTTGTATGAAATGCCGTACGGCGTAAACGCTCTTAAAGGTGCATACAAATGTAAGTTTTTTAATAAGTAACTATACGAGCGGCGAATTAAGGCTGACAAGCCACATTACCTTCATGCCACTACGCTCTCATTGTTCCCTAAAAGTTATACCTACCTGCCACAATGAATGTAGGTAACAAATGGAATTTCCAAAAAGGATATCTTGCAGAAAAGAACACGTCTAAAGTTTGACATTCGCACCCTGCTTCTGATCTCTTTCGTCAGGGTCGCAGCATGGTATCTTGGGATCAACGTGTGGGCAGGCGAAGGCTACGTCTTCGTCTTTGTGAGCGGCGCAGGGGCCGGCTGCTTCTGGAGGCGGTTGCATGCACGTCTCGACGGTCGGATCCGGCAGACGAGGGTACTCTGCTATGCGTGTTGCCGCTGGCGAGATGGCGGGAACATCGCGACGTAGTTTCTTGACGTGCTCGTAAGCGTCTGGTGCGAGCTTCATGTAGTCTTGGACCTGGTACCAATAATATTGGAACATTTATATTTGGACTGAGGTGTAAGTTAAAGTAGAAGATATGCTGGTTGCTACGTTCAGCTCTTTCGCGCTAGATGTCGAGATAATCCGAAGGACTTGACTACGGCCACCAAGCTTGTTAATGTCGAACATTAGAACCTAATGAACATTAGAACATAAGATTGCCATGCCTAATATGTAAGAAGTACAGCCTGAGTCAAACTATGGCGGCTCGGAACTTGAGGTGAGTGGCTGCGCAGTAACAAATTCGGATTAGGTACTAGCATGTCGTCAGAAACGCAAGTGCATACGCATTTCGTCATCTCTCAGGATAGACTCGCAACTTGTCAGAAACGGAATTCGACAGACACGCAGTTCGGCAGACACGCAACACGACAGATACGCATTTCGTCAGATATTTGAAACCATCCACCCAGACTGATGTTAACAAAATAATTAGGGCTGATCTTTCCAATTTTTTTTAATGTGATAAAATGCGAAATAGTTTACTTTGTTTGACTACAAGCATTTAAATCCTATTTATTGATTGACTGTCGAGTTGCGCAACTGTCGAGACGCGCATCTGTCATTTTGCGTGTTTGTTGAGCTGCGTCTTTGACGTGGTGCGAATCTGACGAGATGCGTTTCTCTCAACATGCGTTTTCTGGCGAAATGCGTATTTGACCACTTGCGTTTCTGACGACATGCTGGTAATCGACAAATTCATGTGTCAGCGGGGGTGAGGGGTGAGGTACTGCGAAGCGAACTTCAGAGCCGCTATAAAGTTTGACGCCAACTAAGGCGATTCTCACACTGCTGCGTTTCACGCAGCGGTGTGCGGGAAACAGAGCCAAATTCCACGTGCGAGAGAACGTTTTTATTGAATTTGTATGTAAAAAATCACGTGCGTGGGTGCGTTATCTGCGCCCCGCTGCGTGATGCGGCGCAGTGTGAGAATCGCCTCAGTATATATGTGTATTTACAGACATAGAAATAAATAGATGTCTATGTATAAATGAAGCTAATTCAAAATTACAACATATGAGTACCTACCTACGTGGGAAAAACTGGGAGGCCGAACAATGAAGTGATTTGCCTAATTCGCATACTTTTACTCCACTCTTAGCCAATGTAAGTAGTCTTTCACATGGATAACAGCACCTGCCGCTGGTTATTTTCATGGTCACGCGACAGCGCTTTTTTTTTTTGGAAATATTTATCTTTGTCACAATGTTCAGTAAAATAATAATCATTGAGAAGGAATCAAACCAAAGCAGAGAAGAGTTCTGAACATTTGCTGGCTAAGTTACTAGGTACCTAGTCAGACAATTTTTTTAAGAATAAGTATCTAATTAGGTTGGTAACAACAAATCAGCATTAAAATTACCTAACCTTCATTCTGAAGCCAATCACTCGGTGCTGTTGGCTATTTTTAGCTTTTTATAATGAAGGTCAATTTAGACAAAACGAGCGGATGCACTTTTTATGGGACGGAACATTCCTTCGTTGTCCTATTCTTATTAAAATGTCAAGTATCAACAAAACAATACTCTAACTCTTGTTCTGGTTTTATGTTCGTTTGGTCTAAACCCACTTCTAGGGTTTAGACCAAACGAACATAAAACCAGAACAAGACGTCGGCTTACCAGGTATAGGTAAGCCGACCTTGGAGCATTAATAAAATAATAAGGTAACCTAAGGTCTAATAAAATAAAATGGTTTTCATATGAGCCGCCATAAGACCTCATTGTGAGCCCTATCGCAGTAATTATCTTATTATTTGATGGTTATCCTGATCATTGCGCAGTGGAGTTGATGCTGCGCAATGTTCCATTACTTATATGATATGGCAAATGAAAGCTGGTTAGCAAATAACGGGTACCTAATATTATTCCATGGGAAACTTATATCTAGTCTATAGTAGGTTAGGTACTGACCTATAATACTCCTATATTAAATGACACAGATAATTAGATACTTCTGTCCTAGGTAGGTAGGTAACAATGATTTGTAGGATGTAATAATTGTAGGTATGATGACACGCAGAATGCAACGCTATAAATGCAATTCCTACGTGACTTCATACCCACCTACCTATTCCTAGATGTCTATTATATTTTAGTAGGTACCAGGAATAGGCACCTAACCTAACGTGTCTTGGTAGGTATCTACGACAGCATAAAATGTTATTGAGACTTGAGAGCGATAACTACAGCCCTGAAATTTGCTGGAATCGTTTGTATCTAAGGGTGCGTCTAGATTATGTTATATAACACATAAACTTATGTTATATAACACGTCCAAATTATTTAACATTGCTAACTTCCCTATAGAAACATGTTATACTATGTTTAATAACATGTTATGTTACACAGTGTGGAGTCTGTGGACGCACCTTAAGGTTCTGAATATTTACATAAAGTAGTTATGTGTAGATTGCTTTTTCGTTCCGATCGAAAGCGTTCAAACACAGCTAGGAAATATAACCAGGTAAATAGAGAGGTTACCTCCTTGCAGTCGACGCCATAAGTGCCGAGGTATCCAGGCAGTATCGGCTTTGCATCCTTGTCCTCTCTTAGGGCGGTTGCGATTTGCGCACTCGGCACGATATCGTACGCACACACGGCGGCAGCGCGGCGCTCTGCACGTGCCGTCTTGTCCTGTGTGATTAGGAACAGTGATTTTATGGATAGGATTCCATCTACCTGTACATCGAAATTATTCAATAATGAAGCCTAGAAATAGTTCTGCAATACCTACTCAGCATGAACCAAAGCTAGTTACAATTCAAGCATCATCATCTGCCTAGCCCTTTTGCAACTAAGTATGTTGTGGTCGGCTTACAGTATAACCGGATGCCGCTGAATAGGTACCAGTATTTTACATGGAGCGACTGCCTAATTGCCTATCTGACCTCCACAACCCAAGAACTAAAACACTGTGCACTGTGTTGATGTTGTGTGTTACAATTCAAGAATAAGAAGAAAAAAAAAACTTAAAAAGGCAGTTATGGGGCCTAAAAAGGCCACTTTGGCAGAATCATAAAAGGATAACATTGTGAATCATATGGCGAAGACAGTCCGTGTTTTTCTTTTTTTCGCTGTTCTACGTAGGTAGGTATAATCAAAGAGATTGGGATTGGATTTCAATTGGATTGATTGCTATTTTAGCACAGACAAAAAAAAAATAACTGAAAATCCTTCACCAATGGGATTTGATACGATTAACATAGCAGTTAACTGTCCATTGTGATTTATAATGATATCCTTTTATGATTCTGCCAAAGTGGCCTATTTTGGACTCAAGATGTTATCAGTTTGTTAAAATTTTTACAGGGTCTCTGGACGATTGAAGACTTGGCTATGTCTAGGTAGATCTGCCTCAGTCAGATCAGTCAAACTTGTTGTAAAACTATTCATTGGATAGAACTTTTTGGTACCTACTTATAGGTACTAAAAGTGTATTGGTAGTAGGTTGAAGGAGGTAGGTAAGGGACGGAACGGAATTTCATCTATGCGATGTCTGTGCCAGGTTGTCATTTACTTAGGTATATGCCGCGTATTACTCATTCATTGTATTATCTAGGTAGGTATTTAGATACCTATGCGCTTATAAAATCCTCCATTGTACTGTTCTTCTAATTGTCAATACCAAGTAAACACTCACAATGAGGTAATTAATACATTTGCACGCATGACGGCACATGTTCACTATCCACATGCATATTACTTATTATACAAAATTATTTTATTTGTAACCAAACAAGTGAGACATTTCTTTGTACGGTGGGCTGCATCAATCGGGTACCCCAGGGGGCCTAAAAAGGCCACTTTGGCAGAATTATAAAAGGATAACTTAGTGGACAGTTAACCGTTAAGTTAATCGTATCAAATCCCATTGGTGAAGCATTTTTCAGTAATTTATTTTTGTCTGTGCTAAAATACCAATCAATCCGATCCAAATCCAATCCCAATCTCTTTGATTACATCTACGTGGTGCAGCGAAAAAAAGAAAAACACGGACTGTCTTCGCCATATTACGATTCATAATGTTATCCTTTTATGATTCTCCAAAGTGGCCTTTTTAGGCCCCCAGTTGTATTAAATTTTTCATACAACTGGGGTACCCAATTGATGCAGCCCACTGTACATAAAGTTATTTGCTACACAAGTCTCGTGGCACCTACCACGGTCAGGTCGATCTGGAGATGGAGTCGGAAAAAATATTTCTCTAAGTACACTCTGCGGTGAATTTACTTTTTGGGACATGAATTTAAAATTGGATAGTTTTCTGCAGCTGTTTTTTGTAGCTTAGACATCAGAAGCTTTACTCATCTTTAAGGTAACAAGGACTCACCGGGTCTTCGTACTGTTCGCAGAAGTCATCGGCCTCGTCGTAGTGAGGCTGCTGACCCGGCGGATAGCTCACGTGCTGCGCCTTTGGCTCTCGGTGTTCTTCACCCGAAGGGCCGCTGAAGCACACCACCTTCTGGTGATCATCGCGAGCCGCTCCGGATTTAAGGATGCCCTTCAGTGGCATTAAGTTGTCGCATGTCGGCTTGCTACATAACATTGGACATAAATTGACATTAATTTTGATCGAGGCAATTTAAGACTAAGATAATAATAATTTAGTAAGTATAGGTAGGTACATAGAGACAGATTGAGTCCTTCGGTTTAGGTACTTGTTAAAATAATAAACAATTTTCATTCATTGCATTTCTAAATCTAGAAAAGAAACTCATCAAGTTTTGGGACTTTAGACTTAAAAATAAATATAGGCATTCCAAGATCTTATCAATAGGTAGGTAATGATTATTTTTTTATCTAAAGTAAACAGGCGCATATTCAGAAACTTGTGCTTAGATAGATTACAGATTGGTGATTGAGCCTGGTGTAAAGTGACGGTCACCTCACTGGATAATGCTACCGTCTTATCTCTCGGGATGAGCTTAATGCTGATATGAATTTATACATACCTACATTTAAGTACTTAATACGATATAACATAGACAATCTCCTTCAAAGATTTATGATAGTTCAGATTGAAATACCTAACGCACACATTGGAAAAACTTTTCGAAACTGCTGCAACTTTTGCGATCGCAGAGGAAAATATGTGTAATGGACGGGCTCACATATTTCTTTTTTACCTTTTTTCGAATGGAGTTTATCGAACGTTTGATTTTTATATCGCACAGTGAGAATAAAAGGGACCGAACTCAAAATTTCGGCGAATTGAGTTAAATACTTGTAACTACTCCTAATAACATGGTCCATCGTCTAGTGAATCAAAAAGTGACCATTTCGTGCTAGAAAAGGACAAACATAAACATTGCGTCTCTTTCTTTTCCGCGCGTCTCACCCATCCCCCCGCAACGACAGTGACCGATTTAGTGTTTCGTCCGCAGTGTTTCTGGTTCGTTGTTATTTTGTTAATTTGAAAGTGACCTAAACCTTAGCGCGCCGTTACTCTACGCAAAAGTAAGTAGGTACACATTTTGTTAACATTCTAATCGTAAAGTGACCCATGTTTGTATTAGGTCATTTTTGTACTACTTATAAAACAAAGCTTTTTGTAGTGACTCAAGTCTAGTTCGGTCATTTTATTATTAAAACTAAGCTAAATGCAGTGACATATTTATAGATAAGTAAGTCTATATTCTATTAAATAATTTACACGTGTAACTGTACTATTTGTAATAAGGTCTTTTTATGAATAATTCATTAAAATAACTCGAAGCCTTATTATGGATTACGTCACTTTATCGTACATAACGTGTGTAGGTACATATTTCTGTTTAGGTCCTTTTATGAAAACGAGAAGATGAAAACGAAGAGTGGATTACATTTTTCAAATACTACCAACGGACCGAGGAAACGAGGTAGGTAGGTATATTAGTCATTTATTTTATAGATTTTTGATACTACGTAATTAAGTACCTATGTAATTTGTTATAAAATTTACATGCCATTCATAACTTATTTTTTACAGCATCATGAAAAAGCAAACGATGGATTTATAACAAATTCACTGCAAAACAAGCATCATGAATTACAAGTTACTCAAACTAGTCAGCTAACTGACTTTGATATAACGGTATTATTTTAAATACTTTTTTTATATTATAAAAGCTCCTTGATTATAGTCATGATAAATTTCAGGTAACAGTAACGTAGCCTGCTGTACAAAATATTAGAAACGAACCGTCGACATCATTTCAAATAAAAAAATAAAGTTTCCAGAGAATCGACCTCGTCTTCATCTACTTCATTGAGGTCTTCATCATCGAGCTCTACTTCATCTAGCTCATCGTCAAAGATACTGCACAAAAAAGAAGGAACGAAAAAAAAAATTAACGTCTTCAAAGTAATCCAAATTATCAGATATCGCCAGTAAATACTGATGAAAGCGACGCCGTGGACTTGGAGTGACTCTGATCCAACTTATTTGAATAATGCCAGGGCAAAATATATTTCTTCATCAAGCAGTTCTTTGTCCTCACGGCGTTCACCATCTCCGTCGTCTTCATGTCCTAGGTCTGATTTGAATACTGGAAATAATAATTTAATCGAAGATAGTCCTGCCAGATCTAGGAAACGTTTGAGAAACCGATCTAGTTGGAAACAAAAGAAAGGCAAGTCTCTCAAAAATAGTGGAAAACCGTATGTTTCCTTGTTATACACTAAAAAAGTTATTCCCGCTCGGATTTCGGAGGTGTGTAATATTGTAGGTTGAAATGTTTTGAGAAGTTTCAGGATACAGATAGAATCGATCTGTATTAAACAGATCGATTCTATCTGTATCCTGTATATTACTGGCAGATGAATAATATTGAATTACAACGTGCATATATTCGATCTTGTAAGCTTGAAGTTAAACCTAAATACAATTATTGTAATGCTCAAAGACCTAGACAACCTAATAGCGCCTGTTACTTTACAGTAAATAAAAATAAAATACGTGTGTGTAAGACCTTTTTCATCAATACCTTAGACGTGACAGATAGACAACTAAGAACAGTGAAGAAGAAAACAAATAATCAGGTTTTCGTAGATACAGACTTGCGAAAACACACAAACAGAAAAATAATTGAACCGGCACTTGTACAAGATAAAAAAGAATAGAAGACATCAATTCGACATCCAGAATATAATCCCATTATTTAAGAGCACAGACTGAGAAGACACTGACAATTTTACAGTATTATGGAATGATACTAAAATGCTAAGTTTTGGGAAAGGAAACGAATTTCAAATGCACTTTACAACTTCTTATATAAAGACAGAATATTATAATAATTAATATGCGTAACAAAAGGAAAAAGATGAAAAATTACGAAGAAATAAGATTAGATAAATTATATACGCATGCGCTTATCTTATCTTATCTTCTTGTTTTTTCTTAAAAGCTTAAGAAAAAAGATCTGAAAGACTTGGTCAGAAAAAACCTAATTCCTATGTATTATACAAATTATTGCAATAATTTGTAACATTGTTGTTGGCTGAGCAGAAAAATATTGATTCTTGTTTAGTAGCTCTAAACAAGAATCAATAATTTTTGTGATTTTAAAATCCTAAGGTTTAAAATAAATGATAATGATAGATACTTTCAGTAATCCACCGTGTTTTCTGAGCGCTAATTAGGTAGGTACCTACTCGGAAAATACAGTGGATTAGTGAAATGCGTTTAGGACTGATGATTGTACCTACCTAAGAACTAGTAAAAATGTTACCTACTTTAGTTCAAACATTTAGGATAAGTAACCGAAAAAGAGCCATGTAATAATAGTACATTATGATACATGTGTGCTATGTTGATCATTATGCTCGAGGCGGTATTATTCGCGCGAGCCGAGAGTCTAATGATCAATGCACACGCGTTTCATACGACGTTTTTCAACACACTTGCGAGGAAAAAAACAGACTTGTATTAACTTGTATGGAAAATGGCGCGCTAGTTTTGTCTTTCCGCATAGCCAGCACTAGCAATGCAAGTGTAAATAAAAGCACTGACCACAGAGCATGTAGGCACTGACAACAGACCGCTATATAAAAAAAAAAAACACAAAATAATTGTAGTTTAGTTAGTATGGAATTAGAAAGTACTATTGGCATAGAGAAATATTATATACATTAGTTCAGTGAGAATTCGCAATAATAGAACGCCAGTCAGGGTAGTAGCCATAAGGCTTATCCGAGGATACCGCACGATCTCGCGCGAGGCGATAGTCCTCGCGCGCCTGTATGAGTGGCGCGCGGAGGCACTACGCCGGGGGGAGGATCCGCTTCCGCGGCAAATCGCTGCGGAGCGGACGGATCTCCGGCGCGATCTCATGGCGGCATGGAAAGAGCGACTGTCGCAACCTAGAGCTGGGCACGCCGCGATAGCGGCGATAAGACCCCTATTTGAGGAGTGGCTAGAGAGGCGCCACGGCGAACTCACCTACCGCCTGACGCAGGTCCTCACCGGACACGGAAGTTTCGAGAGGTTCCTGCACATCATCAGGCGGGAGGAAACGCCCGGGTGTCACCATTGCCAGGATCGCCCAGAGGACACGGTGGAGCACACGGTGGAGGTCTGCCCCGCTTGGGCGGAGCACCGCCGTGTCCTCGTAGAGGCGATCGGCAGCGGCGGCGACCTCTCGCGTCCGGCCCTGGTGCAAGCCCCATGGCTTGCACCAGGGCCGGACGCGAGAAGGAGTGGGAGGCAGTCACCTCCTTCTGCGAAGCAGTCATGCTAGCGAAGGAGGTGGCGGGACGGTTCAGGAAGAGAGCCTCCAGTCTTAGCCGCCGCGGGGGACGCCCCCGGCGTCGGGAGCCGCGCGACGACTCCCGGCCACCGTAGGCGCGGGCCTGCGGGCGGAGAGTAATGGGTAGCTCACCGTCTGATCAGGACCAGGCCCATGCCGGACGGCGCGTACGTGTTCCACGCGCGCCTCAAAGAGATGTCAGCATCGGGGAGGGGCCCCTTAGGGCCGAAGCCTGCCGGGTCAGCGGGATTGTCCGAAAGGGTTACCGCTGGCCCGGAACATAAAGGGCTAAGGAAGGAACACGGGTGGGTTTTAGTCAGTAAGAGTCTGACACTCCCTTCCGCTCCACCCAGAGCGGGAGGAGTCATTTTGATGATTTTCCATCCGCAAAAAAAAAAGTCAGGGTCTTTTCCGTTTGGTTTCGGAAGGGACCACGGATAATTTAAGGTGGATAATTAAAATTTTCTTACGTTTTTTGTAATTTGCAGGTTGTATCTTGATTAGATATGTATTTACAGAATTATAGTCATTAGAATAGAATTTTTAAGTTAGATTTTTTTCACTTTTCCAACAACTTAAGAAGAACTTTACCATAAGAAAGATGTATAAATGATTCGAATGATTATAATTCTGTAAAGACGTACCTGTTAGAGTCGCAAATCATATTTTGATCAAGATACAACCTGACACTGACCTGAAAATTGCAAAAAACCTAAGAAAATTTGAATTTTGCGGTCTACCACTGCGCATTCACCTTAAATGGTCCATGGTCCCTGCGCATTCACCTTAATGTAAATAAATATTAGTTCATTGTGGGACCAAGGACAATATAAAAAAAATTAGAGTGTTTAAAAAAGACTACTTAAAAAAATGTGAATTGATGAGATTAAAAAAGCGCGAAACTACGACTGGTAAATAGTTATCTGTGGAAATATTGGTGGATTTCAGGGTTAATCCCATATTAAAAGTTGTTCATTTTCATGAGTACTAACTCCCCTCAAAGTATGTCCCTCGTTTAACCTAACGCTCTGTATATTATAGTCGCGAATCATATTTGATCAAGATGCAACCTGATACTGACCTGCAAATTACAAAAAACGTAAGAAAATTTTAATTATCCACCTAAAATTGTCCGTGGTCCCTACCCGAAACCAAACGGAAAAGACCCTGACTGGCGTTCTATCATTGCGGATTCTCACTGAACTAATGTAGATATATTTCTCTATGCCAATAGTACTTTCTAATTCCATACTAACTAAACTACAATTGTTTTTTTTTACAATTGTTTTTACATGATCTGTGGTCAGTGCTTTTATTTACACTTGCGCGCGCATTGCTAGTGCTGGCTATGCGGAAAGACAAAACCAGCGCGCCATTTTCCATACAAGTTAATATTTAACAATACAAGTCTGTTTTTTTCCTCGCAAGTGTGTTGAAAAACGTCGTATGAAACGCGTGTGCATCGATCATTAGACTCTCGGCTTTCTTATCGCACTCGCCTGCGGCTCGCGCGAATAATACCGCCTCGAGCATAATGATCAACATAGCACACATGTATCATAATGTACTATTATAATATAGGTATTTCAAATAGCTCTTCTAAGATTTTGTGCAATATGAAAACATACAGACTGCTGTGAATAATCCATAACACTGATTAAAGAATAATGTTAACATTCATGTGGTATTTCAAAAGTTGTTTTTATTTGTTAAAATAAATACAGAATATTAATATGTTCAATTTTAAAGAAGTGGATAGCTTTTTTAAGTTAATTTTATTTTAGTTTAAGTTTTTTTTTTCTCCTTTAATTTGATTTGATCTCAAGTTTTATTAACTATGTTTCAGTAATAAATATAATTTCATACTAAAATTTCTTGTCTTAATGGCCAATACTTTTCATCAATGTCACAGAACCAAAGTGACCTAATTTTAATTAAGTTGTAAGACATGCTTTAATTTTAAAAATTAAGCTGACCTTTATCTGAATAAGTCAATGATATTTAAAAAAATATAGTACTAAAATGACACATTTTTGGAAGGTTATTTTTAACGATTATTTTATAAACCCTTAAATATCTTTTTTTAATGCGTTTTGGGTTAAACCAATCGAAAATAGTCTAAAAAATATACTGGCATCATAAATATTTAAATAGCTATCCATTTGAAAAAGTTATGACATATTTTATTGGAAACTCCCTAAAGTAGGTACGAACACAATTTTGTGATTTCCCACAAAATGCAAATTTCGTGTTAGTTCCCTTTTATTCTCAGGGTGCGATTATGTTCAGGTAAAAAACTGCGCAGATGTTTTATAATAGGGTTTTTTCCTTTTTTTAACATGAACGACCTTTCACCATTTGAATGAATTCGCCAAAAGTCAACAACGAACGTTTTCAATACCTAATCAGGATTTAATAAGTAGTCTTTTCCATTATGCACGTATCTGTTGTCCACCAACAGCTTTACTTCCACTGTTAACTTCGTAGGGAGAGTGCCACTATGTATTCACCTGTTTAGGGAGTTTCCTACGGGTGACGATACCAAAGACAGAGAGTTTTGCTAGTCACCATGGTTCAGTCAACCAATCAAAGTCCAGCGTAGTCCACTGCTGAACCAAAAGTCCAAAGCTATCATGGTCAGTTATCATGGTTGATAAACCATAATGTTTTACCGGCAATACACGGCATTAACCAATATCGTATGGCTCGTGCCGACGTAAAACGAGACGACTAGTTTTCTGTCGTGCTTGGGCCATTGATGTATGAGGAACCGGGCGTAAAGTTCCTCATTCTCCGTGGAAAAGGGCGGATCCTCCGACCAGACGGGTTGTGGACGATTGTCCGACGGTTGATATCGGGGTGTTGTAGGTACCTATACCTGCAATGACATGACAGTCGCGCTGCGAGACTTTGCTTGCGCGATGTAGGATTTGTGTGACGTCAGGTTTTGATGCGTAGTTCGCATATGGCGTTAGAGAGGTCGCCACAGGACTCCCAACATCTGAGCGTTTTCAAAATCAAAGACCAGGAGGCCTAAAAAGGCCACTTTGGAGAATCATAAAAAGGAATGGCGAAGACAGTCCGTGTTTTTCTTTTTTTTCGCTGCACTACGTAGGTACAATCAAAGAGATTGGGATTGGATTTGGATTGGATTGATTGGTATTTTAGCACAGACAAAAAAAATAACTGAAAAATGCTTCACCAATGTGATTTGATACGATTAACTTAACAGTTAACTGTCCATTCTGTTATTCTTTTATGATTCTGCCAAAGTGGCCTTTGTAGGCCCCCAGTATTACCTCTGACGTGCGATACGTAATGAATCATCGTAAGAAATGATGTCTGTAGTCATCGGCGGTGTGGGAGGTCGGGGCGGCGTGGCACTGCCCTCCACTACGTCTAGGGCAGTCAGGCACCGCTCCATGGCGCTCGGCTGCGCCACCGCCGCTTTACCAATCTTCGCGAGCTGCGCGCGAGTATCTGCCTGGTGCTCTTCGTCGAAGGCCGTCTGGAGGTGGTGGTAAATAATAATATTTAAGGATTTTAAGTAAATCCACACACTAATTATCTACTTATAGATGGCATAATCGGCATTCGTGACGTATTTGCCAAAAACGTAAACAAATATGAGTTTATGGAAAAATAAGTTTAAATCCTACCCAATAAAGTTCAGTTTACGCTACAACTTCAAACATTTTTATAACTTGTTCAATAGTCCTAGTCACTCTGAAATCAACTTAATTATCATTAAAATAAAGTTGATATTTGTTTAACTTGAAATAATATTAATTTGAAACATACGTTTGATTAGACTTTAATCATCTCAGACAGCTCGGCCAGCTCAAGGTCAAAGTATTACCACCGACGTATTATCGACTGTACCTCGTCGTCGTTTCAGCCGATAGACGTCCACTGCTGGACATAGGCCTCCCCCAATTTTGGGAGGGTTTGCCATAATCGCCACGCTTGGCAGGCGGGTTGGCGATCGCAGTATGGTATGATATCGACTGTACCTATATCTACGAATAAAATTATTCGTAGACCTCTATACTTAATTTTCTTATATTAATATTATTATTTGCCTAATTTTATATTATGTAGATACTAATAATATAAAGCTAAAGAATTTGTTTGTTTGCTTGAACGCGCTAATCTCAGTAACTCCTGGTTCGAATGGAAAAAAACTTTTTTTCTTGGATAGTCTATATATCGAGCAAGGTTATATAACATCACGCTACGACCAATAGGAGCGGCGCATCAATGAAAAATGTTGCAAAAACGGGAAAAATTATTCCTTTTGAGTTTCCGTTGCGTAGGTATAGGTACGCTGCGTAAACGGTTCAAGTTACGCAAACATCATAAACGACGGAATTGTTCACCTTTAAAAGTAAAAAAAAAACTCCGCACCAGTATATGTCTATCTTTTATGGTTGACTCTCTATAGCCTTTTTTATGGTACTTAATCATCACAAGTATTTAATTTTGAACAAATTTGCCCTTGACATCATTTGATTTCAATGAATATCTTAGGAGATATCATATTTTTAAAATAATGTAACATATTTAAGTAGGTGTTTTCATCAAGTTAACGCGGGTGAAACCGCGGGGCACAGCTAGTCATGAAGAAAAGCACAAACGGCTGCCTTGTCGCGATAGGCGATCTTTTTCTGTCAGCCATTGATTTAAGTAAAACGCGCAAGCGGCAAAGTGGAAATCTTCATGCAATTAAACTATATGCAATTGTTTACAAATAGCTACGCTACATGGTTCTTTTGGCGCGCGTCCAAAATCGGAACTAATGCCGCCATCTTATTAACACGCTTTTATTAGGTCGACCTGTATGTAACTAACTATGTAATGGAATCTAAGGTAACTAATTTAACCATCTTCCAAGGGTCGTAGCGTAATGAAAATTGGCAGCTGTATGTAGTTCTGATGACAATACAATAATATGGTACTGTCGAACTGATTTGATGATGGAGCCGGAAGATATGAACTGGAACTTCATGATGGAAAATCGTATCATAGCTGTTTTGGATTTCTTAGAAAAGTCTTGTAATGAAATTTGTTTTTACGTGCATTTATAAAAGCGTGTTTTTCTAGTGTTTTTTAAATTATTAATTTATTTTATATTTTTCTTTGACAATTTCAATAATGGTTACCAACAATGCCCCCTGTCAATGTCTTTCAGGCGCCTAAAGAACCTTGTACAGCCTATAGGTACCTGTAGGTCGCTTTTCAAGTTGCCCTCGCGCATGTGATAGTTGCGCACGTTGTCGATCACCTCCTGCGGGAACTTCTCCGGATTGGCGGTCATGTACCGATACACGAACAGGTCGCACCCTATGATCCTGAAGCGATGCTTGAATACATTCACTATGGCTCCTAGGAAAGTAAAAAAAGGTAAGGTTTTTAAGCAGGACTAGGAGCTTATATGGTGGATGGTTGATTAGGCCTCTGTTAAATAGGAAGATAAGTCTTAAAAAAATCTCTAAAGACGATGTCTCCTCAATTTGTTGGAACAACGCTACCTTATCTGTTGTCTATGAAACACAACTTAGTAATTTATCGAAAACGGATCGGTATTTCTTACCAATCGAAACGTTAGGTCAGGTACTTATTCTGTGAAACGCCCGGGTGTCACCATTGCCAGGATCGCCCAGAGGACACGGTGGAGCACACGGTGGAGGTCTGCCCCGCTTGGGCGGAGCACCGCCGTGTCCTCGTAGAGGCGATTGGCAGCGACGGCGACCTCTCGCGTCCGGCCCTGGTGCAAGCCATGGTCCGGGGCGAGAGGGAGTGGGAGGCAGTCACCTCCTTCTGCGAAGCAGTCATGCTAGCGAAGGAGGTGGCGGAACGGCTCAGGGAGAGAGCCTCCCGTCCCAGCCGCCGCGGGAGACGCTCCGGGCGTCGGGAGCCGCGTGACGACTCCCGGCCACCGTAGGCGCGGGCCTGCGGGCGGAGAGTAATGGGTAGCTCACCGCCCGATCAGGACCAGGCCCGTGCCGGACGGCGCGTACGTGTTCCACGCGCGCCTCAAAGAGATGTCAGCATCGAGGAGGGGCCCCTTAGGGCCGAAGCCTGCCGGGTCAGCGGGATTGTCCGAAAGGGTTACCGCTGGCCCGGAACATAAAGGGCTAAGGAAGGAACACGGGTGGGTTTTAGTCAGTAAGAGTCTGACACTCCCTTCCGCTCCACCCAGAGCGGGAGGAGTCATTTGATGATTTCCCATCCACAAAAAAAAAAAAAAAAAAGGTACTTATTCTGTATAACATTAGAATTAGTCAACCGCATTCGCAAAACGAAAACTTCTTGCGTCGAACTTCCACAGCAGACGTCCTCGCTATCCACGAGAGCTCCTCCTAGCATTATTATTTAAGTAACTTGTGCAACTGACGGCTCCCTTTGGAGTGTTTGGCTGAAGAATTTGTGGGAATTACTTGGCAACACTATTTTATTTTAGTGGTGATAAATAATAAAACACTTTTAGCTTTCAGGATGATTTCAAATTTGATGAGAAGAATTTTAGATCCAGATCATAAAAAGAGCCTTCACCTTGCTATAACTTTTCTAATTGGCTTATATCTTCATTATACAGTAACAGCTAGATACTTCTGGGGGGCTAAAAAGGCCACTTTGGAGAATCATAAAAGGATAACATTATGAATTGTAATAAGGCGAAGACAGTCCGTATTTTCCTTTTTTTCGCTGCAGTAGGTACGTAGGTATAATCAAAGAGATCGGGATTGGATTTAGATCGGATTGATTGGTATTTTAGCACAGACAAAAAAAAATAACTGAAAAATGCTTCACCAATGGGATTTGATACGATTAACTTGACGGTTAACTGTCCACTAAGTTATCCTTTTATGATTCTGCGAAAGTGGCCTTTTTAGGCCCCCTGTTTCAGTCCGTAGCCACAGACTGACACGAAAAAAGTGGAAGCAATCTTTGAAAAGATAAGCACTACCTAATCAAACATTTCCACACTCACCAATAAAGAACCTATCAGGCGTGAAGTAAGTGGGGAAGTTGGGGTCCGACTCAGGAGTCTCCAGCTTCATGGACTTGAGGAACGTCCCCTCGCGGATGCCGGAGTTCCTCCGAGGAACCTCTCCGATCTTGATGGAGCCGTCCGCGAGGCTGTACGACATCACGAACTTCCGACCGTTGTCCTCGGGGTGCACCCAGTCCAGCTCGCACAAGTAACGAAGGTACTATGAACAAGAAAATTTGAGGGTCATGAAAATGTTCCCTTGGTGTAAACGCGCGGTTAGAATAGGTACCTACACCGTTATATTTTTGCACAAGACGTTCACACTTGTGAAACGACTTCTCTACTAACAGGCAGTTCAGAATACCTACGTATTATCAAACTATAAAGCATAAAATACGCATTTCAGAATAGATAACCTATGCAATATATCACGCAAGTCTATCAGAAGTACTTATTAGGTACGTCCGCTTCCAGGAAATATTACGTAATAACCTGAATCTGGCGGTTATGAGACCTGCGCGCAGCTCACTCCTCGACTCTTTGTGGAACTTTAATTGAGTCCCCAAGTTGCAAACTCGAATATCAAAGAATTATTTATCGATGCCCAACGGAAAAATATGCACTAACTTTTTCAAAGTATTATATTTTGGTACGAAGCAATCCAACTTGTGAAGTATTGATACTTTTATGTTCCCTGATCTTCTTTGGGAAGAAAATTTTATTTCAAAAATACATTTTCTGTACCTACCTACATACCTACTCGTTTTTCGTCAATGTGGTTTTTCCTGTGGGTGTGTTTGGTGGGTTTAGTTTTCATACACGCTTCAATTTTGAGTACCCTATGAATGGCTATAAGAGTAGGGGAAGACCAAAGAAACGATGGATAGACTATAGACCGTGAAAGATAATATGACTAGAAAGGGGGTTGACTACCAAGATGGCGACTACTAGAGAAGTATGGAAGTAAAAGACATGTTGCGCCGACCCCAAATAAATTAGCATAAAGGCCAGAGAATGATGATGATACACACATCGTTTTTTTTAATATGACCATGATAATTATGACATAGGAATATAATTATCAGAGCAGGCGCAATAATTAACAAATTAATCAATTAAATTAGTCCACCACAGTTCACTTCACTGTTACAATCCAACATAAGTCTGATAAGATTACTTAAATTAATTATCGGACACAGAATTAAGGCAATAGATCTTGGTCAATTAGCATTTAGCTGCATAATCTTAGCTAATTAATGTCATTAAAATGATTTCCTGAGTACGTGTGTCGTGTCGTGTAACTACAAACATAAACCTTGCTGGGTTATGTTGACGTCATCGTTCGCAGAGACAATGAGAGCTGAACTTGAGGTCAAGACTATGGTATTTATTTTTATTTAGAACTGTTAAACTAGCTATTATCATCGATTGTAGACTTTGTCTCGTCGGTATTGCATCATTACTCGCTTTTAGCGATAAGATCGCCCATTATGTAAAATTTCAACATTTAAGTAGGTACCTATATCTAAAATTTGTATGGTGTAGGTAGATACACGACGTAATAAAGAGTATATCTATAACGTGTTAACATTTCAATATGCCATTGATTTATTTTACTGTTTTTTAGGTGAATGAATACCTAGACATTATATAGGTACCCTTTAGACATAAGGCGAGAATTGTCTTGCAAAAGAAAAAGTTAGCAATTCATCAGAGTTAATCACCTTCTTTTAATGACACCTGTTAATTACCACTGGTTTATACAGACAGGTTTAAAAAATGCGCGTGAAGCTATTGGAAGGCTTTTAAAACGATAGCAAAGTATGCCTTTTTACCGACTTCACAAAAAGGAGGAGGTACTATGTTCGGATGTTTGTATGTTTGTTCATCGAATACTCCGCCAATTGTCGACGGATTTTCAAAATTATTTTTTTGTTCGAAAGTAGATAGTTCTGAGGTGGTCCCACTCTCACCAAGTTAGGATCTGATGATGGGATCTTAGAGAAATCGAGGGCAACCCTCAAATTTTATAGGCTCACTTATTGTTTTTCGCATATTTTATGAAGTATCTTGTGTATTTGCGTATGGTTGTCATCATGTCAGGTAGCTGAGCTGATGATGGAAGGTACAACTCCTTAACAGTAAGAAGTAACTCGAACAGGCAAGGACTGTTTTAGTAAATTGTTTTGATGTTTGATAGGGCATTTGCCACATTTGGTCTTATGATCATCAAGTTATGACTTGATGCTGCAGTCAGAATAGTCTGCTGAGTCCCTAACTCCTCGACAACTAACAGCAGATATATCGTGTTTAGGCTTATTGAAAAGGGCTCGATGTGCATAGAGCATAGAGACCTGATGCTGAAGCCAGGAGCATCAGAAAAAGTACAAACCTTGAAATTACAGCACCGTAGTCGTGTTTGGGCTCATTTTAAACAGGACTAAATTTTAAGTCGAATGCAATGTAGACATAAGTCTGGCCTGATGCTGCAGCCAGGATTATCAGCATCTAGTCTAAAAACTAATAAATACTTCTTAAAGTGAAATACTTTTGCGAGTTTTTCTTCTGTATAATTATCCTGACAAAGGTTGCCGGTAGTGGCTAGATGAGAGAAGCGGAGGACCGTGAACGTTGGTGCAAACTTGGGGAGGTCTACGTCCAGCAGTGAACTGCAATAGGCTGATGATGATTTATAAAAGCCTCAATCGTTGCATTTCACGCAATGCCTTTTCGTCATGTGGTCTATTTAGCAATTTGGTAGGTTCCAAGTCGCATAATACAATGCCATCCAGCGCCTTTACACGACTAAGCGTAACATAAACTTGACCCTTAGCAAATATTTCTTTCCTAAGTCTATTATTAAAGTAACTTGTGCATTTGCTCTCAGAAATTATGATTGGGTAAAGTGAAGCTGATGATGAAGACCACAAATGGCCATCGGAACGTGTGAGTCTATCTGGCAGGCCCCAACGAGATTTATCAACAGGTGATAGCTTTTCATAAAGACATAATTTTGTACCTAAAGAAAATAAATAAGATATATTTTGTACCTCGACAGTTTTTGATTGAACGACGTTTTTATGAAGTGTCTAGCTAGCGGGCCCCTTATGATTATTTTTGTTGTTATTATACTTTTAGATCGCCCAATAGTGCTCGGAGTAAGAAACTATTTTGTATCTTATAAATCCAAAATTTCGACTTTCTGTGAGCTTTACTTCAAAAGATATTCGCTATCTAAACAAACGTCCAGCCAGCTGGCCCTTTTTTTAATACTACTCTTTTATATCATACAATTATGTTAGGAGCTTGATACTATTTTGTACCTTACAAATCCAAAATTTCGACTTTCTATGAGCTACACTTTAAAAGATATTCGCTATCTAAACAAACGTCCAGCCAGCTGGCCCTTTTTTAAATACTACTCTTTTATATCATACAATTGTGTTAGGAGCTTGATACTATTTTGTACCTTACAAATCCAAAATTTCGACTTTCTGTGAGCTATACTTCAAAAGATATTCGCTATCTAATCAAACGTTCAGCCAGCGGGCCCTTTTTTAAATACTACTCTTTTATATCATACAAGTATATAAGTATCAAGTATCTTAGTATACAAGTATCTTTTATATCTTAAGTATTGTGTAGGAATGATTCTAATTATTTAAAGACCTAAAGATGTTTTTAATTGTATCGACTATAACGCATCCATATAAAATGCTTCATTGTATAGTTCGCTATTGAGATAGACTCATGATAGCACAAGTTTAAACCTTAGTGGTTTTTGGTTGTTATTTAATATGAGTAATCCTGTATTCTTTTGTATAAATTATAAAAACAAACACTATTGTATGATATAAAAGTGTAGTATTTAAAAAATTGCCCGCTGGCTGGACGTTTTTTAGATAACGAATATCTTTAAAAGTATAACTCACAGAAAGTCGAAATTTTGGATTTGTAAGGTACAAAATAGTATCAAGCTCCTAACACAATTATATGATATAAAAGAATAGTATTTAAAAAAGGGCCAGCTGGCTGGACGTTTGTTTAGATAGCGAATATCTTTTAAAGTGTAGCTCATAGAAAGTCGAAATTTTGGATTTGTAAGGTACAAAATAGTATCAAGCTCCTAACACAATTATATGATATAAAAGAGTAGTATTAAAAAAAGGGCCAGCTGGCTGGACGTTTGTTTAGATAGCGAATATCTTTTGAAGTATAGCTCATAGAAAGTCGAAATTTTGGATTTGTAAGGTACAAAATAGTATCAAGCTCCTAACACAATTATCTATACATATAATAAATCTGTAGAAGGGTCAATTCTGTACATTGAAAATATTGAAAAAATACATAGCGGGGGGTGTTGCTGGATCGATACCAAACCCAAATATGTGATTAAAAAAATTTTTGTCTGTCTGTCTGTCTGTCTGTCTGTATATGCAGGCATCACGTGAAAACTAACGGTTCGATTTCGATGAAACTTGGTATAATTATACCTTATTATCCTGGGCATAAAATAGGATACTTTTTATCCTGGAAAAATACGTAGAAAAAAAAATCTTATTTTTCGGTTTTATTCATAGACGTTGTTCTGTAGAACCGCGAACACACGTTGCATTACCCGTAGTGGATAATTTTCCATTTCAATTTAAGAGAATACAGTTTCCTGTAGCTTTGTGTTACGCCATGACAATAAATAAGGCTCAAGGTCAGACCCTAGGTGTTGCTGGCGTAGATCTTACCGCGAGTTGTTTTTCACACGGGCAACTTTACGTAGCTCTTTCCCGTGTGAGCAGTCCAAGAAATCTTCATGTTCATATTCCGGACGAGCTCACTAACAATGTTGTGTATGCTGAAGCTCTCAATTAACTTTCTGTCGCATTGTCACGATCACTTTTTTATTATTGCAAACTTTTCGTCACTGTCAGTAATTTACTGCTACATGCTACTTATCAAGGTCGGAATTACTATGAAAAAAATACTTACTACAGAACGCGAGCTCAACAGCAGTAGCTCAATAGAGGGATCTCCTTAATTATTATAGGCTTAGCCGTATTTGGGTCCAATAGATATTTATAAGATGTCATTGTCAGAGTTACTCACAATGGAGAAATAAACCATCCACGCGAAGACCGACATCCGCGCGGACGGAGTCGCGGGCGGAAGCTAGTATGATATAAAAGAGTAGTATTAAAAAAAGGGCCAGCTGGCTGGACGTTTGTTTAGATAGCGAATATCTTTTGAAGTGTAGCTCATAGAAAGTCGAAATTTTGGATTTGTAAGGTACAAAATAGTATCAAGCTCCTAACACAATTATATGATATAAAAGAGTAGTATTAAAAAAAGGGCCAGCTGGCTGGACGTTTGTTTAGATAGCGAATATCTTTTGAAGTAAAGCTCACAGAAAGTCAAAATTTTGGATTTATAAGGTACAAAATAGTTTCTTACTCCGAGCACTATTGGGCGATCTAAAAGTATAATAACAACAAAAATAATCATAAGGGGCCCGCTAGGTAGACACTTCATAAAAACGTCGTTCAATCAAAAACTGTCGAGGTACAAAATATATCTTATTTATTTTCTTTAGGTACAAAATAATGTCTTTATGAAAAGCTATCACCTGTTGATAAATCTCGTTGGGGCCCGCCAGATAGACTCACACCATCGGAACTACTCAATGACAAATATTTCACGGGTTGCGATTCGATTACTTTAATATAGCTGCTAAGCAATTTATGCTCATTACAATGCGTATAGTGAAGTGGAGCTGATGGTGACTTCTCAATCAGCTCCAGTTCTCCTGGTTCTCCGTTACGTCCGGACGTTAATTGTTGAGGAGTTCTCCTAGTAAGGAGAACTCCTCAACAATTAACGTCCCTGCATCGAGAAAAGCAATATTTTGTAAAAGGTGATAAGCAGTTGGCATTAGGCTATTATAACTTAGATAAATTACAAACTGACCCGCTAAAAAGTGAAAAATAAAAACTTATTTACAAAAAAAACAACCGACTTCCAAAAACACTATAAAGTGAAAAATAACTTTAGTTTCGGAAGTCGGTGGCAAAAAACTAAAATACAAATCCAAAGACACCGACTTCCGAATTTAAAGTTATTTTTCACTTTATAGTGTTTTTGGAAGTCGGTTGTTTTTTTTTGTAAAAAAGTATTTATTTATTCTTTCGACTAGGAATCGCTTTTGCTTAGAGATTTTCCTTTGCAAGTGCTGAAGTAGGTACCTACGGTACAGCATCGATATAGAGCTAGATTTAAAAAAAGAGAAATTGCCGAATTTTTGAACTCACGTCAACTTCAATTGACAGTCTTGACATTTGACACAAGTGCGAAGATTTTCTATGATGAATAGATTAGGTACACTATTATTTATATATTATAATATGTCGCATCACATCGAAAAAAGGACTAACATTGGAATAGTAAGTAGTCAGAATAGTAACATTCATGGTGGCAAAAGAGTTCAATTGCCACTACTTTAAAAACAGTTAATCAGAGAAACACTTCGATATGTCCCTGACAACTCTTCGCAGCTGACCGGGTTTTGTAAGAGTATATCTCATCCTTGTTGTATAAAGATTACCTTATTAGCGTTGAGGTTGTACTTGATGATGTCCTTGTGTGGGGGCTTCGGAATGAGGCGGTAGCACGACATCAGGGTGTCTTCGGGAGCCCCGATACCGATGTGTGGCGGGATCGACTGCACGTGAAATAAATAAAAAGAACGATGTTTAAATTATACCTACTGGTCCTTCACTTTCAGTGTGCAATTCTGGGTTTCAATTCGTGTAGAGACAGACCACTCGTTATGATGTGAAAAAGAATAAATAGGTAGGTAGGTACCTAGTCATAACTTTGGCGGCGAAAATTACAAAATAAAGCGTCTCTAAAGATCTAAAAATAGAAAAGTAATCTGACTACATTCACAATGAACTAAAGACATCATCTGCCTAGCCTTTTCCCAACTATGTTGGGGTCGGCTTCCAGTCTAACCGGATGCAGCTGAATACCAGTATTTTACATGAAGCGACTGCCTATCTGACCTCCACAACCCAGTTACTGGGTAATACGATACCCCTTGGTAAGACTGGTTGTCAGACTTTCGGGCTTCTGACTATCCGTAACAACTGTCAAAGATCCGTGCTTTCCGAGGCACGGAGGGGTCACGGTATGTAAGATGGTCACCCATCCACAGACCAACCGCGGCAGGTGTAGCTTAACCTGATCAATCGACCTGTGTGGCTGTTGTTATTTAGCCACGGGCCCCTCTAAAGTATAGATAATTAGGTGAATACAAATATCTTATTCTAATAACAAGAATCGTTAAAAGACGTTTTGAATCCTATCTCACATTTGAAATTATGTACCTACTTTCCGTACATTACAAACGAGGACTTGAGCCAATTTTCCATAATTTTAAGACACGCTACTGATGGCTACATTATGTCAAAAATATTTTTCACATCATTACTTTGTTAACCAAGATGCGTAGGTATATGTAGGACGAAGTGGACCTCACCTTGGGGAATTCTTTTATGACCTTTTTCTGCACCTTCACAGGCTCTGGTTGTTGTATGTTCAGCATAGTCCTGGTTGTCAAAAAAAAAAAAATGTTAGCAACAGACTTGAAATTAGCTTATTAAGTCGGTTATTCCGTTTACCCATCCCAAAAAATCCACCCTAGGGCGGATAAGTGGAAACGCATTTCCGAGAATCCATCCAAAGACTATAAATTCCATAAATTAAAACGGAATAACCTGCTTAGGTCAGTAATAATGGAATTATATAACTCTCAAGCCTATTCAGATTTACAGCTTACAGTCTGGTAGTTAGGTACTGTGGTGTGATGAATCTTATGTCTTGGAGAAGAACCTATTTTCATTTACCTACGCTACCCATATAGGTATTGCCCCTTACAGTATTGGCACTTATACTGTAGAACCCAGGATTATTCTGAAAGAATAATTTTAAAGTATAACCCGAACAGAATCTATTCACATACATTTTCAGCAATCTATGAGTATTTCCGCTTTGAAAATCTACAAATACCTATACACGGGGTATTTGCTTTTCAGGGAATAGAGGCACACCAGTTTCCAAGTATTTCTACCTAAGCGAAGAGCGCTAACGACTTTGTCGATAGTCTTTTATTTTTTCAATCATTTTCACTTCGCAAACGTAGGTACGGAGTTTTAAAATCCGTTCCATGAAAAGACATATCCTTTGCCAGGTTCATATTATTAACTGGATCCTTTGGTTCTCCATCCTCATGCATTGTGTCCTTTTTATTATAACTTTATCCAACGCCCTTTACACATGTCCGCACTCCATCGAAGCATACCTACTCTCTTCGTCCTCTTTTGAAGAGGATTAAAAATGTGCGCTCGTGTTTAATTATAAAGGGGCCCGTTTC
The DNA here is from genome assembly GCA_916614155.1 of Mesoligia furuncula. Taxonomy (NCBI): domain Eukaryota; kingdom Metazoa; phylum Arthropoda; class Insecta; order Lepidoptera; family Noctuidae; genus Mesoligia; species Mesoligia furuncula. The sequence goes on along the minus strand of OU744793.1, from coordinate 15,780,677 downwards.
TTTGAATATTAAATTAAAATGTGTCCACATCAAAGTTTTAATCAAAGCGTAGTAATGAAGGTTTGCCCCCGTGGAATACCTATCTGTGCTGTTCACATAAATATGTAGGAACCTACTGAACGAATATACCTGTGTGTTTCCTGGAAACTACAAATAAATAATGAGCTTGAGAGAAAGCTGACAAAAATAAAAGACGCGAAAAACTCGCTTCTGAGTAAAATACCGATTCGACAAAATATGCTGAAATGAGAATCTGAGATATACTTCTAAAACCATTCACTATAAATCAATCTAGCTCCCGTAGCGAAGCTTTTAATTCTAAAATAGTCTATCGGAGCGGAGCGAGTGCGAATGAGAGCATGTTGAAAGCGGAGCGATATCGGCACTGTTCGCACTTAATTGACACTTACTGAACAAATTCCATCAGTTGGTGTGTTTACCTTTAACTCACTACACAGCATGCAGAGCGTAGTGTTGTGAACGTTATGCTGAAACAGTATAATTCGAACGGCTGTATTCAAGTAGGTCTATGAAAATATTTTGTTCGTTCATGTATGTACATGAGTACATAAGGCGCATATGTGGGCAGGGCCGTCTTAACCATATTGGGCGCCGGGGTGCGAGAATCAGCCTGCGCCCCCTTTACAACAAAAAAAATCGGTCCGGTGCCCAAGTTGTCACCTAGTTAGTTCACTAACTCCGAACTGACTAACAACTGGCAAAAGTGGTTTTAGTAGCAAAGGTTCTACTTGAAAAGCTCTTTTTCTTGTAGTAATAAGAGGCTTTCACGTCGCAAGTCGCGCAAAGCGTACATACATAAGGAGCATATGTGATGTGGGTCTCTAGATTAACGGTGCCTCGAGAAATACAAACAACATATAGGTACTAGTAAGTATGTAGCGATCAATGCAGCTAATTCGGTTACGCACACAAATCTTGGCAAATTGACGTAGAAAGATTATTGCCAGCAGTAACTCATTGCCGTATTACTAACACTGTATTTTGTTCATGAATATTATGTAAATCTGGAAGATCCTTTTTAGGTGCATAATGTTTATTCTCAAATGGAGAAAACAGCAAAGTGGTAATCGTCCTATAACTCCTACATTCGCTTTTTTATGTTGATATCCTTTAACTAAAAAAATATTTAAGGGATATCATTAAATATATATATACCTACCATGGATTTTAAAAGCAAATGATTGAGATCAAGATACCTACTTTAGAAAGAATTTTCTCTCTCGTGCAACGTATGAAATATGTAGGTACTGAGTCTCAGTAGTTTAATTAATCAAGTTGAATACTGTATAATATGTTAACGGTCTGATATTTCCACAAAGTGCAATTATTAAGTGTTCGCTGAAAACACGTTCAGGTAAATTGTAGGTACTCAGGTACTAGCATGAACAACTTGCGCAAAGGGCATGTAAGTACAGCGTACGGACAACTATACGGTTGGTGTTTAGTTGTCCGCGACTGTGAACATTACGTTCGAAATGTGTCAAAATGAAGCGCCTGCTGGGCACTGATTGTCCGAAGTTATTTCATTAATTTCGCAAGTTGGCGGCTTAAGTCTAAATGTCTAAACACACTATGCCGAAGGTACGCGACCGAAATTCGGCATGATTACGCCTGCAATGCTATTTAACGCAACGTAGTTTCGGCATAATGTGTCGTCAGTAATTCAAATAGCATTGCAGGCGTCATCATTTCAGCCGAAATACGTCCACTGCTGGACATAGGCCTCCCCCAAGTTGGGCGGGGTTTGCCATAATCGCCACGCTTGGCAGGCGGGTTGGCGATCGCAGTATAGTATGATGGTGGAATGCATAGAGAACGCTGCTGCCCATTCTCCGGTACGACCCTTAGTCGCTTTTTACGACACCCACGGGAAGTATGGGGTGGTGCTATTCTTTAAGTCCGGCACCACACAGACAATCAGAGATTGCAGGCGTAATCATGCCGAACTTCGGTCGCGTACCTTCGGCTTAGTGTGTTTAGACAAATAATGTTGGCAGCTGACTGTACGTTAGGTGTGGACGCGGCCTAAATGAGTGAGTAATGAATCATGTTTTTTGAACAATATTTAATGCTAAAGCTTCAACCTCTGATTATTTATAGCTTTTTTTTAGAAAGAAAGAAAAACAAAGAATAATTATTTATTCAGTGCAAATAGGACGCACATTAATCGAAAGAAGCGAAATCGATAATTCCTAAGACATTTTCAAATCTGTATGAATGCAAAGACATCATGTGAGAGTGTCTATTAATAATAGCACGTAGTACAATGGTGTAATTATCGAGTAATAGTGGCGTAGGTACTATTATGTCGTCATTATGACAAATGCCGCTAATTAACGGTGGGGAGAACATCAGCACCGCTCCATTCACGATAACTTGGGACACGTCTCGGTTCATATCTCACTTAATGTTAGGACTTATCTTTGAGTACAATGATGATGTGGTAGTTTATGTTTATCTAGTTAAACATATTGTGATACTGTGTGAATAGAATACCGTCTCAAGATAAGTTAATAAGTAGAACATTTGTTATGTTTAAGCTTCAGAACGTAGGAGAAATTGCAAGGACCCTGATCTATTGCGAATAATTACATTATAAAATTCAAACCTGTAATTCAGGGTGACAACGACAACGAGCAACCAGGGGGCCTAAACAGGCCACTTTGGCAGAATCATAACAGGATAACATTATGAATCATAATGGACAGTTAACTGTTAAGTTAATCGTATCAAATCCCATTGGTGAAGGATTTTTCAGTTATTTTTTTTGTCTGTTTTAAAATACCAATCATTCCAATCCAAATCCAATCCCAATCTCTTTTATTATACCTACGTATTATGATTCATAATGTTATCCTTTTATGATTCTGCCAAAGTGGCCTTTATAGGTTATCATGGATTCAGTAGGTACATGACTCTGTACCTCAGTGCGTTGAAATTTTTCGTCAGTTAATAATTTGTAACCTGGGGGTCTAAAATCATGTGTTGAATAATAAATTCATGGTTACAGTTTGCGCGGTGAATTTCCTGCCACCCTGTATAGGTTCCTCCTGACCGACCATACTATAGGCCGACCGCTCGACTGTGACGTTGCCTGAGGTAGCTGCGCGGTGCGGGAGGGGTGATAGTTGTCACAAGTTGACGAATCACTGAGCTCTCGCATCACGTCACCACACCCCTCCCGCACCGCGCTGCTACCTCAGGCAACGTCTCAGTTAAGCGCTCGGCCTACCTATAATTTTCTTTTCTTTCGTGAGCTCTTTCTCCGTCTGATTACTTAGTAATCTCCTAACAGAGATGACGGCTAATAAAGATGTTTGGAAGGAGAATACATGATGCGCCGACCACAACAAATAATTTGGGATAAGAGCAGAAGGATAATGATGAATTTAGGTCATAACAGTGCTTTTTATTTCTTTAAAATTCTCTTTGATTTTATAAACAAACAATGTCAATAATTCGACGGCTTTGAAAAATCTGCGGATTATTCGAAAAAGACGAGACGAAAAAGAAAATATTACTTATTCAGTATGTTGGGGTGCTAATTTGTATAATAGGGTGTCGCAGAGCTTACGCTGCACTAGAGCTGCGATCACTCACTGTCACAAACAAAATAGAATAAGTGAACAGAGAGGGACAACTCTAATGTACGGTGACAGCACGAGTTAGCAGAAACTATTTTTTTTAAGATTTTTTATTTTTTATTATGCCTGGTTTACTTAGTGATCACTTAGGACTAAATGCCATATCAGATACTTTGTGCAGATACATAAAAAAAAAAACGTAATTGCCTTCTGAATTTTTGATAAGCTTAGGAATAGGGAAACTTTTGACTCCGTTTGTGCCTTCAGGCGCTAGGGAGCAAACTTTTTCGTTTAATCCAAATTCAGTACTGACACTATAAAGAAGATATAAGTAAAAGGAATATTTACAATGTATCAGCTGGCTATTATCTCACGAGATACAAAAGTCGCCTGAAGGGAAGAGTGAACAGCTTTATGCTTAACGTGAGACAAGTTTTTTTTTTTGGCCAATATCTTATCTCGTCGCGCAAGCAATACCAATCTCGTGTAGGAAGTAGCTAACCTAATGACCCTTGAAAAGAAAGGACAAGTATTGATACTTCAATTATCACGATAGACAATATGTCGATTGCGTCATTGATCAAATGGGTACGAAATGAGGTTTGGTTCTGAATTAGAGCCTTCGAGCAAAGCGTTACATTAACGCGTTTCTTGTGGAAACATCTCGGAGCTATGAAAGGGTTGCTAATACCTACAGTTAGTGATTATTTTGCATTGAAGTCACGAGCAAGTGATTTTTTTCTAAATATGAGGTCACATTGTTTTGAAAATCATCGGTGAACCTCATCATCATCAACATTATCATTTCAGCCGAAAGACGTCCACTGCTGGACATAGGCCTGCCCCAAAAGGGTGGGGGGGGGGGGGGGGGTTGCCATAATCGCCACGCTTGGCAGGCGGGTTGGCGATCGCAGTATGGTATGGTGGTGGAATGCATAGAGAACGCTGCTGCCCATTCTCCGGTACGCCCCTTAGTCGCCTTTTACGACACCCACGGGAAGTATGGTCGGTGAACCTATACACCTATAATTTCTTCTAGAAATACTAGGTAATTAAAACGTAGGGGGGGTATAATTATATAATTCCTACCACACCATATTCTACACAGCACCAAAAATATCCCACGTTTAGCCACGTTAGAACAGGTGTACGAGAATTAATTATTCAGTTGCAAATCTAAAATTAGTTTGAACTATGAAGGTTGAAACTACATTTCTAATTGAATTTGGTACATTGTTTTTGATTCGACTCAGCGTAATGGAATTTGTATACGGCTTGCGTAAATGTTTAAAAGCTCTAATGGATGTTGTTGTTGGGTGCTAAGATTTTTGATGTGATTGAATATTTTGGAAATAAAGCTTGTTATCTTCTATTCCCTTCAATTACGTAAGTATATTGTTTGAATTATTTGGGAAAATTACGCCTAGATACCCTTAAGTTACGTTTAAACGTCAAAATGTATGGTTAAATAGTCGCTCATCACTACTTAACTTTAAGCAATGTTTATGAATAAATGGGTTTATGTTTTACTTTCATTGACCTGATTTGCCCAGACATATTGATTCAATCGGATTCTTGATTCCTAGAATGACGAGCACAACGAACATTACAACTTAAACAAACGAAAACTACTCGTATTATATCAATACAAGCCGCCTCATATTTGGTGTTCTCACCCTACACAATTATCACAGATGATCTTGCTATGTCTAGAGGCTTACGCCTAATGAAATAGTAATTGTCATGTGTCAATAATGTCTTATGTGATGTTGATTTTATGTAGGCGCTTGTTTGAATAAACTTTTGTATTTCGGCCTTCTAATTTTGTGTTTAAGTACCTACTAACACAAAATTAGAAGGCCGAAATACAAAAGTTTCAATATCAAGTATCAATAGATGTTACTGATAGCATCAATTTGGATTATATACTTGTATTTTCTATTTATACAGACTGAAAAATGTATGTATCAACCAGCTGCGTGTGTATTTTAGATGCATTGATTTAAATGCACTTTAATTTAGTTTGATATTACGTTTAAACAATAATAATTCTAAACTAGGCACGGAAATCACAGTAATATTATAAAGGCGAAAGTTTGTGAGTGTGTGTGTGTGTGTTTATATGTTTGTTACTTCTTCACGCTAAAACATGTGCGTGTGGTGTGAGGGCCACTTTGTTAAAACTCTTTGAAAATGTGCTTAGGATTTAGTGAACATTCCCAAAGAATTGTGAAAGTTGGTATGAGATTTTGTGAAAGTCTAATAACCGAGTTATAGACTGTAAAGTTGGGCCCTCAGTTCTCACATAGAGGATTGAGGGCCCACCTAAAACTGATAAACTATGGACACTACAGAAAAAGTCTTTATGCTAAAATCTAAGCTAATGCCAAACAAAATTTGTGAAAACAAGATATTATCGCAAAACACTGTCCTACTTTGTATATCTTCGTACAAAATGGGCCCTCAATTCTCATACACGTAAAAGTTTATTACGCAATTATAATGAAATCATTAACTTACAGCTACTGTTTGAAATCCTATATGCTACTAAATAAATTGTGAAAATTTATAAAAGCAAGAACAGGTCACCACTTTTTGTTGTTTGAAAGTTATCCCTCAGTCCTCTATTTCTTTTGTTTTCGATTTATTACGCTTATCGTATGAAAGATAAGAGAAATACAATATTGTCTATTTTTGTGTCAAAATTGTGCAACAAATTCGATACCAGAAAGAAATTAAAAGACCCTTTATTATATAAGAAAATCGAGTTTTATTTTTATCATCTGAATTTGCAAATAGGGTGACCACAATTTCTTTTAGATTGCAGTAAAGATTAGTAAATGTAGAGTATAAGTTTTAATAAACTTTCTTCAATTTTTCGCTTATTATCGTCATAGCATTACTGTGTACTCAAGTTTCATGATTAAAAAAAAAAACAAAAAAAAAAAATACTGTTACCCAAATCATTTTTGCTTGAAATATCGTTCGTTCTGATGACAATAATCAAATAATTTATTTATTATTTTTATAAAGGCTTTTGCCCAGCCATGGGACAATGTAGGCTAAATATAATCCTAACTAATATTATAAATAAAACTAATAACTAGCTAATATTATATTAAAAATATTATTACATGTATTATATAATTATTGTTTACATATATGCACAATAGTTGTAATATTTAGTGTAGTTACTAAACAATAGTTGTTGATAATGCAGCGGAAGTTGTAGGTAATAAAGCATTAAGGCGAGTTTTATGAAACAGTTGTAGTGAAGAATAAAAATAATAATAATTTTTTAATACGCAAACACATCTTCGGTCAAGACACTCAATCATCTTCGGTCAAGATATCAAACATTCAAGATAAGTTTGTTTTGATACCTAGGTACTCATCCTTACTCATAATTTTACAAGTTCGTAATATTTTACTAAATAGTACTTAGATAGTCACTCTAAGAATTGTTTAGGTAATTCAATTTCACCTATTTATAAATTGTAAAATTTTAAAAATAAAATATAATTATTTAATACTCCAGAAAACATCTTTGTTATTGTGCAAGTACCTACCTAGGAATAAAAAAAACATCCAGGAACGCACTGCTTTATTAGGTACTAGCTTCTGCCCGCGACTTCGTCCGCGTGAAATTCGAAAGTCATATGGCTCCATCTATTATCATAATAACGTTATTATTGTTTTCCTCGGGAACAGCACTTTTTTCGGGATGAAATGTACAGTGGTTTAGGCGTGAAAAGCTAACAAACAAACTTACTTTCGCGTTTATAATATTAGTTAGGATTATATTTAGCCTACATTGTCCCATTGCTGGGCAAAAGCCTTTATAAAAATAATAAATAAATTATTTGATTATTGTCATTAGTTTTTTCGGAACAAAGGATTTTTCAAGCAAAAATGATTTGGGGAACAGTATTTTTCTGTGATCGTTCAATTTCCGAAATTATTTTTTTTATCACGAAACTTGAGTACAAATGCTATGACGATAATAAGCGAAAGTTCATTAAAACCTATGACTCTACATTTACTAATCTTTACTGCAATCTAAAAGAAATTGTGGTCACCCTATTTCCTAAGACAGAGAATAAAAATAAAACTCGATTTACTTATACAATAAAGGGTCTTTTAATTTCTTTCTGGTATCGCATTTGTTGCACATTTTTTTTCACAAAAAGAGACAATTTTGTATTTGTCTTATCTTTCATACGATAAGCGTAATAAATCGAAAACAAAATAAAATGGAGGACTGAGGGCCCTGAATTTTATCAAGGTCATAACTTTTAAACAACAAAAGGTGGTGCCCTGTTCTTGCTTTCATAAATTTTCACAATTTATTTAGTAGCATATAGGATTTCAAACAGTAGCTGTAAGTTAATGATTTCATTATAATTGCGTGATAAACTTTTACGTGTATGAGAATTGAGGGCCCATTTTGTACGAAGATATACAAAGTAGGACAGTGTTTTGCGATAATATCTTGTTTTCACAAATTTTGTTTGGCATTAGCTTAGATTTTGGCATTAAGACTTTTTCGGTAGTGTCCATAGTTTATCAGTTTTAGGTGGGCCCTCAATCCTCTATGTGAGAACTGAGGGCCCAACTTTACAGTCTATAACTCGGTTATTAGACTTTCACAAAATCTGATACCAACTTTCACAATTCTTTGGGAATGTTCACTAAATCCTAAGCACATTTTCAAAGAGTTTTAACAAAGTGGCCCTCACACCACACGCATATGCTAAAACGGCTGGACCAATTTTGAAAAAAAATTATATGGAGGTAGCTGACACCCTGGATTAACATATAGGCTACTTTTTATCCCGATATTCCCACGGGATCGCCCTTACGCGGGTGAAACCGTGGGGCGCAGCTAGTATACAATAAAAATGGTAGCTTGAATTCTTATTTCATGTTCTCATGATTTCATGTTTTAAATAAGTATCATGTTTGCATGCTTAGAAAATATCTTGCTCAAATTGAGCTCGAAGTAACCGTTTTAGTTCTCGATGGCAGCCTTATCAAGAAAAATTCTGAACATACTTTGATTTATTTCCTATTGGTCATTTTTTAATCCTTTTAAATTCAAAGATCGGTAAAAAACCGTTAATTACCTACATTGTAAAGTCCTCAACACCTCAACCAATCCTCCTGGAAAATTCTATACCTATAGCAGATTACGCTAGAATTCCTTTCAAATAAGACCAGCTGAACACGAAGTCGTCTTGCACTTATATTAATCCAGAGACGACCAAGTTTTTGACGTAATTAACATTGAAGAAAAAAAAAAAAAAAAACAACCCGTCCAGGAAACGGTACACAACTTTTCTTTTAATTTTCTTTTGGTAAAAATGTAAACAGGGAAATGAAGAAAACATCGTTTGCTGGAAAATTTTGGGAGCAAAGGAAATAGTCAGTTTACTCTTTGAATGAGTGTATGGCCTCATCATCATCATTTACTTAGCGAACGCAGAAACCTAATTGGATCTCGTGCGTAACAAATATTGATATATATGCTATAGTTATAACATTCTTAGCAACGCATAGTCAGAAAATAACTGTAGAACTAAACACTTGTCAAGAGAAAGAATCACTACCATTTTAACTTGTTAACTCTCTACATTTTAATATAACTTTAAACTCAACTTGTGGTTCTTTCTGTGCACTCCATAACTAAACCAACATTAACAAAGTAATAGTGATGGTGGACGCTAGTGATGGCGCCAAACATGTAGCCGAATTCAGATCCGAGTCCATTTAAATTGCCATCGACACGCTAAAAAAAAAAAATCTGCATAACCATAAAAGTTTCTATTAACATTAACATTGCCGCTGCTAACCCGTAACTGCTGTACCCGTAGGTATTTTGTCGAACCAATTTCAGGGTTATAATGTATTTTTACATAGAAATACAATATTCTTAACCTGTTGTACATTATTGTGTTGCCGAACATAGATAGTTTTGAATTGTTCGTCAGGACCGCATATTCAACCAACTAATACAAGACAATAACAGTACCTACCAAGGGAAGTTCTAGACATATTGGCATAAGACAATAAACCATAACAGTACAGAAAATATCTAAACAAAATCCATCTCAGTGTATTCTCAACTCAAGTCACTTGTTGTTTTTTGTGTTGTTTCTCTGCGTCATGTTTACCGCTTATAAACGTATTTGCCTTCTTTCTTTCAACAGCAACCACAGAATTTCATCAAATCTGAATTAATAAAACTGCACCTTTGTAATCTGCGAGCAATATTTCCCGTGCAGTCGAGTAAACACTGGACCACGACGGAGACAAATGCCGCCGTGGTCAACATGCCGCGGGGACACTAACGAATATGTAAGGGAAACTATTTTACTAACAACTACAAGTTCACAATCTCTGCGAATGCTCCCCACACATAATTCTCCTACGTTTCCTATTCTTTTTGTGGTTTAATGTAGGTGGTTAAAACAACTTTAAAATGGATTATGTTTTCTCATAGAAGAAAACTTAGATCGGTTTTCTTTTAGAAATACTCCTTGAACATTAGGTTTTTTACTCGTTTAATTACATTCCTTCATTCATTTCCGGCTGTCATTCGTTGATCTTTGACAGTCGTTACGGGTAGTCAGAAGCCCGAAAGTCTGACAACCAGTCTTACCAAGGGGTATCGTATTACCCAGTAACTGGGTTGTGGAGGTCAGATAGGCAGTCGCTCCATGTAAAATACTGGTATTCAGCTGCATCCGGTTAGACTGGAAGCCGACCCCAACATAGTTGGGAAAAGGCTAGGCAGATGATGACTCGTTTAATTACATTAATGCAAAATCTGGGGGCAATCATATCCCGAAAATTTTGTTTATCTGGTATAATCATACCAGATAAACAAAATTTTCGGGATATAATGTCAGTGGTTGACTTATTAAACCTATAAAGTTTCAATTGCATAGCTCTTACACTTTAGATTTTATTGATATCAAAAATACCCCGATTTCGTCACTGACTCACTGACTGATGATCATCAATATTCTTAAGGTTCTTCCTGAAGTCCTACAAAGCTGAAATCGGTATGTAAGCTAGTAATAGTACACAAACAACAAAAAAATCCTTAAACTTGAAACTTTTACCCCCAACCCCTTAAACTAGGGGGGGAAAGCTTGTATGAGACTTCCGTAAATTTTGATGCTAGGTCTGAAAATTTATATAGGGGGTCCTTGTTATAAATAAACCCCAAAAAAAGAAAGAAAAAATGAACAACAGAAAAAATACTTGTATAAATATCATAAGCAACTTACAAAAAGAAATGAAATCCCACAAAAACATTTAATGTTAAATGTTGCCAAGACGAGACCATGTAGCTCGCACTGGCAAAAAGTAATCAGATCTCATGTAGAGTCAAGGTTCTAACTCTACATGCCCTAACTCTACAAGGCCTAACTTCGCAAACTCTACACCTTAGTCAAAATATATGGCTTGGCCATTTCGCTACATTCACATGAGCGTAAGGTGAAAAACTCTCATACTGTTAATGGTTCTTGTAGTAACGAAACGGCCAAGCCATATATTTTGACTAAGGTGTAGAGTTTGCGAAATTAGGCCTTGTAGAGTTAGGGCGTGTAGAGTTAGAAGCTTGGCTCTACATGAGATCTGATTACTTTTTGACAGTGCGAGCTACATGGTCTCGTCTTGGCAACATTTAACATGAAATGTTTTTGTGGGATACATTGTTTCTATAAGGTATGTACCTACTGTCACATAGGTAGGTATGCTCTTTAATTTTATACTGTAGGTAAGATCGCTTCATTGAATAGGAACTGTAAAGGTTGTCTGCAAAAGTCGACCTTGTGTATTGCAGGCGGGCAGTAAAATAACTCTGGTTGAATTCGAATAGTCAAGCGAATTTAGAATGAGTTTTCGAATTTGTTTTATGGTTTTTGTTTGAAAAATGAGTGATGAATATAATTTTAACACCTCCACACAATATACACGCAATACACACATCTAGTTGAATAATTAAGTAAGAGAAGTATTAAGAAATTATAAGCCCTAATTAAAGGTGTAAAATGTGTAAATTATTAGGTATGCCGTAATGACATAATTATTAGAGGAGTTTAATTAGACCATTCATTTCGCCAATAAACATTTATATTGATCAAGTTATGACTCGTATAAACGGTATAAATAAGGTAGAGCATTTCATACGATCAAATTGGATCATAAAAACCTATTAAGGTTTCGCTATAAATTTTTTATTGTATTTCACAATACCAAACAATATCTGTTGGATGTATGTTAACCTGCATTGCTTTTCAAGAAAAAAATAATGTAAGTCGAACTGCTGAAAAGTTGAAACGATTAATTATAATGACAAAAAAAATGTACCTATCCTGAATTGAACCTAGTATTGTGCCTTGATATACCCCCCCTCCTCCCTCATACGTATGTCAAGGTCATAAGCTCCTATCATTTCAGTGGTTCGCTAATGCACCTTATTCCTTTGTCTCTCTTTCTCTCTTCATACAATTCTTACCTGAAGTATTTCCTGGTGAAGGCGTCGCAGTCACAGATGAGGAACCGCCTCCCTAGGACGTACACCGTGGCGCCCACCATCAGGTCCTTCGGCGCGTAGTACTCCGTAGTCACCTCCTCTTCGGTCGTCTCCAATACGGTGGACGGGAATGAGACTGGCAAAAGTAAGTTATATAATTGTGAGGACTGACTCTCTCTCACTCTTCTTGATTTCAAAGTCATAATTGTTTAGAAATTAAGAATTACTCGTGAACACAATATCTATATATTTTTGTGTCTGTACTTGCACTCGATCGACTAAGTCTCAGACGTTACGGGTCAGTCAGAAGCCAGAAAGTCATGTGCGTGTGGTGTGAGGGCCACTTTGTTAAAACTCTTTGAAAATGTGCTTAGGATTTAGTGAACATTCCCAAAGAATTGTGAAAGTTGGTATCAGATTTTGTGAAAGTCTAATAACCGAGTTATAGACTGTAAAGTTGGGCCCTCAGTTCTCACATAGAGGATTGAGGGCCCACCTGAAACTGATAAACTATGGACACTACAGAAAAAGTCTTTATGCCAAAATCTAAGCTAATGCCAAACAAAATTTGTGAAAACAAGATATTATCGCAAAACACTGTCCTACTTTGTATATCTTCGTACAAAATGGGCCCTCAATTCTCATACACGTAAAAGTTTATTACGCAATTATAATGAAATCATTAACTTACAGCTACTGTTTGAAATCCTATATGCTACTAAATAAATTATGAAAATTTATAAAAGCAAGAACAGGTCACCACTTTTTGTTGTTTGAAAGTTATCCCTCAGTCCTCCATTTCTTTTGTTTTCGATTTATTACGCTTATCGTATGAAAGATAAGACAAATACAAAATTGGCTCCTTTTGTGTCAAAATTGTGCAACAAATTAGATACCAGAAAGAAATTAAAAGACCCTTTACTATATAAGAAAATCGAGTTTTATTTTTATTCGCTGTATTAGGAAATAGGGTGACCACAATTTCTTTTAGATTGCAGTAAAGATTAGTAAATGTAGAGTATAGGTTTTAATAAACTTTCTTCGATTTTTCGCTTATTATCATCATAGCATTTGTAGTCAAGTTTCGTGATAAAAAAAAATATTTCGGAAATTGAACGATCACATAGAAAAATACTGTTACCCAAATCATTTTTGCTTGAAAAATCGTTCGTTCCGACAAAACTAATGACAATAATCAAATTATTTATTTATTATTTTTATAAAGGCTTTTGCCCAGCCATGGGACAATATAGGCTAAATATAATCCTAACTAATATTATAAATAAAACTAATAACTAGCTAATATTATATTAAAAATATTATTACATTTATTATACAATGTGTTGATTTGCATCCTAGTCAAATTCAAGGACGTAATTATGCTAATGATTCTCGACCCAAATCAACAATAAAATGAGTAGGTATTTTTTTATTTTATTTTCTTATTTAAGGAAATCCGTAAGTGTGAACCAGCCGTATTTAAACGCGGCCCGTCTGTTACTAGCCCTATAACCGCGCTTCACACACACACAAATGCAAACCATTCTGCAATTCTCATTCGATAAATTCGTAGGTAATCAATCCCATCCTCCAATCACACTCTACCGCGCCGCTCCTAGCCACGCCCCTTTTCCCTTTCTTGCCGCGGCGCACGGCGCCGGCGCCGACAGTGTGTTTGAACTCGCCGACATGTTCGCGAGTGCGCTTTGCGAATTTCCGTACATCGAGACGTAGTTACAAAGTGTGATGACGGACAATTACTCAAATGCCGAGTTGGTGGAGATGGTCGCCATCAGTGGAGCCATCCGGATGTTCGTGGAAATGTATCCTGATCGGGCACAAGACATTCACCCAGGTGATAATGCTGTGCGGGTTACATTTTGGTCGCTGGTTCCTGGAACACCAAGACGCTAACATCCTGTGGATGGACGAGTGTTTACCTAAGAGTTGAAAGTAAGTACACCACGTACTTATACTTAACTAGCACGTCTTTCCATTTCATCAAACGTAGAAAACATCATTTTTAGACTTAGTAGATCGGTACACTAACTAAGGTAGGTATTATTATTATTAGGCCCTAAGCCCGTTATGTAGGAAGGAAAGTTTCAAATCAACCAATTTAATCCACAAATAAAAACAAAATCATTTAATCATCTGATAACAGGTCAGTGAACTTTTCTTTGGCGCACTAGTATTACTGTCATTAGTAAGATTTCCGTATTCCAATGATGCTCAAAAATTAGTTAATTATCAAGCGAAATTTATGACAATAATGTAGGTGATTATCGAAATAAAATTAGGTAAAATTATTGCTACCGGTCATTGCACGCGCATTGGCGCGACGGGGAAAAACAGCTGCATGCATTGTCGCTGTGTGCGTAGTCGGGTGATTCTGTTTTATTTGTATTGAATTAAGGGTGTAATTCTGAAATACTGTTAAATTTCAACAACAAAAAAAAAGCAGCGCTTACTAGTTATTGCCCCATAACGTACTTCAATTGATTATTTATGTATTTTATGACAACCTCCTGAACTTTGACGAGGATGCAAATCAACACATTGTATAATTATTGTTTACATATATGCACAATAGTTGTAATATTTAGTGTAGTTACTAAACAATAGTTTATGATAGTGCAGCGGAAGTTGTAGGTAATAAAGCATTAAAGCGAGTTTTATGAAACAGTTGTAGTGAAGAATAAAAATAATAATATTTTTTAATACGCAAACACATCTTCGGTCAAGACACTCGATCATCTTCGGTCAAGATATCAAACATTCAAGGTAAGTTTGTTTTGATACATAATTTTATAAGTTCATAATATTTTACTAAATAGTACTTAGATAGTCACTCTAAGAATTGTTTAATTCAATTTCACCTATTTATAAATTGTAAAGTTTTTAAAGTAAAATATAATTATTTCATACTCCAGAAAACATCTTTGTTATTGTGCAAGTAAAGTTTGTTTTGATACATAGGTACTCATAATTTTATAAGTTCGTAATATTTTACTAAATAGTACTTAGATAGTCACTCTAAGAATTGTTTAATTCAATTTCACCTATTTATAAATTGTAAAGTTTTTAAAGTAAAATATAATTATTTCATACTCCAGAAAACATCTTTGTTATTGTGCAAGTACCTACGTACGAATAAAAAAAAAATCCAGGAACGCACTGCTTTATTAGGTACTAGCTTCTGCCCGCGACTTCGTCCGCGTGAAATTCGAAAGTCACATGGCTCCATCTATTATCATAATAACGTTATTGTTGTTTTCCTCGGGAACAGCACTTTTTTCGGGATGAAAGGTTCAGTGGTTTAGGTGTGAAAAGCTAACAAACAAACTTACTTTCGCATTTATAATATTAGTTAGGATTATATTTAGCCTACATTGTCCCATTGCTGGGCAAAAGCCTTTATAAAAATAATAAATAAATTATTTGATTATTGTCATTAGTTTTGTCGGAACGAACGATTTTTCAAGCAAAAATGATTTGGGTAACAGTATTTTTCTATGTGATCGTTCAATTTCCGAAATATTTTTTTTTATCACGAAACTTGAGTACAAATGCTATGATGATAATAAGCGAAAAATCGAAGAAAGTTTATTAAAACCTATGACTCTAGGTTTACTAATCTTTACTGCAATCTAAAAGAAATTGTGGTCACCCTATTTCCTAATACAGAGAATAAAAATAAAACTCAATTTACTTATACAATAAAGGGTCTTTTAATTTCTTTCTGGTATCGCATTTGTTGCACAATTTTTTTCACAAAAAGAGACAATTTTGTATTTGTCTTCTCTTTCATACGATAAGCGTAATAAATCGAAAACAAAATAAAATGGAGAACTGAGGGCCCGAATTTTATCAAGGTCATAACTTTTAAACAACAAAAAGTGGTGACCTGTTCTTGCTTTCATACATTTTCACAATTTATTTAGTAGCATATAGGATTTCAAACAGTAGCTGTAAGTTAATGATTTCATTATAATTGCGTAATAAACTTTTACGTGTATGAGAATTAAGGGCCCATTTTGTACGAAGATATACAAAGTAGGACAGTGTTTTGAGATAATATCTTGTTT
The DNA here is from genome assembly GCA_916614155.1 of Mesoligia furuncula. Lineage (NCBI taxonomy): Eukaryota > Metazoa > Arthropoda > Insecta > Lepidoptera > Noctuidae > Mesoligia > Mesoligia furuncula. Next base: position 15,764,436 of record OU744793.1, on the reverse strand, counting down.
CCACAAATTTTGTTTGGCATTAGCTTAGATTTTGGCATAAAGACTTTTTCTGTAGTGTCCATAGTTTATCAGATTCAGGTGGGCCCTCAATCCTCTATGTGAGAACTGAGGGCCCAACTTTACAGCCTATAACTCGGTTATTAGACTTTCACAAAATCTGATACCAGCTTTCACAATTCTTTGGGAATGTTCACTAAATCCTAAGCACATTTTCAAAGAGTTTTAACAAAGTGGCCCTCACACCACACGCACATAGAAAGTCTGACGATTAGTCTTACCGAGGCCAACGTGTATCCTATTTTTTTGTTTTTTTTTTTTGATTGACTGCGTTGTGGGGGTCGGATAAGCAGTCACTTCAAGTAAAATACTGGTATTCAGCTAGTTCAGGTAGGACTGGAAGCCGACCCCATGTTCGGGAAAAAGCTAGACAGATGATGATGACTTGACCTCGATCTAGCCTAATCGATTATTATGAAGAAGACAAGAAGTGGATTCCAATGAAATTCATCATCATTTCAGCCGAAAAAACGTCCACTGTTGGACAAAGGCCTCCCCCAATTTTGGGGGGGTTTGCCATAATCGCCACGCTTGGCAGGCGGGTTGGCGATCGCAGTATGGTATGATGGTGTAAGTAATGCATAGAGAACGCTGCTGCCCATTCTCCGGTCTCCCTTAGTCGCCTTTTACGACACCCACGGGAAGTATGGGGTGGTGCTATTCTTTAAGTCCTGCACCACGCAGACAATGAAATTCATATCACACGTTTATTTTCCTATAGGTACTTAAAGGGTTTTTTACAAGCCATTTTGGATAGCTTCTGCGCTAAAGGTCCTAGCGAAAAATGCTGGAAGGAACCATGGACCAAACTTTAAACAACTCCCAAAATACCTTTCCTTACCTGTCTTAAAATACATTTAATGTCAATTTTATTTTCTTTAAAATTGTGCTCATGGTTTCTTTTTTCAGTTTTTCTCTATGACCCAATATGTAGTACAAACACTTTAATGTGATACATTTTAAATTGGGGACTTGATCCCGCCATCTTGACGCTCACAATTATATACAGGTGGTATAAATAAATTATAACAGATATAATATGTCATAGAAGGACGAACAGAAACTGGTCTCCCTCGTGGTCCTACTAGTAGGACAAAATATTAGGACCACGAGAAAACGGCGTAATTGCGTAACACGTTTTCGGCAAATGATTGAGACTAATTTGCTTCGTTTTGATCGCAGTTTCGAAGTTGAGAACTTACCCATAATGCCCAGAAAAAAATGTATATTTGCTTAGAACTTGTATAGATTCATAAAAAAACTTCCTGATTGTCACAGCTTATGTCACCTATCGTTTACTTCGCTATCAATAACTACCCTAATCGCAAACGTAGCCCTTACACAGGAACTCGGCACTGAGGAGGGTCGTGCCCGCGACCTTCAGCGACATAAAGACGTTGAGTAACTACATCGATATTCGATATTGGATTATGAAAATCATTTTTACCGTAAATGCTTACCTACGTGATTTTGTACCCCTTTAAGTATATACTTACCTACCTATTTTAAGCGGATAGAAAAGCTTTTACAGGGTAAACAGGCTTATCGTACACCTACTAAATTAAAATGTGTTCTGAGACTAAGTATTAAAAACATGTACGCACCCAACTTATAAATTAGGTCATCGCGAATATATTGGTTTATTTTTAGGGTTCCGTACCCAAAGGGTAAAAACGTGACCCTATTACTAAGACTTCGCTGTCTGTCCGTTTGTCCGTCCGTCTGTCTGTCACCAGGCTGTATCTCAAGAACCGCGATAGCTAGACAGTTGAAATTTTCACAAATTATGTATTTCTGTTGCCGCTATAACAACAAATACTAAAAACTAAATAAAATAAATATTTAAGGGGGGCTCCCATACAACAAACGCGATTTTTTTGCTCGATATCAATAATGGCAACAGGTAGGCGCTTGAAATATTCACAAAATACTCAGTTGTATTTTTGCTTTAATAATAAATAATAAAATTAAAATAAAATAAATATTTAAGGGGGGCTCCCATACAACAAACGTGTTTTTTTCGGCGCATTTGCCTTGTGGTACGGAACCCTTCGTGTGCGAGTCCGACTCGCACTTGGCCAGTTTTTCATTAATCGTACCAGGAATCGAAAGTTCCTAAAGGTTTTGCATCCATTAAAGAAACATATTGTTGGTAGGTACTTACTAGGGTTGCCTTGCCAGCCCAGTATATAATATAGTAGCCATATTAGAGCTCTAAATATGTACTACTAGCTGACCTGACAGATGTTTTTTTTTTTTTTTGCGAATGGGAAATCATCAAATGACCCTCCCGCTCTGGGTGGAGCGGAAGGGAGTGTCAGACTCTTACTGACTAAAACCCACCCGTGTTCCTACCTTAGCCCTTTATGTTCAGGGCCATCGGTAACACTTTCGGACAATCCCGCTGGCCCGACAGATGTTGTCCTGTCTTTGATTCGAAAGACACGTGGCGCTATTTCTTTATTTCTTTCTTTTCTTTTTAAAAACGTTGCCCCACACTAGGAATGCCTCCTGTATTGTGGGTGTGTTTACAAACATTTAAACTCACATACACAAACAGCCAGACCCGCGGGTTAATTGCGTAACACTCTATCAGTAGGAATGGGTTTCATTTTGACAGTTCACCAACATTCATTGCGTTATTTACGTTGTCGAGCAGACAAATTTTTCGACCATTATGAAGCAATGGATTAGCAATATCCTTCAAATTTATTCAGATTGAGACTGATAGTGTATTACTCAATTAGGGTGCCGGAACTTGTAGGTCATACAAATATTTGTTCCGTTCGGGAATCGAACCCGCGACGCGCAGCGCAGCAGTCAATCTATTATCATAATAACGTTATTGTTGTTTTCCTCGGGAACAGCACTTTTTTTTCGGGATGAAAGGTATCCTATGTCCGTTTCTGTACACCTGACATAACGTATATTATGCAAAATTTCAGGATAATCGGTTCAGTGGTTTAGGCGTGAAAAGGTAACAAGCAAACAAACTTACTTTCGCATTTATAATATTAGTTATTATAGTTACGATATTTCAAAAAAAAAAAAAATGTAGACGAAATAGCTATATTTTAATTTCAATATGCAATATGCAATATGGCCAGTATTCATTTATAAAAGCTGAATGAATGATTTTGTAACCTTAATTTAGAGTGTAGATAATAATTAACAATAGTTATGACACATTTAAAGAAAACAAAAACTTGTTTGTAAAAGGTCGAAGAAGCAAAAAACACATATTTACTAGTACACTGTATTTTTTCACCATCTACTATATTTTTACAGGCAATGACTACGAAAATACTATATTTGATACAAAAAAAGTTGTCAACTCTAGTACTTACACTCTATCGCCTTTGACAGATTAAGCTAACTGGAAAATGGAATACCGTTCCAACTTTTCCAATAAACATCGCATACTGATCCACCACATATAGCAGATAAAATTATTGGTAATAATTCAAGGGGCATAAAATGGAAAATAGGTCGCTAGACTAACCCCACTTTCCTTATATTGGCGACGAGGCAAGGAAAATTCGAGTCGTTTGTCTACCTGTGCGACACCTAGCTCTCGTTTTACAGCCTTTTATTATCCTTAGCCTACCCTGCAGTTATTTAGCGGGTGAAAGCACACGTAGGTGATAAATTTGTATTAAGAAAGTTACGGGTTAATAAGGTTCAAATTTGTTCCTGAAAAGCGTAGATATAGGGACCTGTTGAAGGTTTTTTATGTCGCTTACTTGCTTTAGATACTTTTGATTTTTAAATGAGTTGTTATGTCGTGATTATTTAATAAACGATTATTAAGCAGTTTCAATAATTGTTTATGACATTTTTTTTTTATGGAATATGCTGGACAAGGCTTTACTATACTAATAAACTGGGCAGCGGAACATTTCACAATTCTCCATAGCCCAGTTGGTATTTCCTGGGGGAGCGCATTCCACAGAGAGATAGAGTGAACGAAGAAGGAAGAGTGATTGAAGTCTATTTTATCACAGTGATGAAATTAAATCATCATCATCTGCCTAGCCTTTCTCCCAACTATGTTGAGGGTCGGCTCCCAGTCTAACCGGATGCAGCTGAATACCAGTATTTTACATGGAGCGACTGCCTATCTGACTTCCACAACCCAGTTACTGCGTAATACGATACCCCCTGTTAAGACTGGTTGTCAGACTTTCGCGCTTCTGACTACCTGTAACGACTGTCAAAGATTCACGAATAACAGTCGGGACCAACGGCTTAACGTACTTTCCGAGGCACGGAGGGGTCACGATATGTAAAGATTCTTTTTTTTCTTTCTTTTCTTTCTTCTTCTTTTCTTTCTTTTTATAACAAACGTTGCCCCACACTAGGAATTTCTCCTGTATTGTGGGTGCGTTTACAAACATTTAAAGTCACATACACAAACAGCCAAAAATTGCCGGCTTTGGTTCGAGACCACTGGGTCACCCCTGCTCTTTTACCTACTAATACCAGTGATTATCGCTTTCAACATTCGACCGTTACTTACACATTAATCTGCATTCAGTTCACTAATTACTTTTAGGTTAAATATATCACCTCTTGCAGCCAAATTGCGAGGAAAGCGATACCTACGTCAATAAATCTAGAACCTAGTGGCTAGGTAGTAGCACCTGCCACGTGGTACTCTATATTGCACAGATGAAAAACGAGGCAAACGTGCCGATATCTACCGATATATTGAGTTGAAAGCATTCATCACTGACTGACATTCGATTAAGTCCTGTAGAAACAGGAGGCAATATAACATTCTGTATTTGTAAGATTTGTTTGAGCTAGAGGAATAGAACGAGGTGACTTTATTATAAATTCTGTAGGTAAATAACATCAAGGTTATAAATTGATAGTATAACAAGCATAATGTTCTCACTGCTGGGACCCAGTTCTCCTTTTTCAATGAGAGGCAGTGGGCTGTAATCCACCAGCTCGCGTAGCATGACGACGTTTTATCGACGGGAGAATAGACAAAATGACACATTGCCATGTTTAGACGCGTAGAATGCGTACAAATATTTCTACAATCTGTCATTTTGTCTATTCTTCCGACGACAAAACCCGTTTCTACGGCGGTCATGCTACGCGTGCTGGAGGGCCCAGTGCGGGTTGGTAGATGTCACATGTCTTCGAATTTTTGGTTCTTTGATATGCCTGTTGCGTCACAATGTTTTCTTTCACCGTTTTGAGAGCAGTGGTGAAGAAATAATTTACACAAACTAACCGGGTCCGAACCTATGACCTACTACTCGTTAGTCGCGGCCGTTACCACTAGGCCACGGCCACCACTGCTCAATAAATGAATATAAGTTATTAGTATGTTGTCGTGTGAGTGCTTCTCTGGTGGCAAATCTAACTGCTGAGGCTGGGATTCGATCTCTAGGTTTTTCTATTCGGAATTTCTCAGTACCTGTTCAGTATCTGGATTATCCTATCCGATGACGATCGGCGAACTCTAAAAAAATAAATAAAAAATAAATAAAAATTCAAAGTCCTGACTGACTGATATATCAACGCACAGCCTAAACCGCTGGTCTTAGAGTCATGCAATTTGGAGGGTGTGTTCTTTGTAAAGAGTAGTGCTAAGAAAGGGTTCTTCGAAATTCCACCCCTAACAGGGTGAAAAGGGGGGATGAATTTTCTGTGAATAATTTTCAACCTCAACGCGGGTGAAGCCGCGGACAAAAGCTAGTGTGTATTCTCTGCTTAACACGGAGTACATAAGCGTGAAGCTTGTGCGCACCCGGAGGCAGAGAGAGTATTACGTTATTTTGTGATATCCTGTATAATCATTACAATTATCAGCTGAATGACGTCCACTGCTGCTCGAAGGCCTCCTCCATTTTCACAACTTTCTTCTGATCTACTCGCATCCATCGACGACTCGCGAACTTTGGAGAATCATAAAAGGATAATATTAGGAATTCTAATATGTCGAAGACAGTCCGTGTTTTTCGCTGCACTACGTAGGTACAATCAAAGAGATTGGGATTGGATTGATTGGTATTTTAGCACAGACAAAAAAAACTGATAATTGCTTCACCAATGGGATTTGATACGATTAACTTAACAGTTAACTTTCCATTATGTTATCATTTTATGATTCTGCCAAAGTGGCCTTTTTAGGCCCCCCGATCTTCTAAACCCCTGCGGTCCATTGCACCGATTTTCATTTTAACATTTTATAACATCTGGCGCTCACATATGTTGGCAACGTGTCATTTGTCCAGTCGACGAGGCTTAGGCTGACATATTGACTCTAATGACAAGGATAAGGTTGATTGGGGAACTTTTTGATCATTGACTCATATTAGATTTTTAGGACTTCTGAGTCTTTGATAGAATACATGAGTAGGTACCTACGTATGAGACCTCAGAGTCTAATGTCAAACCTCGACTATTTAATATTGTTATCGTTTTTACTGTAGCTTTTCACTCGGAAATTAATATCAACTGGTTGATTTAATCTTATAAACCCAAATAGTCACCCTTATTTATCGTTTGCTATTAAAGTATATTGGTTACCCTGTTCATTAATTTCATTCTTGGTAATTTAAACAACAAATTACAAAGGCTTCTCAGGCGGCCTTTACGTAGGCTGCTATAATTCATAATCTCTTCGCCAAAGAAGTCAAAGTTGGAACGCCCGGGCAACTTCTCAAACTTTAACAGCTTAATCTCCTTTAAAGCTATTAATATAAAGCGAGGTATCCCTGTTTGTTCACTTCCAAAATTACCTACTAATAATTCAATCAAATTTTGTAATCGACGTAATTATGCCCGCTATCTAGCTTTTCGAAGCGGTATTTGAAAATTCAATTAAACGCAATCTAATTAAGTACTTATCTTATTTTATTAAGTACCCAATGCCTTAACCTTCATGCCTGCAAAATTATCTTATTTTATTAAGTACCCAATGCCTTAACCTTCATGCCTGCAAAATTGAAAGGGTTCATGGTATATCACAAGACAGCATTTATAGATAATCTCATTAAGTACTAATTCGTAAATCTAGAATATTACTTTATTTGTCACTACAGAAGACAAACGGTTTAAGCTAAATGCCTGTAGGGATTAAGTGAACGCGCTCGGGCGCCCGACGCCGGCGCTCGGGCGCGCTGTAGCTGCCCCGGCACAATGGAACATCGGAATGCTATTTGCGATGTTAAAAACGCGGAAACGAATCTTGTTGTAAAATGGAAAACGTTTTACTCATCAATGTCTACTCGTATACTCAATATTTTACATACAATCCATTTTAAAAGAGCAAAGGTTGAAAAGGAAATAAAAACAACTTTATGTACATACCTACCTATCTCACTCAACATTTTATTAAATCCGAGCTAAAAATATTCGAGATTTATTGGTATATCACAATACAAGTAGGTATACATACGACTGTGAACCCTGATATCAGGAATGTGAACGTAAGACCAGAGTGATTCCGGAAAATTAAAGCCTTCTAGCAATGTCGCGAACATAGCTTGTTTGGGATCCAAAGTGGTATCTACCCAAAAATACCATGAAATCCATTGAGATAATTATACTTAATGATGGAATCCGTCTCTATTTCGGCAGACTCTCATCTTTTTTAAGACACCAGAATCTGGTTGGTCTGGTTAATACCATGTAGCTTCCATAAATGCCATTCAGGTGTATAACAAGTTACCTAGCTCATTTAAGGAATTTTCCATTCCCATGTTCAAGAATAAGCTATCAAGTTTTGTTTTGTTTATTGGATAATTCCTTTTATGACATTGGCGAATATAGATAGGTATGGAATATTATGAAAATCCAAGATGATTATGTCCTACTTACTTAATTTTGACATTGATTTTAAAGTGCTTAACGATTACCTAATTATAATAATATTCATTCATACTGGGCATATTGTAAATCACAAACCTTAAAATTAATTGTACCTACTTAGTTATAAGAATGATATTTGAATATTTGTAGGTACATCATATTTGTTGTGATAGAATCTATAGAACTTAAAAAATATTAACACTATGTAAAACTACATTCTTACAAATTAATAAATTCTAATTTAAAAATTATAAGTATCATTATTTCAATTGGCACGTAACGATATTGTGTTGAGTACCCGCGTAAGGCGGGGGGCGGGGGTAGGGAAAGATTGCGCGAGACGGCCGCGCCGACTGAGAGGCTGGTTTACGTAATTAGAATAATTTGTGATTCAAACTTGACACTAGGCAAGGCCAACTTATTATTTTTATTACCATCTTAAACCGCACAGGCGTATACTTATTATACAATCATATTCTAACAAAGTCAAAGTCAAATCATTTATTTCTAACAGCCACATTATAGGCACTTTTGAACGTCATACAACGTCAATTACAACAAAATAGAATTGAGTCTAGTCGCCCATACCAAAATGTAGTTTTCGTATGGAGAAGAATGGACAAGAAACTCTACCGTTACTCTTTTAAAATGTTTTACAAGTTTTTTTATACATAATATAATATATGTGAAGACGATGAACCTAGCATAAAATTAGTCTACCACAAAAGGTAAAAAGAAGATAACCTCTAATAAACGTTGTACAGTCGGTGACCAACATTGTCTGACCCACCCAACATTGCCTGACTCACCGGCATATCTTGTTAAGGTGAATGCTCCAACCAGCCCGCGAAATTCAAATTTTCTTACGTTTTTTTGCAATTTGCAGGCCAGTGCTAGGTTGTATGTTGATTAAAATATTATTCGCGGTTGTAAGACATATATAGGTACAGAATTATAATCATGAAAATCATCAATAAAACGCTCTAAGTTCATAAAGCTGTTAGAATTACTTTTTCTGTTTTTTTTTTGTTCTTACACCTTTATGAAGTTGGAGGGTTGTATTGGTGATTTTGATTATTATAATTCTGTAACTACATACGTCTTACAGCCGCGAATAATATTTTAATCAACATACAACCTAGCACTGGCCTGCAAATTGCAAAAAACGCAAGAAATTTTGAATTTCGCGGGCTGGTTGGAGCATTCCCCTTAAGCCATTTTAATCATTATCTTCTTGTCTTTAAAGTTGAAAAGCTTTTAAGTAACACGGCAATACTTAATACACAATCTTTAATTTCGCATATTCTCAACAAGTCATTGTGGCTTCGCTGTTCGACGCTGGATTGGCGACGAACAACATGTGGGTTCGAAAACACAATCCATCTATTATCAATTTCTTTTTTTATTTGTTTTCATTTATGATTTCTACAATATTTCTTGCATTATTAAAGAACGACCAATATGATTTTTGCCTAACAACTTGTCTGGAAAACAAGTGGGTAAATTAAAAAAACAAATGATTAGGACGAAGTAAAAGTTTACTTTGTGGGGTAGATGGATACTAAATTGATCTAAGTGACATAAGTCAGTCTACCTACGCCTAAACAGTGACTGCGCACAAACATTTCTAAAACGTTTGACGTAAATCGTGAAAAGTATTTTTAATGAATTTGGTGTAATCATAGATATCCGGTGGAGTCATGTCGCAACATAATGACTATACAAAACATTGCTGGCTGAATGTCGTCTATGGGACCTGATGAATTGGAAGAAGTTGGGGATCGATTTAATAGTAGTCAGTATTTGGAGATTCTGCGTGAAGTTCTGCTACCGACTGTGCGAATTGCCTATCCAAATACAGATATTTACTTCGTGCAAGATAACTGCTCCATCCACCGCGCAGGCATTGTGAAGAATTAGTTAGCTGCTCAAGAAGGTGTAACTGTTATTTACTGGCCATCTAAAACTCCCGATTTGAACCCTATAGAAAATCTATGGGGTCAAATGATTTTAAATTGGGACACATCCAAAGTGTGAAATAAAAACAATTTGGCTGAGATCGTATCATCGACATAGGAGCACATGAGAGGAAAAGATTTGTGTTGGAACATGGTTTGCGGTATGCGTAGCCACTTACAGCAAGTTATAGAAGGAGACGGTGCGCCACTCCGCTACTAACTAATCTACTTATAAGTATTTTGAAACACATTATGTAAGTAAATGCTCAATTGAATGAATGCTAAACCATTAAAAGTTGCAGATTCTGTGGTGATGTTATTGTTATAAATGGAAATGCATTTTTCTATTTAAATAACATGTTTATTCACTACATAATTATTCTTAGCTATAAATCTGTAAAACATTTCACAAATTCGTTTATTTTCTCGCATTTATACATCAATGTTTTCTCGATAATAAACTTCCAAGCATTAGCATGACTTTTTAAATGTTTATAAATGGTTAGGTTTGAATATGATATTCTAAAATGTAATAATTTTGAACTATGAGCATTTACTTACTTTATCTGACTTATGTATATTTTAATGAAATAATAAACATTTTTATTACTTGCAATGATTTTGTTTCATTCCTATACAAACCGCCCATTTAAAAAGATATTTCTCGATTTCGTTCGTTAAAAAAAGTGAAAAAAAGATAATAATTAAAAACAAAACATTGCTACAAAAAGCTTAGGTTTTTCCTGGTTTCGAACGCAGACACCGACGACTATCGACCTGCCTAATTGACCACGAGACCAACTCAACTGTAGTATATGTTTTGAAATTTGACCTTAGTTGGGATGATAGAAGCAATATTCTAAAGAATTTAAACCATATCGTATATTTTCATAAAGTTCATTATCGCAAAATCACAACCAGCTATTAAAATGAATCACGGAATTTAGCTATTAACCGTAGACAACTTTAAAATGTTACTGATGCGCGATATTTTTTTTTATTCATCCACCCTCGCCTTGGTTTTTTTTAGTAGTCGTGAAACTTATTCGCCTTTCAACCTTAACAACAACAACATAATTATTAAAATCGCTTAACAACATTATTTATCGAAATGTTTGCACGGGGTATTCCAAATGTTCACGATAAGGTTCAAATTCGCTATCACTCAAGTGGGTCAGATAATGTTGGCCACCGACTGTACAGCGTCTGTATAGTTATGTTTTCTCTTCCTCTTTCGTAAGTCAAGTTACGAAATCGAGATGTAATAGGTATTCATCTGATATAATACGTTTATTGGTAAGGGGGTTAGTAGATAAGTAGCTATTAAAAGGATAAGTCTGCCAATTACAACGCCAACTTAGTTCAACTTATAAAAATAAAGAGCATTGCTTTATTTACATTGCTTTATTGGTTTGTTTCACACACATCCCTCGCTACGCATCCTCGCTCACCTCTGGTGGAAACGCAGCCTAAGAACGGTCTTAATTGTAATGTCTAACATAACTGTTTAAAGAAAACTAAGTTATAAAACAGAATGAGGAAAAATAAACTTAAATTTAAAAAAAAATTAAATTATTATTTTTATAAAATTTTAAAAATTGTTTCAGTGTCCAGATAACATGTTTCATGACCAACGCAGTCAAGCGCATCAACTATTACTACTTGTTTTTAGGGTTCCGTACCAAAATGGTAAAAACGGAATCCATATGGTGAGATTAAGTCTTTGACCTACTAATTCTATCAACTTGAAATTTGGAATTGTTTTAGATGACGTTTGCCCAACTATTTTGCAAATAAGAAAGAACTAAAAATATATGTATATTTTTTGCAACAGGGACTGAAACGGTCTGAAAAACTTAAAGTGGGTAGCCCCACTTCAAGTTTTTCAGACCGTTTCAGTCCAGTCTAGGGCGGGCATGTGGGATAATTATCATGAAAGAGCGCAGTTTGCACATTCTCATTTTTTTTTGTTTTTTGTTGGCCGCATAGTTTTCGACTTTTAATGAAAAATGTAAAAAAAAATACAGCGCCTTTTATCTCCGAAGTTTGCAAAGAGAAAAATCTGAAAATATTCTATGTGATAGAAGTTTATATAAAGATTACTGGAAAAATAAAACGAAGTCTCTTAATAGCACACTTTTTCAGAAATCATCAACAAAAGTTACATTAGTTCCACTATCGGTCAAGAGATGGCGTTGACATAAAACTGCAATATTCTACACCGCAGTGCACAGTTTTAAAATTTCTGATGAATATAGGCCTCGCCGATTAATTTAAAAACATATGATGGTACGGAACCCTCGGTGCGCGAGTCCGACTCGCGCTTAACCGGTTTTTTTTACTTTCTCCTCACTTGAGAGTGGCATGTTGGGAACTTCAGAGAAGGTACGGTGGTTGTCCTGGTATCCACTTAAAAAATCACTTCCTCTAGCATAAGCATAATCAACCTACCTAATGTTCCCACTGTTGGGAGACAGGCCTCCTCTCGGTAAGAGAGAGTGGGCTGTAATCTACCACGCGAACCCAGTGCTGGTTGGTAGATGTCATAATATGTCTTCGAATTTTTGGTTCTAGAACATACCAGTTTCCTCACGCTGTTTATCTTATGTGTTCAACCCTTTAGGACAACCCCTCGATCTTATTACCCACAAAATTAATTTTATATCACGGACTCCTTCTTAAACTTGACACAGACAGTAACTGAAAGTAATTGTATCACTACAAACACAAAGAATAAAAAATCTTAGTTACAACTGGGTAGTTTATACCTACGTAGGTGTGTGGGTAGTTTTCAAATCACACTAAGTAAGTAAGCAATTATTTAAAAAAATAAAAAACCCGACTGCGGTAAAAAACTGAAAAGCTAAAAACAAGCCCATTTTAAATTAAATAAAAGTTGGAAGCAGGCGGGACCCATTTGAATTTGAAAATATAATAAAAATGATATGGGTCCCGCCTGCTTCCAAAAAAAACTGAAAAGCTAAAAACAAGCCCATTGTTTTTAGCTTTTCAGTTTTTTACCGCAGTCGGGTTTTTTATTTTTTTAAATAACTTTTTTTTATTTCCAGCTTTTTAGTTTACAAAATAAATGTGAAAGATTTCGCAGACGATTTAGTTTTTGGCACGTATTTTTTACGATTTTTCACTTCGACTTACTTTTAACCGTATAAGTTGTATATATTTTTGTAATCACCTTTTAAAAGCCTTTATTTTGATACCCCATTCGATAGGTTTTGAGAAAAAAAATTTTTTGAAGACATAATATTGCGCAAAAAAATCGGCCATTTTAATTTTTTTTTCAATTTTGATATACCCAGTGTTACTCTCACAATTAAGAGGAATCTAACGGCACCTCTCAAGCTGAAATCGATCAAGCCGTTTAGGCTACAGAGCGTGCCAAAGAAATATACATACATACATACATACACTCGAAAAACATAACCCTCCTTCTGACGCAGTCGGGTAAAAAATAATAACGTACTGTCAAATGATTTTACCCGTCCCCTATTAAATACCTACATTAACTTCCACAGCACAATCATAATAAAAGACGTCGTTTCTCATCCCTCCGAGCATTCTGATTGAGTCATTAGCGTGACGGAATCCAATATAATATAGCTATGTGCGCTCACCCGGCCACATATCATTACGACATCCACTTTTTATCGGCATTTCCCGCGCAGCTAACAAGCACCATTGAAAAACCATTAAAGGCTTTTGTCCTCGTCTAACTTCGGTTAGTGGTCCCGAGTTACGACCCGTTCTTGATCAGTTACCACTTACGGATACTTAGTTAGGTACTGTTATATTATTAAGTAATAAAGCTGAAGTTCGCAGACGGTTGGCTTCAGGGCGTCCTATTTTACAGTTGCACAGTATTTAGAGCAAACATCTTACTTACTGGGCTTCTCCTTCCACTTCTTAGGCAGCTTAGTTTTCTTGAGAAGCATTGGGAAAGGATCTTTTCCGCCCTTCCCGTCGTGGATTTCCTGGATGAATACAGATAATATTGAACGAAAAGAAAGAACGTTTTCTTCTAGAAACATGTCGAAATGTAATCCTTAGCCTATTCACTGCAGACAATGGCTTAGTGTGTGAGCTAACTAATGAAGCATTAATTATTTAGTATCTAGATAAGTGCCTACACGAAGCCTGGGGACGCCGAGAAATTTTTATTGAGCGTCCGTAATTGGAGTGCGTCCTGCTCCAGGACCCACATAAATATTCATTGCTCTGATTTTCCAAGGCCGTCGTTTGTTTTTAAATTAAACCCTAAATTTACCCTTGCTTATACTCGTAGAATGCGCCTTTGTTTTTCCTCTCATACAATTATTTCGTTTTAGGGCTGATTTTTCAATCGACATATTATATAATTTTTATTAGTAGAATAAAATTGACGTCTGACAGATTTTGTATGGAAAAACTGTCAAAAATTCAAAATTATTCCTCGGGTAAAATTATCTGGCGTTGGAACAATCAGCCCTTAATGTAATAAATTAATTAAATGGTAATTAATTTATTTGTTAAATTATTAACATTGGAAACGGTTGGATTTGGTTAATTGTGCGACATAATATACTGTGCATAATTTTTTCTGTTTATTTTGTGTTGGTCAAGATAAATCCACAGAAATACATCACGAACAGCCAATCCATAACCTTTAATGCACTATAAAGCTTTAAACTTTTTACTGCCCACACACGCCAATCAAAACTACCTACATGTAGAGAATAAATTATCAGTTAAACTTATTATTAGTTGTCGTAACGTTAACGTAAAAATACCTACCTATAGGTAATATATAAGACAGACTTTACAAATAAAGCATTCAGAAATTATTTGTAAAATCAAATAATTATATACACAACCAATAATCAGCATGATTAAAAAATTAATGTATTCAGACGCACGAGAGCAAAGCTTTTTAACGACCAGTTATATAATTATATGAAACGCATCTCGTTGCATGTAGGGTTTTAGGAAGGCTAACCTAATCGACTACCTCCATGCTCTGGGATAAACTTGTATGCAGAATGGAAACATGTTACCTGAACTAAATTCATATAGTTCAGGTAACATGTGTGTGCTCTAAATGGAAAAGCTCTTTAAATTCCTGAAATGGGAACCGACACCGACATATCGTTATAATTTTGTAAATGGATCCTCACAGTTTCCTATAAGTACTCGGTTCTATTTTAGTGGGAATTAGTGTATCTACCAAAATACTCTTATTAATTGATAACATTATATTTGAATGTCTAATGGCGTATGCGTAAATTATTATATGATTATTATATTTCAGTGCATGCAATAAAAGTTATTTGTCATTTCTGAAATTATTTGGAAATTTAAGTACAGACGCCAGCACATCAAGCTACCCGAGACTGTCAAATTTTCCCAGTCAACTTTGAACCTTATGTTATGAAAATCTGTTAAAGAAATTTGACAGATTGTAGTAGTTTGATGTGCTCCAGTCTGTACTTAGTTAAGTACGCCATTACCTTAATCGCAATGGTGTCATCTTGTAGAAAGTAGAGCAGCTTGTATTCTTTGAGTTCACCGAAAGCTGAATCGCGGTCATCCCAAACGACGTCGAAACTGTAAAAAAAGAACCATAAATTAGATTCCACCCTGTGGATTCCACAAAGAGCAGTTCTCCGCATTTCCCCGTAGATGCGATCACAGACGGCTTAGGGGTCGTATATTATCAGGTATATGTGTCCATCTCGTTTGTACAATGATAACATCTTACCAGGAAACCATGATTTCCCTGGGGGTTGTAAAGGTCAGACGGCAGCTGGTTTGTGAAAAATCTACCACTATGTATAATTAATAAAGGAGCTGGCCATGCAATACTATCGGGCAAATAAGGAGTTCTTTTAACGAAATTGGAACCTGGCATCCGGAATTATGCTAAGTAGAAGAAGATTGTATTAGTAAGTGAAAAGATTTACGTCATGATAAACCAACTATTTCATAAGCTTACAGAATAGTTTTATTATGCCTTAGTCCAGTCTAGGGCTTCACAGCAGGCCGTTCTAGCCTGCGTATCAACTGGGCTACAAAAGAGGCGGCCAATGTCCGAAAATAATCTAAGTAGGTATAAAAAGAATATGACCGCTACCATATATAAAATGTAAGGGATTTATTGCATGCGAAAATATAATGCGGATATGGGACGATTTGGATGTGTAACCGTTGAACTTGATTCTTATTGAATACATAGGTAATATTTGAATGACTAGCCGGTTTTCATTTGAGGTATATAATAAATCGAAAGTTCTAAAACGGAACATGGTTTGTTCGACGAAATCTTTAAACGGTCGGTTGACACTTGCCGTGACCCAAGAGCTGGCTTTTACCCTGGCCAGAGGCTAAGAATCCCTATACAATGTGGCACTACCGCCAGTCTCCTGGGTAGGTACATTACCAGTCGACAGCGATGCGGAGGAATTTTTCGACGCCATATTTTAGTTAGTTAATAGTTATAGGTAGGTTAGGATATTATATTTTTAATAGTTTTTATGGTTCCGTACCCAAAGGGTAAAAACGGGACCCTATTCCACTGTCCGTCTGTCTGTCTGCCACCAGGCTGTATCTCATGAACGGTGATAGCTAGGCAGTTGAAATTTCCACAGATGATGTATTTCTGTTGCCGCTATAACAACAAATACTAAAAACAGAATAAAATAAATATTTAGGGGGGCTCCCATACAACAAACGTGTTTTTTTTCGGCGTTTTTGCCTTGTGGTACGGAACCCTTCGTGTGCGAGTCCGGCTTGCATTTGGCGAGTTTTTGATTATAAGTATAATAGGATAGGAGTAACTAACTCCTATCCTATCCTACTTATAATCACACTTCACATTATTATCACACTAATATTATACATATAGGCGAAAGTTTGTGAGTGTGTGTGTGTTTATATTTGTTAATTCTTCACGGTCAAGCGGCTGGACCTATTTTGATAAAATTTAGTATGGAGGTAGCTGACACCCTGGATTAACATATAGGCTACTGTATATAATGCGGGTGAAACCGCGGGGTGCAGCTAGTAATATTATAAACCGCAAAAGTTTGTGAGGATGTATGGATATATTATGGATGGATGTTTGTTACTATTTCACGCAAAAACTTGTGATCGGATTTGGTAAAAATTTACAGTTTTACAGCTTATACATTAGAGTAAAATATAGGATATTTTTTATCCCGATATTCCTACGGGATCGACACTTATGCGGGTGAAACCGCGGGGCGCTGGTAGTTTAGTATAAGAAATTAACCCAGTGTATATTATATTTTAGGTCCAAGGTATGTGAGAAGTTAAAACTGCACGTGAACACATATGTCTATGATGTAAGTATATAGATCTAACCACGTAACAAGATAGGTACCTGCTGCCAATTCATTCAATCAACCCGCGGTAACGCTTTGTGCCGACAACAGTTACTAACACGTATTGACAAGCGGGTTAATTAGCTATTGTGAATATCTTAACGGTATAACCTGGGTCTATTAAGGGGGAAGCGCTAAGGCAGCCCGCGAAATTCAAATTTTCTTACGTTTTTTGCAATTTGGTGGTCAGTACTAAGTTGTAGGTACGTTGATTAAAATATGATTCGTGACCGTAACAAATATGTATTTTCAACACACTTGCTCGTAAAGTGGCTCTTATTGAACCGCTTTTAGGTCCATAATGCAGTGTATTAAAAACGCGTGCTTTTTCTTTACTTTAATCCACATGTGCTTTATTTCCACAGATAACTATTTACTAGTCGGAGATGCGCACTTTTTTAATCTCATCAATTCACTTTTTTTTTAATAGTCTGTATTGTCCTTGGTCCCAAAATTAACTAATATTTATTTACCTTAAGGTGAATGCGCAGGGACCTCGGACAATTTAAGGTGCAGTGGTAGACCACTGCGCATTCACCTTAAATTGTCCGAAAAAACCTAAGAAAATATGAATTTCGCGGTCTACCGCGAAATTCAAATTTTCTTAGGTTTTTTTGCAATTTTCAGGTCAGTGTCAGGTTTGTATCTTGATCAAAATATGATTTGCGACTCTAACAGGTACCTACATCTTTACAGAATTATAATCATTCGAATCATTAATACATCTTTCTTATGGAAAAGTTCTTAGGGAAAAATCTAACTAGAAAGATTCTATTCTAATGACTATAATTCTGTAAATACATATACAGAGCGTAAGGTTAAACGAGGGACATACTTTGAGGGGAGTTAGTACTCATGAAAATGAGCAACTTTTACTATGGGGCCAAACCTGAAATCGCAAAAAAAAAAATCAGCTGTTCAGTACATGTTGACGAGCTATGCGAACATAAATGTAGGAAACCGCTGAATTTTTTCGCGATTTCAGGGTTAATCCCATATTAAAAGTTATTCATTTTCATGAGTACTAACTCCCCTCAAAGTATGTCCCTCGTTTAACCTAACGCGTTATAGTCGCGAATCATATTTGATCAAGATGCAACCTGATACTGACCTGCAAATTACAAAAAACGTAAGAAAATTTTAATTATCCACCTAAAATTGTCCGTGGTCCCTACCCGAAACCAAACGGAAAAGACCCTGACTGGCGTTCTATCATTGCGGATTCTCACTGAACTAACGTAGGTATATTTCTCTATGCCAATAGTACTTTCTAATTCCATACTAACTAAACTACAATTGTTTTTTTTTTTGCAATTGTTTTTACATGCTCTGTGGTCAGTGCTTTTATTTACACTTGCGCGCGCATTGCTAGTGCTGGCTATGCGGAAAGACAAAACCAGCGCGCCATTTTCCATACAAGTTAATATTTAACAATACAAGTCTGTTTTTTTCCTCGCAAGTGTGTTGAAAAACGTCGTATGAAACGCGTGTGCATCGATCATTAGACTCTCGGCTTTCTTATCGCACTCGCCTGCGGCTCGCGCGAATAATACCGCCTCGAGCATAATGATCAACATAGCACACATGTATCATAATGTACTATTACAGAATTATAATCATTAGGATCAGTAATACAACTTGTTAGCTTAGTATAATTATTGTTAAATGTCAAGATTTCATGAAATAGTCATTCAGTGGGATTACCTGGGTCTTAGAGTTGTGTTGATGACTTTAATGATTATAATTTTGTAAATATATATTTGTTACGGTCGCGAATCATATTTTTCAACACACTTGCTCGTAACGTGGCTCTTATTGAACCGCTTTTAGGTCCATAATGCAGTGTATTAAAAACACGTGCTTTTTCTTTATTTTAATCCACAATTGCTTTATTTCCACAGATAACTATTTACTAGTCGGAGATGCGCGCTTTTTTAATCTTATCAATTCACTTTTTTTTTAAATAGTCTGTGGGATAAGGGCAGGAGAATGATGAGTCTGTATTGTCCTTGGTCCCAAAATTAACTAATATTTATTTACCTTAAGGTGAATGCGCAGGGACCATGGACAATTTAAGGTGAATGCGCAGTGATAAACCGCGAAATTCAAATTTTCTTAGGTTTTTTGCAATTTTCAGGTCAGTGTCAGGTTGTATCTTGATCAAAATATGATTTCCGACTATAACAGGTACCTACGTCTTCACAAAATGATAATCATTCGAATCGTTAATACATCTTTGTTATGGAAAAGTTCTTAGGGAAAAAATCTAACTTGGAAGATTCTATTCTAATGACTATAATTATATAAATACATATATATTATAGTCGCGAATCATATTTGATCAAGATACAACCTGATACTGACCTGCAAATTACAAAAAAACGTAAGAAAATTTTAATTATCCACCTTAAATTGTCCGTGGTCCCTTCCAAAACCAAACGGAAAAGACCCTGACTGGCGTTCTATTAATGCGGATTCTCACTGAACTAATGTATATTTCTCTATGCCAATAGTATTTTCTAATTCCATACTAACTAAATTAAATTTTGACATAATACAACACTACGGTAAGTCTAAACATTATTTTGTGTTTATAATATTTTTTCTATAGGCTGTTTAGAGGTTTTGTCAGTGCCATAGACTAATATATTTAAAATGAGAGTCAGTGCTTTTATTCACACCTGCGCGCGCATCGTTAGTGCTGGCTAGCACGGCGCGCGGAAAAACAAACTAGCGCGCCATTTTCCAAACAAGTTAATATTTAACAACACAAGTCTGTTTTTTTTCTCGCAAGTGTGTTGAAAACCGTCGTATGAAACGAGTGTGCATTGATCATTATGCTCGAGGCGGTATTATTCGCGCGAGCCGCAGCTCATAATGTACTTACACACAAGCAAATTGCAAAAAACGTAAAAAAAATGAATTTCGCGGGCTACCCTGGCGCTTTCCGCCTTAAGGTAAGGAAATATGATCTTTAACATAACATAACATCATTATCATCATATTAATATTGTATTGTACGTGTTTATATGAGCCTTGATGCCTGAAATAAATGGTTAAGTAAATAAATAATAACATAACGTCAGTACCTAATCCCCGAAGGGTTAGACAGACCACCCACAGGGTAGGTTAGGTACACCACCTATAGAACACCCACATTTCGCCAGTCATGTTCAGGGGGCCTTTTTTTTTTTTTTTTTTTTAGGATGGGAAATCATCAAATGACTCCTCCCGCTCTGGGTGGAGCGGAAGGGAGTGTCAGACTCTTACTGACTAAAACCCACCCGTGTTCCTTCCTTAGCCCTTTATGTTCCGGGCCAGCGGTAACCCTTTCGGACAATCCCGCTGATGTTCAGGGGGCCTAAAAAAAAAAAAAAAAAAGGCCACTTTGGCAGAATCATAAAAGGATAACATTATGAATCTATGAATCGTAATATAGCGAAGACAGTCCGTGTTTTTCTTTTTTCGCTGCACTATGTAGGTTTAATCAAAGAGATTGTGATTGGATTTGTATCGGATTGATAGGTATTTTATCACAGACAAAAAAAGTTACTGAAAAATGCTTCACCCGTTGGAAAAGCATTTTTCAGTTATTTTTTTTATCGTTAAGTTAGTCGTATCAAATCCCATTAGATTTGATACGATTAACTTAACGGTTAACTGTCCATTATGTTATCCTTTTATGATTCTGCCAAAGTGACCTTTTCAGGCCCCCAGGTCCCATGTAATAGGGGCGAACCTATAACTTTTTACTGGGTCAAATATGTAGGTATCTGAAAATTAAGACGTCATTTAAGAAAGATTTATATATTTCAGCACATAGTGGCTATGTCAACTCTCATGCATTACCTACACAAGTAAATAAGCAAACATAATCTATAATTTTTAGAAGTATAAAATTGAAGTGTTTGTCTGTTTGTAAAATGAAAAACAAAACAGCAAGAAACGAATAAATATATTGAATTAATGTTAAAATAACAGCTTTTTACTAAATGGATCTGAAAGTACATACGGTACTTATAACAAAAAACAATCTTTTAAATGTTTGTCTGTCTGTCTAACTGTTTGTTCGGGCTAATCTTCGAAACGGCTGGACCGATTTAGATGAAATTCGGTATGGGGATACTCTGTGAATCCTGGAGAAGTACCTACATAGGGTTTTTATTAACCACGCGGGCGAAGTCGCGGGCGGAATCTAGAGTTACTTACTATAATTACTTACTTACGTTCTGTTAGGCGCGGGACTGACAACAAACATGAGTGAAAATCGTAGACAAGTAGGTACACCTATTATAATATTAGGTATGTCTCGTTATAACTATAGGTACCTCGGTATAACTATACTGAACTTAATGAAGTTTCGTCTATTACGTCAGACTATAATTTCTACAAGTAGGTATATACCTACACTTGTATATACGTGTTACGCGTATTATCTTGCAAACAATGAGCCCTCGGGCATTTCCCATTAATTACATTTTCGGTACCGATTTACACCCTTCTGAACAATATAATAAGTCGATTTATGAAACCAACAGTCGGACACATACCTAAATCGGGAGAGTTAATCTCTCGGTATTGGCATGTGTTTGACTGTGAATGATTTAGTTCGAAATTACTGACTTTTTACCTACCCATCAAAAGTTAGGAAGTAAACAGGTAACCTTTCTGTGGAATCTCACGTGGGGGTCGTGTCAAAAACTGCCTCTCACCCCCTAATTGCGAACTGGACCAATTGCGAATTGGACTAATTGCGAACTGGACCAATTGCGAACTAGACCAATTGTGAACTGGACCAATTACGAACTGGAACAATTGCGAATTGGACCAATTGAGAATTGGACAGTTGGACATTTTGCTAATTGGACATAATGCGCCCAAACGAAGTCTTCTTGTTCTTATTTCGTATGACGAAATGTGAGGAGAAGAACACGCGCCCCGCGGTTTCGCCCGCATAAGTGTCGATCCCGTGGGAATATGGGGATAAAAATTATCCTATGTCGTTCCCCGGGATGCAATATATCTCTCTGCCAAATTTTATTGAAATCCGTTCAGTGGTTTAGGCGTGAAAAGGTAACATACAGACAGACAGAGGTACTTTTGAATTTATAATATTAGTATGGATGAAGAACAGGGTGTAAAGTTCACTCATTCTCTATAGAAAAGGGAGGATCATCCGACCAGACAGGTGTTGTGTCTGGTGGGCCCGACGACTGCCCGACTATTGATGTCGGGACGTTGTATATTTATGCTAGACGCGCGGTAAACTTTGATTGCACGATGCAGGATTTTGCGTGCCGTGCGGAGTCCGCATGTGGCGATGTAGATACCGCCACAACTGTAAGTACTTCCTATGCGACAGCAAATGATAGCTTAGAATAATAATGATAGCTAAGAATAGCTTATGCCGTGGTAAGAACTAGCAACAAGATGGTTTTCATCCCATCTGTTCGAAAAGGACGACTTGGTTCGCCTTTAAGTGCACACAAAGGTGGTGTTTTCTACAAGAACATTTTAGCGGGCAGTAATGAGTTTTTAATCCTCTTTTTAAGTACGCCCCAATTAACTTTGCCGCGCACTTTTTTAATTTGGAACATCTTAGGGTTCAGCGCCAAAGAAATCGAACGCAAATATTGTTTGAATAAAGACTGGCTGGTACGACGGCCCACAGTCGCGCCGCCCCGGCTGAATAAAAAAAAAGAAATCAAAAAAAGAAATCAAATTAAAAACACGCGAACTAAACGTTTTTGTCAATTTTTACGGATTGTTAGAAATTCATGGTCTTGCTTTAAAAAATGAGTTCTTCAAGTGGCAGTGAAAGTATTGAAAGTATTAGAACTGACGCAAGAAATGTGATGGATAATCTATTACCTGCAAAATCCCGGGAGAAATATATGAAAGCCTATGGTAATTTTATTGAATGGAGAAACGCAAGAGGCGCCAAGAATTTTTCAGAATCTGTGTTTTTGGCCTACTTCCAGTACTTAGCCAAAATTAAACAATATTCCACTCACGAGTGGAAGGTTGTTTAGTTTCTTAGTTAGTTTTTTTTTTAGTTTTAGTTTTTTAGTATATTCAATGCTAAAATCAACAGTCAGTTCAAATAACGACGTAAAACTGGACACATTCGAAATGAATAGCGTATCTGAAGTGGATGTCTGATGGATTTAACCGTATAGTTCGGGAGCGCCCCCGAATGGACCCGAACACACGAACCTCCGCCGGCTCGGTACTGGGTCCCATTGGACCCAGGAATTACGACATACGACACCCTTCATTGATTATGTAAATATTTGTTATGCTACCCATCCAATCTAATGAATGTGCGTTAACTAAGAGAGTTGGATAAAAAACTCTTAAGTTAACGCCATTAAATATTTCATATTTATCGCGCAAGCATATTAATTTACCTTTATTAAATTCAAGTCTGTAAATGCGATAATCGCCATTTTGTTGACAGTGGTGGTCGAGGCTAAAAAACATAAAAATTGGGGATTTCGAACATCCAAACTCCACCACAGGGGCAGTGAATAATACATCATTTAATTATTTGACGAATTCATCCATTGTTCAAGTTAAATAAGTAACGGTAATGAAGTTTTTTGATATCTAATGTCGAAGTGTCGCGCCAATCGTGCGTGTTTACATTTAACTTTTCACAAATGTCACGCACACACATGTGGGTAAGATTTAAAATGTGACAAATATTATTGAAAATATTATAAACAACACAAAAATGCCCAAATGTTAACGTAATATTGAAGCACAGGTCAAATAACACGTATTATTCATTACCGCTACTCAATTTGTGTTCAAAATCACCGTCTATTGTTGTTTTTTTTATAGTAATGATGTGCGAAAGCGATTATGCTAAACGATTTTTTTTTTAATTTCGATTGACATGGACAAGAATTTCTGAAATCGATACTCGGAAACTGAAATAAAATTATTTTAAGCATTAAACAAAATAAGCATTGTTTATAATAATTATTTATGCTTATCTAATGTTATTCTAATAGTTTTTTTGGACCCTATATTGAAACTGAGTCAATAACTGAGGACCTTTGACCATAGTCATTTAATGAATTTCGCGGCGAATTGTTTCTATATTTGAATTTATCTTCGGACTGCGCTCGCCGTTCAAAATTATTTTTATTTATTGTACTTACTATTTATTTTTGATACTTTCTAATAGTTTGGTACAGAATGCCCGGTATACATTTTTTTGGTAGGTTTAGCAATAGTTTGGGAATGATGATAAATTAATGGTATAAATTGGGTATTCCACAATCACTTTACATTTCAATATGTTTTGTTAGTTGTATGAGCTTGGTAGTTTTTGTTCCTATTAGTTTATATGAGTATAGATTTTTTTTTGTGGTAGTTTACAACGAAATTTTAAAAAAACTGACCATGTTTATGTCGGACCACGCACAGTGAAAGGTTCCGTAGTTAGGTTGAATATTTACGCATGCACAATGCAATCATTAATTTGATCGACTGCAAAAATAAGTTTGTATTTCTATTTCTCATCATTCATAAGTTCATAACGTACCCAATAATTAAAGTGCCTGGCAGAAAAGAAAAGTACTTACTGTTTTCTTATGGGGAATAACATCTTGACCATTTCTTACTATTACAGCCAAAGTCTGCAATTAACCCCCTTGACCGCTATTTGAGATTGAAAATGCCCAAAATCTTATTTTTATATCAAGCGTTTTAAGCATAACATTTAAAAAAAAACCGGTCAAGAGCGAGTCGGACACGCGCACCAAGGGTTCCGTACCTTCATGTTTTTAATTTTTGATCGGCGTGGGCCTATATTCGTCAGAGAATTTTAGCACTGTGCACTGCGGTGTAGAATATTGCAGTTTTTTGTCGGCGTGATCTCTTGACCGATTAACTTTTGTTGATGATTTCTGAAAAAGTGTGCTATATAAAGACTTTGTTTTATTTTTCCTGTAATCTTTACATAAACTTCTATCACATAGAATCATTTCAGATTTTTCTTTTTGCAAACTTCGGAGATAAGGGGGGGACCATATTTTTTTTACACTTTTCATCAAAAGTCGAAAACTAAAATAAAAAGAAAAAATTTTTGAGAATGTGCAAACTGCGCTCTTTCATGATACCGCACATACTATTTTATACTTAGAATTTTTGAGACCCCTTTCAGTCCCTGTTGCAAAAAATATATATATATTTTTATTTCTTTCTTATTTGCAAAATAGTTGGGTAAACGTCATCTAAAACTGTTCCAAATTTCAAGTTGATAGCATTAGTAGTTCTTGAGATATCCAGCTGTGACAGACAGACAGACAGACTGAGTCTCACCATAAGGGTTCCGTTTTACCATTTTGGTACGGAACCGACTAAGTCTATTTTATATAAAAATCAGAGTTCTGACTGACTGATATATCAACGCCTAAGCCGCTGGTCCTAGAGACATGCAATTTGGAGAGTGTGTTCTTTGTGAAGAATAGGCATCCACTAAGAAAGGGTTTTTCGAAGTTTTACCCCTAAAAGGGTGAGTGGGGGGAGGGTGAAATTTCACGCGGATGAAGTCGCCGGCAGAAGCTAGTTGAATATAACATCCCGAACATATGTGACCCTCACGACAAGCACTTTTATTTGATATATTACACGGTACCTACGTAAGCAAGGCTTTTTTTAATTTACTATTGTCACTCCAAAAAGTGACCCCTTTCTAAATTAATTATTTATGTTACACGTCCGTGTTTGAGTCTTAGAAATTTATATGTGTACCAAATTTCAACTTAATCGGTTCAGTAGATTCGAAACAAATCGGTTGTGACAGACCTACAGACAGACACACGAGTGATCCTTCATAAGGGTTCCGTTTTTTCATTCGGACGTAGGGAACCATAAAAAGTTCCACCCCTATCCACACTGTACGTGTATGTACTTATTAAAATAATTATATTTAAAAAAATAATTACTTCATGAAAAATATACCAAAGAGTTTTTATTCAGTTTCTGCAAACATTTTTTTTTTAACATCGATTATTATCGATTAGGCTTTATTACATTTTTGAATCGAAATAAGAAAATTGGGTGGATGGTTTGGTGGTCTCAGCACTAAGAAGTGACATGTCGCATCACATTTTTTAGTAATTTTTATAAGATTTGATCATGTTTTATATGTAGTTTATGTATGAAAAATGGTAAAAGTAAGAATGCAGAGAGAATGACAATATCTTTATTTTTCCCTTTTGCATATTTTCATCAAGAGATTAGGTGGTTTATGTACATATTTTCAGCGAGTTTAAGGTGCCTACCTTTTGGATAGGTGTAGTAATATTTATTTTATAAAACTTTCGCAGTAAAATGACGCGGTTTGACCGACCTCAGCATATAGTTAAAGATATTTGCCACAAACTTATTGTACAAAATAGGCGCGGTAACACATTTTTCTTAATAAATTCTGATGCTGAAAGTTGAAGTAAATTCCTGAATACCATGACGTAATTCGCAACATCCCGTCGAGTCAGCTGGTACGTCATATGTCAAAATCTAGTCGAGCAGAGAGGTTAAACAATGAACGTCGCTCTGTATGAACGTAGCGCATCTTTCCTTTATAATAAGGAAAGATGCGCTACGTTCATACAGAGCGACGTTCTGTATTGTTGCGTTGTTATTACAAAGTACTTACTGCGATAGATAATACGGAACGTATGACACAGAAAGAGATAGTTATCTGTAGTGTGTTGCTCGCTGCTATTAGCGGACTAAATGAAACTACAACAATTGTGTGAATTTGTCTGCAACAATTTGCGCGCGCTAGTGCCATATCTACCTCATTAATATAATATCATTGGATTTAAACCTAAAAAATCCAAAGTGTTCTCAGTCAAAAACGTGGAGACTTTCCTTAATGAGGCACCCGACAAAGTCTTTCTTGCCGTAAAAGTATAACCATAGTGTTTTAAAATGTGCATTTTATTGTAACTTCGATAGATACTTCTACTTCTACTACTACTTCGATAGATACTTGTCATTATTCACATTCGGTTTTGTTACAGGTGGCTTTAATTTTCGGAGTACATGGAGCTTGTCATGGCAATGAACGTTTAAAAATAACTGTTGATGATGTCGAAAATCAGTCTGATGATTTACTGTTAGTAAAGCTGACAGACACAACAAAAACAACAATTGACCGATCCTTCGTAATTCGAGGAGAATACAAAACTATTGTACAGAAATACCTAGACCTGCGTCCTGCTGATATGAAGACTAATCGGTTTTTCATCCGTTATCAAAATGGCAAGTGCTTCAAACAATTATATTTAAAGTTACCAGATATCAAGCTGTATACAGGACATTGTTTTCGTCGTACTTCTGCTACCCTTTTGGCAGATTCTGGAGCGGACTTTACTATTTTCAAGCGACATGAAGGATGGAAGTCGAGTGCTGTAGCAGACGGATATATAGAAGATTCCATTGAGAACAAGGCGAAAACATATTGTGAACGCATCGTGGAAAACATTAAATTGCAACCTTCAGTCAATCCATCCATGCAACAGTCGCCGCGCCCATCTACATCCAGACAACGAGATTCACCGTCACATTTTCCTCAAAATGAGCCAGATTCAGACATTATTTCAAACACGCAGAATATAAAACCTAAAACAATCTCTATTCCTAATAAAACTGTAGCAATAAATTTTCATAATTGCGAAAATGTCTTAAATATAAATATAAGTTTGTAGTTGTTTTATTATTAAATACTATTTCATTACAATTTAGTTGTTACTCTATGTTTTATTAAATAATAATATTACAATAAAATATGAGACGCCTATCAGTTTCTCATAGTGGGTGATGAAAAGTAGAGTGTATCACTCGGTCGCAAAATATATTTTTGGCTCGGGCGACGTACTTTGAATCCCTCGCTACGTTTAGGATTCTACTCTACTCTACTACTCTCATCATCATCTGCCTAGCCTTTTCCCAACTATGTTGGGGTCAGCTTCCATTCTAACCGGATGCAGCTGAATACCAGTATTTTACATGGAGCGACTGCCTATCTGACCTCCACAACCCAGTTACTGGGTAATACGATACCCCTTGGTAAGACTGGTTGTCAGACTTTCGGGCTTCTGACTACCCGTAACGACTGTCAAAGTTCCACGAATGACAGCCGGGACCAACGGTTTAACGTGCTTTCCGAG
The DNA here is from genome assembly GCA_916614155.1 of Mesoligia furuncula. Lineage (NCBI taxonomy): Eukaryota > Metazoa > Arthropoda > Insecta > Lepidoptera > Noctuidae > Mesoligia > Mesoligia furuncula. The sequence goes on along the minus strand of OU744793.1, from coordinate 15,736,002 downwards.
GTAAATAATAATCATAATAATAAATAATAATAACTACAGGTATGTGCCCGACCCAGTTCTCGAAAATGGTAATATCACATTATATTGGGTTCGATCCGTCATCACTGACAGGACTATTGTTGCTAATAAGCCTGATATAGTGGTGGTGGATCGATCAGAGCGGCGCGCAATGATTGTTGACATAACCGTCCCGCATGATGAGAACCTCGTGAAAGCCCAGAAAGATAAACAAATCAAGTATCTTGACTTGGCTCGCGAGGTTGTCGACATGTGGGATGTGGACTCAGCGATCATTGTGCCGATAGTCGTGACAGCCAATGGACTAATAGCCAAGAGCCTCGACCAACACCTGAGGAGGCTCTCGTTGGGCAGCTGGATCCAGGGCTTGATCCAGAAAGCGGTACTTCTGGACACGGACCGCATTGTTAGGAGGTTCCTTTCTCTGGAGCCCTGACCGCCGGTAGCTTGGACCCTGTTCCCGATACCGGTGGGCTACTATTTTTTATATTTTTAAATGTTTTTATATATTTTTTTATACTAATATTTAAAAATATAATTTATATGTATTCGGTATAATAAAGGAAATAATAATAATAATCCTTTCTACTCTACTACTCTATACTCTAGGATTCTACTCTAGAATCCCTCACTTCGCTCTGGATTCAAAAAAGCGCCCTCGCCGTAAAAATATTATTTTGCTCCCTTATGATACAATCTACTATTAATATTAATATTTTTCTAATTATTGGCTGACTAATTAAAACCAACTATCAATACTCGATAGGTTGGTAGACAGGTAGGTACATAAATTCTATATTGTCCTATTCTTACAAGCTTTTTTATTATTTTATTTTTTAGGTTGACTGTTCGTATGTATGTACATAATTATGTAAGTTGTCCGTCAAAATTTGCAAACCATTTTTCGACCATTTGTTGGTATCCGATTGAGCTGAACTTTTTTTTACAATGTGCAATATTCAATATTGTTATAATTTCAATATGGCCGCCGCTCCAAGATGGCGGATTACATTTTTTTTTCAATCCCCTTAATATGGGTACCTATCAAATGAAAGGGTCGAAGAGTAGAAAACGATACATTTAGTAACATCACACTAAATTCAATATGACCGCCGCTCCAAGATGGCGGATTAAAAAAAAGTTTTACAAAACAAGCTGACCACCGTTCATACCTAAAAAAAATGAAAAAAAATGTTTAAATCTTTAAGTAAAAAATAATAATAGCTAGTTTTTAAAAACTTTTTTTTTTTAATTATTTCTTTATGACAATGGTGCCGATGTCGACAATTCTGCCATTGTCGACAATTCTGCCCATGTCAGACGTGATATATGACACTAATATTACAAAGGCGAAAGTTTGTGAGTGTGTGTGTGTGTGTTTATATGTTTGTTACTTCTTCACGCTCAAACGGCTGGACCAAGTTTGATAAAATTGTGTATGGAGGCAGCTGACACCCTGGGTTAACATATAGGCTACTTTTTATCCCGATATTCCCACGGGATCGACACTTACGCGGGTGAAACCGCGGGGCGTAGCTAGTAGGTACATATATGTATGTAAAGCCAGGGATATGAATTGTCAAGCAAATTGACATCCTTCGTCAATTTACCGTGTTATAGCGACTTCGTACAACTGTCAAAGAATGTCAGTCGTGATTTGAATATCCGGATAATTTAGGTTGGTAGGCACTTTGTTTTAGGTACAATAAAATTTCCTGACTTTACATTTTATGTTCCTACTTACCAACCTACCGCCAATAGATAAAATTAATGCAATAGGTAGGAAACAATGTTTTTCATGCTTCCAAAGAAACGTATAGGTAGTCGTTAAAGGTTTATAATGAATTCCTAAATCTCCCGTGACGGTCTGAAAGCATGTTAGGGTGCGTCGTGTTTCATTTCGTGTCAGACGTAAATCGATCCCGACCAACATGGAAACATTACGGGTGAGGCTATACTAATGAGGCAATAGCGACGAGACAAGCGGGCGTAGGTCCCTACCTACCAGTGGCGAAGGTTCCATACTACTCGATTCCTGTCGGCTACCCTTTGAAAAATGGCACAGTCAGTATTCTATAGTCAATTATTATAATCATAGGTATTAAAGATACTGTCTACTCCGGCTTACCTCTTGCAAAAATTGACCCTTCACTACTGCTACCTACGCCCGCTTGTCTCGTCGCTATTGCCTACACTAGGACACACGTGGTAACAAAACCTTTGTGACTATAACCTTATCCACATATGTTGTTTCGTGCGTAATGAATTAGATATTTCCTACATGCAAAATGTTAAAGGCGTGGTCAAATTCAAGGATGTGGTACAGACGCCAGCACATCAAGCTATCCGAAACTGTCAAATTTTCCCAATCAACTTTCAACCTTATGCTTTAGCGATAAAGTTGAAAATGTACTAAAGAAATTTGACAGATTTTAGTAGCTTGATGTGCTGGCGTCTGTACAAACTGTACAACTTTCTTCATAGCACCAATATAATAGCCGCGAAAAAAAATTTCAACTGTCCCTTATAAAACCTACCTACCCGACCAAAATGCATCTACGGCTTATTATTTTTTCACGATTACGATGTTGGCCCCATTGAGAAAGTTGTTCAGTTTGACGACCCTTAAATTTGACCATACCTTTCTGGTGCACGCTGTATATTAAATCATAGTAAAAAAAAAAAAAAACAAATATTATCGTCTTGTCAGTTACCTTCTATGCCTCTATGGTCACTCTTCTTGTTTTTTGGTATTATTAAATGATAAATATAAGATAAATGATTTATTTTCTGTAATTAGGTTTGTACAAATACTTTTACACGTCAATCATATTTTTTTAAACTAGATGAGATCGGCGTTTCCTATCTGACTACTCTAAAAAGAAAGGCCGAAACAAACTCACAAGGTCACAGTCTCTTTTAAAGTCCAGACAAAATCTTGGTCAGATCGTGTGAAGTCCATGTATATTGGTGTCTGAATTGGTCTTTTGAGGAAAGAACCACACAGATTTAGTGGAGCTGTCCAATCAGTGAACGCGTTTGTCAAAAATCGTGCAGCTCAACTCAGAATTTAAGGAGCTCAACGATTCGACGAACAATACTAAAGACAGGACATTTGGGTAGGCCGCATAAACGGAAATTATGACTCACATAGTCCTCAAATTCACAATAATTAAATAATATTGTACAGTAAATGTACAGTGGGCTGCATCAATTGGGTACCCCAGTTGTATGAAAATTTTAATACAACTGAGGTACCCAATTGATGCAGCCCACCGTACATGTCATTGTCATTGCATAAGTAATTATTTAAGTAATTATTAATTTGTAGTATTTTGTACCCTAATTACATTTTGGTTTCCTTCGTATGATTTTCGTGTCATGTATTTTGATTTATTTTGATACTAGTATTTGGTGAACTTATTGTACCTACCTACATACAAGACTTACCACCTGTATGTGTTCATTATGGATGCAATAAAGATTATTTGAATTTGAATTTACAATATAAGTTAACGATGTTGTCTCCTTTGTGTAGCCTCTGTTGGAGATCCAATAATTAATTAAGTAATAAAAAACCTGTATAAGCTGGTTTCTTATTAAACTCCGTACTACGTCCGACCCGCTCAAGATCAAAGTGTCACCACGGACTTGCGGTTGCCTGTACACACAGCATAAAGTCTTTTATAAACGTCATCGGCCGCATATAATATACTGTTTCACTTGTTTTTGCCGCGACTTACGAGTTGTAGGTTTAAACCCAGACAGGCGCTTTACTTTGTGTGAATTATTTCATCACCACTGCTCTCAAAACGATGAAGGAAAACACCGTGAGGAATCCGGCATGTACTAGAACCAACAATTTGAAGTCATGCCAAGTCGCACTGAGTCCGCGTGGTGGATTACGGCCCACTCCCTCTCACCGAGTGTCCCAGCCGTGGGAACATTATATGATAGCTGTCACAGGCAAAATAACTGTAAAAAGACTGCACTAAAAAATACTCTGTGCCTTTTACGCTGACGACATCCGTAACCGATAACGTTTAATAGACCCCAGCCTGATATATCGTGACATAGAATCGCTTTTGCATCGCTTGCAGGCTTGTTTTACTGACTCGGACAACATCACAACACGATTTATTAATATCGATTGATGTGCTCAAACATGAAGCGGCTTTGTAGACGACAAATGGGCAGTGTGGTGTATTCATGTCATAAGACGAAAGTTTAGACGCTGTATTTAAGTTTATCTGCACTCATATCTTAAAGTTCTTGTTGTTGAAAATAACTATGCGATGATGAATAATAAAGTATTTTTATAGTTAATAGGTTTTTAGAAAAACATATTTCATTACGCCTGCGATTTCCTTAGTATTATAATTATAGTACAGATACCCATATTTCATTCACCAGGCATGCCATAAGTTCAATGCTTCTCTTCTTAGTCTGTGGTGTTCCATGTAATAGCTGAGAGCAAGAAAATAATAATATCATAATTATTAACCCTGGGAATGAACCTTCAATGCACAAGTAACGTAGCATTTCCTGGCGTAGCTGTTGCGTTTCTTGGCGTAGCACTCGTAGCATTTCATGGCGTAGATCTCGTAGCGTTTCATGGCGTAGCGAACGTAGCATATCATGTCGTAGCACTCGTAGCGTTTCACGGCGTAGCTCTCGTAGCATTTAATTGCATAGCAGTCGTAGCATATCATGGCGTAGCACTCGAAGCGTTTCATAGCGTAGTGATTGTTCCGTTCCATGGCGTAGTAGTTGTAGCGTTTCATGGCGTAGCTCTAATAGTAGTTCATATTACTGGTAGCCTATTTAATTCAATTCGGTTCATGATACTGCAGCCGTGATACCGATTACTGCAGGCGATATCGATTAAACCTTTTACCTCAGTTTTTCGAGAGATCTTTAAAGTGTTTCTTACGACAATGATGACACCAAACACGGAGAGTTTTGAAGGGAGAAAGCATTGCTCAGAAGAAACAAAGACGTTTTATGGTTTTATGATTTTGTACGATATTTTTAGCCTGACCTTCAGTGCAGAAATCATTAGACGTAGCACGACAGTCTCTTAGAAACTCCAGACGTGGGCGGCCGCCCATGCTACCCTCGTGCTGCCTATGCCTATTTATTTCGAGGGTATATTGTTTAGAATCTTCAGTAAATAGCTTAGAATAAAGACGTCATCTTCAATATTATGACACTTTATGCAGTAATCGTTTAACTGTAGGTATACGACACCACACGTTCTGCCTACTTAATATGCTTCCGGGGATCATGAACGATAACGATAATGGTAAAATTATAACGTTATAGATATCAGGGGATTCATCGTTGATTTTCGCACATGCTTAAACTCGCGACAATTTAAGCAGTCGGGTTTGATGTTTCTCATACATGCCGCGATAACTTTGTATGAACGTCTACGTAAAAATCGAAGAATCAAATTCATAATCCTAATTAGGGTTCCGTACCCAAAGGGTAAAAACGGGACCCTATTACTAAGACTTCGCTGTCTGTCCGTCCGTCTCTCCGTCCGCCTGTTTATCACCAGGCTATATCTCAAGAACCGCGATAACTAGATAGTTGAAATTTTCACAGATGATGTATTTCTGTTGCCACTATAACAACAAATACTAAAAATAGAATAAAATAAATATTTAAGGGGGGGCTCCCATACAACAAACGTGTTTTTTTCGGCGTTTTTGCCTTGTGGTACGGAACCCTTCGTGTGCGAGTCCGACTCGCACTTGGCCAGTTTTTAATTACTATATCATCCATACTTACGCCATAACAATGAGTATCATTCGTAAGCACCAAGTTCCACTTTATATTGGAAAATTGCAATAAAAAACAAAAATTAATTGTTGATTAATATTCCGACGAGACGTTATTACAATGTCATGTCTTTGGGTTCGTTGTCGAGTGTTATGTGACCGTTATAAGCCGTTTTTTGACCGAATTTATTCGATTTTCTAAAAATCTATACTTTTACAAATATTAAATTTAGAAAAGAGAGAAACGTATCTTTACCATATTATTTAATATTTAAACATAAGAAAAAAAAAACAATTGTCATAGGTATAGAAATGAAATAATCTTGCTCTTTGAATAGTTGCAATTTAGGAATCTCATATTGTTAAAACGAAAAAGGTTCTCCTATTTTCATCGCTACCGCCTGACTAATAAATCCTCTCCCACGTGTCAATCACTCTCTAAGCGGAATCTGATCGTAATTACCTCTGTTTACCCAGAGAGGAAATGAGTGTGGGAGTGGGTGCATCTGAATGGGGAACTTAATACTGATAGTTTATAATAGAAAGAGCACCGTTTCTGCTACGAAGTATCGCAGTGATGTTAAGAATTTTTTGAAGTTCTTAATATGGATATAATGTAATTTCAAAGAAGTCATGGTAAAATGTGATGCCTTCTTAATCGTAAAAATCTATAAAATCGATGGAAACTTAATAGTTTAACGCTTTAAAATTTTTTGCTAGAGATTATTTCCGTCATGTATGACGCTAAGTTAAACAGAAATGACGTCACTTTCGTGTTGTCTAGACATTTTTTTTTTTTTTTTTAACTTTTATAGTTTTTATAATATTATTTGCACCATTTTCAAACAATATTTTTTGGAATTTAAAAGTTAAAAAAAATGTCATCAACCCTATTAATACAGTAAGGCCAAAACACCGGCAAGATCAAGAAGGTTGTTGGTGGCACAGCATCTACCGAGCGGTCCGCACTGCAAAAGACTGCATAACTTGGAGACGTGTTGTATTTGGTCGCGATCCTCAGCATTGAGAGGACGACGAAGAATAGAAGAAGGCCAATACGACAGTAGACATAGGGCAGTGGGAGGCCTTTAACCTGCAGTGAGGCACTAAAAGCAGAGACCTCAAAGAGCACTAAAAGCAAAAGCCTCAAAGAGATGTCAGCAACAGTGAAGGGGCCCGTTAGTGTCGAAGCCTGCCGTGTCAGCGGGATTGTCCGAAAGGGTTACCGCTACCCCGGAACATAAAGGGCTAAGGAAGGAACACGGGTGGGTTTTAGTCAGTAAGAGTCTGTCACTCCCTTCCGCTCCACCCAGAGCGGGAGGAGTCATTTGATGATTTCCCAAGCTCAAAAAAAGGCACTAAATGCTAACAACAAAAGTCCTTACTGATTTTTCAGTCAACACAGATTGTGCACTTACCTACATACAATACCCATCCTAAGTCTCTAAGCATAAAGTAATGCTTTCTCGTGCCAAATGTCTACAACAAAAATTCTGAACGCTCCACTTTCTGTGAAGCCAGCCATGTATGAAACTAATAAATTATTACTCGTCTGCAAGGACCAAAGATACTAGCAACAAAAATGGAGAAGTGGAGAGTGCGACACTTCTGTCCTAGTTACGGAACATCAGTGATTTATGAACAAAACTCCAGCGAGCTGTGTTTGTTATTACGGGCGGAGATAATAAAAATAAATACCCATTAATAAGTCAAACTATAACGTGAAAAGGGCAGCCATTCTTTCAAGCATTGTGTTAAAAATACAAACCTAACGAATCGTATTTATCTTTGATAAGGTAAAATTAAAACGACGAATTTGCGTGAATGTTAAATTTTAATGTCTTAGCTTCGAGAAACGTTAACTGCAAAATTGGTTTGTATGACTTAGATTGGGATATTTCTTATCATGCCTTCATTTTATAGACCAAACGGTACTTATCCACACTTTATCCCATTACATTGTAGGATTTAGGAATGACAATCAAAGAATCCGCTAGCACAATAATTTTCTCCAACGCTGGCTCTATAAGCAATTCCCAAGTTGTGTCAAAAACTCGGACTGCCTTCTGCGTCCCGTCATTATTCCCAGCTGTTTCCTTCAGGCTCTCTCATCGGTCCGTCTAGCCGGAACACAAACCACGTACTTACCTACTTCTAGTGAAATACTTTTACGTAAGTTTTAATCAGCAGAATATAGAAATAAATGCGACGGGCAACCATTAAAAATACACACTCGTCTGCGTAGAATTAGAACTGTTGAAATACCGCCATGCATACACGTTCGCCCATTTGGTTCGTTCCTTTGACTATGTTTCATAACTAAAGTCCTCGCATTTCACGTTAGTGGCGAGCTCATGTATACTGTATGCTTCGTCTGCACGAGAAGTACCGTATTTTGTTCAAAAACAACATTTACGCTTTATAGATCGGCTGTTCAGCAGAATTTGTTATTTGGCATCGAAATAAATAACAAAAAGTAATAAAACGATTAAAGGAACGTTCGGCCTGAGTAACAGTAAAGTTGCGAGCCATAAACAAGGAACAGATGGGTGGTTTGGGGCGCAACCACGCGCCACGCGGCCTCGCGCCGAAAGCCGAAAGCCGAGCCGCTGTGGTCGAAGCCTACCAAGACTTAACACAAATGCGAAACTACTTCCAAGCTATTTATAAGCCCCTCACTATCTAAGTCTTTAACAAAGTAGAGCTTAACCTTATACAAAAGTGATACGTCCAAGTTTTCATTAACTACCCATTCCGAGTTTCCCGTTGCCTTACATCATAGACTCACAGTAAGACTGTAGTAAGTAGTTGTTAAATGAAACTTAGCACATATGATAGGGTAACTCAAATAATACCCACTATGCAACTGTAAATTGTACAATATTCACCTCTAGAAATGTTCATAATTATTCGAATAATAGCGTAGATATGCTGCGACTAGGTACAGACGCCAGCACATTAAGCTACCTGAAACTGTCAAATTTTCCCAATCAACTTTGAACCTTATGCTTTAGCGACAAAGTTGAAAATCTATTAAAGAAATTTGACAGATTGTTTTAGCTTGATGTGCTGGCGTCTGTACCGGCACTATCCCATGGATTTGAATACCTTTCTGTTCTTACCGTCAAACATATAATATACCTAAGCCGCACCGCACGCCCATTGCACTCCAAACCACAAGTAATCAATGACACTAAATTAAATTTTATAATCGTAACTCGCCCTTAATTCGAGTTTTTTAAAGTTAAAGTTAGAAGTCGACTCCTTAACGAGTTTGTCGGATGGAAATTGGACAGAAACGAGAATACAGTTCACTAGCTTGTTACGTCATTATGTTGATATATTTTCAAACATAATATTATATCTACGTCAATATAGCGTTGATTATAGCGTACATTATGTTGGGAAAGTCTAAGCACGAATAAGTAAAATCTCTTAGCAACTACCTACCATCATAAGACCAGCGGGGTAATTGAGTAGCACTGGCTGTCATTTTACAGTCCACCAACATTCATTGCATTATTTACGTTGTTGAGTAGAATTTTTTTTCGAACATATGCAGCAATGGATTGGTAATATCCTTAAAAATGATTCAGATTGTGATTTAAAGTATGTTACGCAATTAGGGTGCTTACAGATGCAGTCTTTGCTAGTCGAATACTGAATACTTGCCTTACCATTGTAATTTATAGGAACTTAGATATCTCCTCAGAAAGTTAATGAATAAAGGAAGATTAAAAGTGACCGCATCATAACGGAGACAAATATTAAAGTAAGCTTCTGGCTCCACTTAAACATTCAATACACCACAAGATGTTCCTATAAAGGCGGTTAATATGCCCTCCACATCATGTGGCGTGACGCATGCCAGAATTCCAATTTCAGTGTGTGATAAAGAATTAAACGAGGCGGAGAACGAGCCTCCCGCACAGTGCTACGTTACTCCGGGGAAGTAATAAGGGTGTAAGTCCCCGTGTTCCTCGCTCCGACATGTTACAACAAGAGACTACAAACTGCTTTCCATGAAACACTGTAGGTATGTTTTACGGGTGCTTGTTTTATTTTTATTCCCTCCATTTCTTACCAAGAACTAAAATGTGCGTCAGTTAGCATTTCGGGAAATAATTTATCCCAAACGTAAGAAATGCTACTCCCAAACAGTAAAAAGAAATATGGTTCAAGATAAAGTTATATTATGAACATAATTACTGCATTAAAAGATTCAAATACAATCCCATTACGAGACCTCCAAGCTCGGATTGTGGAGAAAATAATGTGCGGCCAGATAATAAAATGACAAGTGGCAGCGACATTAATTTTAAGTGTTTTCATTATAAAGAACTTGTTATTTATTACGTACTTAGAATAAAAAATCTGACGAGTATATGGCTCCTTGTTTATGGCTCATAAAAGGCTGAGAGTGAGACCAAGTGAGGCGGAGGGAACTTATAATTCACGCGGTAATGATTCGTACATAGAATATTGATGAGAAGAAAATGGCAAAAATTTGAAAACAAGTGCACTTTTCTTGACTTCGACGGTTATAAGCCAAGATATTGGAAAGGTTGTACTTTTGTGGTTTTTCAATTTTTACAGAGCACTCTCTTAAAAGTACCGAGAGTCGGCCTATGTAAGGAGGTACTTTCTTTAACGTGTCGCGTGATCATTTCAAATATGTACACGCATTCTTCGCAATATTTATAGCATGACCTTATTTCTCTGAGAGCAGAAGGCAATATTTGCACAAACTTCTGAATAATAAATATTCAAATATGGAAATCATAGTAAATAACTCGAGAAGAGCAGTAAAATTGTACCTACTTATACTTAATGTTAAATTATGAACACGAAACTTTAAAAATAAGTAAGAAAAACGCGGTTCTTACGTAGCAGAGGAACATAGGTTGGTAAAGTCAATGTTGATTTAGAATGTTCCCGACAGTAACGGTAAAGAAACCATTTTTGTACAACTGAATGAATACATTTAAGTTTTTTTATGTTTTCCTAAGTTTGTACATCTAAAACACGAACCTCGTTTAGGCTAGTTTATTGTTATTAACTGTTGTCCCTTTTGTATCAAATTAATATTAATAAACTTGGTATTTGGGCGCTGGGTTAGCCAGATGACTGGCGGTCACGTAACCGACGAGGCGAATGACGGAGTAATCCGTAACATAACGAGAACCAGATTCTGACGAGAGATCACGGAGTGATCGATAAGATAAATCTTGATAGGATCTGCTTGGTAACGCTTACTCCTCAGTTCTTTGTTTTTACGATTTGTGTGCTCGAGGCTCAAGAGCAATCAGTTTCACAGAGTAGGCCAATAATTTCGTAAACAATCTTAGTGTAAAAAGCTCCAATTATGCTGTACACGATCGAAATAGTAGATTATTCAATAACCCCCTTACTAATAAACGTATATTATATCAGGGGGCCTATAAAGGCCACTTTGGAGAATCATAAAAGGACAACATTATGAATCGTAATATGGCGAAGACAGTCCGTGTTTTTCTTTTTTTCGCTGCACTACGTAGGTAGAATCAAAGAGATTAGGTTTGGATTTGGAACGGATTGATTAGTATTTTAGCACAGACAAAAAAAAAATAACTGAAAAATGCTTCACCAATGGGATTTGATACGATTAACTTAACGGTTAACTGTCCCTTATGTTATCCTTTTATGGCTCTGCCAAAGTGGCCTTTTTAAGCCCCCTGATCAATAGTTACACACCGATTTCTCTCTTTAAGTCGTCAGTAATTTGACATTCGAAAGAAGAAAACAAAGCGTTGTGTAACTATACGGACGCTATACAACGTTTATTAGTGAGGGGTTAAGGGGATAAAGCAGTGTCTTGTGTAGCGGGCGCTATTTTGAATCCTGAACGCAACGATGGGTTCTAGGGCGGGACTCGCTACGCTTAGGAGTCCTGAGTTAACTCCTGAGCGTAGCGATTGAGTTAAGGCTAGAATCCTGAGTGCAGTGAGGGATTCAAGCTCGCCCAAAACGAAGACACCTTTATCCCCGAGGAGAAAACTTTATTTTTCGCACCTAGGTACTACTAGGTAATAGGTATAAAACAATTGGATTATCGAATTAGTAGTAAGAAACTGTTAAATAGCCGGGGAATACTTACCTTGTTATGTGCAGTGTCATACACTATATTTATCTGACTACGTAACAAGACAAGGTTATGTTTTAATGCGTACTTAACTAATGACCGGATGGATTTTAATACATGATGTGTCTGTCGACTCGTTTGCTAGGTTTTGCTTTTATAAAATAAAAATGCTAGATTTTAGACGAGAACGTCTTAAAAACACAATAGTACCACTAATAAGTGACCTATTACAATAAAGGGTTTGAGGAGACAATTCCAAAAATATAACACACTAAAAGGATTAAAATAAAATGACAAAATCAAAACCCGACAGCAACTAAGATTCAAAACTAGTTAGTTCACTTTTCAAGCAGTCTGATGCAGTTAGTGGCATCAAATCTAAGATTGAACTAAAATAACATACCTACTGCCTGTCGGGTTTAAAATTTTTCTATGTAATCTCATGCATTTTAATCACAAACACGATAAATAATATCGTTAATGGAGCGTCAGCCCAAATTCAACATTCTAACGCCGGTATACGCGCCTCAGCAGCCGATCATTTTGTCCGTCGACGGTGACTAAAACCTATGAAGTGTTTGAACAACCTGCACATTAATAAAAAAATAGCTTTTTTATCACATCTATTCAAAAAGAGCTAATGTAATGTTTACGAAGCTTCATAAACAGGGACTAAAATTTGGCCTTATTCCCTAGGGACTAAAAGTGATTTGAATTTGGAATGTGGATATTGCTAGTAAAAGTTCCAATCACCACAGAGATCAATCAAGAACATTGTATGAACAAATAACAGGCTGATGATAAAGGAAAACGAGCGCTAGCCAAATAAAAAAATTAGTTACGAAGCAGCACTTCCATAATTGTTCAAATATAAACATTAGCCTCTAATTATTTCTTTGTATTGTTCCTAATTGTATGTAAATAAATAAATGTATTATTCTTATTCATAAGTTGCTTATTTTTTCATAGAAGGTGATAAAAAGTAGATTTTCTACCCCGGCAGCAACACTATTTTAAGCTCCAGTGACGTACTTTGCAAACAATCTACTATTTTTTGTTAAAGTTTCCATACGATTTTGCCAGTTGACGTCCGAAATTCAAATCACATTAACGACTAGCGGGTCATAATGAAATTCAGTACGATATCAAAGCCCAGCTAGAGCCTAGGGCTTAAATTACTTGCTTTATTTAGGTTAGGTTTGCATGACATATAATTTGACGTTAGCGAGCAGGTGGTGTGAAAATACTATTTAAATTTATAAAGCTAATCAAAAACTAAACTAACTGAAGATAACCGACGTGTAATACCGTAATAGTGTTGACTCGGCAGCCTTCTCCTATAATATCTATTTGTAAAGCAAATACTGCCAAAAGTCTTCATTAAAATCACAATGGATTCTATTATAGTAAGGCCGGAACCTCGCTCGGAGCAGTAAGCGCCGAGAGTACGTAATTAAACCTTGCAATTAACATGGACGTAATTCTTGCCGAGCAGACTCTCACCGCTTCGACCAGCTTGCGAATAAATGCTTCCTTTGAAATGTTATTCTATTCGTATCTGTGGTCACTACGTGCAAATGGAACGCGTTTGCGGCCAGTACAAAATGTCGATCCAACCGCAAATATACTCGATCTCATTTCCAATATTATTTGAAACTGTTTCATAATTGCGATTTAATTTGCACACACAAAACATTTTAATTGATGATGACAAATCTTAAATACAATATAAGTACAAGGTTATACTAAAATATACGTATTATGTACAGCTATATATAATATAAAAAAAGGAAATACTCAAAAAATGACCTCATAAAATTCGTCTGCATCGTTGTCAATGGGAAAAGTGCACTGGCTGGCAGCATTGCCATGTTGGACGGCAAGGCTAAGAGTATATAAAATTACAATTTTATCATCTAAGACGTCATTTTTAGAGGAAGCACTAAACTTTCATGAAATCTTGAATGTCGCTTTTAATCAGTGTCTAGTTTGATTGATTGAGGTCCGAAGCTGTAGTAGCTCGTTGTCTTAAAAAAGTAAGTAGGCATTTAAGTGGTCGATCTCCAACTAAATGATCCAATCACGAAGACAATGCCTTGCCACATGCCACTTTGGAATATACAGAAAACGGGACGGATTTCCTGTTTCTTGTTTTAATTAGAAGTCCTTATTCAGGTCTCCGGTGTAGGTAGGTACTAAGCCCAACATTAACATAATCAGCCTATGATGTTCCCACTGTTGGGACACAGGCCTCCTCTCGGTGATAGGTAGTGAGCCATAATACACCTCACGGGCTCAGAGCGTGATGGCGGATGTCACATGTCTTCGAATTTTTGGTTCTAGGATATGCTGGTTTCCTCGAGATGTTTTTCTTCACCGTTTTGAGAGCACTTGTGATGAAATAAATTACACAAAGTGGTGATGAACTGCATCAATGTTTGCATGCCAAAATGGTACAATGTACAAAGATTCTCTAATATTATTGTAACCACCTTATTGTAAAAACATAAACACATGTACATTCTGAGCAAATAAATGAATATTCTATTCTATTCTAAAGTGCCTGCTTGGATTTGAACCCACGACCTACATCGTAAGTCGTGGCCCTTACCACTGGGCCACCACTGCTCCCCAACTATTACATCTTCATAATTAAGTACATAAGAGAATTGCTATAGAACCGTACAATTCTATTTGAACTCCATGGGCGCCCAGCTTCAATTTTCCAGTTTACTTTCACTGGGGGTAGGGGGCAAGAAGAAGGGGTGAGTTGGGCGATTTTAAAGTGTAATGATTCAATTCTGAAAATACTGAAGGTGTATAAAAGTTGATGTTTCATTACAAAATTTGATAAAATATTTAAGAACCTCATTTTTAACGTTCCATTTTCAGGTGAATCAAAATCGCAACTGACCGTTGTCTGATAACCTTGTTCAAAGTATGCTTCATGTACTCATTGCATAATTTATTTGCTTAAGAACTCATATCAAATTAAGTTTACAGAAGAGAATTTCAAATATAGCTAGCCTCTCAACATACTCGTAATATCAAAGTCCGCTTTGAGTCTCTCTTCAAACAAATTATTTGCAGAACGTTATATCAAATTATGTTGAACAAGCTGTCCTCGCGCCTCTACTCGCACGATTTTTTTTAGCTTTCGGAATGCTAAAACATTTATGTGCTAATCTTAACTAATATTAAATATACTTAAATGCGAAAGTAAGTTTGTTTGTTACCTTTTCAGGCCTAAACTACTGAACCGATCATCCTGAAATTTTGCATAGACTTGTACAGAAACTGACATAGGGTACCTTTCATCCCGAAAAAAAGTGCTGTTCCGGAGGAAAACAACAATAACGTTATTAAGATAATAGATGGCGCCACGTGTCTTTCGAATCAAAAACAGGACAACGTCTGTCGGGTCAGCTAGTATCCTAACTAATATTATAAATGCGAAAGTAAATTTGTTTGTTACCTTTTCACGCCTAAACCACTGAACCGATCATCCTGAAATTTTGCTTATACGTTGTCAGGTGTACAGAAACGGGCATAGGGTACGTTTCATCCCGAAAAAATGTGCTGTTCCCGAGGAAAACAACAATAGCGTTATTATGATAATAGATGGCGCCACGTGTCTTTCGAATCAATCACAGGACAACGTCTGTCGGGTCAGCTAATATGCTGACTAATATTATAAATGCGAAAGTAACTTTGTTTGTTTGTTACCTTTTCACGCCTAAACCACTGAACCGATCATCCTGAAATTTTGCATTATACGTTGTCACTGTCAGGTGTACCGTTTTGAGAGCAACGTGCAATGGTGCGAAGTATCTTTTCCCGAAAGTAGCGAAAGAACCGGGATTTGGTTACAAAATTCCCGGTTCCACAAACGACGCAAATTTCCGGGATTTCCCGGTACTTACGGTTCCGGGATTTCCCGGGACTATTCACTAGTTGTCAGGTGTACCGTTTTGAGAGCAACATGCAATGGTGATAAATCATTCACACAACGTAAAGCACTTGTCTGGGTTCGAACTTACGACCTACAACACGTAAGTCGCGGCCGTTACGACTGGGCCACCATTGCTCTCCATACCATGTTAGGTAGTTTATTCATGTAAACAAAGCTGTATTCAAACATGTGTTCTACACTTCCACAGTTAGATACTCCGTGCAATGTTGTTTCCAGTATAACTATAAACTAGCACAGGTAATCCAATAGAACTGCAGTGAGTGACGTTTAGAAGACAAACCCGAGTTGGATGGCTCCCCCGAGACGCTGCGCGCTGGCGCGAGTAGCTAGCAGCCAACCAGTTTAACTAGTTGCCAGTTTAAACCGAGTTCTGATTAGATACACTCGTGCTATTTAATTACTTACAGTTCGAAGTGCTGGTTCAACTATGTATTTGTGGTGCCACTGAGTTTAGAGCTTACGAAAATAAATTGGATCTCAGAGAAATACATAGTTACAATAATAACCTCAGTAGTTCACCGTGCGAAATGCCGGACTTGCACACGAAGGGTTCTTTAGCACAAGGCAAAAAAAAGCCGAAAATAACCCGTTTCTTGTATGGAGAACCCCTTTGGTTGTTAACTTAATTTGTTTTTCTATTTTTTGTACTAGTGTCAATAGAAAAATACACACTCTGTGGGAATTAAAATGGTCTACCTATTTCGGGCCATAAGATACAGCCCGCTGACAGACAGACGGACGGGCGGACGGATGGACAGCGGAGGCTTGGTAATAGTATACGAATTACCAATCTAATTTTCAAGCTCCTTTTTCGATAACTACCTAAGGTTAGGTATATGGTCGCACTGTAGCTAAGTATCTACGAATAATAAAAGTCAAGAAATGTAATTCAAGCTCAAAAAACCGGGCAAGAGCGAGTCGGACTCGCGCACCGAGGGTTCCGTAATATCCGGGTTTATGCATAAGGTTTATGTTTATGAAATTAAATGTTTTTTTTATTTTTGATTTGATTGAACGAATGGTAAATTGTGGTTTACGAGTTATGACGTATTAAAAAAAAAACTACTTACTAGATCTCCTTCAAACCAATTTTCGGTGGTAGTTTACATGGTAATGTACATCATATATTTTTTTTAGTTTTATCATTCTCTTATTTTAGAAGTTACAGGGGGGGGACACACATTTTACCACTTTGGAAGTGTCTCTCGCGCAAACTATTCAGTTTAGAAAAAAATGATATTAGAAACCTCAATATCATTTTTGAAGACCTACCCATAGATACGCCACACGTATGGGTTTGATGAAAATTTATTGTTTTTTTTTCTATTTTTTGTTTTTTTTTTAAATTTATTGTTTTTTTTTCTATTTTTGTGTGAAAATCTTAATGCGGTTCACAGAATACATCTAATTACCAAGTTTCAACAGTATAGTTCTTATAGTTTCGGAGAAAAGTGGCTGTGACATACGGACGGACAGACAGACAGACAGACATGACGAATCTATAAGGGTTCCGTTTTTGCCATTTGGCTACGGAACCCTAAAAATGGCACCACGCAAATGTTTACCGCAGTGGGCGTTGCCAAAAAGGCCACCGCGCACCAGAACCAATCACGGCGCTTGCCGGAATACAACGCTTTACGCGAGCGCAGCTGATTGGCTTATTTGCATCCGAACTTCTCGTTGATTTTGTTCATAGTTACGCTTCCTGACTTTTTATTATTCGTAGCTAAGTATGTGAGTATATATTATACATAAGTATAAGTAGATATAAGTATATTTACTTGAAAACGACAACAGATTCCAGGCGGTAATGTCAAAGGGTACTATCCATTATTAAATGCATGCCATACCAGGCGAATGATGGAGCTTCTTATAGGAATTTAATATTTAATTCTACTCATTTCTACAGGCTTGCACGATAACTTGGATTAAGTTTACAACTAAGTAATGGAAGGCACACAGACTGGTGAAATAATGTAGGCTTGTTTATATTTCATTCTTGCTGAATCGAACAGCGTACATTTCCGAATAGTTACGATATTTCAGCTGTTTACTGTTTTTACTTAAAACTTTGTCATCATGTTGTAACTGGCAACTAGTTGTTAATTTATCATGCTGTTTGCATTGCTACTTGCATGGCTACTTGCATGCTACTTGTATTGGCATTCTGTGAAATGGTTAGGTTTCTTGTGCTCTTGGGTCTGAGATTCATTCATTCACGCTACTGGCAATTTTATGTTCTTGGCATGTTTAAGAGGTCGTAGGTTCGAACCCATGCAGACAGGGGATTATTTTGTGTCATCATTATCGCTCTCAAAACGGTAACGGAATATATCGTGAGGAAACAGGCATGTCCTAGAATGAAAAGGTTGGATGTCACATGTCTTCGTGACATCCAACAACCCGTGGAGTACCTAATTGCTTAACATACTAACAGTAGCAATGGTTTCTGGTCATTTTGACAGTTCAACAACATTCATCGCGTTATCTACGTTGTTGAGCAGATAAATTTTACGAACATATGAAGCAATGGATTAGAAGTATCCTTCAAAATGATTCAGATTGTGAGTAACGCAATTAAGGTGCAGCCGGTCGATTCTGTAAAAATCTCACCGTGAAAACTTAGGTGAAGTGAGTTTGTTTCAAATGTTTTTGTTAGGAATTGACACTATTGACAGCTCACTCCGCGCTCACTTCACCTAAGTTTTCAAGGTGAGATTTTATAATAGAAATAATAATATACATCGTTTCTAGTCTGTAGCTATTTTCTTTGTAGCTTTCACTTTGTACGGACTAGCATCGTAAGCGGGTCTCATTAAATCTGGTTTGCCACTTTGTACGTAACAAGTTGCGAGTATATTTATATTTCAGTGGCTCTAAAAACACTTTCTCACAATAGTGAAAAGAGAGTCGCGATCTACGATAGCTTGGTTTTAAAATGTATCGTATAACGAATGCATAGACTTTTTGTTAAATTTTCACAATCGAACAAAATGACGGTGCGAGACAAGTATAATAGAATACAAATAAGTACATAATCGGATGATCGGGATAGCAAAATATTGGGAAAACAGATTAGGCTACTCAATTTGACCACCATGACCCAAGGAACACCAGCCCCCTAGCCAGAACACCAGCTTCCAGTCTTGCTGCCGGGATTACTTTTATTCACGACAGGACATCAGTTTTATTCATACGAGTACAACTTATTCCGGCAAAAAAGGAAGAGAAGACAACTTTCAAGATTGCCTGTGGTGACTGTGGTACATACGCGCCCATTTTTGACCATGAGTATAGACGAGACCTATGGCTTAACTGAGCAGCAAGAGACAAAGTTGTTACTGTATTTCAATAATAGTCACTTTGGTCACTAGCACAAGATCTGCCGATATATTCTGTAAAAAATCTTACCGTGAAAACTTAGATGAAGTGAGCTGTCTGTAGTCTCAATCCCTAGCATCAGGTGGAATGAAAGCTCACTTTAAGCTCACACGATGAGATTTTTACAAAACTTATTGAGTCTGGTGTCTCTCTCTCTCGAATCGTTGAGCTCCTTAAGTTCTGAGTTGAGCTGTACGGTTACTGAGAAATGCTTGCACTGACTGGACAGGTCCGCTCAATCTGTGTGGTTCTTTCCTCAAAAGACCATTTCAGACACCAATCTACATGGTCTTCACACGATCCGACCAAAATTTTGTCTGGACTTTAAAAGAGACTGTGACCTCTGAGTTTGTTTCGGCCTTTCTTCGCCGAGTAGTCAGATAGGAAACGCCAACCTCATCTAGTTTAAAAAGTATGATTGACGTGTAAAAGTGTTTGTAAAAACCTACTTACAGAAAATAAATCATTTATCATTTATTTACGATAGCGAATCGGTTCAGCTGGTCTCCCACAAGCGGGTCGCCCCAGTTGGATTGAGAAGGCGCATTATATCATACATAGAATAGAGTGCGAACGCAATGAATATCCGGCTCGAAGGACCAATTTAATGTAGAAGCCAATGGTTGTAGGCACCGTATGACCGTACACTACCCGACCGACTGATTTTATAGTGCCCTTATTGTTAGGCCACATGCTACTGCAATGTTTTTGCTATGTTGAGGACGCTTCACATGTTGTTAGCACATGTAAGCTGCTGCGAAAGACTATTTATAACCATTCATGAATCAACACTGTCTTTCTATGTAAACTGCTTCACGTACCTGAGAACCTTTCCGTCGTACTGCAGGAACCGCAGCAGGCGATCGTCTTGCACCTTGGACCTCTTCGGCGGCAGCACGTTCTTCCATCTTTCTCTCTCAGTGTACTCGTCCACAGGCAACGCTTCCTCGGCGGATATCTCCATGCCTTGTGACTCCATCCATTCCTGCATCAAACATATAATATGTAAGATAAATGTATATTACGACTAGCTTTTGACTGAGGCTTCGCCCGCGTGGAGGTCGGAAAATATTCCACGGGATCGTAGGTTCTGCAGGGATAAAAAGTGCCCTACATCCCTAGGTCGTGGTGTATGCGTGTGCCAAATTTCATCCAAATCCGTTCAGTCGCTAAGGCGTGAAAATGTAAGAGAGACACACCGACGGATAGACAAATAGAGTTACTTTCGCATTAATAATATTTTATTATACAGGGTTATTGGTAAAACATTAACAACCTCTTAAGAGGTCATTGTACTCATCATTATGAACAACTTTTACTATGGGACCAAACCTGAAATCGCGAAAAAAAATCAGCTGTTCCCTACATCTAAGTTCGTATAATTCGTCAAAATGTAGGCAACAGCTGATCTTTTTGTTTGCGATTTCAGGTTAGGTCCCAAAGTAAAAGTTGTTCATAATGTTGAGTTCAAAGACCTCTTAAGAGGTTGTTAATGTTTTACCAATAACCCTGTATAGAATTAATATGGATGAATGAATGGACTGTGTGAAAGATTATGCTATAAAAGTAGTGACACTGAGATGACGAAATAATAGAGAAGTATGGAAGAAGAAGACTTGCTGCGCCGAACCCAAATTAATTGTGATAAGGGCAAGAGAATTTTTTTCTCCTTCTGTTTAATGCAATCTGTCCTGAGACATTCAGCATTAGGTAGATGGTGTTTGGTGGATCTATGGTGAGGGTGGATGGTGGAAAGTAGGTATTTTGTATATTCGCAAAAACTTAGGAGTTTTCAAAATAAGAAGCGATTTCCATAATATAAATACACGTAGTAAAAATGAAATTGTGATATCTAAATTAAGATTTACTAAAAAACTTTTTTACAAAAAGAACAACCGACTTCCAAAAACACTATAAATAAAGAGAAAAATGACTTTAATTTCGGAAGTCGGTGTCTTTGGATTTGTATTTTAGTTTTTTGCCACCGACTTCCGAATTTAAAGTCATTTTTCTCTTTATTTATAGTGTTTTTGGAAGTCGGTTGTTTTTTTTGTAAAAAAGTTTTTATTTTTCACTTTTTAGCGGGTCAGTTTGTAATTTATCTAAGTTATAATAGCCTAATGTCAACTGCTTATCACCTTTTACAAAATATTGCTTTTCCCGATGCATTGACGTTAATTGTTGAGGAGTTCTCCTAGTAAGAACCAGGAGAACTGGAGCTGATTGAGAAGTCACCATCAGCTCCACTTCACCATACGCATTGTAATGAGCATAAATTGCTTAGCAGCCATATTAAAGTAATCGAATCGCAACCCGTGAAATATTTGTCATTGAGTAGTGCCATTTGTGGTCTTCATCATCAGCTCCACTTTACCAAATCATAATTTCCGACAGCAAATGCTCAAGTTACTTTAATAATAGACTTAGGCAAGAACATTTTTGCTAAGGGCCAAGTTTATGTTACGCTTAGTCGTGTAAAGACGCTGGATGACATTGTATTATGCGACTTGGAACCTACCAAATTGCTAAATAGACCACATGACGAAAAGGCATTGCGTGAAATGCAACGATTGAGGCTTTTATAAATCATCATCAGCCAATTGAAGTTCACTGCTGGACGTAGACCTCCCCAAGTTTGCGCCAACGTTCACGGTCCTCCGCTTCTCTCATCCAGCCACTACCGGCAACCTTTGTTAGAATAGTTATACAGAAGAAAAACTCGCAAAAGTATTTCACTTTAAGAAGTATTTATTAGTTTTTAGACTAGATGCTGATAATCCTGGCTGCAGCATCAGGCCAGACTTATGTCAACATTGCCTTGAACTTAAAATTTAGTCCTGTTTAAAATGAGCCCAAACACGACTACGGTGCTGTAATTTCAAGGTTTGTACTTTTTCTGATGCTCGACTGGCTTCAGCATCAGGTCTCTATGTACTTCGGTGTTCCTCATTAACAGTACGTTTATCCACACATCGAGCCCTTTTCAATGAGCCTAAACACGATATATCTGCTGTTAGTTGTCGAGGAGTTAGGTACTCTGCAGACTATCCTGACTGCAGCATCAGGTCATAACTTGATGATCATGAGACCAAATGTGGCAAATGCCCTATCAAACATCAAAACAATTTACTAAAACAGTCCTTGCCTGTTCGAGTAACTTCTTAGGTTAAGGAGTTGAACCTTCCATCATCAGCCCAGCTACCTGAGATGGTGACAACCGTACGCAAGTACACAAGATACTTCATAAAATATGCGAAAAACAATAAGTGAGCCTATAAAATTTGAGGGTTGCTCTCGATTTCTCTAAGATCCCATCATCAGATCCTAACTTGGTGACAATGGGACCACCTCAGAACTATCTACTTTCGGACAAAAAAAGAATTTTGAAAATCGGCGGAGTAATCGATGAACAAACATACAAAAAAAAAAAATTAAAAAAAAAAAAAAAAACATACAAACATCCGAACATAGTACCTCCTCCTTTTTGTGAAGTCGGTAATAAAACTAGCAAGTCATTTCTTGTAAACAGCATCCGTTTTTATAACAAGTTGCCAAAGCCGGTTACAGAACATAGCGATGGAAAGTTCAAAACCCTCATCAAACGTGTCCTTATCAAAAAAGCATATTACAAGATTAAAGACTACGTTGAAGACAAAGTAGTCTGGCAATAATTCCTTCTGCACATGTGGCTTCCTTGGCGCCTCATTAACGGCGTAACTAAGTAAATGTCTATTAACTGCTCTCAAATTACGATGTTTATTTTTTAGATACTTCTTTGACATAATCTTTTTATTATTTGGCATTATGTACGTACAAACAATTCTAATTTTTCACCTCTTTATTAGTGGTTGTAATGGCAATCATATCACTTGGTTTTAGTAGGTTTCATGCTGATTGTAACTGTAAGTAGGTCTTGGGGTGCCTTTTCAGTCTTGTGAAGGTATCTGGGTTTGTCATTAGTCTCCTTGCCAATTGATTTGGATGAACTTTTCATCTGGTGGAGTATGTTGTGATTCCAGCTTTGACTTCCCCTTTGACAGTTTTTATCTCTTAATCATTATGGATTCTGTCGATTGCGACATACCAGAGAGCAATGACGACGATGATGATTTTGTGTTCAGCGTAACCTAAGCAGTCAGCCCATATAGTTTACTGTTGTCACAGAAACAAAATGTTTCGGAACGATACAAGGAAACAGAATTGAAACAAAAAAGTCCTCTGATTTGTAATTTCACTAATTTGTGTGTCATTTTAGAAGATGAAACAAGGGGAGCGTAGGCGATTAAAATAGACGTCAATTAAGGCATACAATACATAATAGTACAATAATTAAGGTGGGTAACATGTTTTAAATCTACTAATTATAAACAGTTCCGGTAGTTTGATATTGAAAAAACTTTTGAAGGTCTTGAAAATACCTAACAAATAATATATGAGTTTGAATAATATATGTGTGACGGGTTAAAAATAGCATTATTCAATGTTTCAGACATAAAACTAAGAAACAAATACCTATTAGATTAATTTCAAGGTATGTAGTGTGACGTACATATATAGATAAGTATATAGTCTTACGTAATTTCGCATGTGCGGTTGTAAGCCTCCGTGGCGCAATTGGTTAGCGCGTTCGGCTGTTAACCGAAAGGTTGGTGGTTCAAGCCCACCCGGGGGCGTTTCTTTTGTGAAAAATTATTCTGGTCATTACTGACGCAAGAATTATGAATTCGAGAACGAATTTGCATTAAAAACACGTCTTCATTTGTTTTTTTATTATTATTATTTTCGTGTTGCTATTTTATTATAACAGGCGCTACTCACGCCACGTCTTATCTCCTGACATTGACTAACCGCTAACGATTACTTCTGTAGGTAAATCCTACTGCAAATTACTCAAATAGATTTAAAGTAGTTAGGTGAATGACCCGATTTCCTCATAATAAAAGGATGGTATTTAAACGTACTTCAATTTATTCCCATTTCATTTACCTAATTTTACCTGTGTTCCACCAAATATACTGAATGTGCACCAAAATATGTTCATTAAAATATGTCATAACGAGCATCTATTTAACAACTGTTGCAAATTTGTAAAAATAGTAATACACCTAATTTTAAAAACAAGCATTTATTTTTTTAGTTTTACTTCAGATAAACTGCAAAATGTATTTGAATCAAACACCAATTAATGTCCAATGTAGCTTTATTGGAGTTTCATGGGAGTGGTACCAGCCCCGTTCCCCCTGGTACCACTCCCATGAAACGAGGACGCACCATTCTTGAGAAAAACAAATTATTGTAACCTAACCTCAAAACACTAGTTTTCAATACAAAGTTGCTTCTGCACGTCTCCGGCGCTGCGGGAAGTGCAGCCCCATCGCCCTTACGTAACAAAGGATAGGCACCCATGCTCACCTCCGCAGCTTCGGCTTACTGGTCGCCTCCGGCGACCAGCCTCAGGCGCTACGGCTCGCACGGGTGCCTATGCTTTGTTACAGCGGGCGGGGGCTGCACTCCCTCCGCGCCTCCGGATTTTTAAATACACCCTCGGGGTAGCAGCCAAAAGACTACGTGGAGTCGGGGTGCCCCGATTCGGTTTTGGGACAGATTCGACCTATTTCAACCAGAAAGTGGGGTACGCTAACTTCCTTCTGAACAGAATTTCTAGGTACATGATTCCCAACGAGCGTCAGGTACACTCCCGCGCTTGTGTTGCAAACTTTCACGAAAAAGGAATATGATTTATTAATTTAGTTGTTGAATGAAAAACATTCAGGAATATTTGGTGCACGATCAGTATTTTTCGGGCAAGAATAAAATATAAACGGGTTTAAGATCAATATTTTAGAAATGCATACATAGATGTACCTTTAGATTTTTGGTGAACAGAAAAATATTATCCATAATAAAATAAAAGGATACAAAATATGTCAAGTGGGTACGTAATGGGGCCACAAATCAAATTAGGGGGGAAGCGCTAAGAAATTGGAACAGTTCATAATATAGGTTAAGATTTCCGTATCACATAGTTATTTAATTTATATCAACTCATATTCAGAGATATCGTGTCAATGACAATTAAAATACTTATTTATTCACTGCCGCAAGCATGACTTTTGTTTAGTTATTTATTTGGAACGAAAATAACAAGCGCTTTTTCTTCAAAAACAAATGAATTGATGAGTTCGTTTCGGAACAGGACAGGTTGGCACGGGGTCGTAGTCAGTGGGAATGAAATATTACTAGGAACTGGAGGCTTGGAAACGAATGCATAATTAGAATGCTTAATTAAGTATGATTTCAGTGGTTCTGTAGATAATTAATACTTAAATCAAATGTAGGTACCAGTAGGTAACCTAAAGTTAAACAATCGGTGTGATTTTTTTTAAATTTATTTGTGTACAAAGTGCAAATATTAAGGTTACCTATCATTTGTAGACACAAATTAAAATACTTACCTAACACAAAATTGAAAAATAAAATTGCGAAAATAAAAATAGTTTAATTTTATCTTTAAAAGTTTACCTCTGTCCTCTACTGTTGTAACATTTCGAGTAGACATCGTTACGACGTTATCACAAGCATGTCCCAATCGCGTGCCGTCGTCGCATTGCCATCAGAAACCTGGCAGGCACTTGTAAGTAACACTGACCTCGGTCGAGATCTCGTGTTCACTGTCCAGTAACTGTGCAAATAGGACCGAGGCTCATTGTCCAGGCCGAACATTGCCGACATCAGTCGCAGACGACTTGTATGCACGAGGGTGATTCGACATGTAGGTACCTACAGTCTACGGTAGAATACAGACCTGCCTACCCATTTTAGAGAAAATATTATACATTTGGGTATTGTCATTCGAAAGGATAATGTTTTTATCAAGCTAGATACCATTTAAACTTTTAGTCATTGATAACAATAAGTTTAGATTTGTGATCATAATTTTAAAATGTGTCAAGGGCCTGGACAGAAATTGGACAGGATTTTACTGATTTTGCTCAATATTGGATGTGGACCAATGGACAAGGCCAATGTGTAGCGCCGGCATCAATGTAATGCAAATAGGCACTAGGGTAGGTTTTTTATATGCCTTAGAATATTTATTTTCATTTAATACGGTTTCTGTAAGAACCAGTTAGTTTGAATTGAGGATCTTGGGTTCGACATTCTACGTTCATCAGGAAGTATATTGGACACCTTCGTCGGGTCCAAGATCCGGGACTCTTAAAGTCCTTGGCGCCCATTAATTAATTAATGACATGCAAAATAACTGGAAAGTTACTTATCTTAAACCGTTAACTTTTAAACGGAATAGTACTGGGTTTATCTCCAACTCCCTACGCCCGTAGCTCTTTCTGCTGAAATTTTATCTGGCTGGCAATAATAAGATCTAACGATAGTTCCCAACCTAACTTATATGCAATAAAGTAAACTAGTTCTTTAATTAGTTTCTAATTTAAACTTTTAAATAAACGGTGTTTGAGATACTTAGTTGTTTCCTTATATTTCGATACTAAACCTCCTGCCTAGATTGCCGTAGAGGCCACAAATTTTAATTGTAACAACCTACTTACTTAAAAAAGAAAAACTTTTGAGTAGTAATCTAATAATAGTGCCTCTTTTCTTTCTCGTACAACTTCCAAAAGTCCGGGACCCCATGGTCCCGAGATATGTAAACATAAAAAAACTATACCGGTTAGGAAAAAGGAAGCTTCGAACCCGAAGATTTAGTTTTATTTTTAGAGTTTACCTTTGCACATATTGACAAAATAGATATGATTCGTCCAATAGCAGTAAAACACAATCATCATCATCATCATCATTTCAGCCGAAAGACGTCCACTGCTGGACATAGGCCTCCCCCAAAAGGAGGGAGGGGGGGGGGGGGGGGTTTGCCATAATCGCCACGCTTAGCAGGCGGGTTGGCGATCGATCGCAGTATGGTATGGTGGTGGAATGCATAGAGAATGCTGCTGCCCATTCTCCGGTACGCCCCTTAGTCGCCTTTTACGACACCCACGGGAAGTATGGGGTGATGCTATTCTTTAAGTCCGGCATCAGACACACAGATAGACACAGACAAAAAACAATAAGTCAGTTCAAAAGATAGTAATACTGGTTATAAATAAAGCTACTTGCAAAAACATGGTGTTTATCAAGATAATTATTTATAACAAGACAAACAAGCAAACATCGTTGGAAAATTTCATTAAAAAATACCGCTTTAATTTCCTGTACAAAGTACCTACTTACCTACATAAAATAAATATTTTTAAACACGCTATTCCCACATTTTAACAGCTCATTGGATTCTTCGGTTGGACAATCAAAGGTGTAATACCAGCTCCATATCTTTACAGCCGGCAATAAAACCATCCAAATAAAAAATGATCAATGAAATGTTTATTTGGTACCTCGGCAGATTTACATTTTAAAAGACTTAGGTACTCCATGGATCCATTTGGAGGGATGTTAAATGTTTCAGATAAAGATGTTAAAGATGACCAAAAAATTCAAAACATTCTAGAAATATATGTACCGAGACAGGTAATATGAAGTTACGATTTTTTATAGTACCTAAATAATGAAATATAATATTTCAAAGATTTACATAACTTCCATCTAAGGTGAATTTAATGATAAGTAGTTGCTGACAACGATCTTTGAACTTGAAACGATTAAATTAACACAGTAAAAGTGAAACAATTTACACGCTGGTATATACATTTTTCCTTTTACTCGGTATCAACTTGCGCCGATAAACAACTCCGGAGCAATGTATATCGTGCGGTTGTATAAACCCGATAGCGATAGACTCCGTAATACCGACACGAAGTTGTTCGTGAGCTCGACTCGACGTTGGCCGGTGCTTGTTTATCATTCGTGCGCGGTGTGTTACCGAGCGTGCGTACTGACTGTCTGCTCTTCGCGTCATACAAACAAAATTGTGTTCAAAATGGTTGCGTTTGCATTAAATAACCCGGTGGTGCAGTCCTACATAGTGTACACTGCAATATTAGCGCTCAAACTGCTGGTTCTGTCGCCAATGACGGGCGTGACGCGGGTGATCCGCGGCGTGTTCGCCAACCCGGAGGATGCGAAGGGCATGAAAGGAGGCAAAGTGAAGTACGACGACCCCGTGATTGAGAGGATAAGGCGTGCGCATCTCAACGACTTGGAGAACATCCCGGCGTTCTGGGTGCTGGCTGGTTTGTACGTGACGACGGGCCCAGTGGCCGCCTGGGCCACGCTGCTGTTCCGTGTGTACACACTGGGCAGGATCCTGCACACCATTGTGTACGCGGTGGTCCCACTGCCGCAGCCAGCCCGAGCCATCGCCTTTGCCGTTCCCGCTCTCATCTCATTCTACATGGGCGCTCAAGTTATATTATATTACATTACCGCCTTGTAAAAGGAAACATAAGACTATCTACAAGTATTTATTACAGTTTAGTTATGTTATTAAATTTTGTACGGTGAATTTATAATAATGTGTTTTATTTATACACAATACATAAATATTTTATATGGGTAATCAAAACCTTAAAGCCTTCTTAGGCTATAATAATCCTAATGTACGGAAACAGGTTTATGTTACCGTTAATACCAGGTTTCTGTTGAAACAGACACACAGTCTGAGAGTTGGTAAATAATAAAAGCCCAAACTATCTATTTACGAGCATAAGAAACCTGACAAGTAACATTAAACTGTATAGGGATGCCGGCGACCTTTGTTTTGGTAACGAATAACAAATGGAAATGACCGACACCGGAATCTGTGTAGGTATTAATTATGGTTCGATGCTATCTTATCCCACGGAGCCGAATCAAAATACCTATGTGATACACCTAAAAGATGAGTAGAGTTAATTTTATGTGCATATTTTGTTTTGTTTTTTAAACTGCCAACATAAAGTACTGCAAGTGCCGAAGTACCGGTAAAAATTAGCACACGTTAATGATGCATTTTTACCGGTACTCACTCCGGATTTCTACGGATTTTAGGTTGTAACTGTAACACATATTATAGATACATAACCGATCTTCAGGCGGTCCGATCGTTACGTGCACCTTGAGGATTAAAGTACCGTAGGCAGTTTACTATATCAATTCATGAGATAACAA
Source organism: Mesoligia furuncula (assembly GCA_916614155.1). Classification (NCBI taxonomy): domain Eukaryota; kingdom Metazoa; phylum Arthropoda; class Insecta; order Lepidoptera; family Noctuidae; genus Mesoligia; species Mesoligia furuncula. Next base: position 15,706,604 of record OU744793.1, on the reverse strand, counting down.
CTAACGAACCGCTGCTGCGTCACCGTGACCGCGCGACTCCGACACTATTACCCGTTCGAGCTCACCGCACCGCGGCCCCGCCACTCCGCCGCTGAGTTTCAACTCGACACAACGCGACAAGTTATTATTTAAAACATGGCGTCGTTTTCGTTAGACAACCCCGCAGTACAATCGTACATGCTTTACTCCGGCGTCCTGGCCCTCAAGGTGATGGGCATGGCTTTTCTGACGGCCAGACAGCGGATGGCTAAGAAAGTGTTTGCGAACCCAGAGGATGCTGTGAGGGGAGGAAAAGTGAAGCTCGACGATCCTGACGTGGAACGGGTGCGGCGCGCGCATCTCAACGACCTGGAGAACATTCCTGTGTTCTGGGTGCTGGGGGCGCTGTACGTGACGACCGGGCCGTCGGCTTGGCTGGCCACCACGCTCTTCCGGGTGTACACCGCTGGACGGGTCCTGCACACGATTGTGTACGCCGTCAAGCCGCTGCCGCAGCCGGCGCGCGGTATCGCCTTCGGCATTCCCTTACTTATCTCTTTTTACATGGGTGTCAAAGTTGTCCAATTTTATTCTGGTGCTCTGTGATTTGTTTATATGAACTTATAAGTAAACTCATTTTTGTTGACATTGTATTATCCTAATATTTGTTATGTGCAGTGTTGTTTTATACCTACTTGACGTGAATCGAACGACTGTATCTTATAGAAGAACTGTATAGCCGAATGATTGATGAGTATTTTATTTTTACAACAATAAAGAATTGTTTCCCTGGTAACTTTTATGTTGTTTTTTTTTGTACCTAATAATAAACTAAACGAATGACATGATTACAGTTGAATTAATCACTATTGCTATGTAGGTAATCTTATGAAAAGATACTAGTGATTATCAATCCCTTATCTCAATAATTTTACCACAGTTTACCCAACAAGGATCCTTGTTGGGTAAACTGTGCTAATCGATTAGATATCATTATTACAATTGGAAAAAATACTTTAAATCCTACACAATAAAGTTCAGTTTACGCTACAACTTCAAACATTTTTATAACTTTTTCAATATTGCTAGTCACTCTGAAATCAACTAAATTAATATTAAAATAAAATTGATATTTGTTTAACTTGAAATAATATTAATTACACGACTGTTTGAAACATAAGTTTGAATAGATTTTAGTTGATATACATTCCCCGTACTAAAATTGATTATTCCTAGTCAGTAAACACGACACACCTAAATTCATTACATTAGCACGAAGTGTGAAATATGAAGACTCATATACAAAAACATCGGCAAATATTTTGTAAAACACCGTGAAAATGTACTGTCAACACGGAAATAACATCTACCTAATATGAATACCATGTGTTTCACGGGAAACCAAAACCGACATTTCGTAACAAACATTACATTATGCATTTATAACTTGTAAAAATTGTGAAAATGTTTTAAACAATAGATACTCAATTTGAATCACAGAGTAGATGAGTGATGAAGCATGAAATATACATGAATTGAGATGAAGTCATCGATTTCGAATACAAAATTACTATTTTGATTAATAACCAGGATTTACTTTTACTAGTTACCTTATTTATTAATTATTTATTTAACCATTTATGTACATACACATATATTTCAAAATATATAAACAGACAACAAAAAATGATTGAAAAATAGATACAAAGTTCTTAATAGTTTCAGGATCTACCTTACGAAACAAGAGGTAGGTCCTTTATAATAAGCGAACTAGGTAGGGTACATAAGTTCTCAATATAGTACCTAATTAAAAATAAAGAGGAACGACCATTCCTTGCTCCTATTACGATCGTTTTCTTGACACTAGGTAAGTACTGTCCGAGAAAAGGCAAGGACATACACCATTAATTTAATGCCGACAGGACCGTAAATTCAAAGATTCGATATACGAAACTAATTGTGTGCAAAGAACCTAAAGGGCGTGTATCAGTTTACTGGGCATGGCCAGAGTGGCTATACTGGTTATGGCGGAGGGGGGGGGGCAGTGAGACAGGTCCAGTGGCCCCAGCAATAAACACATTTTCTTTAAGCCTCCACGACCTCCCTTCGGCTTTATTCGGAAAGCCATTCGGTGGGTTTACGACGGCCATTCGTTTCACATTATTGCTCTGTTATTGCAGGGAACCGCATTTTGAATTTTAAAATGTGGAGATAATTACCTATGTCTCAATATTGCGGCATCGTAACTCTCAGATCGGATGGGCTGATTTAATGGCGTTTACTGAAAGGCAGCCAAGTTGGTATCTTATGTTGGTAATATATTGGCATTTTGTGAAATGATTACATTTCTTGTGCGCTTGGGTCTGGAATTCATTCATTCACGCTACTAGCAAATAAATGTTCTAGGCATGTTTAAAGGTCGTAGGTTCGACCCCAGACAGGCGCATTACTTTGTGTAAATTATTTTATCACTACTGTTCTCAAAACGGCGAAGGAAAACATCGTGAGGTTTCCTCACGATGTTTTCCTTCGGCATATCCTGGAGCTAAAAATTCGAAGACCCATGGGCCCAGTGCGGGTTGGTAGATTTCACACTACCAACCCGCTCTGGACCCGTGTGGTGGATCCCACTCACCGAAAGGAGGCATGAGTCCCAGAAGTGCGAACTTTATAGTCTGATTATGTTATGTGTGTTTAAAAAGAGTCATTATCTGCCTAGCCTTATCGTAACTATGTTGGGGTCGGCTTCCAGTCTAACCGGATGCAGCTGAATACCAAAAGAGTATAGAGCTTATAAAAAATCTAACCCAGCAGGATTCTAACTATCCATTCAGCCTACAAGATTCCTTTACTTGCATCATGTTTCATTATACAGGTACGAGTATCTAGGAACATGGACCTTGATGAAACATGATGACTTGGCAAATTGTTCACTATCATTATCTATTGCTAAAGTTACAAACGGAAATTAATAATGACTGGCAGATATAATACACTCATAACGGTTTAAAATGTTTACGAAAATTATCATGACACAAAAACAAGAAAGATTAAAAATACCAATGATGATATTTTCTATTAATAACTTGTTTTCACACTTAATATTATAAAAGCGAAAATTTGTGAGAATGTTTGTTGTTTGTTTGTGTGTATGTTTATTATTTCTTCACGCAAAAACTACTGAACGGATTTAGATGAAATTTGGCGCAGAGATGGTTTATGACCAGGATTAAAACAAACAATACTTTTTATCTCGATATTTCTACGGGCTCGAAAATTATGCGGGTGAAACCGCGGGGCGCTAGTTGAATACAAATTGCTCACAAAAAAAAAAACGAAGCTAAACACCGTTTTCCTTGATTCTCTTGTCTTGTATAAGATCTGATATAGGTACCTACTATTACTATATCACTACATATTATAAAAAACAGCCAACGCGCCGCGTCTGTCTGTCTATCTGAATGCAATAAACTCAAAAAGTCAAAACTACCGAACGGATTTTCATACGGTTTTCACCAATAGACGGAGTGATTCATGAGAAAGGTTTAAGTGTATAATATCTGAAATATGACTATCGTTGTTGATGATGTCGGACAAAATCATGCCGACTTAATTTAGTAGCGTGCGCTCCATTAAAGTTGTCAAAAAATAAATGGCCCGTTTTGAAATTTGAGTAAGACCCTAGAATGTAACTTGGAACGAAACTGAAAGAAACATTAAAATAATAATTAATTACATAAAGTGTTTTAAAAAAATACATAATTTTTTTGGCGCCTTAAATAATATGATGGAATTGAGTCCCGAGTCGTATGGTTACCTACTTCACTAGTTACGTCGCGATGACAAATGTCAAAACGGGCCTCTTATTTTTTGACAAGTTTAACCAATAGTTTTAATACAATGTACAGCCGGTCGATTCTGCAAAAATCTCACCGTGAAAACTTAGGTGAAGTGAGTTTGTTTTTGCTAGGAATTGACACTATTGACAGCTCACTCCACGCTCACTTCACCTAAGTTTTCACGGTGAGATTTTTACAGAATAGCACCGCTGTGACATGCCATGACCTAAAGCGTGGTCACTGTCGGACTGCATAGAAAAGAAAGAGAAGCGCGATGACACGACGCTGGTAATTTATTGCAAAATATGAAGCAATTATCTATTTTTTAAAATCTATTGTTTGGACTAAAAAATTGAAACACTAGTGCTTTAGTATGTTGCTTGTAGAATAATCTGACAAAAAAGCATAATATGGTTTTTATTGTAAAAATAAAGTTTTTATAGGTATCTTCATAAATTTTTTCTCACGTATCAAATTAGTTGTATTATGTTTTCAACACACTATACTCGTATAACTAGCATAATTATAATTGTCCTGAAAAACATCATACCTTTATTTTTCTGATTTTGTATACCGTAGTCCATCATATATATACTTTTAGGCATTATAAAACTTGCATTTTTTGCGTTTAGGTCCTGTAGTTCCCATAGAAATGTGAAACGCAGGTGAAGCCGCGGGCAAAAGTACCTATCTACTAAGAACAAACTTAAAAATAGGTACTTAGGTATATTTGTATTATTGAACTAGAAACCAGACAAGAAAATACGCATAATGTATGTTGGATTCTAAAAACACACGTAATGAAGGAGTAGGTATGTTGGTATCTTAGTAAGCAAAATCACAAGGTGGCCAGTCTCAGTAGTCAGCACATAAGGAAAACCCGGCCAGGATGTCCGGCGAAACGCACTAGTGCCCTCATGGGTAACACCTTTGACACATCCCGGGGAGAAACAAAGCCACCCCGCCACCATTAGTACTTGAACTTACCTACCTAATTTATAGGTGGGTAAGTAGGTGTGTGTTTCTATGAAGAGCTGTCTTACCGTGAAATATAGTGTTTAGGAGGAAATAAATTCACTTCTCCTAAATCCGTGTTTAAGTATAGAAATAACCATAAACACGGATTTATAATTGTCTAAATATTTGTAGTAAGGCCATATTTTGTACTTTGTACCGTTTGCAACCAACTACGATCTATTGTTCTGTTGAACCTTTGTACCAAAGACCGCACTCACAATTTTTCCCCTACCTGTCAGCTGTAATGACTTTATGAAAAATGCTCGCGACATGACACGGTTAATAAAGGTAAAACATCAAAACCATCAGCCTTTGAAAGGTGCTAGGATATCATTTTTGAAATTCCAAACAAAATGGTAGGAAAAAAAAAGTAATTTAAAAAATAAAAATTAATTTAAAAAATAAAAAAACCCGACTGCGAAACTGAAAAGCTACAAACAAGCCCATTTTAAATTAAATAAAAGTTGGAAGCAGGCGGGACCCATTTGAATTTGAAGATATGATAAAAATGGTATGGGTCCCGCCTGCTTCCAACTTTTATTTAATTTAAAATGGGCTTGTTTGTAGCTTTTCAGTTTCGCAGTCGGGTTTTTTTATTTTTTAAATTAATTTTTTTATTTCCAGTTTTTTAGTTTACAAATGTGAAAGATTTCGCAAACGATTTAGTTCTTGGTACTTGTTTTTTACGTTTTGTCACTTCGAATTACTTTTAACCATATAAGTTATATATATTTTTGTAATCACCTTTTAAAACCCTTTATTTTGATACCCCACTCGATAGGTTTCGAGAATATTTTTTTTTTTTTTGAATACATATTGCGCCATAAATCGGCCATTTTATTTTTTTTTCAATTTTAATATACCCAGTAGCACTCTCACAATTAAGACGAATCTAACGGCACCTCTCAAGCTGAAATCGATCAAGCCGTTTAGGCTACAGAGCGTGCCAAAGAAATATACATACATACATACATACATACATACATACATACATACACTCGAAAAACATAACCCTCCTTCTGACGCAGGCTATTATAACTTAGATAAATTACAAACTGACCCGCTAAAAAGTGAAAAATAAAAACTTTTTTACAAAAAGAACAACCGACTTCCAAAAACACTATAAATAAAGAGAAAAATGACTTTAATTTCGGAAGTCGGTGTCTTTGGATTTGTATTTTAGTTTTTTGCCACCGACTTCCGAATTTAAAGTCATTTTTCTCTTTATTTATAGTGTTTTTGGAAGTCGGTTGTTTTTTTTGTAAAAAAGTTTTTATTTTTCACTTTTTAGCGGGTCAGTTTGTAATTTATCTAAGTTATAATAGCCTAATGTCAACTGCTTATCACCTTTTACAAAATATTGCTTTTCCCGATGCATTGACGTTAATTGTTGAGGAGTTCTCCTAGTAAGAACCAGGAGAACTGGAGCTGATTGAGAAGTCACCATCAGCTCCACTTCACCATACGCATTGTAATGAGCATAAATTGCTTAGCAGCCATATTAAAGTAATCGAATCGCAACCCGTGAAATATTTGTCATTGAGTAGTGCCATTTGTGGTCTTCATCATCAGCTCCACTTTACCAAATCATAATTTCCGACAGCAAATGCTCAAGTTACTTTAATAATAGACTTAGGCAAGAACATTTTTGCTAAGGGCCAAGTTTATGTTACGCTTAGTCGTGTAAAGACGCTGGATGACATTGTATTATGCGACTTGGAACCTACCAAATTGCTAAATAGACCACATGACGAAAAGGCATTGCGTGAAATGCAACGATTGAGGCTTTTATAAATCATCATCAGCCAATTGAAGTTCACTGCTGGACGTAGACCTCCCCAAGTTTGCGCCAACGTTCACGGTCCTCCGCTTCTCTCATCCAGCCACTACCGGCAACCTTTGTTAGAATAGTTATACAGAAGAAAAACTCGCAAAAGTATTTCACTTTAAGAAGTATTTATTAGTTTTTAGACTAGATGCTGATAATCCTGGCTGCAGCATCAGGCCAGACTTATGTCAACATTGCCTTGAACTTAAAATTTAGTCCTGTTTAAAATGAGCCCAAACACGACTACGGTGCTGTAATTTCAAGGTTTGTACTTTTTCTGATGCTCGACTGGCTTCAGCATCAGGTCTCTATGTACTTCGGTGTTCCTCATTAACAGTACGTTTATCCACACATCGAGCCCTTTTCAATGAGCCTAAACACGATATATCTGCTGTTAGTTGTCGAGGAGTTAGGTACTCTGCAGACTATCCTGACTGCAGCATCAGGTCATAACTTGATGATCATGAGACCAAATGTGGCAAATGCCCTATCAAACATCAAAACAATTTACTAAAACAGTCCTTGCCTGTTCGAGTAACTTCTTAGGTTAAGGAGTTGAACCTTCCATCATCAGCCCAGCTACCTGAGATGGTGACAACCGTACGCAAGTACACAAGATACTTCATAAAATATGCGAAAAACAATAAGTGAGCCTATAAAATTTGAGGGTTGCTCTCGATTTCTCTAAGATCCCATCATCAGATCCTAACTTGGTGACAATGGGACCACCTCAGAACTATCTACTTTCGGACAAAAAAAGAATTTTGAAAATCGGCGGAGTAATCGATGAACAAACATACAAAAAAAAAAAATTAAAAAAAAAAAAAAAAACATACAAACATCCGAACATAGTACCTCCTCCTTTTTGTGAAGTCGGTAATAAAACTAGCAAGTCATTTCTTGTAAACAGCATCCGTTTTTATAACAAGTTGCCAAAGCCGGTTACAGAACATAGCGATGGAAAGTTCAAAACCCTCATCAAACGTGTCCTTATCAAAAAAGCATATTACAAGATTAAAGACTACGTTGAAGACAAAGTAGTCTGGCAATAATTCCTTCTGCACATGTGGCTTCCTTGGCGCCTCATTAACGGCGTAACTAAGTAAATGTCTATTAACTGCTCTCAAATTACGATGTTTATTTTTTAGATACTTCTTTGACATAATCTTTTTATTATTTGGCATTATGTACGTACAAACAATTCTAATTTTTCACCTCTTTATTAGTGGTTGTAATGGCAATCATATCACTTGGTTTTAGTAGGTTTCATGCTGATTGTAACTGTAAGTAGGTCTTGGGGTGCCTTTTCAGTCTTGTGAAGGTATCTGGGTTTGTCATTAGTCTCCTTGCCAATTGATTTGGATGAACTTTTCATCTGGTGGAGTATGTTGTGATTCCAGCTTTGACTTCCCCTTTGACAGTTTTTATCTCTTAATCATTATGGATTCTGTCGATTGCGACATACCAGAGAGCAATGACGACGATGATGATTTTGTGTTCAGCGTAACCTAAGCAGTCAGCCCATATAGTTTACTGTTGTCACAGAAACAAAATGTTTCGGAACGATACAAGGAAACAGAATTGAAACAAAAAAGTCCTCTGATTTGTAATTTCACTAATTTGTGTGTCATTTTAGAAGATGAAACAAGGGGAGCGTAGGCGATTAAAATAGACGTCAATTAAGGCATACAATACATAATAGTACAATAATTAAGGTGGGTAACATGTTTTAAATCTACTAATTATAAACAGTTCCGGTAGTTTGATATTGAAAAAACTTTTGAAGGTCTTGAAAATACCTAACAAATAATATATGAGTTTGAATAATATATGTGTGACGGGTTAAAAATAGCATTATTCAATGTTTCAGACATAAAACTAAGAAACAAATACCTATTAGATTAATTTCAAGGTATGTAGTGTGACGTACATATATAGATAAGTATATAGTCTTACGTAATTTCGCATGTGCGGTTGTAAGCCTCCGTGGCGCAATTGGTTAGCGCGTTCGGCTGTTAACCGAAAGGTTGGTGGTTCAAGCCCACCCGGGGGCGTTTCTTTTGTGAAAAATTATTCTGGTCATTACTGACGCAAGAATTATGAATTCGAGAACGAATTTGCATTAAAAACACGTCTTCATTTGTTTTTTTATTATTATTATTTTCGTGTTGCTATTTTATTATAACAGGCGCTACTCACGCCACGTCTTATCTCCTGACATTGACTAACCGCTAACGATTACTTCTGTAGGTAAATCCTACTGCAAATTACTCAAATAGATTTAAAGTAGTTAGGTGAATGACCCGATTTCCTCATAATAAAAGGATGGTATTTAAACGTACTTCAATTTATTCCCATTTCATTTACCTAATTTTACCTGTGTTCCACCAAATATACTGAATGTGCACCAAAATATGTTCATTAAAATATGTCATAACGAGCATCTATTTAACAACTGTTGCAAATTTGTAAAAATAGTAATACACCTAATTTTAAAAACAAGCATTTATTTTTTTAGTTTTACTTCAGATAAACTGCAAAATGTATTTGAATCAAACACCAATTAATGTCCAATGTAGCTTTATTGGAGTTTCATGGGAGTGGTACCAGCCCCGTTCCCCCTGGTACCACTCCCATGAAACGAGGACGCACCATTCTTGAGAAAAACAAATTATTGTAACCTAACCTCAAAACACTAGTTTTCAATACAAAGTTGCTTCTGCACGTCTCCGGCGCTGCGGGAAGTGCAGCCCCATCGCCCTTACGTAACAAAGGATAGGCACCCATGCTCACCTCCGCAGCTTCGGCTTACTGGTCGCCTCCGGCGACCAGCCTCAGGCGCTACGGCTCGCACGGGTGCCTATGCTTTGTTACAGCGGGCGGGGGCTGCACTCCCTCCGCGCCTCCGGATTTTTAAATACACCCTCGGGGTAGCAGCCAAAAGACTACGTGGAGTCGGGGTGCCCCGATTCGGTTTTGGGACAGATTCGACCTATTTCAACCAGAAAGTGGGGTACGCTAACTTCCTTCTGAACAGAATTTCTAGGTACATGATTCCCAACGAGCGTCAGGTACACTCCCGCGCTTGTGTTGCAAACTTTCACGAAAAAGGAATATGATTTATTAATTTAGTTGTTGAATGAAAAACATTCAGGAATATTTGGTGCACGATCAGTATTTTTCGGGCAAGAATAAAATATAAACGGGTTTAAGATCAATATTTTAGAAATGCATACATAGATGTACCTTTAGATTTTTGGTGAACAGAAAAATATTATCCATAATAAAATAAAAGGATACAAAATATGTCAAGTGGGTACGTAATGGGGCCACAAATCAAATTAGGGGGGAAGCGCTAAGAAATTGGAACAGTTCATAATATAGGTTAAGATTTCCGTATCACATAGTTATTTAATTTATATCAACTCATATTCAGAGATATCGTGTCAATGACAATTAAAATACTTATTTATTCACTGCCGCAAGCATGACTTTTGTTTAGTTATTTATTTGGAACGAAAATAACAAGCGCTTTTTCTTCAAAAACAAATGAATTGATGAGTTCGTTTCGGAACAGGACAGGTTGGCACGGGGTCGTAGTCAGTGGGAATGAAATATTACTAGGAACTGGAGGCTTGGAAACGAATGCATAATTAGAATGCTTAATTAAGTATGATTTCAGTGGTTCTGTAGATAATTAATACTTAAATCAAATGTAGGTACCAGTAGGTAACCTAAAGTTAAACAATCGGTGTGATTTTTTTTAAATTTATTTGTGTACAAAGTGCAAATATTAAGGTTACCTATCATTTGTAGACACAAATTAAAATACTTACCTAACACAAAATTGAAAAATAAAATTGCGAAAATAAAAATAGTTTAATTTTATCTTTAAAAGTTTACCTCTGTCCTCTACTGTTGTAACATTTCGAGTAGACATCGTTACGACGTTATCACAAGCATGTCCCAATCGCGTGCCGTCGTCGCATTGCCATCAGAAACCTGGCAGGCACTTGTAAGTAACACTGACCTCGGTCGAGATCTCGTGTTCACTGTCCAGTAACTGTGCAAATAGGACCGAGGCTCATTGTCCAGGCCGAACATTGCCGACATCAGTCGCAGACGACTTGTATGCACGAGGGTGATTCGACATGTAGGTACCTACAGTCTACGGTAGAATACAGACCTGCCTACCCATTTTAGAGAAAATATTATACATTTGGGTATTGTCATTCGAAAGGATAATGTTTTTATCAAGCTAGATACCATTTAAACTTTTAGTCATTGATAACAATAAGTTTAGATTTGTGATCATAATTTTAAAATGTGTCAAGGGCCTGGACAGAAATTGGACAGGATTTTACTGATTTTGCTCAATATTGGATGTGGACCAATGGACAAGGCCAATGTGTAGCGCCGGCATCAATGTAATGCAAATAGGCACTAGGGTAGGTTTTTTATATGCCTTAGAATATTTATTTTCATTTAATACGGTTTCTGTAAGAACCAGTTAGTTTGAATTGAGGATCTTGGGTTCGACATTCTACGTTCATCAGGAAGTATATTGGACACCTTCGTCGGGTCCAAGATCCGGGACTCTTAAAGTCCTTGGCGCCCATTAATTAATTAATGACATGCAAAATAACTGGAAAGTTACTTATCTTAAACCGTTAACTTTTAAACGGAATAGTACTGGGTTTATCTCCAACTCCCTACGCCCGTAGCTCTTTCTGCTGAAATTTTATCTGGCTGGCAATAATAAGATCTAACGATAGTTCCCAACCTAACTTATATGCAATAAAGTAAACTAGTTCTTTAATTAGTTTCTAATTTAAACTTTTAAATAAACGGTGTTTGAGATACTTAGTTGTTTCCTTATATTTCGATACTAAACCTCCTGCCTAGATTGCCGTAGAGGCCACAAATTTTAATTGTAACAACCTACTTACTTAAAAAAGAAAAACTTTTGAGTAGTAATCTAATAATAGTGCCTCTTTTCTTTCTCGTACAACTTCCAAAAGTCCGGGACCCCATGGTCCCGAGATATGTAAACATAAAAAAACTATACCGGTTAGGAAAAAGGAAGCTTCGAACCCGAAGATTTAGTTTTATTTTTAGAGTTTACCTTTGCACATATTGACAAAATAGATATGATTCGTCCAATAGCAGTAAAACACAATCATCATCATCATCATCATTTCAGCCGAAAGACGTCCACTGCTGGACATAGGCCTCCCCCAAAAGGAGGGAGGGGGGGGGGGGGGGGTTTGCCATAATCGCCACGCTTAGCAGGCGGGTTGGCGATCGATCGCAGTATGGTATGGTGGTGGAATGCATAGAGAATGCTGCTGCCCATTCTCCGGTACGCCCCTTAGTCGCCTTTTACGACACCCACGGGAAGTATGGGGTGATGCTATTCTTTAAGTCCGGCATCAGACACACAGATAGACACAGACAAAAAACAATAAGTCAGTTCAAAAGATAGTAATACTGGTTATAAATAAAGCTACTTGCAAAAACATGGTGTTTATCAAGATAATTATTTATAACAAGACAAACAAGCAAACATCGTTGGAAAATTTCATTAAAAAATACCGCTTTAATTTCCTGTACAAAGTACCTACTTACCTACATAAAATAAATATTTTTAAACACGCTATTCCCACATTTTAACAGCTCATTGGATTCTTCGGTTGGACAATCAAAGGTGTAATACCAGCTCCATATCTTTACAGCCGGCAATAAAACCATCCAAATAAAAAATGATCAATGAAATGTTTATTTGGTACCTCGGCAGATTTACATTTTAAAAGACTTAGGTACTCCATGGATCCATTTGGAGGGATGTTAAATGTTTCAGATAAAGATGTTAAAGATGACCAAAAAATTCAAAACATTCTAGAAATATATGTACCGAGACAGGTAATATGAAGTTACGATTTTTTATAGTACCTAAATAATGAAATATAATATTTCAAAGATTTACATAACTTCCATCTAAGGTGAATTTAATGATAAGTAGTTGCTGACAACGATCTTTGAACTTGAAACGATTAAATTAACACAGTAAAAGTGAAACAATTTACACGCTGGTATATACATTTTTCCTTTTACTCGGTATCAACTTGCGCCGATAAACAACTCCGGAGCAATGTATATCGTGCGGTTGTATAAACCCGATAGCGATAGACTCCGTAATACCGACACGAAGTTGTTCGTGAGCTCGACTCGACGTTGGCCGGTGCTTGTTTATCATTCGTGCGCGGTGTGTTACCGAGCGTGCGTACTGACTGTCTGCTCTTCGCGTCATACAAACAAAATTGTGTTCAAAATGGTTGCGTTTGCATTAAATAACCCGGTGGTGCAGTCCTACATAGTGTACACTGCAATATTAGCGCTCAAACTGCTGGTTCTGTCGCCAATGACGGGCGTGACGCGGGTGATCCGCGGCGTGTTCGCCAACCCGGAGGATGCGAAGGGCATGAAAGGAGGCAAAGTGAAGTACGACGACCCCGTGATTGAGAGGATAAGGCGTGCGCATCTCAACGACTTGGAGAACATCCCGGCGTTCTGGGTGCTGGCTGGTTTGTACGTGACGACGGGCCCAGTGGCCGCCTGGGCCACGCTGCTGTTCCGTGTGTACACACTGGGCAGGATCCTGCACACCATTGTGTACGCGGTGGTCCCACTGCCGCAGCCAGCCCGAGCCATCGCCTTTGCCGTTCCCGCTCTCATCTCATTCTACATGGGCGCTCAAGTTATATTATATTACATTACCGCCTTGTAAAAGGAAACATAAGACTATCTACAAGTATTTATTACAGTTTAGTTATGTTATTAAATTTTGTACGGTGAATTTATAATAATGTGTTTTATTTATACACAATACATAAATATTTTATATGGGTAATCAAAACCTTAAAGCCTTCTTAGGCTATAATAATCCTAATGTACGGAAACAGGTTTATGTTACCGTTAATACCAGGTTTCTGTTGAAACAGACACACAGTCTGAGAGTTGGTAAATAATAAAAGCCCAAACTATCTATTTACGAGCATAAGAAACCTGACAAGTAACATTAAACTGTATAGGGATGCCGGCGACCTTTGTTTTGGTAACGAATAACAAATGGAAATGACCGACACCGGAATCTGTGTAGGTATTAATTATGGTTCGATGCTATCTTATCCCACGGAGCCGAATCAAAATACCTATGTGATACACCTAAAAGATGAGTAGAGTTAATTTTATGTGCATATTTTGTTTTGTTTTTTAAACTGCCAACATAAAGTACTGCAAGTGCCGAAGTACCGGTAAAAATTAGCACACGTTAATGATGCATTTTTACCGGTACTCACTCCGGATTTCTACGGATTTTAGGTTGTAACTGTAACACATATTATAGATACATAACCGATCTTCAGGCGGTCCGATCGTTACGTGCACCTTGAGGATTAAAGTACCGTAGGCAGTTTACTATATCAATTCATGAGATAACAACTAACGAACCGCTGCTGCGTCACCGTGACCGCGCGACTCCGACACTATTACCCGTTCGAGCTCACCGCACCGCGGCCCCGCCACTCCGCCGCTGAGTTTCAACTCGACACAACGCGACAAGTTATTATTTAAAACATGGCGTCGTTTTCGTTAGACAACCCCGCAGTACAATCGTACATGCTTTACTCCGGCGTCCTGGCCCTCAAGGTGATGGGCATGGCTTTTCTGACGGCCAGACAGCGGATGGCTAAGAAAGTGTTTGCGAACCCAGAGGATGCTGTGAGGGGAGGAAAAGTGAAGCTCGACGATCCTGACGTGGAACGGGTGCGGCGCGCGCATCTCAACGACCTGGAGAACATTCCTGTGTTCTGGGTGCTGGGGGCGCTGTACGTGACGACCGGGCCGTCGGCTTGGCTGGCCACCACGCTCTTCCGGGTGTACACCGCTGGACGGGTCCTGCACACGATTGTGTACGCCGTCAAGCCGCTGCCGCAGCCGGCGCGCGGTATCGCCTTCGGCATTCCCTTACTTATCTCTTTTTACATGGGTGTCAAAGTTGTCCAATTTTATTCTGGTGCTCTGTGATTTGTTTATATGAACTTATAAGTAAACTCATTTTTGTTGACATTGTATTATCCTAATATTTGTTATGTGCAGTGTTGTTTTATACCTACTTGACGTGAATCGAACGACTGTATCTTATAGAAGAACTGTATAGCCGAATGATTGATGAGTATTTTATTTTTACAACAATAAAGAATTGTTTCCCTGGTAACTTTTATGTTGTTTTTTTTTGTACCTAATAATAAACTAAACGAATGACATGATTACAGTTGAATTAATCACTATTGCTATGTAGGTAATCTTATGAAAAGATACTAGTGATTATCAATCCCTTATCTCAATAATTTTACCACAGTTTACCCAACAAGGATCCTTGTTGGGTAAACTGTGCTAATCGATTAGATATCATTATTACAATTGGAAAAAATACTTTAAATCCTACACAATAAAGTTCAGTTTACGCTACAACTTCAAACATTTTTATAACTTTTTCAATATTGCTAGTCACTCTGAAATCAACTAAATTAATATTAAAATAAAATTGATATTTGTTTAACTTGAAATAATATTAATTACACGACTGTTTGAAACATAAGTTTGAATAGATTTTAGTTGATATACATTCCCCGTACTAAAATTGATTATTCCTAGTCAG
This sequence comes from Mesoligia furuncula, assembly GCA_916614155.1. Lineage (NCBI taxonomy): Eukaryota > Metazoa > Arthropoda > Insecta > Lepidoptera > Noctuidae > Mesoligia > Mesoligia furuncula. Next base: position 15,691,222 of record OU744793.1, on the reverse strand, counting down.
TAAACACGACACACCTAAATTCATTACATTAGCACGAAGTGTGAAATATGAAGACTCATATACAAAAACATCGGCAAATATTTTGTAAAACACCGTGAAAATGTACTGTCAACACGGAAATAACATCTACCTAATATGAATACCATGTGTTTCACGGGAAACCAAAACCGACATTTCGTAACAAACATTACATTATGCATTTATAACTTGTAAAAATTGTGAAAATGTTTTAAACAATAGATACTCAATTTGAATCACAGAGTAGATGAGTGATGAAGCATGAAATATACATGAATTGAGATGAAGTCATCGATTTCGAATACAAAATTACTATTTTGATTAATAACCAGGATTTACTTTTACTAGTTACCTTATTTATTAATTATTTATTTAACCATTTATGTACATACACATATATTTCAAAATATATAAACAGACAACAAAAAATGATTGAAAAATAGATACAAAGTTCTTAATAGTTTCAGGATCTACCTTACGAAACAAGAGGTAGGTCCTTTATAATAAGCGAACTAGGTAGGGTACATAAGTTCTCAATATAGTACCTAATTAAAAATAAAGAGGAACGACCATTCCTTGCTCCTATTACGATCGTTTTCTTGACACTAGGTAAGTACTGTCCGAGAAAAGGCAAGGACATACACCATTAATTTAATGCCGACAGGACCGTAAATTCAAAGATTCGATATACGAAACTAATTGTGTGCAAAGAACCTAAAGGGCGTGTATCAGTTTACTGGGCATGGCCAGAGTGGCTATACTGGTTATGGCGGAGGGGGGGGGGCAGTGAGACAGGTCCAGTGGCCCCAGCAATAAACACATTTTCTTTAAGCCTCCACGACCTCCCTTCGGCTTTATTCGGAAAGCCATTCGGTGGGTTTACGACGGCCATTCGTTTCACATTATTGCTCTGTTATTGCAGGGAACCGCATTTTGAATTTTAAAATGTGGAGATAATTACCTATGTCTCAATATTGCGGCATCGTAACTCTCAGATCGGATGGGCTGATTTAATGGCGTTTACTGAAAGGCAGCCAAGTTGGTATCTTATGTTGGTAATATATTGGCATTTTGTGAAATGATTACATTTCTTGTGCGCTTGGGTCTGGAATTCATTCATTCACGCTACTAGCAAATAAATGTTCTAGGCATGTTTAAAGGTCGTAGGTTCGACCCCAGACAGGCGCATTACTTTGTGTAAATTATTTTATCACTACTGTTCTCAAAACGGCGAAGGAAAACATCGTGAGGTTTCCTCACGATGTTTTCCTTCGGCATATCCTGGAGCTAAAAATTCGAAGACCCATGGGCCCAGTGCGGGTTGGTAGATTTCACACTACCAACCCGCTCTGGACCCGTGTGGTGGATCCCACTCACCGAAAGGAGGCATGAGTCCCAGAAGTGCGAACTTTATAGTCTGATTATGTTATGTGTGTTTAAAAAGAGTCATTATCTGCCTAGCCTTATCGTAACTATGTTGGGGTCGGCTTCCAGTCTAACCGGATGCAGCTGAATACCAAAAGAGTATAGAGCTTATAAAAAATCTAACCCAGCAGGATTCTAACTATCCATTCAGCCTACAAGATTCCTTTACTTGCATCATGTTTCATTATACAGGTACGAGTATCTAGGAACATGGACCTTGATGAAACATGATGACTTGGCAAATTGTTCACTATCATTATCTATTGCTAAAGTTACAAACGGAAATTAATAATGACTGGCAGATATAATACACTCATAACGGTTTAAAATGTTTACGAAAATTATCATGACACAAAAACAAGAAAGATTAAAAATACCAATGATGATATTTTCTATTAATAACTTGTTTTCACACTTAATATTATAAAAGCGAAAATTTGTGAGAATGTTTGTTGTTTGTTTGTGTGTATGTTTATTATTTCTTCACGCAAAAACTACTGAACGGATTTAGATGAAATTTGGCGCAGAGATGGTTTATGACCAGGATTAAAACAAACAATACTTTTTATCTCGATATTTCTACGGGCTCGAAAATTATGCGGGTGAAACCGCGGGGCGCTAGTTGAATACAAATTGCTCACAAAAAAAAAAACGAAGCTAAACACCGTTTTCCTTGATTCTCTTGTCTTGTATAAGATCTGATATAGGTACCTACTATTACTATATCACTACATATTATAAAAAACAGCCAACGCGCCGCGTCTGTCTGTCTATCTGAATGCAATAAACTCAAAAAGTCAAAACTACCGAACGGATTTTCATACGGTTTTCACCAATAGACGGAGTGATTCATGAGAAAGGTTTAAGTGTATAATATCTGAAATATGACTATCGTTGTTGATGATGTCGGACAAAATCATGCCGACTTAATTTAGTAGCGTGCGCTCCATTAAAGTTGTCAAAAAATAAATGGCCCGTTTTGAAATTTGAGTAAGACCCTAGAATGTAACTTGGAACGAAACTGAAAGAAACATTAAAATAATAATTAATTACATAAAGTGTTTTAAAAAAATACATAATTTTTTTGGCGCCTTAAATAATATGATGGAATTGAGTCCCGAGTCGTATGGTTACCTACTTCACTAGTTACGTCGCGATGACAAATGTCAAAACGGGCCTCTTATTTTTTGACAAGTTTAACCAATAGTTTTAATACAATGTACAGCCGGTCGATTCTGCAAAAATCTCACCGTGAAAACTTAGGTGAAGTGAGTTTGTTTTTGCTAGGAATTGACACTATTGACAGCTCACTCCACGCTCACTTCACCTAAGTTTTCACGGTGAGATTTTTACAGAATAGCACCGCTGTGACATGCCATGACCTAAAGCGTGGTCACTGTCGGACTGCATAGAAAAGAAAGAGAAGCGCGATGACACGACGCTGGTAATTTATTGCAAAATATGAAGCAATTATCTATTTTTTAAAATCTATTGTTTGGACTAAAAAATTGAAACACTAGTGCTTTAGTATGTTGCTTGTAGAATAATCTGACAAAAAAGCATAATATGGTTTTTATTGTAAAAATAAAGTTTTTATAGGTATCTTCATAAATTTTTTCTCACGTATCAAATTAGTTGTATTATGTTTTCAACACACTATACTCGTATAACTAGCATAATTATAATTGTCCTGAAAAACATCATACCTTTATTTTTCTGATTTTGTATACCGTAGTCCATCATATATATACTTTTAGGCATTATAAAACTTGCATTTTTTGCGTTTAGGTCCTGTAGTTCCCATAGAAATGTGAAACGCAGGTGAAGCCGCGGGCAAAAGTACCTATCTACTAAGAACAAACTTAAAAATAGGTACTTAGGTATATTTGTATTATTGAACTAGAAACCAGACAAGAAAATACGCATAATGTATGTTGGATTCTAAAAACACACGTAATGAAGGAGTAGGTATGTTGGTATCTTAGTAAGCAAAATCACAAGGTGGCCAGTCTCAGTAGTCAGCACATAAGGAAAACCCGGCCAGGATGTCCGGCGAAACGCACTAGTGCCCTCATGGGTAACACCTTTGACACATCCCGGGGAGAAACAAAGCCACCCCGCCACCATTAGTACTTGAACTTACCTACCTAATTTATAGGTGGGTAAGTAGGTGTGTGTTTCTATGAAGAGCTGTCTTACCGTGAAATATAGTGTTTAGGAGGAAATAAATTCACTTCTCCTAAATCCGTGTTTAAGTATAGAAATAACCATAAACACGGATTTATAATTGTCTAAATATTTGTAGTAAGGCCATATTTTGTACTTTGTACCGTTTGCAACCAACTACGATCTATTGTTCTGTTGAACCTTTGTACCAAAGACCGCACTCACAATTTTTCCCCTACCTGTCAGCTGTAATGACTTTATGAAAAATGCTCGCGACATGACACGGTTAATAAAGGTAAAACATCAAAACCATCAGCCTTTGAAAGGTGCTAGGATATCATTTTTGAAATTCCAAACAAAATGGTAGGAAAAAAAAAGTAATTTAAAAAATAAAAATTAATTTAAAAAATAAAAAAACCCGACTGCGAAACTGAAAAGCTACAAACAAGCCCATTTTAAATTAAATAAAAGTTGGAAGCAGGCGGGACCCATTTGAATTTGAAGATATGATAAAAATGGTATGGGTCCCGCCTGCTTCCAACTTTTATTTAATTTAAAATGGGCTTGTTTGTAGCTTTTCAGTTTCGCAGTCGGGTTTTTTTATTTTTTAAATTAATTTTTTTATTTCCAGTTTTTTAGTTTACAAATGTGAAAGATTTCGCAAACGATTTAGTTCTTGGTACTTGTTTTTTACGTTTTGTCACTTCGAATTACTTTTAACCATATAAGTTATATATATTTTTGTAATCACCTTTTAAAACCCTTTATTTTGATACCCCACTCGATAGGTTTCGAGAATATTTTTTTTTTTTTTGAATACATATTGCGCCATAAATCGGCCATTTTATTTTTTTTTCAATTTTAATATACCCAGTAGCACTCTCACAATTAAGACGAATCTAACGGCACCTCTCAAGCTGAAATCGATCAAGCCGTTTAGGCTACAGAGCGTGCCAAAGAAATATACATACATACATACATACATACATACATACATACATACACTCGAAAAACATAACCCTCCTTCTGACGCAGTCGGGTAAAAAAACCCGACTGCGGACTGAAAAGCTAAAAACAAGTTGGAATTAAACAAAAGTTGGAAGCAGGCGGGACCCATTTGAATTTGAAAATATAATAAAAATGGTATGGGTCCCACCTGCTTCCAACTTTTATTTAATTTAAAATGGGCTTGTTTTTAGCTTTTCAGTCCGCAGTCGGTTTTTTTAATTTTTTATATTACTTTTTTTATTTCCAGCTTTTTAGTTTACAAATGTGAAAGATTTAGCAAAAGTTTTAGTTCTTGGTACGTGTTTTTTACGATTTGTCACTTCGAATTACTTTTAACCATATAAGTTACATATATTTTTGTAATCACCTTTTAAAACTCTTTATTTTGATACCCCACTCAATAGGTTTTGAGATAAAAAAAAATTTTTGAAGACATTATTGCGTCAAAATCGGCCATTTTAATTTTTTTTCAATTTTGGTATACCCAGTGTCACTCTCACAATTAAGACGAATCTAACGGCACCTTTCAAGGTGAAATCCTTCAAGCCGTTCAGGCTACAGAGCGTGCCAAAGAAATATACATACATACATACACACGAAAAACATAACCCTCCTTCTGACGCAGTCGGGTAAAAAGCAATCATTGAAAAACTCAATCTATTGCAGTCCACTGCTGGACATAGGCCTGTGCCAGGCTGCGCCACAACACCCTGTCCTCCGCCTTCCGCATCTAGTCCGTCCCAGCCACCGTCTTTAGGTCGTCCGTCCATCTAGCTGGGGGGCGTCCCACACTACGCCTGCCGATTGAGTAACTGAAGCAAGTTTATTTTCAGACCAAATAATTAGGTATTAAATTGGCAACTAAGAAATATGTCCCTTGTACTACGAAAAAATTCGATTTGCTCGTAATCGTAATTATAGGTACTGTTTCAGAAACATATAGGTACTAAAGAAACCGATAACGCAACTTAAATTGCACCATTCATGTCTATGTTGGTACAATTACCGGCACGTAACTTGGCAAGAGATTTTCGTAGTGGGGGAAGTTCGCGCATATAAAAATGTATGAATTTGTGCGTGCGCAAACTTCCCCCACTACAAAAACTCTTGTCAAGTTACGTGCCGGCAACTATACGTGTAGTTAGTTGCTGATAAGATGTTTACACCAAGATCTACCTACACATAAGCGGTGGTTGATAATAACTGCGTAAATATGTATTTGTTTTTGAAGTGAAACTTCTTTACGCACGCTTGACTTGGGGAGTAAGCTGGCGAACGCGTGACGTAAGCGTTACGAAAAGTGTGATCGGGCAAGGCGAACGGAAGTTAAGTGGGGGATATAAGCAAGAGACAGCAGTGCGCGCGCACATTTTCTTTCTCTCTTCCTCTCTTCTTATTAAAGAAGTTTCACTTCAGTCGTGTGGTCATAAGCACACTCGTTTTTTTTTTTATTTGCAATAGAAGAAAGGCGTGGGTTTATGTTTTTGTGTAGGTATGCCATTTTTAGGGTTAGGGTTCCGTACCCAAAGGGTAAAAACGGGACCTTATTACTAAGACTCCGCTGTCCGTCTGTCTGTCTGTCACCAGGCTGTATCCCACGAACAGTGATACCTAGCTAGACAGTTGAAATTTTCACTGATGATGTATTTCTGTTGCCCTATAACAACAAATACTAAAAACAGAATAAAATGAATATTTAAGGGGGGCTCCCATACAACAAACGTGTTTTTTCGGCGTTTTTGCCATGTGGTACGGAACCCTTCGTGTGCGAGTCCGACTCGCACTTGGCCAGGTTTTTAATTGTACAGACGCGCCAGCACATCAAGCTACTACAATCTGTCAAAATTCTATAATAGATTTTCTACTTTATCGCTAAAAAATATAAGGTTCAAAGTTGATTCGGAAAATTTGACAGTTTCGCCCAAGCAGCACACATAGCTGTATAGTCACTGGACAACAGAATTTTTGAAAACTCGAGTCTGTTGTGCTTTCTGTACAAGGGCTGTATATCCGGCTACACAGTTCTCATAATTCTAAATTTGGCCCCAAATTAACCAGCCCTGAGCATTATAGTAGCTTGTTAACAGATGTTGAGCATTCTAAGAGCTGTACATAAGCTGTACAAGGGCTTAGACAGCTGTCAATAGGCCACTATCCAGCCCCTTTAATTCTCTTAGACATCCAAAAGATGGTTTATGGCTTAGTAACGGTGTTAAATTTACAAAGAAATGGCAACAAAAAACTATTTGTCCAGTGCAACTATGTGTCATGGCGGTCTAACTATTTCTGTTGACAAATAATAATTTCTAATTTAAGGTAAGTCTTTTTCACGTTTGTTTTGTTTCTCTATTGGTAAATTGTACTGCGGGTGCCACTTTACTGTTAAATATTTAGGTGATATTATCAAATATTACACGCGCCATGGAAATAATATAGTTTTACTAAAAATGTTATACAAAATAAATACGGTATACGAATTATTTATGGATTTTTACTAATTTTTTCCATTTAATGAGCATTCATATCTATTTGTAACAATAAAATAACGTGTTTTTACTTAAATAGCTGTCAAATATCATGAACATTTAACAGATATCAGTGTTTTTTTTTCATATGTAATCAGCTTGTTTACATTAAAATGGCGTTAAATCGTTATCCAGCAATAATTCTAACTAAATTCCCTTGACCCTCTCTTTTCTGTTCAATGGCCATAACTAATTCTATTAATCAGCTGAGAACTGTACACTAGCTGTACAATGGCTTTCAGTTATTCTAACGACTGGTTGAAGGAGTAAAGTGAGAATATACAACAGCGTCTTAGGGATCTCTAATCTTGATAGAAAACCATTTCGAGCATTAGGTAATTCACTTGATTTTGTGATCCTATTTATTCTCGCCTGTTATCCCAACTAGCGAGCCAATAAATTGTCATGTTGCTTAGAAATGCAGAATATAAAGTAAAAAGGTATTCCGATATTGAAAATCAAAAACATCAGCCAACCTAGCTAAATATTCACCTCCGCTTCTTTTTCCCATTAATTTACATCACTTTACCTTATTTGATGCTTTTACTTTTAGACACTTCAACAGCAAAGTAAGAGAAAAGAAAAGAAAACCAGTAAAGTAACGGAAACTGAAAAAGAAATGGGTGGAATTGAAAACTAAATTGGTGAAGAAATTTATTTAATGCTAAGTACATATTTTGAGAAAGACAAAAAAAAAACAATTAAGAAATAGAATATTTTGACGAAGAAGAAATATGTACTGCTTGAATAACCAACTAAAGGTTTAGCACATAGAATTACCAAAGACATATCTTGAATCTGTGATTAATAAAATAAAGCGCAGTAAATTTATATAATTACTTTTATTTTTATTGACAATTCCTTACCCAGCAGTATTAATATATAATCTCATATTAGTATAATATTCATTATTTACAGTGTATGTAAAAGTGGTATGAAATATAACTCGTTTTTCTGCATAATATATTGTCGTTCTAATACGGTCCACGCTGGGTAGTTTCGCTTTATTTAGGTATATCAAAAATTGATGACACCCTCTGATTTCATTTAAGAAGTTTTAAAACTTCTGTGAAATCGATTATTTTGTAGCCATTGATTGTACTTCAATATTTCACGGTTATTTGTCATAAAATATTTATCTTTACATTTTGAGCAATATGTCTCTTTATTGCCCATTCTTTTATATTTTCTTTAAATAAAATGTATTTCATATAAATATTTTCTCCGTCATCTTCATAATTATGTCTGGCTGATCAAATCCATTAATTGTACGGAACTATGATCATTGGTAACAAACTGTAGGTATGTGTCCGGAACCCTCATTTTTAATCGACACCGGCACGTGACTGTATCTAGATAAATGAAAGAGATTTTCACTATCCTTGCTCCTTTGCTTATTGTATACTTTTGAAAGTTTATTATTAACTGCACCAGTTCTTTTCCAATTTTTCCATGGTTAAACCGTATTCATTTTAAATTGTATTTTATTCTCGCACGAAAATTAATTAGCGTTGCGAGGTTATGTTAAAATTGACGTTATCATAGCACTACTAACCTATGTTTACTCTTCAATCATTCTAGAGGCTGTAAAATAGCTAATATTTACACTATAAGCTTTGGAATTAAAGTAGAGTAAAGCTACACTAATTTACAGCTCATGCAGCAAGTAAATGCTTTTACCCAGCTACTACTAAGCTCATTAAGTTAGCATCATAATAGAATTGGTGTACGCCATAAAACAGCCAATGGCGAAATTTGATTCTCTAATACAGCTCACAACTGAGAAAAGGTGTAACTTTACCGCGTTAAGCAGCCGTTTACAAGCGTTGGTCTTCTTAACCAGCTGGTAGCATTATACGTAGCCAAAGGCTGGACAATAGTTCTTTCAAATTCTACTAAAATGCATTTTGTGGTTTTTTCTCCATTATACAGCCATTAGTCAGTTGTGCTGCTTAACAGAGTAGAGATCACCCCTCATACAGTCTCAAGAATCAACTTATCCGTTAGTACAGCTACATAAGAGCCTTTGACTGTAATATAGCTTGTTTATGGATGTAATTTCCGCTAATGTGTTACTTGGGCGGGTAGCCTGATGTGCTGGCGCCTATTTCTATTTTTTTTTGTATTAACATTATTTTTTTATAGTTTTTTTTATGGATCATGTGGTCTGCAATAAAGATTTTTATTTATTTATTTTTACTTACGTATAACAAAAACAACAAAATAGGTGTATTCAGTTAAAACTTAAGACCTATTTTATTTCAGTAGCATAATTATAAAGCTATTATAAAATGATATACTTAGTCTAGTGGTAAAAAAAATGGTAGGTAATTAAGTTTCGTCTACCGGGAGGCCCGTGGATAAGTAATAACAGCCGCATGGGTCGATCGATCATGTTAAGCTGCGCTTGCCGCGGTCGGTCTGTGGATGGGTGACCACATTTACATACCGAGACCGCTCCGAGCCTCGGGGGAGCACGTTAAGCTCATTGACCCGGCTGTCATTCTAAGATCTTTGACAGTCGCTATGGGTCGTCAGAAGCCCGAAAGTCTGACAACTAGTCTTACCAAGAGGTATCGTATTACCCAGCAACTGGGTTGTGGAGGTCAGATAGTCAGTCGCTCCATGTAAAATGCTCCTCGCTCCATGTATTCAGCTGCACCCGGTTAGACTGGAAGCCGACCCCAACATAATTATGTTGTTAGGAAAAGGCTAGGCAGATGATTACTTAAGTTTCGTCTACTAGATTTCCATAATAGGTTTGTCTTTCATTAAAAAATTATCTATTAGAAACATTGCAAGTGCAACGAATCGCACACATGCAATATACACAAGTTAGGTACTCAACCCAGGCAGACACTCCAATAAAAGTCACTCATATAGCGTTACTTACTAAAATTGAACTACGCCCCTTGAAAACCACTTTACTTTGAAGCTTTGGAATTCCTCCGAGTGGAGTTCTAATCCTCAAGCAATAAATTCTATAGCTAGGAGTGCGGACTTTAACGGAGGCGAAAGTGAAAATTAAAACAGGACGTGTAAATATTTTACAGAGAATTACGGTTATTACATAATATTCTGCCTTTAAAAATAAGTAGGAGACTCAAAATCTGCCAAGCCTTTTCCCAACTATGTCGGGGTCGGCTTCTAGTCTAACCGGATGCAGCTGAATACCAGTATTTTACATGAAGCTACTGCCCAGCGGACCTCCACAAGTCAGTTACCTACTTAGGCTTCTGGCTACCCGTAACGACTGTCAAAGATTTACGAATGACAGACAGGACCAACGGAATACATATTTTGAAACTTACTTTTTATTTCGCACCTTTTTTAATTTGAATGAAATTAAATCCCAATGGGTCGATTTAACTACGATACTTTTTCGCATGGTATTCTGGCCCACTGGCCCACGCATTCGGCCAAGTTTTCCATTACTGTTTCTACTCCGTGTAATGTGGGCCGCGGACCAGAGGCCAGTTGCCCCCTAACCCGGATTAACGTGCTTTCCGGCACGGAAGCACGGAGAGGTATCGATATGTAATGGATGATCACCCATCTACGAACCAACCGCGGCAAGCGTAGCTTAACCTTCGATCGACACGTGCGGCTGTAGGTAATTATTTAGCCACAAGCCTCAAAAATACGTAGAAGACTAGCGAAATATAATTTCCGAGACGCGCTTCTATGAAACAAAACACACATGATACAAGAGTCGACCTGCGATGATAATCCGTAAACGAGAGTTGCCCCCTGCCCGCGGCCAGCGCTGAACCGCGACCTTGTTCGCCCGAACACAAATTAAATAACCTAAAAATAGCACGCCGCGCTGTCGAAACCCGATTTCCTGGCAAATTCCGTTCGTACAGTTCCTTCATCGTTATTTACCGTGTAAGAGGGTAAGTTTATTGCATTAATATCATTTTGCATCTACACAAGGTTTTAAATACTAATATTATATCACTTGTAAGTACCTACAGCTTGCGACACACCTAATGAGTAACCACTAACCAGTTGGTGCGAGAGCGAGACAACATGAGGTTATTGCCCGTCTAGTTGATATTGCCATGCCAACGTGTAGTGTTTATTGTGTTTGATCACTTTGTTGTGTATCATTCAATTGCATTATAAGCGGTCATCGTGATAAGTAAACAGGTAAACATTGGCACAACAGCTTAATGTTATCGAACTTTTGAAAATATTTTGCACGAAACGATGAAACTTCTGAATAGTTTAACATATTTGTGATCACAAACACATACTTAATAAAATTTGTATACCAACCTTGTTGACCATCCGAAACTCGTGTACCTACCTATATTTTGGATTTTACGTTTTTCTAAATACAGTTTCAAATGTACCTAAACTATTTTTTTTTGTGTAAGTATTTTGTAATAGGCTAGTTGACAGTATAGAAGATACCATAATTATTATTATTTTTTGTAGAAAGGTTGTAAGATAAAAATATCAAAAACCAACTTAATGTTAAGTACCTACTTATACCTAAATTATTTAAGATTAGGTACCTACATACCTACGATATATTTTTGAGAAATAATAAAATTAAAATAAAGCCATTAGTGACAATGATATTAGATATAAGTAAAAAGTGGTAGATAGGTTACCTATCCAACATTAGATCTTCAAAAGCGGCACAATTTCATACAATTAGATGACACATGGAAGTAGGACGGCATGTCGTAGTTATCGGAAGCGAAAGAGAGACAAGACGATACGTAACTAAGATAATTAACTAAGTTCTGACGTGCCACTTGCGGAGCGTAATATAACCTCTACTTACTTCTGTTTTACTAATATCATTGATTAGTCACGTGACATTGCATGCGAATCAGAGCGCGACACGTCACTGCTTCCAGGCGACTAGGTATATTTCAAATTGTAAATAGAAACTAAGTTTATGCGTCACACATTATGGCTAAGTTGGTTTGCATTACCAATAGACGTAGATACGAAAGGGATTGATAATGTGTCCCTCTCACACTTATGGCACTTTTCAAATGATTAATTTATTAATAAGTAAGTAGGTAGAACCTATTCACTTATATTTTGTGAAGGTTCATTAAAAATTTGTTGATAAAAATCGTATCCTACCTACGACTACTACGTCAAACGGTCAAAGTTAACAAGGATACCTAATATTATAAGTCTGTTTTGTTTTTTTTTTAATGTATTTATAGTTAATTACAACGGTACAACACCAATAACAAATTAATATAGAAACAATAATTACGTTGATAGTACTTAATTACGTTGCTTATCTATATATATTTTTTTTAACAACGTTGTTTATTATCCTACTAAATATAATAATATTCCGACAAAAGTAATAAATGAAGTTTGTGTGCTGGCAACACAAAAAATACTCACTGATTTGACGTGATGATCACATAATGCAAGTGATGACATCAGTAGAGCGGCCATGACAGAATGCCACGTTTTAGACAATACTAGCGGTCGCCCGCGGCTCCGCCCGCGTGGATGTCGGTTTTCGCGACAAAAAGTAGCCTATGTGTTATTCTGATTTATATAACCTACTTAACCCCCTACCGCATCCGCACCCCCGCCTTGGTGACGCCTACTTCGCCTGTCGCCACGGGCCGCGGAGCGCAGAAATAATATTATATTGATTTTGCAATAACTTTCAAACCAAACGTCCAATTTTAATGAATTATAGACTAAATATTATCTACATAAACAGTAAGTACTTTGTGACAAAATAGTTTATTTTGATAAGGAGTAATGACATTTGTAAAATAAATGCGTTTAAATGAAGTCCTATAAAAATTCAAGATTTTTAAATAAAAAAATGGTTGTTGTGCTTAACTCGAAATAAATAGGTATAGTGTGTCGCGGACTTTTTTGTAGATGTTTTTAAGGTCTTTAATTAATTAGAAAATTTTATGGTTCTATCTTTTATAGTTTAGGCGGCGTACGCCAAATAAGGAACTTTTTTGGATGATTTTTTACACCTTGGGTCCGAAAAACCCAAATATCTTACGGACCCCTCTTTTTTCTAAAATAAGATATATGTTACTCGCAAATAATGTAGCTTTTTAATTCTGAAAGAATTTTTAAAATCGGTCCAGTAGTTTTTGAGTTTATCCATTACAAACAAACAAACAAAAATACAAATTTTTCCTCTTTATAATATTAGTGTAGAAAAATCAAATTGTTTTATGAAAATGATGGCGGGACGAGCTGGAGATTACAAACGACCAGCAGTGGTCCACACTAGGCCTAAATCGAATATGCTGGAAGCAACGGGAAAGGCTTTTGCCCAGCAGTGGGATGATGCAGGCTAACAGTAACAGTATGAAAATAAAAAAACAGTTTATGGATTTGCTGAAATGTTTATATTTTGAGGGACATTGACCACAATGAACGGCTTCGGTAATCGGTTTCTGAAAAACAGTCGACTAGCTTAAACACATGTAGTAGGTATTACTCTCAGCTAGTCACGACGTCACCTTCATCAAGAATGCGCGACAAACTCGTCGTTGATATTATGTTTTTATATCATTTTTACCGTTTTGTACAATACTTACTGTCATCACAAAGGCAATTTTGTTCCAATTATATGCTTGGCTATGGCATTCAATTACCTACCTACCTAATTGAATTCAATGACATGTTCGATGGAAAATTGCATAACCATATTTATGGTTTAGTTTCTACATATTTATCAACAACTCGACCTTCTTTGTGGTATTAAGAAAAGCAATATTCAGTTTTCGATGCATGTAAACTTTCTTTTCTGGAAGCCGACCCCAACATAGTTGGGAAAAGGTCAGGCAGATGATGATGTAACTTTCTAAACAAGATATTTATTAATAGACTTTAGCAAAGCATCTAACCTTGTAACCCATTAATACAGTCACCTCCATAGCAACAATCTAGAGACTATTGGTAGGACTCCGATTCGGTCGCGGATAAGAACGGTTATGGTTTTAAATAATCGTTAATAATAGTACGTTTTACTGTGTATATTTATTTTTTCCGAAACCCTTGGGAAACTACCAAAAAGTTGACAAAAAATTGTCAATTTTTGAGAATTAATACTTAAAAGATAATAAGAACCTTTTTTGGTCGCAGTCTTGTGAAATCTTTCGTAGTGATATTTGCGTTGTGCTTATCTAATGAGTAATGACATCTTACATTTATAACAACTAGTTTTGGCGTGTTGATTTTTAGACATTTTTTTCCTTTCGTAATGAAATTCTTTGGCATGTAGGTATACTGGACTACTAAGTTTGCTTATGAATTGGACTTCTGTCGAAAACAAACAAATAACATTCAATCAATTTTTGAACACATTTAAGTAAGTAGGTACTTATTATCCTCGGACACATTCACCTTAACATCTCAAATACACACTTCGTCATTCCTCAAGCACATTAAAAAAAAATTGCACACACATTTTTTTCCTCAAATTCCTACGTCCCAAAGAGGTGCGACCTATATCTTTGTATACTAGAGCCACATACCTATATACATAACCCGAGAATTTCGTTTGTGTCTGCCATGGGTATTTCGCCCTTAGTCCGATGTCCAATGTCCTTTAATTGTCAACGTCTTTATTTCATAGTAGTAAGGGCCATTTTTCGCGGTTTAAATGTTACTAATAAGAGCGATTGACTGTACCTGGGTCTGGAACCCATAACGAAAACCATGTAATGAAAACATCATAAAAATCATAAATACCTTGGTGAAAAGGTCGCAAGAAACAGTGTGGAAGACTTTCCCGTAGATACAGATGTCCTTGCCGACGTCCAGGTCCTTCCAATGCCAGCACTCGCCGGCGTCGTTCTTGGGTATCTTGCCTCTCTTCACCAGCTTGCCTTGCCATAGCCCAGAGTTCTGGAGTCAAACATAAATGACCTGTAGATATTTATTAAGAACATTTTTTACATAAGTAATCTTCCCACTGCTGGGATACAGGCACAGGCCTCCTCTCGGTGAGAGGGAGTGGGCCGTTTGGCCGTTATCCACCAAACGGGCCCAGTGTAGGTTGGTAGATGTCACATCTATTCAAATTTTTGGTTCTGGGAAATGCCGGTTTCCTCACGACGTTTTGAGAGTAGTGGTGATGAAATACCCAAATGTCATTTCTTTGGTATTGTTTGTCGAATAGTTGAGCTCCTCAAGTTCTGAGTTGAGCTGCACAATTTTTTACAAATGCGTGCACTGATTGGACAAGTCCGCTCAATCTGTGTGGTTCTTTCCTCAAAAGACCATTTCAGACACCAATCTACATGGTCTTCACACGATCTGACCAAGATTTTGTCTGGACTTTAAAAGAGACTGCCCTCTGAGTTCGTTTCGGCCTTTCTTCTCAGAATAGTGAGATAGGAAACGCCGACCTCATCTAGTTTAAAAAAATATGATTGACGTGTAAAAGTGTTTGTACAAACCTACTTACAGAAAATAAATCAGTTATCATTAAATAATTTGCACAAAGTAAAGCGCCTGTCTGAATTCCAACCTACAAGCTACAACTCGTAAATTGCGGCAGTTACCAGGGAAGAACATGTTGATTTACCTAGGTTGTCTAATGGAGGGTCGTACTTGACTCCTACCGAAAGGACTAGCTCGCAATGTCAGAGGACAGACGTGTGTGGACAAGGGAAAGGGAGGTCTTTGTTAAGCAGTAGACTGTACGGGCTAATAAGGTAGATAGATAAGTTGTCTAAGTTACGGATGCTACAGACTAGGGAGGAATATAACCTACTAGCTTTTGCCTTCGGCTTCACCCGCATGGAGGTCGTAAGGTATCCCACGGGGACGTACTAACGGGATAAAAATGTATCCTTTGTCCTATAACAGCGGGGTAATTGCGTAACACGCTACCAGTAGCAATGGGTTTCATTTTTACATTTCAACAACCAATAAAAAGCAACAACCAATATCGAAGGATATATATATCCTTCAACCACAAACATGAATGAGTATCTGCGTATAGCCACGGACGGTTTTGAAATTTCCTACTCAGAAACTCACGGGATGCTAGGAGCCAGGAGATCACCACACTGTATCACTAGCAGTCGTATTTCACGATATTTTGGTGTTTTTTCACCGCGCGCGCGGTTATTCGCCGGCCGGTCTTTTCGTTGAGTTATAAAAGGAAAAGGATATAATAATATATATCCTTCGATATTGGTTGTTGGTATTTTGGTTGTTGAACTGTCAAAATGAAACCCATTGCTACTGATAGCGTGTTACGCAACTACCCCGCTGTTATAGGACAAAGGATACATTTTTATCCCGGTAGTACGTACGTTCCCGTGGGATACCTTACGACCTCCATGCGGGTGAAGCTGAAGACAAAAGCATAACTCCTTACTTAGACAACCTATTACCTATCTATCTACCTTATACTCTAAAATGATTCAGAATGAGACTGATAGTGTATTAAGCAATTAGGGTGCAGGTCATGGTCTACCCGGGTTCTGATTTTCTTGAAATTTACACAGCCGCTTGCCGTTAAGGAGTGAAAAGGTAACAGACAGAGAGGTACAGATAGGTTATCTGAGTATGAATAAATGATAAATACGACTTTTCGTATTTATCATTTATTCGTACTCAGATCATACTCATACTCAGATTAATCTACGTATTATCTCTTATCATCATCTTCATCATCTGCCTAGCCTTTACCCAACTATGTTGGGTTCGGCTTCCAGTCTTACCAGATGCAGCTGAATACCAGTATTTTACATAGAGCGACTGCCTATCTGACCTCCACAACCCAGTCAGACTTTCGGGCTTCTGACTACCCGTAACCAGTCAAAGACCCACAAATGACATAACCCCTTTATTACGATCTTAATAATTAACTATCTTTAAAAAACTAGAACCAACTTATTCCGTAGTAGGAATCTACTGAAAAATAAACCTGCAGTAAAAAAAAGAAACAAATAAGCAAAGGCGTTCATTAAAATCTCCTCCTTCAAATTGCTGGAAGTCAGTTAATTTGAATTTTCTCAACCTTTAACCCGTCTGCCTTCAAAGCAAGAGTGAACAGGCGTCCCTTTGTGCACGGTCGTTCCATCATAGACCTCATCCATCGCTTTCCATCAGGCGTGATGGATGTTAAGAGCGGGACCCATTAAGCAATAAAAAAAACAGTCTATCGATCGTCGATCGTGCGATAAAAATATTTCATTACCGATATAATTAGCCTAATAAGTATCAAAAAGCGAAAAACCCTGTGCTTTACTTCTGGGGGCCTAAAAAGGCCACTTTTGCAGAATCATAAAAGTATAACATAATGGACAGTTAACTGTTATGTTAATCGTATCAAATCCCATTGGTGAACCTTTTTACAGTTTTTTTTTGTCTGTGTTAAAATACCAATCAATCCAATCCAAATCCAATCTCTTTGATTGTAACCTACGTAGTGCAGCGAAAAAAAGAAAAACACGGACTGTCTTCGCCATATTATTATTCATTATGTTATCCTTTTATGATTCTCCAAAGTGGCCTTTTTAGGCCCCCTGATAATTGTATAGTTGTCTCATAATTATTTATTAAACGTCCTTCAAGGAGACGCTTAACCAAACTATGAGTCAGACTGAACACTGAAATATAACTTCGAAACTATTCCGCTTGCTGGAGATTATTAACCTTATAAGCAAAAAAAACGCTTCGATAAATCAACGGGCGTAAGGAAACTCGGGAGAAGTGTTATTGCCACAATCATTATTAATAATATTAATCGCTTTATTACTGAAGGATGGGAGGGAAACGATTATGAAGTAAGACGCCTCCACTCTCCTCGCCCGAAGCTCTACTTGCTACCAAACTCGGATGTTCCATTAAAAGTAGTCTGTCGGTTTTAGGGTTCCGTACCCAAAGGGTGTCAACGGGACCCTTTTAAAGCTCCGCTGTCTGTCCGTCCGTCCATCAGTCTGTCAGCGGGCTATATTATATCCCATGAAATGTATTAGGTAGTGTATTTCTATTGCCGCTATAACAACAAGTAATGAAACAAAATTTAGTTAAAAATATAGTAATTAACACAATAACCGTGTTAAAGAAATATGTAGTGTTAAATATTGTACGATAGTACGCAACCCTTCGTGCGTAAGTCCGACTCGCACTTGGCCGGTTTTTATACAAAACGATTGGCGTTTCTTTGTACTAAAAGGGAGAGACTTTTTTTCAAAGACAACCTAGACAACATTTATATCTTCCCTTCCATTTCAGTTACAATGACTGTGACTTATTTGAGTGTTTGTACTTTTGGAACTACAGAGTCAAAAGGTAAAAAGGTCCAAAAGGGCTTGTTCAGTTTATAAATCGATATTCATTTTTGACCATACTATGCCTAAAAACTTGAGATGTTTTGCAACACATTGTAAAGTTTTTTTTTTTTGTTTTTGTTTTTATTTGTATAGTAAGTTAGTTAGTCATTTAATTTAGTATCTAGTGTAAAGAGTTTGTATTTGTTTAATATATATGTATGTTAAAGTCTTATTAATGATGTTATACACAAAAGTGATTAATAAAAGTTGTAATGTCTTTGTCTTTCTACTTGTTTATTAAGGTACCTTACCGTTTTGTTTAAAGCTCATGACATCATCATTAATCACAGCTAATCTCCGTACCTCTTTGTCAGTTTCAGTAGAAATGTTAAATGCCTTTATATTTTGACATTTAACCATTATTTGACATTTGACCTTTTGTAAAAAAAAACCGTCGCGGCAATATCAATACGTATCATCATAACAACGAAATGTTTTGACAGTTATTTATTTTTGTAGTTCTTTTAAAAAAATGGTCGCGACAATATACGTACTGTGTACCACACGTCTGCGAAGATAAAATTATTTTTGTGTGAATAATAGCGGCCGGCCATTCACGGCACGAGCCGCGGAACAAAGCGGCTGGAACCGCTGCAACCGCCGCGACGCATTCATGCCGAGACAAATGCGTGCTCATTTGCTAGCTCCGTTTCAGATCCGCTCACAATTGCTACAGAATCCCATTCCATACATAAGGAAAATAAATATGCAGATGGATTTCAGTTTTCTTGAAATATTGTTACTGTTTTTTCGTTTTAATATTTGCATATAAAACGGTGCATTTTAAACTACACATAAATAAACCCTTTATTTTCATTGGTATGGAGTTTTAAACGGTAATTTCCCTAGAATATCGATATCACCTATGGGCGTTAAAAATAATACATAATATAAAAGTTATAAATAAATATCATCACCCTAGTTCGCTTAACTTCAACTGAAAAGCTCAATTACTTTTGATAAACGATAAGATAATAATTGACTATTGTAGATAACACAGACCAACACCAAAGTAACGTAATTGTGGTTATTCGGTACGGCTATTCGTACGACGATACGACAATGCTACGACTGCGCTACGACAGGTACTACGACAATGCTACGACAGCGCTACGAGATTGTTTCAACTGTGCTACGCAACGGAGAGGTGGTTACGGAAACTTGCATTCCAGGCGTTATACAATTTACAAAGTATCTTACTCATCATAATTTTTAAACGCGAATTATTTACGTCATCGTCGAAGGCATTCAGGCTTAATCTATAATGTGTAACCCACTGAGACATATTGGAACCCCTAGTCAAATGTCAATCGTTACGGCTTTTTACCTGTAATCTTTGAAGCATATAATTTTGTACGCATGTGGGCGGGTTTAAATATAATATTTTTTGTTCTCAAAATAAAACGACCAAAAATACCTTTCAACGACTTTCCTACTTGTAAATCATAAACCCACGCAAACATAACTTTTGCTGGAACACAATTAAATGCAGCCACACCACAGAACCGTTTTTATATGAAGTTAAATAAAGGCTTTTACAAAAAGAGGGGTCCATTTACTCCACATATGAAGGTGGCGAAATACTTTAGTAGGGTCGCGTCGACACTGGATTGGCCATGCTAAATATAAAATTGTTTCATGAAACACGCGGCGCCGCAATGGCCGCATAGAATAGCAAATAAGAAAAACAAAATCAATACGTACATGTATATAAGTAGTGGTATTACGTAGCGAATGTAAGCAGAGACAGTTGAATTGCATTACCTATAGCTGTGCAGGTAGGTGTATCATCCACGTGTATTGGAATAAGCGGGCGAGCTTTAGGACCTAATCTACATATTTGAATCCGCCTGTGAATATCGTTTAAAAGTTGATAGTGGAAAAACGTAATAATTTCTTGCAACCTTGTGGATGGCTTAGGTTATACATGTGGAAGCAATAAATATATTGAGTAGGTATTAAAGAAAATTACATTGTAAAACATAGCTACAATAGGGGTACGATAACATAGCTATACAGGTTTATTGGTAAAACATTAACTAACTCTTAAGAGGTCATTGTATTCAGCATTATGAACGACTTTTACTATGGGACCAAACCTGAAATCGCGAAAAAAAAATCTGCTGTTCCCTACATTTTGACAAGTTATACGAACATAAATGTAGGGAACAGCTGATTTGTTTTGACTAACTGATCTGTCGGTAATGTTTGGCTGACAACCTGACAGCTTCTGGACAAATTGCCAAGTGCGCGTAAACTGTCGCGATTAGTTGAATGATTTATTAACAGCCAATTGTGGGCTTGACAATTTGTCACATTCATTTTGCGATAATTTTCGTTCGAGAAATTGGCCCAATAACTAGCACTATCCCTCTTCAGCTACATGTTATCAAACTTCTAATTGCCTTATTATATTGAAGCAAGGTACAAGCCGGTTATATTTGGTTATTTATTTTTTAGAGGAAAAGTTTAAAATATTAAAAGCATTTCCATAAAAATTACCTGTACTCGAGGCTCTATGACAGTCAGGGAGTCATCCTCTAGAAAGTATACGATGTTCACGATTCTGACTCGGTATTTCTCATTAGGGTTCTCAAACACGGGTTGTTTGAAGAATGCCGTGAAGTTGAGACAGCGCTTGTCGTAGTGCACCCAGTGAGGCACGACGGCTGGGAGCGCTGGCTGCTTCACGCGGCCGTACGTCAGGGATGGATCGTAGCTGTAATAACAACAAAGTATTAATATGGAACATATTATGTATCTCCATACATAAATTAAAGTCGCTTTTCGTGTTTGTCTGTGTGACCGCGTCGTTCTTCTAAACTACGCAACAGATTTTAATGCGTTTTTTAGCTTCATTTAGAAAATTTATTCCGGATAGATTATATGTATGACTACCTTCTGCCCGCGACTTCATCCGTGTGAAATTTCACCCTCCCCCATTCACCCTCTTAGGGGTGGAATTTCGAAAAACCCTTTCTTAGTACCTACTCTTAACAAAGAACACACCCTCCAAATTTCATGTCTCTAGCTAGGACCAGCGGTTTAGGCTGTGCGTTGATATATCAGTCAGTCAGGACTTTGAATTTTATATATACACTTACATATAATAAAGAAATCTTGATATTTTGTTAAGTTTTGTTTTGAAGAGTTTCTCACTAATGCCTTGTATAAATCTCTTTCTAAAATCTGCTATGCCATGTTATCGCCCAAACAGTGTAAGTACCTCATTTCTTATTTCAAAACCAAGTGCTTAAGTCGGTTTCCCCTTTGCATAAACACTCACATTAGGAACTAACATTCGCAAGTCATGCAAATGTTAATATTCCTTGCGGGGTTCAAACTGGCCCCTGCAGAAAGTTAAGCGCTGAGTCACTGCATCAATCAAGGTCAAGGAAATACACCTTTGTCTACAACAGACGTACAATTTTCTATTTGTAATAGTCGATTATAAGTTCTCAATGCAGGGCGCCATGGTAGTGCGGCAATTGCGATCTCTGCGCGATTTCAATCCCGGTCTGTAATTGAAAATTTCTTGACTGACCTTCGAGGTCCGATCACAGAGGCGGGAGCGGGAGCGGTGTATGGTAACGTGGGTAATATTTGTGTATGTGACGGTCCTTCTTATATTATTTCGGGAGTACCAAATAACAGTAATATTGCGCTCTGTTTTGCACATTTCATAATGGCGGTAAATTTTTGCTGGTTATCTTTTAAACCGATTTTAAAACGTTCCAAAACATTTAGAATTATTAATAATATGAATGTATCTAAAAATATTCACATTGAATTGGCTTGATTCGTAATTGAAAATCTACTCAGATAGACTAGATTTTCATAGGTCGTCGACATTAGCAAACCCCTAGCGTCAGACTATCCGAGGGATGACCCGCGCGAGAGTGACTCTCCATACTTGATGGATCATTGCCAAGTAATTATGTGTTATCAAAGAATGTTTGTTGGCACCGACAGTGGACGGTTTTTCTTCAGTTCAAAGTATGAGGACAACGCCCTTTCTCTGCTTAGTCGGCGTGAGTAACGCGAAGCGATATTCAAAGTTTTTTAAAAAAGTAGGCAAAAAAGTTTAACTAACGATATTATTTTATGAGTCAAAAGTCTTATTAATGATACTTAAATGCGTGTCTGAGACCGTTAAACCCAATTTAAACCTTGATACTTGAAGGACTCTTCAACATTACCACTGAACAAGTTACATCTAATCATTCTCTCCAACCCTAAAATACGTAATCTTAATGTGACGTCAAATCCGAAAATAGAACAAGATCTACACACCAAACCGCGTACTGTTGTTGATCTTAAGCTAGAGTTGCTAACTTGTGTTGACTTACTTAACTGAGTCTTCGGGGAGTGCGAAGGCGTTGCTGTCGACATCGGTGGCGGTCCCCCCCGGACCTCGGATCAACGTGTCAGGGAACCTGTGTCCCTGGTAGTACCGGAGGGAACTTCGCACGTGATACTGCGTCTTGGTCGGGTCTGAGAACGTCAGACCCGGCAGTTTTGGAAGTCCCCACGCCATTATAACCTTTACCAAACGTTTCTAGAAATATAATTTAAATCAACACATAATTATTAGGTATAATTGCTTTCCTATAAAGAGAAAATTGTCAGAAGCTTGTTGTTTACTTATTTCAAGTTTTTCAATTATTACAATATATTATGTACGTTATCAGCATCAAGTAACACTACCACCCATTAGGTACTAGAAGAAGGATGCTGAAATAACATTTCAAACATTATCTCTATTTATTTAAAAACCGTTTTCCACGAACATAATGCGAGATTATACCATGCATGTCCAACTTCAGCTATTGTCTCTTAGTACCTCTGAGCGGAACCAACAACGTTGTTATTTGCTAAACATTCCCGTTGGTTTAGAAACATCCCCCTCCCTGCCTTACTATGCTAGAACTGCTAGATAAATCCACTCCAACTACAAACAGCTGCTTCGCTCGCTTGCTAACTATGTGTAGGTGTATTCAGGTTACGGAATTTACGAACACCTACATTAGGCTAATTAGATATCAATGATTTAAAAAGATAATTAGGTTTCAGAATATAATTTAAGAAATTCAGGGGAATACGTAACTAGCACCTACATTAGGCTAATTAGATATCAATGATTTAAAAAGATAATTAGGTTTCAGAATAGAATTTAAGAAATTCAGGGGAATACGTAACTAGGCAAAGGGTTCCCTTCAGATTATTGACCTACGATTGGTGTGTTCTACACAAGCTAAATGTAAACACATAACCATTCCGAAAACGTAAAAAACCAAGGTTTTTGAAACCCAACTCTTAGTAATCCAAAACGTGAATACAGAGTACATAAATCAGATGACAAGTACGTAACACGTAGCAAGATAAGCGATGTGCGAGCGACGTGAGCTCATCCACCTTCAGCCAAGAGTATCTTGTTCACGCTTCACGCAATTCAGGTAGCGATACACGCACTAAGGAAATGAAGTAATCCCACAGTTTTGTAAGTAACCTGCGTGTCATGGGCTGGTGTGAAATCGAACCGCCTGCTTTTTATGCTAGCTTAGTATCGAGCGAGGCTTGGGGAGGCTAATGGCTATGTCCACGTAGGAGGATTTAAAAAATTTTTTGGTTGGGTTAAAAACTACATAATGAATACCCACATAACTTCAAAATAAGATTTTGCGTAACTAGTTATGGCACCAAAATAACAAAGCCAATAACTTGTTTGCATAATTAAATGTGATTTTCTACTCAAATTCCTTGAATATAGTGGTTTAGTTATTTTTAGTCCATCCGTTTAAACCCCCGACTACCATGTTCTCAGCATAATGAAATTATTTTGCCTTGAAACTCAGGTAGGTAGCTTATGCCGACAGAGGCGGGTATTACGAACAAAATAATAAATTCTTACCTAAAATAGAATACAGAAGACGGTAAGTTGATGTGAATAAATAACGATGCTTTATAAAAACACGAACTAAAGAGGAAAATATAACGAAAAAACTCGCTTTGATAAAATTAACAAATATGACAGCCCGTTGCCGGGTAAACAGCTGTTATAATTATAAACAAAACGTTGCTAGGCGATAACAGCCCTACTCCTGGCGGTACCCGGAAGGAAACTTTTTGTTTAAATCAATAGATCCTTGTTTTTGGCATGGTATGCGGTAGCGAGTGTGGCGAGGATTTTAATACATTCTATAACTGCACATGCGTGAAAGTGCGTCTCCATGCTTGTTTTTATTACCGACAACCAATCACAATAACTAACACGAGATTAGATTTGCTGATGATACACTTAATTTACCATTCAGAAGCCGGTCTAGGCCACGCAAATTCATGCTATAACGCGAAACCATTTCCAACCGCTCCCGCCACAATCCGCGCGCTACTGGCGGATACGCTTCTCGTTCGAAACTTCTGGAATATTCTAGAAGCTTTCTTTCAAACATACGATGTACACCCTTCTTTTGACGTGAGCCATGTGACTTCCGTCAACTAGGCTGCGCACCAAAAAGTGATTCTCTATTATGCAATACACGTATGTTAAAATGCCAATGTTTTTATGCCTCATACATATACTCACGCTCTTTCAGGCATATTTCTGTGTCTATTGTGAATAATTTTATATTACTACCAATGAGATAATACTAAACCGTCACGAAGCAATTATTCGTGACGATAGACGGAATTCCGACCGCCGCAGAAGTCTAGTCGTAGACATATATCCAGACACCTAGTGAAAGTCTGCAGCTATCTAGTTAGTACACGCACAACCGTCTAGACGTAAGGGAACTGTCACGACTTGCAGCAACCTTACAAACACGCTAGATGTGCGAAATATAAATAATCCAGTATACCTAAATAATTCATAATACACTTAGGCACAATCAGAGAAATCCATTGTTTAGGAAACACCCTACATCAATTCGCCGTGTTATAGTCATTTCATACAACTGTCAAAGAGTGAGTTTTGATTTGAATAAACAGACTGTTCAAGTAGTTCACCTATAAATTCAAGAACTAAGCCTAAATAAATTCAAAGCTTTTACAAAGCGAAAACTATGCCAGAAAGCCTATTATACTGTAAAAGACTATATTGAGGACAAAAAGGCTTGGGATTGAGCTGCTCCAATAGGTTTAGACGGTGAATGTTATTTTGCAATTTTTACACTTTAATATTTTCTTTTTTTTTTTAAGTATCTATTTACTTACACAATGACATGTACATTTACTGTATAAAGTATTATATTATTTTAATTATTGTGAATGTGAGGACTATGTGGGTCATTGTTTACATTTTAATCGTGGTCTGACAGTTTGAGTAGTTTATGCGGCCTACCCAAATGTCCTGTCTTTGGTATTGTTCGTCGAATCGTTGAGCTCCTGAAGTTCTGAGTTGAGCTGCACGGTTACTGACAAATGCGTGCACTGACTGGACAGGTCCACTCAATCTGTGTGGTTCTTTCCTCAAAAGATCTTTTCAGACACTAATCTACATGGTCCTCAAAGATTATGTCCGGATTTTTATATACACATTGACATTGATGAATTTTATTTAGACAATGACATGAATATTTACTTTGTAAAGTATTTTTTATTTTTCTTTTCATTTAATTATTGTGAATGTGAGGACTATGTGGGTCATTTTTTTTCTGTTTTCCTTCTTAGTTTTAATCATGATCTGGCAGTTTGAGTAATTTACGCGGCCTACCCAAATGTCCTTTCTTTGGTATTGTTCGTCGAATTGTTGAGCTCCTCATTCTGAGTCGAGCTGCACGATTTTTGACAAATGCGTGCACTGATTGGACAGGTCCGCTCAATCTGTGTGGTTCTTTCCTCAAAAGACCATTTCAGACATCAATCTACATGGTCTTCACACGATCTGACCAAGATTTTGTCTGGACTTTAAAAGAGACTGTGACCTCTGAGTTTGTTTCGGCCTTTCTTCTCAGAGTAGTCAGATAGGAAACGCCGACCACATCTAGTTTAAAAAATATGATGACGTGTAAAAGTGTTTGTAAAAACCTACTTACAGAAAATAAATCATTTATCATTTATCAAATTCTCTGAATTTACATGATACATCGCTTATCATTATGAACGAATATACCAGCTTGTATGTTTGCTTACGCGCGTTTGTTTGAATACGCTCGTATAATGAGGCCCGAGTGCACGTCTCCTTTTTATGGAAATGTCTCTCCGACTGGTCGTCACTTCACGTTACCAGAGGGCTGGCTCGTTTTTGGCCAAAGAATTTGCATCGCCGTGGCAATGCTTGGCGTGGTATCGTGGCAATGCTGCCAGTTTTCTGCGGACGAGTAGGTACTTCGACGCCTAAGTGCCCTTTTGTTTTTGTATTTATTTGTATAAGCAGTTAGTTAGTCATTTAATTTGGTACCTAGTTTAAGAGGACTACATGACCGAAAGCGCGGTCACTGTCGGACTGCATAGAAAAGAAAGAGAAGCGCGATGACACACCCTGGTAATTTATTGCAAAATATGAAGCAATTACCTATGTATTTACAAAAATCTATTGTTTGGACTAAAAAATTAAAACACTAGTACTTTAGTATGTTGCTTGTAGAATAATCTGGCAAAAATCAGAATGATTGGATGTATATTAGTATGCTTTTTATTGTAAAAAGAAAGTTTTTAGAGGTATCTTCATGATTTTTTCTAATCATCAAATTAGTTGTATTATGTTTTCAACACACTATCTACGAGTAACTAGGAAATGTCCTGAAGAATTTTTCTGATTTTGTTTACTGTAGTCGATCATATACTTTTAGGCATTATAAAAACATGCGTTTTTTACGTTAGGTCCTGTAGTCTCCTTAAGAACCCTCTTACCACTGACCTCTATAATACAAGTTGTATTATAGAGGTCAGTGCCTCTTACATTTTGGTACTAAGCGCGCACCTTTTTTTTGGTTATAAGTGGCATCTCGCAGTTCATGAACTTATGAGTTTGTCGTCTTCTTAACCGGGACTGCCTGTGGATGTCTCAATAAATTAAGGACTCCACACAGGGCGAGCACGCATCGCCGGCGCAGTGAAATTTAGAGTACTTTTATTTTATTTATTAAAAAATCAAAGTATCAATATTTGTTTTTTTTTTATTGATATTGTTTAAGCAATTATCGAATACTATTTTGATATAAATACTACGTGAAAATATTGTTGAAGTTCGGAGATATTCAGACTTGTTTCCAGTAGAAAATTTAATTAGGTCCAGTAATTTTTTCTTTGTTTATAAGGCATATAACAAAAATATATTCTATTATTATTATAAAAGTTTAGGATATTTGTGATATGAAAAAAAATGTTTTAATGGATTATATTCAACAGAATGTGCAAATTAGAGCTCTCAAATCAGCTCTCCATGAGTTTTTGCCTAAACATGCATCAGGAGAACGATTATTGCTAAATAAATAGACAAATAATAAAAAAAATCGCTGTATTATTATTGTAGAAGAGAAAACGATCTATTTTTACCAATTAATTGCTATCTATACCAACCAACGAATAGTATTCAATTTCAACGAGGAAATCATGCATCTACGCGCATTTTTTTTAGAGGCCTCTTAAATATTGTAAAAGATATAGTATGAAATAAATCCATCACGAATATCTTAATCAACTTCGATGAAATTAATTTAACAGTCAGGTAACAACTAATTATGAATGTGTATCCTCCCTAAAACTATAGCTACTGTCATTATAAATATTCCTAGGGACAATGCTGGCCAAATATAATATATTTGGCCAGTATTTTTTTTAATATATTATATGACTATAATAATCTAGTAGTTAATAACGTTGGCCCAATCCTCTGTCCCTAAACACATTGTCTAAATCCGAACGCCAAAGGTGTGACATATAACGAAGGTGTTATATTAGCCACAATGTCAGGCGTCACAGGTGAGCTGCGAGGGCCCCTGTCACGTTGATTAATGTGCGCCGGGACCACCGATAGATAGCCTTCGTAAAAAGTGTCGAAGTATCCGTAGACGAGTCGCTGCCTGACGACGTCCGGCGGTCGTCGGT
Organism: Mesoligia furuncula; assembly: GCA_916614155.1. Taxonomy (NCBI): domain Eukaryota; kingdom Metazoa; phylum Arthropoda; class Insecta; order Lepidoptera; family Noctuidae; genus Mesoligia; species Mesoligia furuncula. Next base: position 15,662,709 of record OU744793.1, on the reverse strand, counting down.
CGCCTGAACCGCTGTAATTGGACGTTCATTCAGAAATAATTCGCTTTTGTGTCCTTCACATTGCAACTTTATTACATACGACACTTTTTTACGTCAATGCTTAAGCTGTAATACGCGAATGCATAGAATAAGAAATGAGTGTAGGTACTTACATAAGAGGAAGTCCGAAAATGGCACGGTGATTGAAAAGTTGCGTTGTCATGGTAAGGGCCCCAAAATAAATTCAGATGAGAGAGAGATGATTATGTAGTATCTGTAAATGTTCGTCTAAGTAACAGCACATTTGCAAAAAATAAACACGAAATGTTAGTTGTGCTTTGTTTATCTAAAAGTATGTCAACAGAAACCGTTTTCGTTAACGAATGAGTTCCTATTCGTGACACAATCGCTGTTAAGTGAACTTTGCTGAAACTACATTTAAGCTTCTGCCTGTGACAGAACGCGCAAAGTCAACAAACAGCCTCGGTTCGCCGGAATCGAATAATAGTCGCTCTCGATTTATCTCGCTCGTTTCCTCTTAAATACCACTTGATATATTTTTAGCGATCACTAATGAACTGAATTCTATTTTTAGGTATCGAGATGGCTTACCTAGCCAAGTACATATCGAGAGGTTCACGGTTGGCTGCGTTTTATCAGAGGGGGTATGGCACAGCTTCCCCCTTCGTATTTTCTGAAGAGGTTTGCCGCGCCAAGTCAGATGGTAAACCGATTGTCGCTCTAGAATCAACGATTATTACACACGGAATGCCTTACCCGCAGAATTTGGAAACTGCTAAGCAAGTTGAGAATATTATTAGAGAAAGGGTGAGTTAAAACGTAGAATTATATAACTAAATATCCAATATAAGTACCTACATAGCTTCATTTACTATATGATATCTGCGTGCTACGCTTCGTAGCGACGTAATTACTCTCGAGATAAAGTTTGTCTAGATGTTTCGCTATAAAAATATCTTACAGCATGTAAATGTTTTGAAATTATGGCAGGTTTATGCAAAAAAATACTGTTTTTTCCTTCAACTTTCACATACCTACTTTGAATGCATCCACATTTTAAACCTTTTTTATGCAGGGTGCAGTACCAGCAACAATAGCAATCCTCAAAGGTCAGCTGACGATAGGTTTATCCTCTGATCACCTGAGCTACCTGGCCCAAGCTAAGGGCGTGGTGAAGGCTTCACGGAGAGACCTGGCACCGATCGCCGCTGCTCAGCTGGACGGCGCCACCACCGTCGCCGGCACCATCATAGCGGCACAGCTTGCTGATATACCTGTGTTCGTTACTGGCGGAATAGGTGACGTATATTAATTTTATCATCATCATATCAACCGAAAGACGTCCACTGCTGGACATAGGCCTCCCTCAAAAAGGGGGGGTTTGCCATAATTGTCACGCTTAGAAGGCGGGTTGGCGATCGCAGTATGGTATGGTGGTGGAATGCATAGAGAACGCTGCTGCCCATTCTCCGGTACGCCCCTTAGTCGCCTTTTACGACACCCACGGGAAGTATGGTATTCAGTTTATATTGCGTGTAATTTGCGTTGTAAATTATTGGAGGAATTAGTGATCAACCATCACTTGGCCTGACTAATTTTGCTACTAGCGCAAACCGGTTATGCTGTATAGAATTAAAAACCAAAAAACGTAGTCCACAAAATTGCGTCTTATAATGTTTTAGAGTTAATGTTTTACATCTAAAGAGAAAGGAAATCAAAGCAAATCTTTTCCCTCTAACGAGTCTCAATTCTAAATCCCGGCCTGCAGCAAACAGTTTATCAGATAAACCTTGTAACACTTTAACTCACTCGGGAAATGAACCCCAGATTTAACCCGTTTTTGCAGCAGCATTCGTGATCTAATTATAGAAAAAAGATTTCCACAAGCAAAACAATTTTCTTCCTTCCCTCGTGTTCGGTGTAAAGATAAAAGTTTTAAGAATATCTCAATTTAAAGCTAGGAAACCGTTTTATAAATTTTTCAACGAATTTTATTCTGAACTATTTGTAGACAAATAAAAATGGCAACAGCGCAAAGGTTCAAATGTAAGACTGTTGAGCAATTGGTCTTGAATTCCCAATTCAACCATTAATTATTGGCGAGAATACACTCCTAGCAAAAGCAACTATGTAATAGTAATAATTAATTGTATGCACAAAACTCCTAACTTTGCTAAGTAAGCATGTCTTTAAAAGCACTATAGAACGCGTTAGTTATTCTAATCTAGTCTACTATAACAGTGCACTCATTAACCCAAAGTATTATGTAGCTAACAAGCTAACAGCCTCACACAAATAGCCTCATACTGCAGACATAAAAAGACCTCAAGTGCAGTCTCATGCGGATAGAGGCACTTGTTACCAGACGGCATTCCGTTGCGTAATAGCGGTCACCATTACGGCACACAACCTTACAACATGGCGACAATATGCGTGTATGGGTACATACTTACCGGATTATAGTATACTAGTCCTGCCGGCTTTCGTCCGGACGTTTTCGTGCTCCGATTCGATAAAATTGAATGCAAAAAAAACTCGTGTTCATTGACATCAATTAGATTCAAACTTTAAAATGTTGGTGGTGTGATAACGATGCAACGTAAAAGAAGGAGGCGGAAGTGACGTAATAAAATATGTCGAAACACGGTACGCCTAAAAAAACTAAAATTGTGGGTACAATCTATTTATGACAACAACTATGCTGTATTTCTTTGTTCCTCATCACATTTCTGTACACAACACGCCATTTTTTACCGTGTTCCTTCACCCTTTATGTTCCGGGTTAGCGGTAAACCTTTCGGACAATCCCGCTGACCCGGCAGGCTTAGGCCCTAACGGGCCCCTTCGCTGATGCTAACATCTCTTTGAGGCGCGCGTGGAACACGTACGCGCCGTCCGGCACGGGCCTGGTCCTGATCGGACGGTGAGCTACCCATTACTCTCCGTCCGCAGGCCCGCGCCTATCCGCAGGCCCCGTCATTGCAATCCGCTACAATTGCCGGAGACAGCACCGCAGCTGCTACTTCAGAAACTCTTTATTATAACTCGAATCGCATTACACCACGTTAACGTCGCGCCAGGCTCCACGTTTAATGAACCTGTTTACGACTACCATTTAAATGAAACGACAAACTTAATTAAACGATCCAAAATCATATGAAACTCAACGTTATAGTCAACATTCACAGTATTTTGTTTGGTTGTTTCACAAAGCGCCTGCAATTAACGTGCTGTTAATGAGTGTTTACAAGATTATGATCACGCTTCTCCCGTACAAGGTAGTGCTAAGTCACGACTCGCAAATAGTAGCAATCATCGTGAAAACACCGCAAACACTTCAATTAACTGTGCTCGTGAATTCACAAATGAATTTCAACGATATCACGGTTGAATTCAACGCTTTGCCGGCGCATTCATTACTGCCAGTCGCATCGCAGCCGTGCCGAACTGGCGATGTAATTAACAACGAATTCCCTGAAACAGAGCGCGATTTATCACCTTCTAGATAAGCAATCGTAGTGCTTGCGCTTGTAAATTATCGTGAGAGCAGTCTTATTCCGTTCCCAACGTTTTGAATTAGACTCTGCCAGGATAAGGTTTGCGAGCCAGGGACATGCAAATGTCTGTGAATACACGAAAGGATGAATACAAAAGGATTACGCTATATCGGCACTTTGCAACGGCAGGGGTTGGCTGGGCGAAGCCAAACGGCGAATTTCGATAGCCGCTGCGTCGTTATCGTGTCGTAGACGATTTATTATAAAGGTACTGCTAAACTAGGAGCTTTGCAAACGACCTCTCTTTTGAACGGAGTTTCCGTTAAACGCTATGCATAGCTTTTAGTTTTAGATAGATGCGCAAGTTTATGTCGTCGTCTTAATAGGATAGGAACTTTCTTGAATTCAGTGTTCCTTCAAAAATATAATAGTTTATTACCATATTATTCCACTAAATTCAGCCCTAAGTTGAAATAAAACTAAATTTAAGGCGAGGTTAAGGCCTTAAGCCATTGAAACGCTACCTCCGCCCCCCTAAGTTAGGTTTGTAAGGTTATTTTTTTTGTGTTTTGAACCGTTTTCCATAAAACAAGGACCATATTTCCAGGCTTAAATACACTATTTTGACCATTTCATTTCGATTCTAAAACAGAACTTCGGATAACCCCCGTTAAGTAACTGAGCTTGCATTTATAATGGTTAGATACATATTTCTCAGCTTTCAATTCTACGAGGAGCATAATGGAACATAAATCTTATTCACGTCGCCGTCGGTACAATAATTGCCATCTCCCTATGTTATTTGAAAACATAAAAGTATTACTGGAAATACGACGTCTCTTGATTAAATAAGAACGACTTCCATTGTTCACATTATTACGATATGTTGGATCCTGTGTTCGCTTAAAGCAAGAAAGAAATAGACATTGATGAAGAACATTTCGTTTTATTTTAAGATTTCAAAGGTTTAAACAGGGTAGACCTTTTTATGTAATACTCGTAGAAAGACGCATTTTAAAGAACAGTCTAGGGAACCAAATAGCGTATCTGTACAAACGATTGGTTCTAACTTCATGTTTTGGAAGTAATCGCGGAATGGGGACCGTACCTGCGGAGTTGCGGACGTATAATATACATACATTGAACGAAACTATGTCGGAGCGCGGTCTACCCGCCGACTGCGCGCTACTTCGCCGGTCGCCCACCAGTGACGTAATAATTCCGCTTCCTATAGCGGAATAGCCCCGGCCAAAATACTTCGACATTTTATTACACTCACACAATCGAAGATATTTGTAATTTTGACTTTTCAGCATTTTGGTCAATATCGACTCGAATCGTGTTATACGGGTAACTTTTATTTTATAGGGTTCGCACCAACCACTGAACGCCTGAAACAATTCAAGACAAATATTTTCGAATGGCAGTTCTTCTTTTACGCAACTTTGCAACTAAATTTTAGTTTGTTTTAAGTACTACTGAGTTTTATTTCAGCGTTCGTTTCCCAAATCCAATATCGGGTGCTTGTAATAACTGAACAGTATACATATTTGCTAAAAGGGGTAGTGAAACTGAATATTGAAAATGTAGAGTATTTCTCGCAGGTGGGGTGCATCGTCACGGCGAGTGCACATTGGACATATCGGCGGACTTGAACGAGCTGGGACGCAGCAACACGCTCGTCGTGTGCAGTGGCGTTAAGTCCATATTAGACATCGGACGAACTCTCGAGTACTTGGTAAGTTCTATGTGTAGTCCTCCAGACAGATTTCGACTTTTGGCCATGGCGACCAATCTCAGTGGAGACTAACCTTCGGCGCGGGAGATATTATAGTGCACGCTCACTCTTTCCTCACTCTCATAGTCCGATGGGACGGCAACCCGACACGACTGAAGAGAGATAATGCGCAGGACCAACGGCTTAACGTGCTTTCCGAGGCACCTGGGTATCACATCGCCAACTTCCAAACTTCGGGCTGTTACTAGGAAATTCCTAATGGAAAAATCCAATAATACTTTACAAGACCTGGGAATCGAAACCAGGACCGTGCAGCAGTCGCACTTGCAACCACGAGACCAACGGGGTAGTTAAGTACCTACATATTTGTTGTCACTACGACTACAGTTTTACTTGGAAGTACCTACATCTCTAACTTCATTCCGGGAATGAAGTTAGAGAGCTGTACGTTTTCCAATTTAAGATTTCACAGAATCCGATCTCACATAAAGATAAAAGATTCTTGTCTCTTATGTTTTACGACTCCAGAACAGTACAATGTAGATAAATAATTGGAGAACATAAAATACGTCGTCATTTTTTACGTCTGTGGCGATTCCCACTTGACTGTCTTTTTGTCGACCGTGTGGTGCTCAAGGCGGTATTTGATTGAAAAGCAGAACACACCGACAAAGTAAATTCTAGTACGTATTATTTCTGTATCACTTAGTGAAAGAAAAACGGAGCAAACCATCTCGTTATGTTACCGCGCAAGTTCGGAGGAGAGCCCGGGGGAGGCTGGAGGTTGGTTGCTAAGCAAGTAACTTTGCTGTTTCTAGAGAGAAGAGAGCTATATTGCAATTGTGTACTCAATGAGAATACGCCGAAATGTAACTTCAAAGAGCGCTTTGATTACATCGGGGACCACCGAATGGTTTTATAGAATTGTGTAACTTCATATTTTATTACATTTGGTTCGCAGAGTGTAATGTAGGTTCCTGAGGTTAGTAAAATAAGATAAGCATGTGTTTTGTGCTGAGTATCGAAAACCATACCACCGCTCCCATAAAGAATATTTATTGATACCAATTTGCGTTTTTCTTTGACCTTTGTTTTCTCGTAGCAGTCTACGAAAAAGTTCTTCGTAGAGATCTACGAAAAGGTTCTTCGTAGCGATCTACGAAAAAGTTCTCCGTAGCGATCTACGAAAAAGTTCTTTGTAGCGGTCTACGAGAAAGTTTTTCGTAGCAGTGGAACTTAGGACTAATACAATATTTTTCTTCAGGAAACCCAAGGTGTCTGTGTGTGCGCGTTTGGAGAGACGTCAGACTTTCCTGCGTTCTACACGCCGCGGTCGGGTCACACCTCGCCTCACCGCGTCTCTGACGCACAGCAAGCCGCGCGGCTACTGCATGCGGCACGTGCGCTGCAACTGACGTCGGGCACTGTTGTTGCCGTACCGATACCGCAGGAGTATGCTATGGATGGTGAGATTAAGTAGTAAATTGTAGATTCAGGCATAAACCCCTGCAATTATGTTACTACGTGTTTGCAAAAGTACGTTCTGTCGATGTATGGACTGAGTCGCTGCAGTTGCAGTTGCAAATTCTTGAAATTTTGTACTATTTCCATTACTTACTATGTTATATTAACCCGTCAAGCACCGCGTGTATCACCGCGAGGGGCCCGTGGCTAAATAATAACAGCCGCACAGGTCGATCGATCAGGTTAAGCTACGCTTGCCGCGGTTGGTCTGTGGATGGGTGACCATCTTTACATACCGTGACCCCTCCGTGCCTCGGAAAGCACGTTAAGCCGTTGGTCCCGGCTGTCATTCGTGGATCTTTGACAGTCGTTACGGGTAGTCAGAAGCCCGAAAGTCTGACAACCAGTCTTACCAAGGGGTATCGTATTACCCAGTAACTGGGTTGTGGAGGTCAGATAGGCAGTCGCTCCATGTAAAATACTGGTATTCAGCTGCATCCGGTTAGACTGGAAGCCGACCCCAACATAGTTGGGAAAAGGCTAGGCAGATGATGAAGCACCGCGTGTATCCTATGAAATACGATACAATATAAAATCAATTGTGACTCATTAGCGGAGCTTGAGGGGTCACCAGGAATTTTATCGACAAAACTATTGCCACAGTTCAGTAGTTAAACCGCCTGCGATATAGCCACCCAACAGGCCAGCCGACTCCTAAAATCACTACTTACCACAAAACATTTATAACAGACCAAACCGACCGAATAGTCGTCAAACGGCTATGGCCCGCTCGCTACTTAACTAATACCTACTACACACTAAGTAACTTAACTAATACCTACTACTACTACATTATTGCTTAGTTTTCCGTGAAACTATAAAAAAGCGAAAGAAAACTCGTGTAATATTCACAAAGTGCAAAAATTCTTTAAATATTCGTCGAGACATTACTACTGCAATGTTTTAAAGATTTTATCGAGATTATTCAGAAGCTTCATATTATGCGCTATTCCGATTATGCAGCTCCGAACTATAAAAAGGCTAACGGAAATGCGCACAAAGGTAAGGTAAGTTTTACGATAAAACTTTAATGAAAATATCCTGAGAGGGTTCATAGAATGGTTCATAGTAAAAGTTTTACAGCTAAAGATTGTATCCATACTAATATTATAAATTCGAAAGTAACTCTGCCTGTCTGTCTGTCTGTATGTTACCTTTTCACGCCCAAAACCACTGAACGGATTTCGATACAATTTGGCAGAGAGGTAGATTGCATCTCGGGGAAGGACATACGATAGTTTTTATCGACATACCTCGCAGGCAAATCCGCGAGTGTAAGCTAGTTTTCTATATGACTTACCCTGATTTCAGATAAGCAACAGTCCTTTCACAGTTACTTTACCTCTGATTTTGCATCACTGTCCAAATTACAGTGATCTTTATTCGTCTTCTAATAAGGTAGTTGTTGGGTTGTTGCCACTGACAAGTCTGTCAAAATCATTCAGATCTTTATTCTCGTTACAATAAGGTTGCTGTTAGGTTGTTGCTGTCAGAGGATAACTGTGAACGGACTGTAAACGTGTCAACATACGTCAAATCATATTGGCATACTTAAACTTCAGACCATCGATAGATACACCTAATATAAGAAAAAAAAAACTCTTTTTGGTCATTTTACTGAAACTGATTCAGTGACATTGAGCATAAGAGATCCTAACTTACAAACGTAACTAACACTACTTCAGATAAACTTGTTTAGCCTGACAGGTACCTATTCAAGTTCGCTAACAACATACCAGGGCCTCAAGTCTGCTATTACAATAGTGTCAGAATGGTCTATCATTGATTTCATAATTGTTGATTTTGACAAGTTTGGTAATCTACTAATATAATGGCGTCATTATGACTTTCCAATGGTCAACCACTGACACTCCATTGAAAGAAATGGCATAGAATGGTAATCTCGTATATAATTAAAAATTAATTACTGACTTAGGCGGTAATCTGCTAAAATTTTGACAGTTCCTTTGATCAGTGACCTACCATTAGAACGTCATTGTGCAGTAATTGCTTTTAAATCGTTACGAGTATAGTATATGTTCTGTGCCATTGACCGACCAATGATCAACCATTATGAATTTAGCAGCTTACGAACTTTTAGCAAAATGACAATGGAATGGTGGTGGGATCGTGTTGGAATGACGAATTTATAAAAATAGCAGACTTGGGCCCCAGTATTTACAACCCATTCATTATTATTTTCATGTCGGATTTTTTTTCGTTTCTTTTTTCTTTATAGGTAGTTTATAGGTAGTAATGTTGTTGTGTTTTTACAGAGAAAATAATTGAAGACGCCATTACTCGTGCCCTGAAAGAAGCTGAACAAAAAGGGATTTTTGGAAAAGAAGTGACGCCGTTCATTCTATCTGCAGTTGCCAATGCAACCAGTGGCGCATCTCTTAATGCCAGTATCCTTTTCTAAATGTTTCAACTTTTAAAACCGTTAATTATATAAGTAATTAGTTGATTAAAGTAAAGGCAGTACTTATATGTTGATTTCGAGACGAAGACGGCGGAACGAGCGTGACTGCCAGAACTATCAAAAGACAGAATTGTGTGGGAAAAGGGAGTGAAAGGCTTTCCCCTGCAGTGGGACAAAACAGACTAATTAGATTAGATTACGTTCATTTCTAGGTTTAGATTCATAACCATGCACATAAGTCTAATGAATCATAATTTCCCCTCCATTAATCCACTCATGACCCCCGTAAGCTTGGCTCTTATCAGAATAATTACGACACCATTAAAATACTTAATAAGACTTTAGCAACTGCTTAATTCCGTCGTAAATGAAATGTGTTAGAAACGCCAACGGTCTATAAAGATAGTAGTCAAGCTAATTGCCACAATATCTTTCTTTAACGAGTCACAGACATCGCCCTCATAAAGAACAATGCTAAAGTGGGCGCCGATATTGCAGTCGAGTTTAAAAAACTCAAGAATGGTGACAGTTCGAAGAATGCGTCTAATATTGGATTGTCGAATGGTGCTGGGAATTGTACGACCAATTCTTTGGCACATTTTCACACTTCGTGCAGCAACCGGTCTGATGAAGTGCCATTGTTTTCTGAGAAAAATTGTGAGGGTGACGTGTTGGTGATCGGCGGAGCGAACGTCGACCGCGCCTACAGGCTGAAAGAAGCTGCCGTGGAGGTGAGTCTGTGATTACCTGCATGTGCATACTAACAAGGACGGTTTTGTCATTTTGCAAGGTCGTTCGGGTTTTGCATTTTTGTATTTGGAAATATTTTAAGAACTTATAGAAATAGAACGAGAAGTAATGTAATAAATAGGTATTAAGAAAAGTTTACAGTACGTGGCATTTTATGACTTGTGAAGCCCATGCTGTGTTTTCAATTCTTAATTTACGTAAGTTTATTTGGTTCAGGAATGTGACAGTTATTGCTGCCATGTAATTGCACATTCAATATAGCTAAATGTGCACTCTTAGTAATTCGTAGTCGCCGTCGTATTTACTTTAAGGCTGCTGTAACAGAATCATAGCTTTCGACAGTTTTCAGACTCCAGATGATTCATCTCCTGCTTGCAAGCTAATGGGTCAGGATAATCAATATCACCCTTCATCTAAGTAATAAACATTATATTATAATGTTTATTACTTAGATCACCCTTCATCTAAGTAATAAACATTATATTATAATGTTTATTACTTAGATGAAGGGTGATATTGATTACGAAACATACTCATATTATGAGTATGTTTCGTGACATCGTTACGTATTTCTATCTTAGGTATCCATTATTTTTTTTTCTGTCACGGATGACTGATGACTGAATTAAATTATAAATATTGTTACAAAGATATTCTAAAATGTAATTATTTAGTGGATTTACATTAGTTTGGCTATTAAATAAAAAACTCCAACATTTTAACAAACTCTTTATTTAATGCATTTATTATGATAATATTAGCTCTCAGTCGCCTAGTGCGTACCTTCGGAAAGTTGTAACAACTCTACTATAATAATGAAACACACTGAACGAGGGAAACATTCAAAGTATAGTGACAGTCGAGAATTCAAAAGATTACGTACAGTGTACCATCAAAATGTATATTGATAGCAGATTACATTGCGACAGTTCACACACAGGTGCTATGTCGAATTGTTGATTATTTTATTTTCAATCAACTTTTTCGTCAGAACATTTATGTTCTATCAAATAATACAGTTGTGAATTCTAAATGAACGAAACAGTAATAAAATCAGCGTAGTGTAAAGGAAAACAATACGCACATTGTTTTCAATGTTCGAGTTGAACAACAACACAGTAGCACAGTCGACAGTACAGTGTACGTACGTATGTCGGAAGGTGTAGACATCAAACACGAGCTCGTGTTCACTTCATATTCATTAATTTACAATAAACATAACATCAGTTATACATTTTATAAGCCAAGGCACATTTTAACCGTTTTTTTTTTTTGGAAGAAATGCAGGATTTAGATTGGATCCTAGCTACAAATTATTCAACTTTCCGAATATAGGTACAAATTTTTATAAGATTGGTACATTCATGTGACAACAATATTAAAAAACTATTTTTCTGCATAAATTCACAAAATATTATACCTACTCTAAGCGAACATAACGTCGTACTCGTCATTACAATATATCTATAAAGTTAGTTCGTAAAAGTACAAATATGTATGAATGTAGGTAGGTGTCGTACGTCGGTCGAGCCGCGAGCGTGAGGCTGCGCGCGCGCCGCTGCAGTGAACAGGCCCGCTCCACCGGCAGCTATGACATCGAATCGTGACGGCTCTACACACGGCATGGATAGGTTTTACCTATATTTGACACAGCCATTAATAAATTTTACCTAATTCCTTACACCATGAGATTATTGTAATATTTTATATGCGCAGTCTAGATTCATAGCGCGATCTCTTTAAATGTTTAGCAAAAACGTCTGTACTCTGTCAAGATAATGATAAACTGTAGTACATACGAAACGTTTTAAATTCTTCTGCCATAAAATAAAATGTTATTAAAAGTGTGTCCACTTTATACTGTTTACAAGCATATAATTGTAGGCACTACGTCGTATAAGCTCATATCAGTACTATGTATTTTGTCAATCTGTCCATGCACAATTACTCGCATACTACACATGTACAAATTTTGTTTATTATTTACATTAACCGACAACATTAGGTATGATTATGAGAACTAGATAAATAGACGATGAGCGAGGAAAGTCGCGGCTCACTCTTGTCCGACTCATGTAAGGAAAGCTGTCCAAACGAACGGGTGTGTGTGTGTGGCTGACATTACTTATATTAGGTGGCAGACGAGAACCCTAGTCGTGTTGCTCACGAGATCATTGTCTCATCTACGCAAGTACTGTCGGGGTAATCGTGCAAGGTATGAACAGATATAAAGGTACTTATAATAAACTAAGAGTTCTATGTTAGAGATGTAATATCCTACGGAATAAACTCAGAATGACAGCAGAAATCTTCCGTGCAAGCGAACCATTTGATTTTATAATTCGTAACGTATTGGTATATCAAAATGTATAACAGTGACTTTTGCCACCCCTATCATCAGCTATCAAATCAAATGACAAATCTAGAATTTATTAAGTACATATATTTATAGCTAATTGTTTATAATCTTTAAACTCATGCTCGAAGTTAAGATGAGCTTCTGGGCAAAAATCACTAAACTGAATGAGTCGTCGGTGTTACAGACTATGGCAATATATTTTAACATATACGTACAATTCTTTAATTGAAGACAATGAGTAAAATGACATGAATATTTGTAAAATACATATCATAATAATTATTTCCGTACATCTATTGGTATACAATCAAAAACTGTTATGTCTTAAGGCTAAACAATCATCATAATTAATCTTATATTGGTTGATTCCCGTTATTTACTGCTATAAATATTAAAATCGTATTCGAGTATACAGATACAATATTTTGTAGGATGGATTTACTGCGCTCTCCTAGTAGCCAAAGTATGCATCATTATATAGTTTGCTCTGCCGGAGACTGCATTTCCTCACATGCTGTTCGCGTCCCGATACCTCGAGTACCTCTCTCTCTTGCCACTTTCTTAGGGACCGTAAAGTAAAACATATCTGTGTGTCCTATGCACCTACTAAACGAATATTTAACGGCCAAATTTAGGAACTAAACACAAGCTTTGCTCAAAAATCGATTTCACTTTGTCTAATTACACAATTTATTATCCTTCGATGCACGTTCATAATATTATTCATATCTCACAGTTCACAACGTTTTGAACGACATCACTCTAACACTTATTTGCATCGCTCGTACAGTTTTACAACACTACCACTATGAACATTACATACAGTTTAGTCCTACCGAAAATATCGGTACTCGCAATTGACAATGCCAATAAATATGATTGTCGCGACAGACGCCACGGCTCCCGCTGATACAGGCTCTTGTAACTTACAACTCGAATTCGGAGCGGGTTTGACGGCGGTGGTCGAGGCGCACGCGCGCGCCCGCGGGCACTCGGCGCACGAGCACGGGCAGCGTGCGGCCCGGCGGCTCCAACTCGCAGCCCGCGCTCGGGAACGAGCGCCAGCGCCGCCCGAACAGCCGCTCCAAGTAACATCTTAGTCAGATTCGAGTCGCTGCACTGTCCGCCGCTAAAGGTCTGTAATCTCCACGAGCGAGCTCGCGCATCTCGCAGTTGTTGTTTCCGTTTATCGTTTTGGGACCGAGAGGTTCATCGTGTATGCTCCGCCGCGGGCACGGATCTGACGCTCGCCCCAGCAGTGCCTCGCGCTCTCCCGCGCGATCAGGGCTCCCGCCGTGTGCTCGGACTCCTCCGTTGGCGTTCACCGCATTAACTATTATCGTCTGGGAGAGTGGTCCACCGTGGATCGGACTACCCTCCATCAGCTCGCCTGCTCCGAGTTCACTTCGTAATATTCTAATTTTTTGAATCATCTCCTTTATTTCGTACCGGAGGATTCCGAGGAAGCACAATTTTAAAAATGCTATAACGCAATACCCTAACACGAACAACGCGTCTGCGGTTCGTCGAAGCCAAACGAGTAGTCTCTCTGAGCAGGCGGCTGTGTGCGGCGCACAATGCACAGGAGTGAACGGCGCAGGAGATGTGGCGGACGTGACGGCCATAAGCGCCGGCGTCACCGATGTCGTATGCGCCGGGATACGACAGCAGCTCGCCGGAAGCGTAGTTCTATTAAATGCCGCAAAGTCCGCCGGCCCTGTCACGCCGCAGCACCGCTGTTCTCTCTGAAGGCGATCCCAAGCTTGTGAGAAATCAATGTCCGTGTCGTAGTCCTTTGCGAGGCGAAGCCGCAATTGAGGCCGTAGCTCGCGACAAACTCGCTCAAACCTAAACGCCCAGTAAACGCCGATAGCTGCGTCCCCTACGAGCAGGGCCAGGAGTGCCAACCAGTAGGCGTTCAGCATCCGTTCGGAAAGTCTCAATGCTGCAAGGCAACCGAGGAGCTGCAGCAGCCCCGCCTGCGCCGGCAGCGCCGCGTACCCGTAAAGGAAGCCGGGCTGCGCCACACCAAGCCCGGGCACCAGCGCGCGCCGGTAGTCGGAGAGCGCGCGCCCCGCGGCCGCGCAGAATGCGAGCGCCCCTAGCAACAGCGCGCCGTTGCACGCGTAGATCCAGATGCGGTAATATCGCATTGCGCGATGCGCGGCGGGGTGCGCGGGGCGCGCGGGCGGCGGCAGCGTCATGGTGGCGGGCGCCGCGTCATGGCGCCGCCCGCGCCCGCGCCGCCGCCACGCGCCGCGCCCCACGCCTCTGCAATTACCAAAAGACATGGCACATTTTAGACATCAACTGCGGTTTTGTGCAAGTTTTAATGAAAATGTACCTGATTGTGCACCGATTAGATAAAGCCATTGTCTTCAATTGTCAGAAATATGAGAAACTTTAAGAGAAGTTTTAAGAGAAGTTATCAAAAATTTCAGCAAAGTAACAATTTAAGAAAACTACGATCCAACAGCCACGCTACAAGAGTTTCTCTAATTCCATGAGAGCCACAGATTTGCAATTGAGATTTGGACTCGAATCATCCAATTAGATAAAAATATTGCCTAGTAACTTGAGAACATTTTCCAAATCTAAGTGGAAATTGTCGGAGTGTCCTGAATAGCTCAAAATGTAACATTAGGGAAATAGGTGACTACGAATTAAGTATTTCGTCCTTTCGTTTAGTTCCTTCCTTCCTTTAGTTTTCTGTGTAGACTACACTACGAAATAGGCTAACACTGTTATTAGAATGAGAAATCATCACTGTACGCGTGTTTACGGTAGCTTGGCGAGAAGATGGTTAAAATTGTTGATCTCCAATGTAAATATTCAGCTCTGAATCTGTATAAAATGTAAATTAGATACAAACAAAATTCCGTTAATTGCTGAAGCTCTGGATAGTACCAGGAGGGGGAATTCACAAGAACGATTGTTTGTAATACGGCTACCACGCCAGTGTCGTATTTATAGTCTAATTAGTCCATTCAAGGATACAATAAGGTAGATGTTTGCTTAGTAACTAATCCACTATCTGTGATAAGCACTAGTACTGAGTCTAGTCACAGGAGAGGGCGCGCGACCTTCAGCAGTACGCCTACCACGCCGGTATTTTATGTATAGTCTAGCTAGTCTAACGCACAACAAGGTAGATGTTTGCTTACAATCCGCCGCCCGTGCCGTGCGCTAGTACTCTGGCTAGTCACAGGAGAGGGCGCGCGACCCTCAGCAGTACGCCTACCACGCCGGTGCGGGGCCTGGAACAAAGAAAAACGAAAATCGTTTAATTATTTATAACTTGCTTACTGTACAATTATTGTACATTCAATTATTACATTTAAAAGAATCCAACTATCTGGGTTTGTACTGAGAATCGAATAAATTTGACAATCGAATGTGAGTTTACATTTTCCTTAGAGAAAGAGATTTTTGCAGGAAGGAATGACGTTTTAATAATTGCTTAAAATAATTTGCAGGAAGGAATGACGTTTTAATAATTGCTTAAAATAATTCTTAGAGAATTATTCTATAATGTCGGAAATACACATTTTCAAAGTTTAAATTCTACAAAGGTTAAATTCAAATTAAATATAAAACAGGCTGAATATTACGAAAAAAAAAGGAAAGCCGTTTACCTAAAAAAAAAAAATTAAAAATAAAACTTTAATGGCAATATTGACCAGTGTTTATCATTGACCAAAAAGGTTATACTAAAAAGAATCATCGTTTTAGTATTGAGCATTTGTTAAATAAAATACTAATCCGGAAAGAATTTGATTGATTTGATAAATTAAAGACAGGGTTCTGGGGTAAAATAAAAACATTTTTTATTTTTTGAAGATGTATTGCAACGCACGTTTATATTACCTGTCATTCACAGCAGGCTGACTAACAAAAATAGGCAAAACCTTTAATTATAACGTGAAGTAATAAATTGAAAAAAAGCGATGGCATTCACAAGTTTTTTAGCAAAATTGACCAGTGATCATCAATTTTATTTTGACCAAAATGGTTGTTGTAGGTATAATATCATATTCCAGGTTTATTGCTTTTAGATTTTTTTATGTTATATTTAATTTATTATTATGTGATCCAAGATGCTTCATAAGTGTCTTTCATTCATCATACCGTATATTATAAAAGTTTGTAAAAACTAACTTTCAGGAATCAGGCTGTTTGTTCTGCCATATTAAATGTTTTAATGTCTACAACATAGTTCCCAAAACTTTATCGTTAACCATAAACAACGTTCATAGAATCGTCGGCCATTGTCGGCCATCGTCGCTGCTATTGTTGTTACTTAGTGTATACGAGAACACGGCCATATTGTTGGCACCAACCAAGCCTACTTGTCGCTGGAACATGCTGCAACTTGTCTCCTGCAATCTGTTTCAGAGTGGCGACATAAATAGTACGTTGTATGTCCGGTACTTAATCATTATTTATGCTGTAGTTTTGCTAAAGGCATTTTATGGTGCATTTTCATAGAGTTTGGCCAATGTTGGCCATTACTTAGTAGGAGATGAGAACTCCTTGTGCCGTTGGAGCATTGACGTGTTTCAGTTTGCCACTCTCTATTATTTGGACCGTTTACCTACCCTACTAAAATACAAGGAGTACAGAAAAGCCAGGATAGTCATCAATTCTTATCACCGCTCAGGACCCTAAGTCGCTAATAAACTGGCCGATTAATTCACACTATGACGCCGTTTAAACAATCTCTAGATTTAAGTTTCGAAATAGTGCTGCATGGAGCGTTGTTGGATTTAAAATTTGATGGTGCATTGGTTTTAGGAGCATCCACGTTGCATTAACATGACCTTTGGCAAAATCAGTGCTTTTAAAGGAAAAAAAAACTATATTTCCCAATTTCCTTTCAGTTATGATGTATTCATCCCAAACCTAAAAGCTCAAAAGCTCTGAAAACCAAACATTACTATACTTTTACTACCTTTTATGTACACGTAATGTTTGAAGTGTACATAAAATAATATACGAGTAACCTAACGACTAAAAAGACATACAGAGCAGCTTAAACTTTATTTCCTTTGAGCACTCAGCGTGATGGAAGTACAAAGGCTGAAACTGACACTCATTTCAAGCTCCGCCGACATCATTGGATAATCCACGTCATGTGTACTTAAAGGGTAAATTCCAAAACATATTATATGTTCAACTAACTTCTTCATAGCCTGGATAAAATTAAATTATCTATTCGTTTCAGCACTTTGTCTTGCTCCGCAGTACTTCGCATAAAGGGTCACCCACCTTTACTTAAAGCTCTGATGAAGGTGCCATAAGTTAACCTCTACGACAACAACGCATAATGGCCAGGCCCAAAGACTACAATATAATCCTGACTCAACACTGAAAATATCACCTCGACATTATACCAACATAAAAGCACCAACAACTTGACATTTTGCGGCGTCACAGATAATGTAACACGTAACTAGCTGAGGCATTCACTGACCTGACCTAAACCTTCGTTACAATGCTCAAGTTGCTAAAGGTTAACCTCATAAGACTAATAGCTAGGCATTCTTCACGCCATTCAAAATAACTGAAGCAGAAAATTCCACGCAAAGCTTTATAAAACCTCATGTTCTTTCACTAAAAGCGATTGTTTCCGAAGTTTTACGCGACGCTAACATAAAAATAAATAGTTAAACTGTTACTTTGAATTTTATTATTAGGCTTCCATTACGACTTTGGTTGTAAGTAGTGTGACTTCATTGTTTCGAGTTGAGCTATTTTCTAGGACTCGATCAGTTGTTGGAGCATGATAGTGGATTGAGTCGAGCGTGTTCGATTCGGGTCACGTTCCCGCTAATATGTTCTGTAGGCGGTGCGAGTCTGCTGAGCGTGCTACCAACTACTACACTACCCGGGACGTCGGTTTGCTTTTCATCGGTCTCTTTGCTATTAACCGGGTATTGTGCAGAAGCGAGGGATTTCAGCAGGAAATTGTATCGAAAAGAAAATACTATCACAGATATAAATTGAAAAAGGTTAGCAAACGTTATTAGTTCTTTTTAATGTAACTAAAAAGTTTTAGATCATCCAGCTCGGGTTTTCAAAATAAATCATTGCTGTGGATTAACTGTAAATATTCAAGAACGCAATATATGTCGGGAGTAAAGTCGGAATCCTGTGTGGTGTAGTTGAGTGACGGCCTTGGCTCAGCGGCTGACGTGGGCGGTGGGCTGTCCCTAACTCAGAACGTATTTTGCCTGTTTTCCCAATTTCCGTATTGAGTGGCTACATTTAGCCTGAGCTGGGTGCGACATCCGTTACTGAACATTTCGTTGGGAATTGTTAATTAGTTCAAATGCATACTCGTAGGAATATCTGGTAAGTAGTTATGTATGGAACCCTTTGCTCTTGATTAATTGAATAATTAAAATTAATTGCAGCGGTCTTCGTTTTACTACACTCAATCATTTTTGAAGGCTCTGATCCAGCGACGTCTATGTACGTTTTATTCAACTTTACGCTGACTGAACAAGTTGCAACTATTTGCAAATTCAACACAGCACCAACATCTACTAGCACATGTGTCTTTTCAATTAGCTAATTTGTACACACATTTAGTTCTGAGGGTTGAACTTAAAAAGTGATTTTGTCTAGCGCGATGAATAATTCAGTTGTTGACGCAGCGTATTATGGGCTATAGCTGAGTTTACGTTTGCGACGTTGGCGACCCGTGTCACTCGTCCGTACGTCCACGACAGTGTCGCGATTATAAGCAAGCTCCTTGAGATTTGGTGTATCGTTCTGTCGCATCAGTGTCTATCAACAAACGCTTAGACGAGCTGAGATTTACGGTACCAGTAGTAGGACGGCTTGACTTTTAAAATCTTCCATTGTTCGGTCGTTAACCTTTTCAGATATTTGTTTCATGGAAACCTCTCGTATTTAATAATGTAACTTTGATTTGGAAACCTTTGAAGATACAAGACCAAATATAGAAACGAAATAATCATCCAATTCAATTCTAGCGTTCCATACAAGAATTGAATCCGTTTGATGTCGAGCGTGCACACCAATTGACTCTCAGTACCGCGCGACCTATTCAAGGAATCAATAGTCGCAATTATGAACGATAAACTGAAACTTTTTTGAGCCGTAAAGCGAGTCCCACGGCTTTACAGACTCCACACAAAGATAATGAATCTGTCAACATGCACAGTCAAAGCGATACTGGAATACTCTGGAAAAGTGAAGCGATGATTCTTTTACATTCATAGTCGATGTAAAAATAGTTTTGTTTTTAGAGCAAATTTAAAAGGGTTAATTGGTTTACGTAATTTTCTAGGTACAAGAATGCGTGAGGGATACCTATTTAATGCAGTCGTATATGCACATCAAGACTGAAAAGTGCAGCACCCGCTTACCTACTTAATGATTTTATTTGAAAGTAACCCAAAATATTTAGCCTTATGTCATATTTATATGTATTTAGCACTAGACATATACATAGAATACGTTTTATTATTTACCTTCATCATACAAATTACAGTCAAAAAAGCGTCTTTAAAAGGTTTTACAAGTACCTAGTTGCATTGCAGTTTTGCTTTTTTTTATTATTCTCTCTGTTCTGTTACTTTTTTTTCATGGTCTGGCAGTTTGAGTAATTTATGTGGCCTACCCAAATGTCCTTTCTTTGGTATTGTTCGTCGAATCGTTGAGCTCCTTAAGTCTTGAGTTGAGCTGCACGATTTCTGACAAATGCGTGCACTGACTGGACAGGTCCTCTCAATCTGTGTAGTCCTTTCCTCAAAAGACCATCTCAGACTACATGCTCTTCATATAACCTGACCAAGATTATGTCTGGACTTTAAAAGAGACTGTGACCTCTGAGTTTGTTTCAGCCTTTCTTCTCAAAGTAGTCAGATAGGAAACGCCGACCTCACCTATTTAAAAAAAATATGATTGACGTGTAATAGTGTTTGTGCAAACCTACTTACAAAATAAAATCCTTTCTCATTGTATATTCAGTCCGAGGCTTGATTATTATTGTTGGAATATCTTTGCCAATTTAGGTACCTACTCAGATGTTTCAATATCCAGGTTACGAAGAACTGACCTGTCTAACTAACTGGTAGGTATTGCTTGCAGCTGTTCGGTAACAAGATAACCAGAAGTCCAAACGGCATCCGACACTAATTGCGTTATGAGGTACCTCGGTACTTCTGTAGCCTGAATATCGTAACAGTGGATTTGTTTTAGTCCAGCGCCTATGAGTATTTCACCATTAGGTATTCGGTAGCAAACGTTTTTATATGGGAATTCGTAGCGGGTTATATGGATCATGATTACGGTTGTTTGTTTTTAAAATTAATCAAGCATTAACAAGTTTTAATTGCTGTTTTAAAACAACAATGGTGTGACTAACTCAGCGTTGTTCTAATAACCATCTATTAATAAGTTCGTGTTATAACAAACGTTATTATTGTGATATCGAAAATTAACAAACACTGGAAAATCTTTTAACCCTCTAAAATTTCCGACTCGACGATTTTATTGGTTTATTGATACGTCCGTGGCGCGGCGTTGGTATGAACAAAATAAAACCATCGAGTGCGCGTATCCGCGCGTCACATCACTAACTGCTCGATCGCTGCACTTCGATATACCGCCGCGCTTTGTTGTCTCACCCATTTCAACTTTTGATCTCTAGTGTCATTGTCTGTTTGTTTTCGATCCAGCCAGCCAGCCAGCTTAGTTTGTGCTGTTTGCGGAAGTTTCCAATCAGACCCGACATGTTATTTTGTTAGTTTCTCTTAATAACTTTTTCGGAGTAAATGTTATGGACTGGTCGTTAAAAATTTACTGTATGTACCTACATGCAGTTAGCATTATTAACTTTTTTCTGCACTTTGAATTGTCCACTCTTGCTTTTCATTTAGGTATTCACGTGAATGCACTTAGGAAATAGTTTATAACAACGATTAAGAGAACAATCCTTACTAAACCCTTAAAAAATGCTGCTATACATCCGAGATAGAGAGTAGTGGTGGCACAGTGGTAATAGCCACGACTTACGAGTTGTAGGTCGTAGGTTCGAAGTCGAACCGTGACAAACACTTTACTTAGTGTACCTAAATTATTCGATCATGAGACATGTGAAATCTACCAACGCGCACCGGGGTCCGCGTGGTGGATTGCGGCCCACTCCCTCTCGCCGAGAGGTGGCCTGTGTCCCAATAGTGGGAATATTATAAGCTCATTATTGTATACATCCGATACCACTCAAGCAGACTTCAAGCAAATGCGCAGTCCTTCGCCACAATTCTCTTACTCTGTTACAAGATTAGTATTCTGCATAGAACTTGTACATAAATTAATTCAGTATGGCTTATACCAATTAACGTAACAGGGTGAGCCAACCAGCTAACTGCATGTATCTACTCACGTATGTATCCGCAATACATAGATCCAGAGTAGGATTTCCGTTACAATAATAGGGTATTATGATCGAGTTATATACGAGACGTCTCCGAACAAACGAATCAATGTGGGCCACCATCTTATTACATCTATATAAAAGAAAGTAGTATTAGTTACACTATTTATAATAACTCAAGAACGGCTGAACCGATTTGGCTGAAAATTGGTGGGGGGGGGGGTAGCTTAGAACCAGGAAAAGGGCATAGGATACTTTTAACTTTTTTTTTAATAGGAGTAGGTTAGGAGTAGCGTAGAAGTAGGGTAGGAGTAGAGTAGAAGTAGGGTAGGAGTAGGGTAAGAGTAGGGTAGGAGTAGGGTAGGGGTAGGGTAGGGTAAGGGGTAGGACACCACACGAACGAAGTAGTGCCGGGCAGCTAGAAATAATTTATATGGCAAAACGTTTGCCGGGTCAGCTAGTCTATAGTGTAACTAACCCGACTTTGTTTTATTTATATAGATTACTAGCTGACCCGTAAACGTTGTTTTGCCATAATTATAAATTATTTCTAACTGCCCGGCGCTACTTCGTTAGCGTGGTAGCCTACCCTACCCCTACCCTACTTCTACACTACTCCTACCCTACTCCTACCCTACTCCTACACTACTCCTACCCCACTCCTACCCTACTACTACTTCTAACTTACCCTACTCCTAACCTACTGCTACCCTCCTCCTACCCTGCTCCTACCCTACCCCTTACCTACTCCTAACCCACTCCTACCCTACTACTACTTCTACCCTACCCTACTCCTAACCTACTCCTACCCTCCTCCTACCCTGCTCCTATCCTACCCCTCACCTACTCCTATACTACTCCTACCCTACTCCTATAAGTAAATAAAGGATTAAATTTAAAAAAATATCCTACGTGTCTCCTGGTTTTAAGCTTTCTTTAATCCTTTCCCCACCAATTTTCAGCCAAATTGGTTCAGCCGTTCTTGAGTTATAAATAGTGTAACTAACACGACTTTCTTTTATATATTTTTCAGCCAAATCGGTTGAGCCGTTCTTGAGTTATAAATAGTGTAACTAACACGACTTTCTTTTATATATTTTTCAGCCAAATCGGTTGAGCCGTTCTTGAGTTATAAATAGTGTAACTAACACGACTTTCTTTTATATATTTTTCAGCCAAATCGGTTCAGCCGTTCTTGAGTTATAAATAGTGTAACTAACACGACTTTCTTTTATATATTTATATAGATATAAAAGACCAAATGTCTAGAAGTGCGAGGTAATTGCGCAACACACTAATATTAGCAATGGTTTTCATTTTGACAGTTCAACAACATTCATTGCGTTATTTACGTTGTTGAGCAGACAAATCTTTCGAATATATGAAGCAATGAATTAGCAATAAAATGATTGTGATAGAAAGTGTCACGCAATTAGGGTGTTGTTCAGCCTGGCAAGTTGGTTTTAATACGCTGCCAATCTTCATCTTAACAAACATTTTTCAAAGTTCCGAGGTTAAAGTTTGAAGCGAACGAAGTCGCGACAAACAGCTAGTCATTGTAGGAAAAAGTTATTCTATTTAGAACTGACACGACAAACTGAATAGAAAATACTGTAGATATCTTTAAGCTGCATCACAAAACGTTTTCTTTTGAAAAATAAACTTTTCCGTGTCACAAGTCACAGCGTTCGCGATAAGTATCTTGTGCCATGCTTTTATTAAAATATTTTTATTACTTCGTTTTACTTGCTCATAAAGCAGCGTTTTATATTGTGCAGTATAAAGAATATTTATTAAATTCTTATGTATGAAGGCACACGTATCTCGGGGAGCGTTCATTCACAGTCCCTTGAAATTGAGTTAACTACTTTAGAAAGATTAAGCAACTCCTACATTCCTTTAAATGCCGTGAAACGTGTCCTGAATTCTTGTAAAGAGATTAGAAATGAGATAGGAGTTTCGAAGAAGGTTGCAGGGGTTGTACACCGTATTTGATATCAGAAAGTACAATATGGTGTTAAAAGTACAGTATGGTTACATGAAACCTTTTTAGTACATTTTTAAATGAGCAAAGCTGTAATCAAGATTCTATTAATTTATGAATAACACCCTTCTTGACATACAACACTTTATGAATAGCACAACATTGCGGTCTATGTAAAACTAGCTTCGCCCCGCGGTTTCACGTGCATAAGTCCCGATCCCACAGGAATATCATGATAAAAGTATCTTAGCTCCTAATCCAGGTTGTGGTCTATCCATGTGTCAAATTTCAACTACATCCGTTCTGCCGTTTAGCGTGAAAGCGTAACAAAAGAAGACAGGAACATACAAAAAATAAAATCTTTTCTCTTTAAAATATTTTTTATTTGTAGAAACACCTGCATCATTTCTCCACAATAAAAACAACAATTTCGCGTATTTATTATCTCATATCCCAAAACCTGTATGGGCTGTTATATTCAGTAAAGCCGATAAACATTTTCATTTAACAAATTAAATTTACATTTTATGGTAAAACGGATACAGAATCCATGAAGCGGTGTAATTGAAACAAGCCTGATCCGTTTGTAATAATGAAACACAATCCGCAAAGCCAATGCGCTGTACGTTGGTACTTGAGGCAGTTTATTTATTTATTTATTTAATACTTCAAGCACATAAATGTACAGAGGCGGACTTAATGCCATAGGTATTTTATACCAGTCAACCTTTGGCAGTTATCAAACCATGGACGATGAGTGAGAAACGAGTAAAGCTATCAACTAGGAACGAGTAGGCGAGCAACGAAAAGCGAGCGTGTAGTTAGAATAGTTTTGTCGCTGGGCTATGAGTGAGTGCGCGAGAGCGATGAATTACTCGCACCACTCACTCGGGATAGTATAGAAGTAGCGAGTGTTCTACTCGCCAAGCAAGCGTCGCTGAGCTACTCTCTTCGATACCTTCTCGATACCTTCTTCTCCATAGGTACCTACTACCTACGCTTTGGAATAGGCAGCAAGCTTCATATTTCTAGCTGACCGACTCCTCAACAATTCAAAAGTGCCTGTAAATGGTTTAATTAAAATAAATGCTTTGAGTTTACCTCTTGTCGCTACGACAAACTAGTGGAGTGATATTTCTCGCCGGCGGTGTGAGCGATCAAATATTCATAGATTTAGCTCTTTTACTTACACGATAATTATAAGTTTCATAAGCGGGAAAATCGTTCAGTATTTCCTCGTCGGCAATGGGACAGCAACCCTCAGACCAACAAAAAAGATAGACAGCGCGCCACGAACATTAAAACTGAAACCACCTTTTTATCTATGTGTGTATCGAAGGCTTGCCATTTGTTAAATGTTTTCCCTATAATTTGGGGATATTTGTGCGAGTAGGAACTAGTATAATATTGTACGAGTAAGATATTGTTGAGTATGGTATTGCTATTAATTGGAAACCCAAAATATTCAATACATAAAAAAGAAAATAGGAATATAACTCGAAGTAACAAATCATATTTATATGTATGTATTAATCGAATGGGGAAAATTTAAATCGTATTATGGCAACCCCCGCACCTTATGTCACTACTTTCGTTCGTTGAGGTTTTTTGTTCCAAGTAATCTAAAATTTAATATTATAGAAACGATATTATTTCAAGTACTTACAAGTGAAAAGTGATTCCGTGAGACTTTTTAAGTGATTTGCTGTTGTTTTTGCAACTTTTCACTGCACAGGAAGGCATAATTATATTTTTTTAATCTATGTTAACTTGACGACGACTCGTGACGTACTAAGAGCGATGAGCATGGTTTTAGTGTAGGTGTGTGCGTGAGCGTGTATGTTTACTTCCAGGAGCACGGTTTTATGGCTTCACTTTTGATGTTCGCGGCGCGCCGTCTATCTTTTTTTGTTGGTCTGAGCAGCAACCTTAGCAGTTTAAACATCGCTCGTTTCACAGGAATGAAATAAAAACTCAACTATCGTTCCGTCTTTATAGCAACAACGAATCAAGAGCTAAGTAATGTTTCGAGTCTAAGAAAAACGTTGTAACAATGTGTACGAGCAGCTGCTGCTGGCGCGTCGCCAGTGCTCGTAAAGACAGCCAACAGCCTCCGTCGTGACCTTCCACGACCACTATAGCACAATGAAATAAATCTAATATTATATAAATAATTATACCTATACATTATACTATGATAGTCGCTCCATGTAAAATACTGGTATTCAGCTGCACCCGGTTAGACTGGAACCCGACCCCAACATAGTTGGGAAAAGGATAGGCAGATGATGATGATGACATTATACTGTAATACTATCAAATCTGTCTGTGTGGTCCCGGACTTAAAGAATTGCACCACCCCTTACTTCCCGGAGAATGGGCAGCAGCGTTCTCTATTTATTCCACCATCATACCATACTGCGATCGCCAAACCGCCTGCCAAGCGTGGCGATTATGGCAAACCCCCCCCCCCCCCCCCAAAATTGGGGGAGGCCTATGTCCAGCAGTGGACGTCTATCGGCTGAAACGACGACTATCAAATCGCGCGATTTGGACACAATACGATTTGATGCAGAGAAGTTCTAGATGTGAAAACAAATCAAACTAATAAATATCAAGTCATCGAGAAAAATCAATAACCAAGAGATATAAATACAACTGTTTCCTTCAACAAACCTTGCGGATAGCCTTGCAACGATTGCTTTATTCAGAAACAATTATGTAGGTACAATCGTCTAACACAATTATCCTATAAGACCCTGCAAATTCCGAGAACTCTCACTAAATCGATGGCCAGGCTAATACGTAATCCTACTCGTTTATGCGGAAAAACAAAAAAAAAAGCAAAAGGTTCAGAAAATAAGAGAGATAATGTATCTTATTACGTTAATTACGTTGATTCACTACATCACCATAATAAGATAAACAAGTTCGTGCTAAACGCTTGTTCGTGAAAGTAATTCGTAATTTTGTCGAAGGCAACACTGACGACCACATGCGAGCTTTATTACATGTAACCTAGCTCACATGTCTTGCCTCGGCATCGCTAGGGGTGCGGACGCCGGGGACGAGTATAAAATTCATGTTATTTCACTAAAAGCATTTCAGCACGGCCGCCGTGATACGTGGCTCGTACCCGCTGGCGGGCTTACACGCAAATTATTTTAACATAATGTTTCACTTCTCTCAAAAATATTTCGAGTCGGTTTACCCTCGCATCCTCAGAGCGACCTACGTATTATTGCGTCGTTAATTAAATAGTTTCACCAAAACAATTCCGTAGAAAGAACGCGACTCTATTTACTTTAGAAAACCGTGTGCGTGCAGATTACAGATTTTCTGTAGATGCTAAACAACGTTTCAAATTACCTACATAAGCCACTACTGGGACAATGGCCTCCTCTCGGTGAGAGGGAGTGGGCCGTAATCCACAACGCCCAGTGCGGATTGGTAGTTGTCGATGACAGCGGTAGGTTCTAGGACATGCCGGAAATGTTCTCTACTAACTTTTTAGACCTTTGTATCCTGCTTATGTGTATGAAATTTCATTAAAATCGGTTCATTCATTTCGAAAAATAAGGGCTTGAAATTTTGTATGAAATGTCGTACGGCGTAAACGCTCTTAAGAGCAGTGGTGATGAAAATAATTTACACAAAGTCGAGCGCCTGTCTGGGTTCGAACCTACGACCTACAACACGTAAATCGCGGCTGTTACCTCTGGGCCACCACTGCTCTCCTCAGAATAACTGTCATTAATGAACATGCTTCTGCCACAATTAATCAAAGATACAAATTGTATTAGCTGTCTTAAAATTTGATTAAATGACTGTCACCATCCATCGGATAACGGGTCTGGAATGATAATGGATGATGTTGCGTACCTTTTATAACGTAGTTCACATGTACAAATATTTATAGCTTACGAGTTCTTTTGGCATTTCCTTGTGTTTCCTTTACCAGTAACTGGGACTTACACTTGACACCAGCTTCCCTCTCCTCCGTTACTGATAACAACAGGACAACGATTCACTGAAAGCATTGATCGATTACGAAGCTTTCACAAAAAAGATCAACAAAATTTTATCCTGCGAATAACACGTACTGATTTTATGTAAGTCTATTCACTGACGTGGATGGTTGGGAGAGGAGAGCTATTTATCAATGAACGACAGGCCTGCTTGACGGCTGAGTGTTTGTTTCCCTTTGATGGTATTTTGCAGTTGTTTCGCGAAGGTTGTTCTTAGGAATAAAATATCACTAAGGAGTTGTCAATCCCTCCGCAAGCGCCAGGGTAACTCGCGAAATTCAAATTTTCTTACACTTTTTGCAATTTGCAGGTCAGTGTCTGTAACCGTATTGAATAACTATTTCATGAAATATCAATCAATAGAGTTATATGAACTGAGAACCATTGATGATTTTAATTCTGTACAAACTTGTAAAGGATGATTTCCACCAAACGGCTCGCACCGCATCGGATCGGAACGGATTTTACAATCTCTAAACGATATTAAATCTTGTACACATTATTTAACGTCTATATTACCAAGCCGCGCACAGCAGCTTGACCGCGGCGTCTTCCGCGACACGCGATCGTAGCCGAAAGTATGCTGCGACGCGCGATTGGTTCCGTACTCCTGTCGTCGCATCTGATCAAATCCTTTCGGCTGTCGTCTAAATTTTTCTTTCCTCTTATGTGTTTTATGATTATTTTCTTCTTTTTCTAATGCAATAGCAACACTGATCTGTATTATACAAGATAGAGGTCAATGAATAGCCAACAACACTACGTTAACTTCAACCATTTTCTAAAATTAGATCACGTCAACACGGTAGGAATGAAACTATTTGCACATGCTATTTGACTAGGCGCAGAAACGGATACGTTCGCGACTGACTTACGGAGCCGATCGAATGCGTCGACATTCTGCCGGACGCGATCGGCTATCGCCGCATTCGTTCGTATCCCCTCCGATCCGATGCGATACGAGCCGTTTGGTGGAAATCATCCTTTACGGTCGAGCGGTCGCGAATCATATTTGTGTACATACTGACTGTACCTGGTGCATCATATACACCGCTATATGTGTGTGTAGCGTTACCAAACGGAAGCGTTCCCAAACGGGAGTAACCCGTAAAATCTTCCCATTATATATTTTTCTAAAACTGTTGTTCACAGCGTATCGGACAAAACAAAAGAACAATACCGACATACAAAAATAAAGTGTAGGTATACAGTTTTGCGCACACGTGTTAGTTTATTCTATTTTGACTTGGCGTCGACATCGCTCAAAGGCTACCGACATGCTATTGAATTTCCATGTTACATCGTTACTTGTTAGACCAGATCCACTGAAGCGTAGCTTTAGCAGATCACACACACATCGCCTTTACGTAGGTATAGGCGATGTGTACATACGTCTATGTGTCTGTATGTCAACCTGCAGAGAAGCGTCATCTACGAGTGTGTAGTCCTTTGAGTCACATGATGATACGTCACGAGGGACACAAAGGCCTGCACATTAAAAGTAAACTGCTAGGAAGACAGTAGGAATGTATTTTTGATTGTAAGTACTGTTTAATCGTTTAATTTAGACAAAATCAAACTGGTTGCTAATTTAATTGTAAAATTGATTCTTTCTTCTTTTGTTTTTTGACGTTGATTTACATTCTGTAATTACTTAAACTCACACCCTGACTTATTACTTGTAATTTTTTATTTAAATAAAAATCGTTTACTTTTACCATGTTTGTAAATATGTGAGCACCATGTATCACATAATTAATTTGTCATATTTTCATTTTTAATTCTTTTACCATTGTGGGTATAGTAATTTTATTTTAGGTGCATCGCCTTCACATATTATTATATAATTAATGTATGCAAAATATTGTAAAACATTTTAAAAAGAGTAATGGTGGAGTTTCTTGCCCATTCTTCTCCACACAAAAATTACCTTTTGGAATGGGCGACTAGAATCAATTCTATTTTATCGTAATTTTTGACGTTCATAAGTGCCTTTTATGTGCCTATTTGAAATAAATGTTTTGACTTTGACTTTTGACTTTGAATCCTTCAAGCAGTTTTGTTCTAAAAAGCACCAAAGCTTAACTAAGTTTTCGTCTATAACGAGATCAGAATTAAATTCCAACTCTATGGTCCCGCAAGCATGGTCCTGCATTAATCTGTGGCACATTATCAACATCATAATTTGCAAACTGTTTTAATTGACAAGCTATGAATTTCATCGCTGTGGTTTAAACTCAATTTACGTGCACAGCAGCTAAAAGTATTAAATTCATGATAATAATTATGTTTTGACGTACGTATCGGTAAGCCGCGGTACGGTAATTGAATCAAACTAAAATTGATCCTCAAAGGGCTGTATATTAACACTAACAAAATCATGAAACAGATTTGAATTAATAACCTGCAATTCTGCATATTCCAATAGCTACAAATGCTTTTGGCTCGTTTCCAGCGTGCAACGTGCAACCGATGCTTTATTTCTCTAAATAGAGAAACGCTACGGAATACCCGTTCGGACATCAGTATCTCAATTGGAACGCGAACCACTCTATTAACTTACCTAAGCGAACTATTCGCGAGTTCGCTGCGCAAGAAGCCTATAATAACTTGTAGTAGCAACTTGTTTACTTGTACAATCGAATTAGTACACGAAGGGAAAAAGGCTTCATCGACACCTAGTTTGATAACTGCTTTCAGTTAGTTATTTCCACGTTTATGTTATGCCATACATTTATAATGGTTGTTGGAGCTATTCAGTGAATATTTTGGCATTTTTAAATAAATTGTTTTGTACACAAAATATTAGTTGCCAATTTTGCTTCTGTTTGTACAATCATCGCTTCCTTTTGATGTTGCCTAACATGTGAACATATTCATTAGCGCTTATTGCGGAATTTATTTATATTTTTGCCACCTAAATCGAGCTCTAACAAAAAAAAAAACCCCTAAAGTAAAATCTCAGTAAATGTTTCTTAGATTTATGTAGTTAAACCTATCTGCACCCGCATCATTTGTGACCACAAGACTTACATCTAAATTGGCCCAGTTATAATACTTATCGGGAAACACTTTAATCTCATTGTATGAACTGTTGACTTCTTGGCATTTCTTGTGAACTATCACGACCCTTAGATTCAATTTAATTGTGATTTACATTGTTTTGCACGATTCCAGCTTATTCATTATGACTTGTGAGTGAATTTTAACTTCTTTTTAACCGACTTCAAAAAGGAGGAGGTTCTCAATTCGACGGTATGTTTTTTTTTTTTGTGTTTGTTACGCGATTACTCCGCCAATTGTGGACCGATTTTCAAAATTCTTTTTTTGTTTGAAAGGGTATACTCTCGAGGTGGTCCCATTATCATCAAATTGGAATCTGATGAGAGGATCCCATGGAAATCGAGGGAAACCCTCAAATTTTATAGGCAAAGCTATAACGATTTGGGTATTTTTTAAAATAAATTCAGCATTTGCTATCAGAAATCATCATTTGGTAAAGTGGAGCTGATGAAGAAGACCACAGATGGCCCACTAAAAAGTGAAAAATAAAAACTTTTTACAAAAAAAAAACAACCGGCTTCCAAAAAAACACTACAAATTGAAAAATAACTTTAATTTCGGAAGTCGGTGTCTTTGGTTCCGCATTTTCGTTTATTGACACCGACTTCCGAAATTAAAGATATTTTTCAATTTGTAGTGTTTTTTTTGGAAGTCGGTTGTTTTTTTTTTTGTAAAAAGTTTTTATCTTAATAGAAAAATTAAAGGGATTTTATGACTTTTCCTTTCTTAGAAACATGTCCGTATTATAAAAATATACTATATAATATTATTACGCCGTTATAAAAATGTGAAGGCAGAAAAACATTAAATCTTCTCTTGAGTTTGACAAACAGGATGCCATAACACTAAATTCAGGAGGACTGGCTCATAGCTACGAGTGCAGTACCAACCTATAACATTAAGAGACACAAAGCATATTTTAAGGACTAATGGATATTTACTCCTTTGTTTATAAACACTGCAAGTTGCTTAGTTCTGACGTTTAAACACACAACAATATCTAATCTAATCTAACTAGCCTGTACTGTCCCACTGCAGGGCAAAGGCCAACAATATATCAATACATATGTCACCGGCCAAACCCGATTTTAGGATGAACTAGTTTCGCCTAGGCCAAACCAGATCTCCCTACGCAGGTTGCATGGTTGCGATCAGTCGATAGGCGACGTAGGATGCAAGAGCGAGCGGAGGGCACCCTGAGGTTCGGTTTGGTCAGGTTACTTTAAACCCTTTACACAGAAATAGGAGCCCCGCGAAGCGGAGCTACGTCGACATAGAATGCAAGAGCGAGCGAATGAGAATATATCCCATAACTCTAGGAGGCCACTGTACTCATCATTATGAACAACTTTTACTATGGGACCAAAACTGAAATCAATCGTGAAAAAAAAATCAGCTGTTCCCTACATTTATGTTCGCATAACTCGTCATATTGTAGGGAACACCAGTTTTTTTTTCGCGATTCCGGATTGGTCCCATAGTAAAAGTTGTTCATAATGATGAGTACAATTACCCCCAAGA
The DNA here is from genome assembly GCA_916614155.1 of Mesoligia furuncula. Taxonomy (NCBI): domain Eukaryota; kingdom Metazoa; phylum Arthropoda; class Insecta; order Lepidoptera; family Noctuidae; genus Mesoligia; species Mesoligia furuncula. The sequence continues at coordinate 15,630,414 of OU744793.1, read as the reverse complement.
GTTATGGGATATCAAAAAAAACACGTTGTATATATCATCAACAATATAATATCTATGGTTAAACAGTCACTAATCATTACTTAATTCTAAGCAACGTTTATAAATAAACCCCTGGGCGTTCTGCCCACAACTTAACTTTTTGATTGTCCTGTGAACAGTGTATCACAATCTAACCCCAATCGGAATCCAAGTTGAATTCAGCACAAAATAAAGACTAAAATATGAAGACATTTATTTCCAACACGACTATAAAGTTAACAATGGGAGTTAATAAGTTTACATTTTTATTTTGTGAGATATAAATGCATTCTGGTCACGTTCGGGCGTGTCCTTGGAGCCAGAAATAGCGAGGGTCGCCATTAATTACCGGCCACCCTCACGGCCCACCCTGCCGACTTCTGCTATCAATTTATTGTCTGTACGATAAGTGCTATCGATTTTTCTGATGGGTATTTATAACTATCAAATCATATTGAAGTTTATAAATTATTGTTTTGCTTTCAAACTATTTATTTCATTTACAGGCACTTTTGAATTGTCAAAGAGTCGGTCAGTTAGTCAGAAAGTTGAAGCTAGTTGCCCATTCCAACACGTAGATCTCTATAGAGATGAACGGGCAAGAAACTCCAAGAACAATCTTTTAAATCAAGATATTACAAAATCCTAAAGTACCTTATTCTTGTTGCTTCTACTTACCTGTGAAAAAATAAAAATGAAGAAACAATTCAAAATATAAGATTAAATATGCCCTGGCAGTAGTTTAAAAGTCCTTTCTTGTATTGTATAATTCTGTTAAGGTCTCCCAAATGCTAATGCTATGAACGGTCGCAAGGAAATTATAGCCTGCTCTATCAAGTGATGTGGGCATCAAAGCCAAAGTCCAAACAAATCAAACTATCAAAAATCAACAAAAAAAATGTAATAACCAACCAACTGGTTTTAATACTTTCCTATTTTAATTCTGAATAAATATTTACTATTAAATTATGTACTAACTGCGCCCCGCGGTTGCACCCGCGTAAATGTCGATCCCGTAGGAATATCGGGATAAAAAGAGCCTATATGTTAATCCAGGGTGTCGGCTACCTCCATATAAAATTTTATCAAAATTGGTAAAGCCGTTTGAGCGTGAAGAAGTAACAAACATATAAACACACACAAACACACTCACACCCTCACATACTTTCGCCTTTATAATATTAGTGTGATTCTTAATAATATTAATTTTGATATATTTTTTGCATTCCATAATGTTGGAGAGATGTAAATGTAAAAGTTTCTTATAATGTTATATAAAAAATTACCTATAATGTACAAAGAAGACTTCCTAAAATCCTCTGAAGTTTGATGATTTTGTATAAATCCCGCTCTTTGAAAGTGATGTGGGTTGTATATCAAAGTGATATTTAATTACGCGGAACCCTTTGTCTGTGAGTGATAAAGGACAAAGAGGCAGACAGTGACTGTAGAGAGGGTTGTGGTTGGCTTAGCAACGGGATTGAAAGGCCGATAATACTGTGCAGGCTGTTTTTAGATACATACGTATTTTTTTTTAAAGAATGGTCTACTTTCTGCAAGCATCAGTATGTACCAATAGTCATCAAATTCAAAACAAATAATGATATTCCTAGTTACTTAAAGTCTAGGTCCTGTATTGGAATTTGTTAAAATAAAAATAAAAGGCTTTTTCATACGGGCACATACGGGATACGGGCGACGTAAATATGAAAATCAGTAAATCATTTCTGGCGAAAAAATATTGCAGTCTGAATTTGATTCAAAACTCAATTCCGTTTGCTTTATTTACTTCGATTCTAGAAATATCTGCCAGTACAACTACGAGGGGTAGGGTGTGTCTAAGTCTAAATAAAATATAGGCACGTCTATCAGTTCAATTTAAACCTTATGTCCGTTTCGTAAGTTACCGAATGCTTTTTCGTGAAATGCACAAACAAAGGCGGTATTAATTTATGGAATGGATGTTTTATATTTACGGACACGGGAAAACTTTGTTAGTGACGATTAATAATGTAAATACATTAATGGTGTGGGAATTGTAAACAGCCAAACGAGCTCCTGAACAAAACAACGGGTTGATTGTATGCTAGGTGTTCCCTGCGGCTTTGTTCGCATATATACAAACTCCAACTTCCCGTTTGATCCCCTAAAGGGATGAATTTGTACAAATTCTTGCCAACAGGCTTAGTTTAACTTAAAGGGGTGTTTTACAGAGTGGTGTCATTCATATTATGTTAGCAATTTTGATTAACAATTTCTCCAAAACTCATCACATAAACTTTGTAAATTTTGTTTGCTCAAGTTAGGTCCTTCTTACCTATCTTGTGAATAAATGGCCCCAAAAATATCTTCCCCTCGTAATGTTAGACCATTCATTATAGAATATAGATAGTCAAACACACTTGCGAAGAAAGGGAACCTTAATATTATACGCGTGCCCTTGACCGATTTTTCGTCTAGTAGGTACGACGGTATTTCAAGGGTCGCCCTCGAAAAGTACTAACGAAGCGCGTTTATAGATAAGAAAATAATGAACGCAACTTTAATGTCTCTTTACTAAACATCGTTGGAAAGTTTATCGATCAAGGGGTGTCATATTAGATCGTAAGCATTTAGTGCTGAATATAAAAGCATGCGCAGTATACAATCGTGGAATATATTACTACGATTATCACACTTGATGTAGAAATCGATTAATCGTTACATAACTTCAAGCTAAAGTGTATGAACATGGGCATTCTCCTAAAGTGATTTCAGGGATAAGACATAATGGGTGCACTGTGCACTAACAAAATTACTGTGCAGTGGCAGTAAGTAATTAGCGCGCAGAAGCAGCTGCCGCCTTGTCGTAATCTCCTGGGGGCCTAAAAAGGCCACATTGGAGAATCATAAACGGATAACACCATGAATTATAAAATGGCGAAGACAGTTCGTGTTTTTCTTTTTTTCGCGGCACTACGTAGGTACAATCAAAGAGATTGGGATTGGATTTGGATTGGATTGATTGGTATTTTAGCACAGACAAAAAAAGATAACTGAAAAATACTTCACCAGTGGGATTTGATACGATTAACTTAACAGTTAACTGTCCATTCTGTTATCCTTTTCTGATTCTACCAAAGTGACCTTTTTAGACCCCCAGGTGGGCTACCTGGATTAAGATATCCCGGTAAGAGAAGGGATCATACTTGGCCGTTAACAACACAGCCAAATTACCTTCATTGCTGTTATTTATCACTAGCTGCGCGCCGCGGTTTCACCCGCGTCAATGTCGACCCCGTGGAAATATCGGGATAAAAAGTAGCCTATATGTTAATCCAGGGCGTCAGCTACCTCCATACAAAATTTTATCAAAATTGGTCCAGCCGTTTGAGCGTGAAGAAGTAACAAACATATAAGCACACACACACTGTGTGTGTTCTCACAAACTTTCGCCTTTATAATATTAGGTGTGATGTGATTAGGATTAATTTCTAGTACCTTGTTGGTTGGTGTAAAGTTGTAAAGTTAGACTGCTGAGTCTAAGGTATGGTAGTTATACTGGGTTTTCCTGTCAGTAATTTGGTTTTGTGCACGGTTGATGGCTAAAAGTTAGCCCCCTATTAGGAAGGTACATTGGACTTATAAAATAGCTGCCGAAAACTGACCCCTACGAGGAATGCAGGCGTGGATGTAACATTATGATTAAGCGCTATTCCACTACCTGTTTTTTGATCACGACTTTGTAATCCATGCGAAATGTTCGTGAGCGGGCGCCGTCAGTAGGGACTGGTCATCTCTTAGCTGCAACAGCTTATTTTAATTTAATATTTTAATTATTTTTTTACGGACGCTTTTAACGTTCTGCATCGTTCTCACATGCATAATTTCAACATGATGTGTCCCGTTTTTTGTAACCATATTATTGTCCGTGGAGTTTCTTGCAATGGGCTAGTTGCTTCATCTTTCTGATTGGCCGACGCCTTGACAATTAAGTGCCTGTAATTGGTTTATTTGAAATAAATGCTTTGAGTGTTGAGTTCGTTCGCATATGTAGAGATTTTCCAAACGTCAAGTTTTGAAAAATCTCTACACACTGTAAAGACCATGTGTTTGACGTTTCATATATCAAGTCTCGGTGGTTTAAAATTTTAAATTCTATCAATCAGTCATTTACGGAACTGAAATATGTCGGCAACATTTCACCTAAGCTTATAAACCGTTCGCCTAACCCACGAGCACCGGCTGTTTGTTGTTTACCCACCGCCGCCGTCACGACAACTTAAAAATTGAAATAAACGAACAACCTTTCCTTTTCCGTCGCCTCATTTGTTACACAATCCGTCTTTGTTTGTAAATGAAAACTTTCACATAAATTCTGTTTTATATTTTACGAGTTACGATTTTTCGTTGTTACATTTCTTTGGCCGCATTACTAAGGTATTTTGTAAAGTAGGTGGGGTAGGAAAGGCGTCTTTTTAACTAAATTCAATGTTTTGATCACCAATCAGTGTTTCGAGTTTCATACTACAGTAATCGTAACTGTCATTGGGAGACGCTAATGTGATTTTTTTTTTGCTTCATTTCAAATCTTTAACCAAGCTATTTCTTGTACAGGTTGGTGTTATCTTCCATTCAAACTCCATGCAGATGATGTTATTACTTTACATGAAACAACCATCCGCCCAACAAAATCTCCCATATATTTTGGCTAAAGAACTGGAAACCGAAACTATTTTAATAATAGGTAAATTATCAAGTAGCATAATCACGTCAATGTTTAAAACCACTACAATACTATTAGATTTCGAAGATCCAAGTCAAAATATCCACAATCAATTGTTAGATACAGATACTAATGAAACGAGAGACCCTGTACCGCAAGATTGACAGCGCAGGGTGTACTATAAATTATCAGTGCGAGTAAGACGTAATAAAGCTTAGACCTATGTTCAATTCAATATTAGTCTAAAGCGAAGTAAGATTTATAGTATTTATATTAGGTATATATTTTGACTGTAGAGTGGATAAATACCTAAATTCTGGCTGTAATTGCCCCACCACATGTTCATCAAGGTTTCTAAAACGGAGAAGGAACAAACATGATGTTTATAAGTATTCAAATTGCTATGCCACTCCATGATTACATACTCCATGTGTATTATAAAAGCAATCAGTTCTTTCCAAATATCGTGATGTGTCTAATAGGTACCCTTTTGCTGTTTGGCATTGTTTGGAAGTCCAGTTAAACGTTAACAAACACCACTGCATTCCGATTGAACTAATTGACGTACCCAAGCGGCCATCTTCACCTACTCCTGAGAGAATCAACATGATTGACAGATAGATGGGTCGTGTTTGCATATGGATAGTAACTGCAGCTCATGCCTCTATAATAGTTGATATGAGTATTCGACTTCGCTGTACAGTCACGAGCATTAGTATGTATACACTTGGCTTTATTCAAAGACGATTTTCTCCTTCAGTTTTGAATGAAATTTTATGTTATTACGAACAAAGTATTTTCGAACCCACAGGTTTGTGTAAAGTGTCGGATTTCAACATTGCATTCGTTATTTTACGAAAAAATCGCAATTGAAAGTTGCCAAGTGTTGACATATTAGTGCTCGTGACTGTACATATTCGTATCTCATCCTCATCATAATCCGCGTATAATGTTCCCACTCCTGGGACACTCACCTCCTATCTTCGAGAGGGACTAGGCTATAGTACCAGAAGTACTTAGTATACACACATCAAAAGTGTCTAGGGATCAACATATATTTTTGCAATAACTTTTCTCCTGATTGATATTAATTAAAATTTTCTTTAAGGATTCATCAAATAAAGTGTTTTCGTTTGTCACAGTAACGATAAACCAAGTCACCTTTGCATTAATAAAGAAATTTGCCATTTTCCTAATAAAGGGATTTTTGACATTTGAACCACTAACACAAAAGTTCGAAAAAAAGACTGAAATAACAGTTTTCTTTAAAATTTTATTGGGTAACTTAAACAATTAATAATCCGTGTTTCTACCGCGAACACTAACAACACAAGAACATCGGTTTGGCATACTCAAAATGAGTTCATCCAAATCACGCTGTGGAATGGCCGCCCATGTTCGTTGCAACAACAAAAAAAGGTCTTCTTGCGACTGGATACCCTCCATATTCGGCAGAGCTCTTCTCTGTAGCATATCCCATGCATGCTCAATCGGGTTCAAGTCTGGCGACTGAGCAGGCCAGGGCAGGACATTGATGTTAGCTGCGGCGAGAGTCTGTCTTACAACTCTTGCGGTGTGCGGTCGTGCATTATCATGCATTAACTGAAATAAGGGACCGATTTGCACTTGTAGAGGAACGATGACGTCTGATACAATCGTCTCAGCATAAATTTGAGCGTTGAGGTTGCCTCTGATCCAAATCAACTCAGTTCTTCCGCCGATCCAAATACCCGCCCATACCATGATGGTTCCACCACTATAAGGATGGACTTCCTGGCAGGATTTTAATCGCTGTTGGCGTCCAGGGGTTCTCCAGTGTCGTATACGTCTTGTATCCGGTCTCATACCAAAACGAGACTCATCAGAAAAGCACACGAAACGCCATTGTTCTTCTGCCCAATTTCTGTGTTCAAGAGCCCATTGATATCGAATCCTACGATTGTGCATTGCTATAGGTGGTACCCGTAGCGGTCTTCGGGAATGAAGGTTCACTTCATGCAAGCGGTTTCTGACTGTTTGGTCGCTAATTAAGTTCCCTGAAGAGTGATGAAGCCTCACGGCTAACATCATGGCGGTTATTGTTGGAGCTCTTCGAGTTAAGATTTGAATGTATCGGTCTTGTCTCCGTGTGGTGCAGCGATACCGTCCTCCATGGCGCTCAGCCACGGTACCAGTGCTTCGGTAACGTGTCCAAAGTCGACTGATAACACTCTGACTTGTATTCAGAGCTAAAGCCACAGTACGTTGCCGGGAACCAGCTTCTATCATTCCCACGGCTCTGAGCATTTCTTCCCTGCTTAAATGACGTCGCCGCTCCACAATAACGTTGGTTTTAATCAGTAGTAGGGAAACAGTAGCACTAATAATGTCTTCAATGCGTTGTATGTTTTTATAGGGAAAATATTGACAGCTGATTTTCATCTTTTACTCGAATTTGATTCACAGTTCCTGATTCAAATTATGAAATGCACCAAAAAGGATCCATATAAATTTATAAAATCATAAATTTATTACAAAGCCACATCTCAATCTCAAGAAATCCGCATAAAAATGCTTGATCCCTAGACACTTTTGATGTGTGTATACAAGTAGATGTCACATGCCTTCGAATTTTTGGTTCTAGGACATGCCGGTTTCCTCACGATGTTTTCCTTCACCGTTTTGAGAGCAGTAGTGATAGAATAATTTGCACAAAGTAAATAAGCCTGCCTGGGTTCGAACCCACGACCTACAACTCGTAAGTGAGGGGCCATTACCCCTGGGCCACCATTGCTCTTTATATTCCTATCTACTTAAAATCTGAAATTCACTGATAGACAACCACAGCCTAAACCGTTGGGTCTAGAAGCATGAAACTTTGCACAAGTCTTCCTTATAAAGCGAAAGTAAGCACTAAGGAGGGATTTTTGAAAATTCACTCCTTAGGGGCCGTCTCCACGAGCGAGAGAATCGCTGCGATAGTCTCGCCGTGCCATCAAATTTTCGCCGTGTGGAGACACGTTCTAAGAATGTATAGAACTACATGGCACGACGATAATATCACCGCGATTCTCTCGCTCGTGAAAACGGCCCCTTATAGGGAATGATTTGTGTTAAAGTTCGTTATTTTTGCCGATAGGAAATCTCATTTGATACACGGCTTTTAAATTATATTCACATAGACAATAAGGAATTATGCTCCACGCTCCTTCATATTATTTCTATTAAAAAAATACACGTAATTATCCTATTAAATATTTAAACAAGGAAAGCTCGCTAGTTGGCTACCAGAGCTAGCGGAAAGCGCGCTAATATTACATACGACCGGCAATGTAATAATAATAAGTCGTGTTTATAATGTTCATTAAGTAAATCGTAAAACTTTCTTCTCTAGCTAATTAAGTGTATAAATAACTGTTACTACTGAAAATGGAGATAATTACTGAATGGAGTTATACTTATTTTCATTGTGGATTGTTTATATTTATTACTAGCTGTTTGTGCCCGGCGTTGCCCAGCTGAATTTGAGTTTTTATACAAAAATACGATCCAAACTTTCGACCTTCCTGGTGGATTATCCAAAAAAAAAATTTATACAAACCCTGTCCTCATAAATAACAAAAACAACAAATCGTGATCAAGTGATAAGTGAGTGACTATTGATTTTCATTTGTATAGATTTTTACTATATTTTTTTAAAGACGTAAACATGATTGTGTGACATGAAAAGATTACAGACAATACAAACGAAGAACAAATAAAATTCCGTCCCCTGTATGTCGGCTGTTTCCCGAGACACAAGACACACGTTATATTTTACTGCACACATAAAAAACAACACTAAAAAGTTGTTTCATGTTTGTGTTGATTGCAAGGAATTTGCCAAATTAAAAAAAAAAGACTCCGAAAATGTTGACTGCCCCCTAAGGGAATCGTGATGTTACATTGTTTACGTGTCGGATATCTATGTTTACGTGTGATGCCGGTAAAAGTTTTTCAGGATATTACCACCACACGTTCGTAGTATAGTAAAAGTTCCGGCTAAACAAATAAAATAAAAAGGTAGATAGCAACATTTGGAAGAGCGTAAAAATAACGGGAAACGCTGAATACTCTCTTTTTTTTCTGTTTACCTTAGTTTTATTTTTAAAAAAACGCTGCGTCATGGATACTGTGGTACATACTCGTACTTATTAACGACGACACAAAACTACCGTATCTTTTGTATTTTTAAATAGTGACAATAACCAACAACTTACGCCTAACAACAACACGGGATTAGAACCTGATATAAACAAAGCTGAGCTCACAAAGTCAAAGTCAAAATAAAATCAGTGTGGAGTTGTTGAAGACTTACACCACTTATTGATGGACTGTGTTCGCGTACCGAACACAGTCCATCAATAAGTGGTGTAAGTCTGATAGAAATGATTTGTTTAGGGTCTTGAGGTTGAACAGACTTGAAGTAGGCACATTCCATAAAATCCTAGCTGAACCAAATGGCGATGATGTGAAGAGTCTGTTTAGGTTCATGGCCCAGATATGAGAAATGTGTATTTAGGGTACGATGGGACTGACATTGACGATGACGCATTACGATTATAAATGTCCCTAAATAAAAAAATAAAAAAAAAGTAAAATCATTTATTTCCAATCTATATATCTATATACATAAAACAAAGGCGGGTTAGTTACACCATTTATAACTCAAGAACCGCTGGACCGACTTTTATGATCTTTGATTTGTTGGATTTGTCTCCGCCCCGAATAGCAGAATAACTATAAAAACATTCAGAAAAAAATAATGAAGATAATTCATTTTCTCATACATTCATTCTTATTGATTCTGATGCGGTACGAAGTTCGCCGGGTCAACTAGTAGACACATAAAAGGTACTTTTGAACGTCAAAATTTACAAGAAAATAGAATTGATTCTAGTTGCCCCTTCCAAGAGGTAGTTTCTATGGAGAAGAATCGGCCCGAAACTCCACCATTACTCTTTTAAAATATTTTACAGTATGTATTTATTGTATGTATTAATTATATAATTAACTTTTTACACTAGCTACTAAATTAAATTACTAACTATACAAATAAATACAAAAACAAAGGGACACTTAGACCGCGAAGTACTCGTCCGCATAGCTGTCATCCGAAAACGTGCCCTGCCAGAAGACTGGCAGCATTACCACGTTGACGTGACGTGACGTCACGTGAAGTGTCGACCAGTCGGCAAGAAATTTCTTAAAATTACCTATATACATATAAAGACGAAGTACCTAGAATAAAAAACTTTAAACAAAGACAGCTAAAGTCAAAGTCAAATCATTTATTTCAAATAGGCACATAAAAGGCATTTTTGAACGTCAAAACCAATCACAACCCCTTCGCCAACCGAGTCATCAATATTTGATTGCTTCAAACCACAGCACGAAAGAATAGTTCTGCTACCTTTCCACCAATTAAAAACTGAAGGTGGGTAGTAAAAATCAATCAGATGGACGTGCCGCGTCTATCGGGCAGTCGTGCACTGCGCACACGTCCCCGGCGATTGCTTTGTGCGGCAGGAAATTAGTTTGGAACTTGTGAGTGAGTTTCGTACGTCTAACTATGAGTATACGAGTATATGTTGTGTACAAATACACACCATGCCTCTGAGCTGAAAAGAGGAACATGCACTGTGGTTAATACTCACTTGATTTGACTTCTGTCATCATCGTCATTGTAATGTTGTATGTATTTATAGTATTTTAAGTTATATTGATATTGTATAGTATGTGTTTCTATGGGCCTTGATGCTTGAAATAAATAAATAAAAATTGTCCTATACCAGTTTATTTGGGGCCGGCGCTACATCTTTTTCTTTTTCTAACTATATCATCATTCACACAATCCATCTATCGATTCTTTGGTCTTCCCCTCATAAAGCCACTGACTTGACTTCTGTATTCACTAAAATTTTAATATCAAAATCACGAGACACTGTATTACGTGCTTCTAATAGGTCGTTGACATCTTCGTGGGCGAGGTATTTTTGGTCTCGTGGTCGCAAGCGCGACTGCTGAGCGTGCGGTCCTGGGTTCGATTCCCGGGTCGGAGTTTTTCCATTAGGAATTTCTTAGTAACAGCCCGGAGATTAGAATTTGGCGGTATAATACCCCCGTGCCGAGCCACGTGCTTTCCGAGGAAAGCACTTTAAGGTGTTGGTCATGCGTCTGATCTCTCTCCGGTCACGGTCGTGGCGGATTGCCGTCCCATCGGACTATAAGAGTGAGGGAAGAGGGAGTGCACCTGTGTCTGCGCACACACTTGTGCACTATAATATCTCCCGCGCCGAAGGCTAGTCTCTGTTGAGATTGACCGTCGTGACCGAAATACGAACTGGACGACTATTTATTTATTTGTTCCAGCTCGAGGAGCCGTTGGCAGCAAGAGAGGATTTAAGGGTGTAGTTAGTATAGGTCTGAAAGTCATTGCTGCAAAATTACTTTTATAATGGACGGACAATGACTATAATTAGTGTGAGCAATTATGGCAATTTATAGACACTCTCGCTATCAGATGGATTGCTGATCGTTGTTAATTTTAGCAGGCCATATTACATGACTTTCATCCTTCCCCTCATTTTTATTACCGACACTTTAATTTCTCGTAGCAACTTTTGTCCAAAACCATTAGTAATTACTTCTACAATATTCCTTTTACTTAATAATTTATGCCTTTGAAAGTTTAATTACTGTAAAACATCGCTGCTAATTAAAGTAAATTCGTAGCACGTTGTAGCAGGCTGCTACGCTGCTACGCCGCTACGCAGATTGCTACGCGTTACAAATCACAAGAGAATTAGTTAATTGGCACGTTGTTGCTGGCCCGATTCCATTCTCGGAGCACCAAATCCCTCCACTAAATACATTATATTGTTTTATAAGTAAGATTATCTTAGTACTTTAAAATACGAGTATTATATCAGTATATATTTTTTTCCGAAATCAGTTAAGTTAAAGCGTCCGGGTTTTCTTTAGTACCGCCGGTGCATTTTTATGGGCGTCATAAAACGTCGTCTGCACTGACTATCTCAGAATCTGATAAGTCGACATAAAAAATACCTAAACTTACATAATTGTGTTGGTTTTTTGTATTCTTGCAAAATATTCATGAAGTATTTTAAAACGATGTTTCAAATAAGTACGAAGAAATTACCCACTAGAAACCAGATACGTGCAAGTTGCATAGATGTTGTTGAAGCAAGTTTCAGTGTACGACACTTTACCCGCATCTTCGCTAACCCATCTCATGTATAAAACATGTTGATTGCACAACTTCACGTCATTTGCACGCGTCACAGACTATCAAAGTGCAATACTGAGATTCTGGCATTTCAGCAGTGCAATGGCAGGTCGCGACCGATTTCTACCAAGCACCGCCTTGCACCGTCACATACTTACCAAAATATATGGAAATAGAACTATTCAACTTCCTCATGCAATAAATACTTTGACATATTAAAACTGAGAAAGTTTATAACAGTTTTATGTTGTATTCGTAACCGCGGCCATATTACCGCGGATAATGTTCAAAATATATCACATATCCGGGTCACTGGCAAATTAATGTAGCTGCCGCGTTAAATTCATTTATCAGTTCATCTCGCTGGAAGTGTATTATGTTGTATTGTGTGTGCTCACACGGAATACGGCTTTAGATAAAAATAAAATTCGATATTCTACCTAATATTAAAACTACGATGCGTCTCATAGATATGTGTTTAGTCAAACGATTGCAAATATTATGCAGTTGGTTAAACTGGTCAATACTGGTTTACAATGTTTGTTAAAATCTTACAGATGTTACAGGAATAAATTCAATTCAACTCAATTCAAATAATCTTTATTGCAATCCATATGTATACCATGCGGTACTACCATGTGGTAGTAAGTAAGTATTAAAATAAAGAAACCATTATGGACGCCGTCGGGCAAAGCAAATATCATTTATCATTAAAGAAAGAAATTAATTTTGGTAAAAACAAGCGTGATAATCATTAATCTATACATGTGGTAGTTTAAACAAAAAAGTCTAGTCAAATTAAAATTAAACAGAAAAATATTCAAAACAAAAGCAGATAAAACTACTTAGGCAACATCAATTCCAAATCCATTGAGTTGAAAAATAATACCTACTTAAACGTTATTAGCGAAACAAAAAGAAAATGGAAGCCAAGTCCGATAGCCCAATACACACCTAACCGAAGAGACCAGTTAGTTCCGCTCGATTAATAGTGATAATAAATCTTAGCTGATACCCCCGGCCCCCGGGCCCCTCGGGCCCGCGGGCCCCAGCCGTTCTATCGCACATTTTTTAGATTTAAAACTGAATAAGGTTAAATGTGAAGTGATAAAACTTTCAGGAAAGTTAATGATCGGCGACACGAAACTTAGCAATCTACAAAACCTGTTTAACCACGTTTTTAAAAGTTAAACTGGGTCGACGTATACGTATCTGTTTGGTTTCAGTATGTATTTATGCTATTCCCGTGGATTATGCCAAGTTGCCTTTTATATTAAGAGCGTTTCAGTCGTACGGCATTTCATACAAACTTTCAAACCCTTATTTTTCGAAATGAATAAACCGATTTTAATGAAACTTTGGTCTGTGTGGTGCCGGACTTAAAGAATAGCACCACCCCTTACTTCCCGTGGGTGTCGTAAAAGGCGACTAAGGGTCTTACCGGAGAATGGGCAGCAGCGTTCTCTATGCATTCCACCATCATACCATACTGCGATCGCCAACCCGCCTGCCAAGCGTGGCGATTATGGCAAACCCCTCCAAAATTGGGGGAGGCCTTTGTCCAGCAGTGGACGTCTATCGGCTGAAATGATGATGATGAATGAAACTTCATACGCATAAGCGTTAACATTTTCGAAATGTCTTATTTAAAAAAAGATAACTGGAAATCTCTGTTTCTGTGGAAAATTTAAAACCGGTCTAATTTGGCTGTAACACTATTTTTCGAAAATATTCTTAACTAAGTTCTGTGTATCCTGCTTATGCGTATGAAATTTCATTAAAATCGGTTCATACATTTCGAAAAACAAAAGGGCATGAAAGTTTGTATGAAATGCCGGATCTGCCGTACGTCGTAAACGCTCTTAAGGCCAAAACCTTGGTGAAATAGGTTTTCGGTAATCCTGCGTTTATGGTCCACAATATAGGTAGACTCCGGGTGCTTACCTCGGCGGCTGTTGTTTATTCCACTTGTGTCTCAATCCGCAAACGCGTGTTTATACGGCTACTTAAGAAAATACTTTTAGAGTTTTTTTCAAGTAACGCCCAAAATAAATAAAAAGTTTATTTACGATAGAAATCGTTTTCAATGTTTGCTGGAAAAATACCTTTTTGAACTTGCACTACTTATCTAACTTTTGTAATAACTTAAAGAAAAGACATTAATTTCTGGAAATAACACAAATTCAAAAATAATTATAAAAAACAGCGAAGTGAAAGCTAAAAGCGGCCATCATACCACAAAATTGCCAAAACAATATATTAACTGGTGTGTTTACTTTGCTGGCAACAAAATGATTGAATAAAGTGCACACAGTAATAAAAGTAACAACTCTAGGAACAGCTTACTTAGGTGGCATGATGTTGAAGGTACTCCTACACCTTGGAAAATTCCTGTAACGAAAGAAAACCCAATTACGACTAATTCTATTTAACGGCGTCCAATTTAAATTAACGACAATGTTTGAACCATTAACTACATGGGCCTGAATGTTTTCTGATTGGTGCAAGATGATAATAATAAAAGTCGACATAATGGATGTTGAAACAGCTGAAAATAAAACGCAGTGAAATGGAATAAATAACAATATCGATGGTATGGATATCAGTGAACCGCATTCAAGTAATAATAATAATAGACAGTTGTCTATTTTGTTACTCGGTGTCATCGACTGGCGTACGTAGAATCAATGAAGGTTGGATGACGCACGCACGCCACACGCCGCACGCCGCGTTTATGTAACGTTCTCGTCATAACCTCCGCTGAATTATGTACAACTCGTCGCTATCTGTCATTTGCAGTGTTACCACGAAATCGACAAAATTCCCTCTACCAGCGAGTGTTGGGAATGTAAGAATGCCAGATTTATTCGCGACTCATTGTTTTATTTCGGCGCACGTTGCCAACATCACAGCACGAAATACGTAATAGAAAAAAAAAACATCTTTTGAATATTTTATCTCCGCAGTGTCGGACCGCAGCCAGACAAAAATGGTTTAGTTACAACTCCCGCTTTGATATCTCGTCATTATCAGAAAGCCTTATCTTTCTTCGAAAACCTTTGATCACTTCCGTAGCAGCTCTTTCGGTATCATAATCGAATCTCAGCCTTAAATTCAATAGGAATTTTAACCTAGAAAAATAACTTATACTTTTGTATTAATTTCTTGAAGATCACAGAGTCTACTTGGGTCATTTACACAAAGAGAGCTTTATAGTTTATAAAGGGTTACTGTAATATAAACATTAATTATGTGTTTAAACAATATGGCTTCCTACAGACAGGTGGCACACGTAATTAGGAAAATTAATTCAGGAGGGGCTGCTCTCACTCGCAGCTCTCCCTACATTGGTGAAGCGCCTCATTTTCTTGAAGGTCACGTGCTCAGAAATCCCGGCACTCATACAGATTGTTCATTTTGGAATTCATAAAAAATGCAAGCCCCTTAGTTATTAATGTAAGACAGGCAACTCGACGAGTGATGAATGGCCTTGCAGACGTGAAAAAACAACACTGTGTAGTCTAAGATATATTTTACAGTGGAAATATCTCCTTGGCGAATATTGGAAACTGGTTATTAACAAGGCAGCCGACGGTTTTCGTATGACGCTAAGTTCAGGTTAAGTGAGAGGTTCAGCGAGCGCGGTAAGCCAGCTGTCTCGCGTAATATAATTACCTCCCCGTTATAAGTATATTAGCCGTCACTCTGATAGACATTACTAGGGATTGGAAATCTGGAGTTGCGAATATAAAAGGAAGTAAGAAGGCAAGGTGACTTTTTGACCAACTATGCGGATTCTTGGATGATTTGTTTATTTTTACTGAATTTACTTTGATTTAGATTCATTAAATGTATTACCATTATATGGTACTGGTTAAGTATAAAAATCATTATGTATTATTTGGTATTGGTTAAATATAATCTCATTAAAAACGAGTAACAATAGTAATTTGTACACTGACACACGTTATTTGAAGTATTTTACTATAATCATTAACAATAACTATACTTGGAAATAGGTAGATGGTACAATACATTCGTTACCAAAATGCTTGATATAGCTCACTAATTGGTTTGTGGAATATAGATTGACAGTATTATTAATTGGTTCGTGTTATATTGTAACATTTGTCGTGTGGCACAAACAACACGCTCGCTCGGGCGCTTGTCAGCTCCGATGAGCTATAAACTGTGCCTAAGACTCGTATGTTCATGATCGATACTCGTATAACGTTATATTACATCCAAAACTTGCTACTTAACTCACACAATCCCACTTGGATGTCTTTTAAAGCCGTATTTCGACTGGTCATAAAACACGGGCTATCTAACAAAGCTATTGTACGAGCATTCATCTTATTCCAATAAATATTTGTTTAGAGAAATAAATTTGTATTCGTGATGTTTCTCCATTTATCTATATTAAGTGAAAGGAGAATTTTCGTACACTTTCGAAATCTCTGCCTTTACACATATACATACGAGTGTTTGTTGTACACAATAGTTCATTATGATACATGTGTGCTATGTTGATCATTATGCTCGAGGCGGTATTATTCGCGCAAGCCGCAGGCGAGCGCGTTAAGAAAGCCGAGAGTCTAATTATCAATGCACGCGCGCTTCATACGACGTTTTTCAACACACTTGCGAGAAAAAAAACAGACTTGTATTGTTAAATATTAACTTATATGGAAAATGGCGCGCTAGTTTTGTTTTCCCGCGCGCCGTGCTAGCCAGCACTACCGATGCGCGCGCAGGTGTAAATAAAAGTACTGACTCTCATTTTAAATATATTAGTCTATGGCACTGACAAAACCTCTAAACAGCCTTTAGAAAAAATATAATAAACACAAAATAATGTTTAGACTGATCTGAGTGTTGTATGTCAAATTTTAGTTTAGTTAGTATGGAATTAGAAAGTACTATTGGCATAGAGAAATATACATTAGTTCAGTGAGAATCAATAATAGAACGCCAGTCAGGGTCTTTTCCGTTTGGTTTCGGAAGGGACCACGGACAATTTAAGGGGATAATTTAAATTTTCTTACGTTTTTTTGTAATTTGCAGGTCAGAATCAGGTTGTATCTTGATCAAATATGATTCGCGACTATAATTATATGTATTCACATAATTATAGTGATTAGAATAGAATCTTTCAAGTTAGATTTTTTCCCTAAGAACTTTTCCATAAGAAAGATGTATTAATGATTCGAATGATTATCATTCTGTAAAGACGTACAGTTCGCTGCAGAGAAACCGTACCCCCCTTGGTATTGACATCAAACCTATTTAAGTTTTTAGTAATGTAACGTAAATGGCGTGTTGGTCTAATGGTTAACACTGCGGCTTGGCAATGCGATGTCACGAGTTCAAATTCGCGCATGAGATTTTTTTTTCTTTATATTTTTATTTATTTACCCTTTTTTTAGTTTCTTTAATAGGTGATTTTCGTTAATTATTATTTAAGAAATCAAATGGAGGTTTGTAATAAAAGCTAGGCATTTTGATAAACAATATTCCTTTATTTTTCTAATTACATTTCTAGGACTTCTTGGAATCCACTTCCTGGTTGAGTATAGTTTTCTATCTGTGTTAAATTGGGGTTATTTACTTAGAATATTAACTAAAGACAAAATAGATACCCTGGATGAGGTTAAGAACGTTTAACATTAGATAACGGTTCGTTTATAGATATTTCTAGAAACATAACTAAAATAATATTTATTTATTTAAAGTTGTGAAAACATACGTTTTTTATACAAGTTACTCTGTATGATCTTGTCGGAAAAAAGTCTGGTTAAAAAATTAAATGTTGTTATTTGTGTCTGTGAATTACAGAGAAAGAACCAACATGCTAAACTATAATATACATCTTTCTCTTTTATCACATTTTCTGATAACCCTTATTTAACACAAGATTAGAAAAATATGTGAGGTCAGATGGTGCATCGTTAAAACATTACAAGACTACTTGTAAACAAGAATAACTGGATTGATAATTATAAAGGTTGTTTGTTTTTGATTAACTACGAGATAATGATCCCACACATATTGGGAATTATTAACACTTGCTCATATATGTTTCAATGCAATTTTATGAAATAAGTTACACAATCAATCCACCAAGTAAATTGCCTATTAATAACGGAGAGGATGTCACTGTCTATCACTTCTTGAATTCAGGTCTGCACTTGAACGCGTAGTTTTGAAGGGTGGCCTGAGTGAACTTTCACAATATTACGTTGTCGCTCCATTTGTATTTATTCTGGCCTTGGCGATCAAATTTCACATCACCCGTGGCTTGATACCTTTGTATCCACCTACGAACTGTTTTTCTCTGTAATGAAAATAATAATATTAGAAATACATAAAAAAATCCAACTTGTAAGTAATAATGCAACATGATTGCATCAATAAATAGGTATATGTGTAAGTATAACGTAAATCTTACCGTTATGCCCATATCCCGTCGCTTTTTTTTATGCTTTCTTCCTGTTCCCAAAGAACAACACTTTTAGCCTTCAAAAAACTTGTTAATCGAACCATTAACCATACCATCGGTTAATAGTATCAACTGGTTAAAAACTTAATAAATTGGATAATATTACGACGAAGACAATTACACACAAGCGGATCGGCACGAAAACGAAACCATTTGAAAAGTAATTATACCCTCAATCACAGTTTAGTAAATAAGGCGAAGAAGAAGAAGAAGTATTCTAAATTCAACCTTAACTCGCAGTTCATACAGCAGTTTAGTTTCTGAAGTAAAATGACAGTAGTGCAACAATCGGTATCAACACATTATATTCAACCAAACAAGAAATCTATGCTAATTTCAACCTTATCTTTTAGTTAATTAAAAAAAAACAGAGTCCCCGCCCCGCGCGCTAGCGATAGGACGTGTCTCGTGTGCCCTCTGTGATTTTAAATCATTTTACTAAATTCCAACGAAATTACCTTATAAGTTTTCGGTTACATTTGCATAAATCACTATAATACAACGTAAAATTCACGCATAAACAATAGACTGTTTGTAGACAAGTCTGCTTTGGTGCTTCGAGTTTTAAAATAACGTTAAAGTGAATGTGGCAATCGAGCAGTGACATACACAATGACCCTGAATGTCGTCACTCAACGTCCTTTCTCTTTTTTATCATAAGAGTTGAAAGCTATTAGCTATTTTGCAGTACTAATTAACAGTTTACTTGGCGTGTTGGCGAAGAGCTCTGGTCATAATTGCAGTAAACGCCCCAGGTCTGAGGTTCGATCCCGACGAGGCGCCGCACTTTTTGTGTTTTTAAAAATTATTAACACTGTTATTACCAAGTAGATGCAAAAGATGTCGACACCTAGAACCCCACCAAATCATAATATTCCTTCACGTTCCGAGTCGGACATCACCAAATTGTTCGCTAAAGATGAGTTGTCAACCAATGCTACAACTAATATTACCCAAAGAACAAATAAGCGCCGATGTCCCTCAGGTGACGACATTACTAGCGACTATTTGACCGACTTCAAGAACGAAATAAGAGATATGATACAAAACATGACTACCTCACAAAATACCCGTTTGGACAAACTAGAAAGCTATATAATCGAAATAAAAACCTCAAACACTAAGATAGAAGAGACTTTTACGGAAATGGAAAAAGCTGTGAACTCTTTTTCTGAACAGTTAACCTCACTTGAGGTAAAGATTGCAAGCCTGGAAATAGAACGTAACTCCATAGTAACTAAATTAACTGCACTGGAAGAAAAGGCGGAGTCCTTCGATCGTGCCCTTGTAAAAACTTGCATCGAGCTTCGCAACGTACCCAAGAGAGCGAAAGAAACTAAAAAGATGCTTTATGACGCCTTACTGGAACTTTCAAAACAACTCGAAATAAAATTACAAGTGTCCGACATACGCGATGTATCACGACAGCCTTCAAAAAAAGAAACTCCAAATTCTACCCTAACAGTCGAATTTACGAACACGCTGACTAAAACCAGCTTTTTGTCAGCTGTTAAGGACTACAACAAAATGAATCCAAACAACAAGTTGAACTCAACGCATCTGGGTATAGAAGCTCCAAAAACGCCAACTTACGCTGCGGAACAATTAACTCCCAACTCAAAACGAATCTTTTACCTGGCTCGTAACTATGCCAAGATGAACCAATACATGTTTTGCTGGACCGCGGACGGGCGCATTCTGATGAAGAAGAATCCTGACAGTCCCTCTATTGTTATTAAAAGTGAATTACAAATCCAAAAGATGTCTGAACCGACTGCACCTGACAATGTATGACTAGGTCATCCTTTGAGAAATGTAATTTTTCTGTTAACGGTTATTTCTGCAACTACTTTTAATTTTGTTATTACTTTATCTGCCATATTAATTAGGCTAGTTTTTGTAAACTACTGCACACCAAACTCCACCAGAAACCCTTTATACAATTCTCATTTAGTAAAACTTTTTCCTAGCAAAAAGTTTAAACACTATAACACTACACAATGCTCACATTCACTCATATTAACCGTCCCTATGTTCTCACTGCCTCAATCCTATAACCTTATATATTACACTCTAATACCCTTATTTTCATACAACTATGTCTAATTCGATATATGATGTAATGTCTGATCTTGACCAATTTTCTGTATCTGAAACTCACATTTGTACCCCCGAAGCAACGAAATCATACGTTAAGAACGAAAGTGTCTGGCTTACTACTTTAACGCAAAATATCCGATCAATTAACTGTAATTACTTAAACCTCCAAACCCTAATTCATCGTATGAATATTGACTGTGATCTTCTGGTCCTAACAGAATGCTGGCTACCATGCTCAAGTAACTCGTGCATTCCCACTCTACATAATTATACCACATACAAAACAACCAAACACCTTAATCAGAGCGACGGGGTAGTTGTCTATGCTAAGTCAGATATGATAACCACTTGTGAAGAGCCCGACTTTCTTGAATCAGCCTCGTGCTTACTTGTGAAGTTAAATTCAGAAGTGGCTATACTTTGTATTTACCGCTCCCCCTCAAACGACAACATTTGTTCATTCCTTACTGCACTCAATAACATTATTCCATCTCTCACCACTTACAAATCGGTTATCATAACTGGAGACATTAACTTGGATATCAAACCTGAAACCCAAGATTCACGAGCCCACGAATATCTCAACACCCTGGCGTATCACGGATTTCTACCAGCCCATACACATCCAACGAGAGGCAAAAACTGCCTAGATCACATTATGATTCGATCCACAGGTACAATTCTTACTCTAGTTTACGATACAACGGTAACAGATCATTGTTCTTCCCTTTTGTGTGTAAATACGCAAAACAAAAAATCCGAATCAACCCCCTCAAAAATGATATCTAAGGTAGACTATAATGCACTTGATAAAACTATGAAGAACCTTGACTTTACCCCCCTTTTTCTTATCTCTGACCCAGACAACGCTATAGACAAACTTACACAAATAACGAAAAATGCCTTAAATGAATGCACGACATTTGTCAAAGTTCCTTCAAGTAAAAGGATATTGAAACCGTGGATTACTCCAGGGTTGCTGCGTTGTATCCGGAACCGTGATTCTCTTCACAAAAAAGTTAAGCAGTCACCAGACAATCAAACTCTACTTATCACATATAAGCGATACAGAAATTTTTGTACAACACTTTTGAAAAAAATAAAAAGAAAATTTGATTCCGAAGAACTAAATAAGGCAGTCCACAACCCTAAAAAACTATGGGACTCTATAAAAACCATCACCAATTCACAGAAAAAGAGGAACTCCTCCAACCAACTGTTAACTCACTCTCACTCGCCCAGACAGTCTTGCAATGATGTAAACGAATTCTTTGTCAACATAGGGAAAAAACTCGCAGAAAATATAAAGACCACACAAATCCACTCAACTCCCCCTCAAACTACAAAGTTCAATAAATCGTTCGTTTTAGAACAGACAGATCCTGACGAAGTTATAAGTACCATTAACCAGCTAAGGGTTAATGCTGCTACTGGTTGGGATGGCATATCCCAAACCTTCCTAAGAAGATACGCACGGACCCTTGCACCTATACTATGCCACATCTTCAACCTTTGCTTTCATTCAGCTATTTTCCCATCTTCTTTTAAAAGAGCAATTATTCATCCTATCTTCAAGGGTGGTGACGGAACATTACCAAACAACTATCGCCCAATAGCTGTTCTTAGTGCACTGTCGAAGGTACTTGAACGCCTCTTAAACAAGCGATTAGTCCTATACCTCGAGCATTTCAAACTGTTATCTCCCCAGCAGTTTGGCTTTCGCAGGAACAAATCCACTAGTGAAGCAGTCCATATGTTAATTGGTAATATAGTACAGAACTTAAATACTAACAAGAAGGTTCTCACTATATTCTTAGACCTTGCAAAAGCATTTGACACCGTTCCCGTCTCCACTCTTCTACTCAAGCTTGAAAGTTTAGGTGTCAGAGGGTCTTCACTTGATCTCTTCAAGAGTTATCTTACTGACCGCACACAATTTGTCACTATAGATGATTACAAGAGTGAAGAGCTGCCCATTCAGTATGGTGTACCACAGGGTAGCATTTTGGGACCCACACTCTTTCTTGTGTTCATCAACGACCTTTGCAATCTTCCAATTCCAAATGCCACAATAGTTTCTTTTGCAGACGATACTGCCATCACTTTCACCGCAAATTCTTGGTCGGATCTCCAAGTTACTGCACAAGACGGCTTTAATTCCGCCTTGAAGTGGCTTTTCTCTCATACCCTTACTCTCAATGCCAACAAAACTAACTTCATCACCTTTTCAATGACCAATACTTCCCAGCCTAAAATCCCAATCTCTATAAAAGCTCATTCTTGTCCCACTCAAAATCAACTTAATTGTCAATGTCCCACCTTAACCCCAGTAGAGCAGGTGAGATATCTTGGTATAGTTCTGGACAAAAACCTTAACTTCAAATCCCATATTAACACCCTCACTGGTCGCATACGAAAGTTAATTTACATTTTTAAAACCCTGCGCCATGTAGCCAACCCGTTTATCATCCGAAACGTTTACTTTGCTCTTTGTCAGTCCATCCTAATCTATTGTATATCATGCTGGGGTGGTGCTGCTAAAACTATACTTAAGCCTCTGGAGGTCGCACACAGAGCTATTTTAAAAGTGGCTACGTTCAGACCGATACTCTCCCCAACTATCGAACTATATCAATCATGTAGCGTACTTAATGTAAGGCAACAATATATTTTACACATAATCCTTCTGCAACATCGTCGAACACCATTCAAAAAAATCTCCAAGCGCCGCAAAGACCTAATCTGCACAATTCCACCTACACGCACAGCTTTTATGAAAAGGTTTGCTCTCTATCTTGGCCCATCACTCTACAATAAAATTAACGCGAAAATTCCGATTTATGGCTTAACAAACTTTAACTGCAAAAAGACTGTTCGCACCTTCCTTTTAAACCTTACCTATGACGAAACGGAAGAATTCCTAAAAAAGTGATTACTCAAACACATACATGCATCACACACTACATAAATTAGCAAAACACTCACCACACTAACAGTATACACACTACACCAAATTACTGAACAATTTTTTATTTATACTCTCTTTTTTTTTTTTTCTGAACTCTCATTTATAAATTTGTGTTTTCAGATTTTGCTATTTTTAAATTCTAGTTATTCTTGTTTTGGTTAATAACCTAATTTTAATAATATAATATCATTAGTAGCTTTCTGTAATGATTTATAATATAGTATATTTAACACGTGCTTATAAGTCAACCATTTATGACGGGGATCGGAACTGTTACTCCTAAACACAGGTTATTCTGTAACCTATCTAGGAGAGCAGTACGGCACCCACTAACTAGATTAAGAAACTTTGTGCTTGTGCTTTATAGTATATTATCTTAGCATGTCATCTAGTCCTAGTTGAACAATAAATCTTATTATATTATTATTATTATTAATTGAGGATTATCGTATTGCATTTTGTAAAACAAGACAGTAAGGTATTAAATATAACACGGAAGTGGAAATTTAAACCTTAATATCTAGAAGATTAGACCGTTAATAACCGTGTTGGATAAAAGGAGTAGCCTAATGCTATTCCAATTTTCGTTGAGGTTGATAACTGAGCCAATAGCCTAGTGGTACAACGCACGGTCTAGATGATCGGCTGGCGCCTGGTCGTATCTTAATCGCGCGCAAAGTGTCTTTTTGTAAGTTATTCTTGGTATTACGGTTCAGCCAGAAGGAAGCCGAAAAAATACCATATAAAATTATTAAAAACTTGCAAGTAATATTTGAGGCGGATCGGTGGATGCGCTCGGGGAGAGATGGGTGCGACAGCGGGGGAGGGAGCTGCTCAAGGCTCACGTGACGCGCCCGCCGCCGCTCGAGCGACGAGCGACAGCGGGCCCGAGCGTGCTCGGGCGATAATCTTTAAGTCTTGGGGGGTTCTATTTCTCTGACGCTGACTGTACTTGTTATAGTAGCTAATCATATTTTAATCAAGATACAACCTGACACTGACCTGAAAATTGCAAAAAACCTAAGAAAATTTGAATTTCCTGGTCTACCACTGCGCATTCACCTTAAATTGTCCGTGGTCCCTGCACATTCACCTTAAGGTAAATAAATATAAGTTAATTTTGGGACCAAGGACAACACAGACTATTAAAAAAAAAGTGAATTGATGAGATTAAAAAAGTGCGCATCTCCGACTAGTAAATAGTTATCTGTGGAAATAAAGCACTTGTGGATTAAAATAAAGAAAAAGCACGCTAAAAGCGGTTCAATAAAAGCCACTTTACGAGCAAGTGTCTTGAAAATAATTTTACTTCTTTTCAGTCGGTATTATTGACTACTAGCTTCTGCCCGCAACTTCATCCGCGTGAAATTTCACCCTCTTAGGGGTGGAATTTCGAAAAACCCTTTCTTAGCCTCCTACTCTCCACAAAGAACACACCCTCCAAATTTCTTGTCTCTAGGACCAGTGGTTTAGGCTGTGCGTTTGTATATCAGTCAGTCAGGACTTTCAATCCATATTAATATTATAATATAATAATAATAATAATAAAGTTTATTGATCTAAAAATATACACACAGGTTGTAAGGAGTTACATATTAAGCCTTAAACAACTAACAATGGACACAAGGTGAGAAAAACAGTTGTCTATATTAACCTAAAAAATTAAATCCTGTCTCCTAAACTAGGGATGGCCTGTATCTTAGGAGACAGTGATTCGATCGATCTGAACTAAATAAATGATGGATCTAAGATTTCGAGTGTCGATGTTAATCTACCATAAAAACAAAATTGTGATTTTAGATTTATTTGAG
The DNA here is from genome assembly GCA_916614155.1 of Mesoligia furuncula. Classification (NCBI taxonomy): domain Eukaryota; kingdom Metazoa; phylum Arthropoda; class Insecta; order Lepidoptera; family Noctuidae; genus Mesoligia; species Mesoligia furuncula. The sequence goes on along the minus strand of OU744793.1, from coordinate 15,605,043 downwards.
CATGGCTGGATGCAGATATGGAAAAAAAGAAAATAATAAATTATAAAAAAAATAAAATAAGTAAAAATAAAATGTGGTGTGAATGGGAGAGAGGTTTGTGTGCTTATGTTCGTGAGTGTAATGTTAGTTGTGTGGGTATGGGTGTGTATTGTGTGTTATGAGGTGATTGTTTGTGTGGAGTGTTTTGTGTTCCTATTTAATAGTGATTTGTTATTTGTCAAGCGATGTATGCCAGTAGAGCTTCGGTATTATTGTAGTCCTGTTGTAAGAGCCAGTCTGTGATTTTAGATTTAATATTGAATTTATTTAAGTTTATTATGTTTAATTTCTTTTGTATAATTTTATATACATGAATACTTAACACGTAGTAATGATGTTTTGCAAACGAGGTTTTGTGTTGTACACCAGAGGGGGAGATTATAAATTCGAAAGTAACTCTGTCTGTCTGTCTATCTGTCGATAAGACCCGTCTTTGAGAAGTGGCTAGAGAGGCGCCACGGCGCCCTCACCTACCGCCTGACGCAGGTCCTCACCGGACACGGAAGTTTCGGGAGGTTCCTGCACATCATCAGGCGGCAGGAAACGCCCGGGTGTCACCATTGCCAGGATCGCCCAGAGGACACGGTGGAGCACACGGTGGAGGTCTGCCCCGCTTGGGCGGAGCACCGCCGTGTCCTCGTAGAGGCGATCGGCAGCGACGGCGACCTCTCGCGTCCGGCCCTGGTGCAAGCCATGGTCCGGGGCGCGAGGGAGTGGGAGGCAGTCACCTCCTTCTGCAAAGCAGTCATGCTAGCGAAGGAGGTGGCGGGACGGCTCAGGGAGAGAGCCTCCCGTCCCAGCCGCCGCGGGAGACGCTCCGGGCGTCGGGAGCCGCGTGACGACTCCCGGCCACCGTAGGCGCGGGCCTGCGGACGGAGAGTAATGGGTAGCTCACCGTCCAATCAGGACCAGGCCCGTGCCGGACGGCGCATACGTGTTCCACGCGCGCCTCAAAGAGATGTCAGCATCGAGAAGGGGCCTCTTAGGGCCGAAGCCTGCCGGGTCAGCGGGATTGTCCGAAAGGGTTACCGCTGGCCCGGAACATAAAGGGCAAAGGAAGGAACACGGGTGGGTTATAGTCAGTAAGAGTCTGACACTCCCTTCCGCTCCACCCAGAGCGGGAGGAGTCATTTGATGATTTCCCATCCAAAAAAGAAAAAAAAGGCTGTGCGTTGATATCAGTCAGTCAGGACTTTGAATTTTATAGGTATATATAGATGTTAATCTGTTTCTTCCTCGGTAAAACTAATGACGTACAATGAATAGGCAAAACTTTAAATTACTGTCGTTTGTGTTTTGCAACCTGAAAGCTCAGGCTTCGTTCGATTGCAGAAATTGATGTCAGTTTAATGAACCATTCATATCTTGCTTATAATACAATGCCAGCACGACTTTGAATCATCTTATTTTCTTTTTTCTTTATTATCTTATTATATTTAGATAGACAGTCTTAAAATAATAATAATTACACTAATATTATAAAGGCGAAAGTTTTGTGAGTGTGTGTGTGTGTGTGTGTGTGTGTTCAAACGGCTGGACCAATTTTGATAAAAATTTGTATGGAGATAGCTGACACCCTGGATTAACATATAGGCTACTTTTTATCCCGATATTCTCACGGGATCGACATTTATGCGGGTGAAACTGCGGGGCGCAGTTAGTATGTACATAAAAAGGATAGAATCATAGGGCATCAAAAAATTCCGCATCGCAATAAGAAAAATCCCCAAAAGGCTGGCAGCATTGCCACGTTGTATGGCGATGCTGATTCTTTGGCCAAAAACTAGGTCATTACATAATATTATTTTATTTATTCAGGATGTACAATAGATACGCCATCCCAACGAGTATTCGCGTGTTTGTCAAAGAATTTTGGGAAGCAGAGCGGAACTAATCCAGATACGAAACAGAATATATACCGTATTCATGCTAATCCCGGGTCATGGATAAAAACCTAATAAAGTGTACGTACGCGGAGTAAAATAACGTTACTGTAACAAAGCACCCAAGTTTGTTTGCATTAGTCGAATAAATTGTTGGATCACGTTTAAAAATTCTTTTATCGGTAAGTTACTTTGAAATCCAGAGACTTACAATGAATAATGCAGTTTTCAACTCATAAATGTCTATAAAAACTGAGCGGTAATGAATTGGATTTTAAAATACCCATTTTAAATGCCATTAGTGAATTGAATTTTTATATTCGCTTCCGACTTTAAGATATAAAATAAAAAACGATAGCTTCATCATCAGTTTCATATTCACACTGACAACATTTATGAAAACTGTTTTTAACATATTGTATGGAAATGAAGACGATATCAAATAGACAACCATTGAACATATTTTGACAAGGGTAAGAAAATATTGGGGTAGTGATGGCTTACTTTACTGATCCAACGATATGGGGCCCGGGGCCAAGGCTTTTTGCTGTTATCTTGAGATAAGTATCTGAGAAGCTATGATTCTCCTATTGCATTATCTGAACATACAAATGGGGCGACGGTTCTCGGCAAACTTAAATGCCCACTAAGCGACATTTGGCTTCCATTAAAACTATTCATTTTCTTTTTCTACGTTATCTGCGAGAGCCTGCGCTTTAAAAGTACCTCATATAAGCATAAAATACTTTTCTCTCAACTTACTTATGTACGAGTAAATGTAATAAACCATGCAGTAGGTAGATAGAATCTCGTTTATAAACTAGTATCAAATTGATCCTCGTTATACACATTTTTATGAATTAATTAACAACATTTCAAGTACCGTGTTCGCAAAATTATTGCCGTCGTAATACACACAAATAAACTGAGTAATTAAATTCATCCTCTCTGTCGCACTATAGCTGAATATTACAAATTGTAATTACAACATTTTTCGCTGTACCATGTCTGCTTGATAAAATTTACAGATTTTCAATTATTTTCATTGTATTTTTTTATTTGGATTTAATTTACCAGATAGTTATTTGGACAAGCATCATTAATGAATAGGAACGTGCTCGAACAACAGTAACGTTTAAAGCTTACAGCGCTCGTTAATTTTATTAAAACAAAAAGCATAATAATAATGCTCTTTTATTAGGAATTTTATAAACTCAACAACAATCACAAGAACAAGCTAGTGAAGTACTATTTTATAGTAAAAATAGGTATGTTTAGGTTAAGGTATTTATCATAATAAACATTTCTACAAGAAATGCTCTGAAATAAACTAAACTTTTTATGAGAAAAGGCATCACAACTTTTTTCCCTCGTTCGTTTTCCTCGAAAAGTATATTGATGTTCAACGTGTCGATAGCGGCATATCGATTAGAGCACTCCGTTTGATTGAATCACTAAAGTGATTAATTAGTGTTGGCAACACCAGATTAGAAATTAGTTTATGCAATTATTTCATTGCAAATAAGCGTTGTTTTGTTCGTGGAGTCGAGCGAGCGGCGACACGTGTAGAGGCTTTGTGCCATTAACAACCATCATCTGAGGCTTCATTAGTGTTTACGAAGTTCGGGTCGTAGCTCAGGGACGAGGGAATAACATGACTTTCCAAGTACTATGAATATTAGAGTAGAACCTAGAATTGGGCTTTACTTTTTTGTCAATGGGTGGCCAGTCCATTCACAGTCACACGCTACTACACTGCTACGCAAGCCACGGTCAATTCATACGACGCATTCAAAGGGGGATCTGCTAGGGGATTTGTACATATGTGTGTTCGTTCATACGTTGCGCTAGTCCGCTTATGTCTTCTGCAACCCTAGTAAGCCAGCTGAAAAGCTACTATCTAAATCACTAACTTTGACTCAGTTGGATTGAGGAACAAAAAAAAAATAAGAAACACAAATTAACAATGATACCGGCCAGTGAACATTCGTAAAAAATACGATAGCAATGAATAAAAAATTAATAACTACGCAGGAGAAAGTAATCTACGTAACTACAAAAGTACAATTATACTGACTATATTCTGTGATGGAAACAAAAGGAAAAACAAAATAAATCAGGTGCTTATCGTTCCGTGCAAGTTGTGTAGAGCTCGCGGGGAGTTGCGCTTAAGCGAGCGGCTATCAACCTATCAGTGCTGGCATTACGACCTAACCCGTTACGTAGACACGCGCCTGTACGGTACCAAAGTACCTAGTGTTGTTTGTGTATGGTAGAAGAGGTGAGGATAGGTATGTATCCTCACCTCTTTGTTGAGGCAGAACAGAAGAAAATATATACACGTAAAAACTAGCAAATTCTTATAACAGACGCTTTTTACCCGACTGCGGCGAAGCCCAAAAGGAGGGTTATGTGTTTGACCTGTATGTATGTATGTATGTATGTATGTATGTATGTATGTCCGTTTCTTTGTTCCCTCGTAACTTCTAAACGAATGAACGGATTTTGATAAATTATACGTCTTTAGATTTGTCTTGGTGGCGCGAGTGTCACTGGGTATATCAAAATTGAAAAAATATAAAATGGCCGATTTTTGGCGCAATATTATGTCTTCAAAAAAAATTATTTTTCTCGAAACCTATCGAGTGGGGTATCAAAATAAAGGGTTTTTAAAGGTGATTACAAAAATATATACAACTTATATGGTTAAAAGTAATTTGAAGTGACAAATCGTAAAAAAACACGTACCAAGAGCTAAATCGTCTGCGAAATCTTTCACATTTATTTTGTAAACTAAAAAGCTGGAAATAAAAAAGAGTTATTCAAAAAAATAAAAAACCCGACTGCGGTAAAAAACTGAAAAGTTAAAAACAAGCCCATTTTAAATTAAATAAAAGTTGGAAGCAGACGGGACCCATATAATCATTTTTATTATATTTTCAAATTCAAATGGGTCCCGCCTGCTTCCAACTTTTATTTAATTTAAAATGGGCTTGTTTTTAACTTTTCAGTTTTTTACCGCAGTCGGGTTTTTTATTTTTTTGAATAACTCTTTTTTATGACGAAGTTTTTTGCAAAGAAGCTATAACCGTGCGGGATTGCGGATGTACTGTTGTAAATATAATTTAATCCGGAAATTATTAACATTGTCCTAATTCTCCATAGCATGTATAGATAGTATTTCTGACCTTATTAAAATATTTTCCTGTGGCAACGGTCTCCACGGGAATAAATCATGTCTATGGGTGTGTGGGGCACCGGCGTGCCCCGCGCCCCGCCCGTGCCTCCACCTACGCCCACTGGGATCGGGTAGCTATTGCTTGGAAGGCCACACATACAGACCAGATCTATTTTTAACCTAAAATGCCTGTTTGTTGAGTCTTACCAGATATTTAGTTTAGGTATTTTTTATATTTCTCTTTATTATTGGCTTACTGGTATTGTTTGGAGGCACAAGTCTGGTCCCAAGTCGTTACAGAAAGCTGAAAATACAACTATTGGGCTGAGCTCATATTGTAATGCCAACTGTCGATATTACTTTTATTGATACGTTCTCATTCTCAATAAAATTCAGAGATAAAATATTCATTGGAGGCATCTCTCGGTCGATATCGAAACTGATTACCAATTCCGTTCTGAAAAAGGTGTTGGAGAAGCGATGAGATCACACCAGAATATAGTAAAATGTAACTTCCCATTGACGGAAATGCTTTCGTGACAATTTTTAAAAACGGTCGGTAATAAAGATAAGAACCAATTCAGTTAGCAGCCTATATCTGAAATTGACGGAAAGACGAATTATATAATTGCTATCATGCTTATTCAATGTCATCGGTCCATCACGTAAGGCCAGTCTTGAACGAAATAACCTATTACCATACAATATTGTCACTTCTCTCTGGATTATGAATGAGCATGACCCATGTACGTTTAATTTACCAATAAAAAATAAGAAATCTTGGAGCAATATTCTAACTAAAGATCAAACTCTAAATCCCATGAAACCGCTGGTTTCTGAAGAACACATCGTATGGCATATTTCCTTCTCTACCCTTTCCCCTTCCTTCCGAGAATCTTCTAAGTATAATTTTCTAATAAATAACTTCTAAGACAATGTACGGCCGCACAAATACATACATCATCTTACGTACGCCGTAATTTGGAACATGAAGTTTCTATGAACGTAGAATTTTACGTCCACGCCAATGAATGGCTCGTTCATTGCGGAAACTATTTAAGTAATGCCGAACATGCCACCGCTGCCATTTGGCGACTAAACTATTTTTAATTTACACAACATTAGGACCCGCCGTACATTGTTGGCACGGCGATATGGATAGTATAGCGTGCCCAGTTCTAAAGTTTGGATCCTAACGTGCTTCCTATAGTTATGTGGAAAATAGACGAGTGTGCTTACTCCAGACCTGTTCGAGTTCTGAATCGAATTGAATTTGTTTCGAATTAGTGTCAATATATAATTTGATCGATACAAATATGTGTCAAAATGTCGAGAGGTCATATTGGATCACGTGTAATCATGATCAAAAATGATAAGGGTTCATGGAACATTTACATGAAAATCTGTAGCTATGCCCAAATAATATCACCTCTAATGACATACGCAAAAAATAAACACCAATTCCCTAATTAAGGACAGTTTCTTTTCAAACATTAAACTTTCTGGCCCACTTTCAGTCCCCGACGCAATTTCTAGAAAATTCGTCCATAACCACTAGAAAAGCTCAATGGAATGTAATATGAAGACCTTCGGTGAGTCCCGCGAGATTATGTCCCAACGCCGCGAACTAGTGAGATAAATTGCGATATCTCGACAAACGACGAAACGGTGGCAGTTAAGTATATAGTTCTAAAAATAGCGAGATCCAATTAGGTGCGGAGTCCCTCTACGTCTCCGGTATCGCGGAGCAGTTAGTGAGCTCTCGTTAAATATGCAATTGAGAGCCTGAACTTCGACACTTTGTGACGGTCCTTTCCATCTACCTTTGTCAACATCAAACATTACAGTCGACCCTTCCGAGCGCTCGAGCAAAGATTTTGCCAATTGACGAGCATATCATAGACCCTGTTAGACGTGCAGTTATGTAACCTTTTTATTTGATGGACAATAAAATATAATAGAGTGTCAAGAAAGACTATTCTTTGCTGCTTTGTTGGTATTTTCATTTCAACTTTGCAGTTTTCTTATAAGGATTCAAATATGAAATTGTTTAAGTACAGTCCAGCCGTCGAGAGAATGCGTTCCTGACAGCTGTCAGTGTGACAATTATTCTAGTAGCTATTAAAGATAAAACTCGGTAAACACGTATTAGTTTTAATGAAACTGACAGGTGTCAAGAACGCATTCTCTCGTCGGCCTCACTGTAAGTACCTAATGAGAGGTTTTTCTTTTGAGTATTTAAAAAAAAACATAGTTTCCAAGAACCCTGAAGATGGCGTTGAACTGACTACGTTACTAGGTGCCAAAACCAAAACGCTTGGAAAAAAAACATTGCGTCACGTCACATACGCTCGTTGACTTTCGTTTGCTTTCGTTTTACGATATCAAAATTACATTCAAGTGTAATCAAAAAATTATGTGACGTTCTGTTCCTTGGAGTAACTTACCAAGTTCAGCGCCATCTATCCAGCGACTAGGGAAGAGTTAAAAAAAAATAAAAAGAAAATCCCTCATTGAGCTGTCGTGTGGGTTCTAGTCACACATGACGTATTAAAGAGTCATTAAAATTATATTTTGATAACAACATTAATTTTAACGTCGGTACTAAAACTAAATTCGACATACAATGCTAAAAAAAACCTAAATCTATATTTTCACAGGTTATTCTTACTTTATCGTAATTTCTAAATATTGTCGAAGCTTTTACCTCCGACGCTACTATTATTGAAAAAGGCTTTATGTAATAAACACGCCTTTACATACAGAGGGCAGAGTCTGGTAAAAAGAGGCTAAATACCTTAGGGCCGGTCCCAAACATGGGCTTTTTACTCCTCGGCTTGCGATTTCACATGTTATTATTATCTCCCTTTTTCTCGGGAGTATATGAACGGGTTAGTTAAGGTGTCATGCATTTACGTTATAAGTTTATAACTGTCCTTCCCTTTTCTCTCTGGCCTTGTGCGGATTGTATGGTTGAATAGTGGAAAGGTCAATACGGTTTCTACTAGTATAACAATATAGCTAGGGAATAGCAAACGTAGATAGGTCATTTCTTATTTGAGAATTTCGTATCGATAGGAAATGTAATGAAATTGTTAGGAATCACTTTTACATGTCATAATAAAAAAAATAAGCTGCAGCTGTCGATATTTCCTATCTGACTACTCCTAACAAGAAATAGTGAAACAAACACAAGGGTCAAAATCTCTTATAAACTCCAGATAATCTTGGTCAAATCATGTGAAGACCATGTTGATTAGTGTCTGAAATGGTCTCTTGAGGAAAGAACCACACAGATCTGAATGGACCTGTCCAGTCAGTGCAAGCATTTGTCAATACTCGTGTAGCTTTACTCAGAACTTAAGCAGCTCAACGACTAGACGAACAATTCCAAAAATCGGTCAAGAGCGAGTCGGACTCGCGCACCGAGGGTTCCGTACTATCATGTTTTTAATTTTTTTTCATCGGCGAGGCCTATATTCGTCAGATAATTTTAACACTGCGATGTAAAATATTGCAGTTTTATGTCAGCGCCATCTCTTGACCGATAGTGGAATAAATGTAAATTTTTTTGATGATTTCTGAAAAAGTGTGCTATTTAGAGACTTCATTTTAATTTTCCTGTAATCTTTACATAAACTTCTATCACATATAATTATTTTAGATTTTTCTCTTTGCAAACTTCGGAGATAATAAAAAAAACCGTTCCCTCCCTGGGAACGGTTTTTTTTTTACATTTTTAACTAAAACTATGCGGCTTAAAAAAAAAAACTATGGAGATTGTGCAAACTGCACTCTTTCGTGTGATACTCCACATGCTCTAGTAGCTCCACTTCGAATTTTTAGACCCGCTTTCAGTCCCTGTTGCAAAAAATATACTCATATTTTTATTTCTTTCTTATTTGCAAAATAGTTGGGCAAACGTTAGCTAAAACTGTTGAAAATTAAGCTGTTTCCAATAGCATTAGTAGTTCTTGCGATATCCAGCTGTGACAGACAGACAGACTGAGTCTCACCATAAGGGTTCCCTACCAAAACGGTAAAGAACCCTTTCTTTACCGTTTTGGTAGGGAACCCTAAAAAAGGACATTTGGTAGGCCGCATAAAGTACTCAACTCTGCCAGACCATCATTAAAACTAAAAGAGAAAAAAAAATATCCACATAGACCACATTCATAACTTGAGTAACGATGTTCACGAAACTTAAGACTACTCTTCTAGTACCTACCTATTTAAGTTTTAATATGCTTTGTATGACCTTGCAGAGAGTCATATCCCAGATCTTAAATGATACTATATTTGCTACACCCGATTGCGGCACATAAAAACTATATAAAATTATTTATGTATGATATTTTTTATTTGGATCATTTCAAATAGCGACCTAGAGCAATAGTACGCTCTATGTTTACATACATACAATATTATTGCAATGGGTGTATAGCTTCGAGCGGCTACAACACTCCATTTTAAAATGCAATTTGCAAGCCGGCAGATACCCGTTTCTACTTTACTCTTGCAACTTGTAGGTCCGGGATGAAGCCCATATTTTATTGCATTTCTCGTACAAAGCAATACTTTTCAACAATAAAGTTAACTAAAGGCACTTGGGGACCACCAGGATCCTGGTACTAGGATATCTAATAATAATAACCCCACCGCCGTATCTCTACGTTAATCCTGGTGGGGCCCCACGCGCTCCGAACTCTAGGCCTGTGCCGGTAGAGTTTATCTTGCCGGGCTAGGGTGAGGAGCCAGACCAAGAGAGATACAGAAACCCGCAAGTGAACATGTGGCGAGCTGTTGGGCAGTAGCGACCCCTCGGACCCTATCTCCCGGGAGTAATCTTGTTCCTCACCTCTGGCTTGTCTTAATTGGCCGGCTGGAGTGAACACTGACGAGGAATAGAGCTCTCACCTCTTTCTTGCCTTTATTGGCCGGCTTGAGTCGAGTTCGCAAGAGCAAACGTGCTCGGGGGAAGGAAGTATTCCAGTAAGTGCTCGTTGGGATCTTGACCACCTTCCGGGCTCTGGGATTGTTCTGAAAGCAGTGGAATACCTCCCCACTCCTCATGAGCACCTAAGGACATGTTGCCGAGCGACAAGGGGTCGCTACGACACTATGTGCTAGCGATCGTATAACCAGTTCACTTTAGCCACCCAAACCCATAATCCAATATCTTTGTTTCCATATCCTGCAATAGTCCTACACCAACCGGGGTTGTCCTTGGGTGTACTTGCATAGTGCGAACACTGATAATCATCGGTTGGTGCCTAACATAATTAAAAACGTCTAACGGGCCTCTGCGAGTTGGCTTCGGCCCCTCGTACGCCTTCCAAAGATCCGGGACCCCAGGATCCCGAACAATATCAGAACACGTAAAAATAATACATTTTTATTTCAGAAAAAACACATTTAAGGTTCACAAAAAAAAATCCAACCAAAAATTAACATTACAGAAAAAAGTGTATCGTCATTTAAACGTATGCAACGTTAAAATATCTTATTAATAGGAGCCTGTGGGTTCCCGAGTAAATAATTAATCTTTAGTGCTCAAAAAAAACTGTGAAAATGTAAACGTTGTCTTAGTGCGGTCCTTCGATTCGATATGGTTCTTTTGATTCATGTTCCTGTTTTTATTTATTTTATTTTTGGGGGAAACCTTCAAAGGCACCAGACCTCCAGCGAGTGAGGTCGGGGAGTGTGAGATTTTTACCTCATTAAAAGACCAATTCCGGATCCCCCCGTGCAACGCTTGTAAGGCACATCCCTGGGGAGAATAAAGGGGCCTCCCCTGAGCCTCGCTATTCACGGCACCACGTGACCACTGCACCACGGTCTTCCCTGGGGTCACTTAGGAGCGGACAAAGTCCCCACTCTGTGCGCCCGCGACCCCAAAGGTTTCACCTACCTTGTTTGGTAAGCGGGTTTCGGCGTATTAGGCGCCAAGGAGGTTTCCACCCCGACGCCTCCTTTTCCGAGCAGGATCAGTCCTTTCCCAATTCAACTCGGCGGCCTCCTTCTTGACAATTACGGTCTCACAGAAGGAGGCTACTACCGTCCAATTCTCTGTCTCTGCCAGCATAGCCCCCACTACTGCCGGCAGAGACAGGTCTCGCCCGATCCTGGCACCCGGGACCCGCCGCTCGGAGGCCCACGCAGGGCTGATTCATGTTCCTAGGATTCCGAAAGCTAACGCTTTGCCGATAATAATACCAGCCTAATAATGTCCCACTGCAAAGCAAAGGCCTCTTCTCATATAGAGAAAGCAAGAGTATCGATCACCACGCTTGCTCAAGATGGGTTGGCGATTTCAGACTTATATTAACTAGATATAACTCCAGGTGTCCTCACGATATTTTTCTTCACTGACGTCAGTAATGTCCAAGTTAAACTCAGAAAGTACATATGAATTGAAAAAGTCACATTAGTACTTACCCGGATTTGAACACACAACCTCGTGCATATGAGGGGGGAGGCCTTAAGAGGAAATGCGGGTGGTCGTTTTTAAATAGAAACGCTCTCGCCTGTTTTCTCTCTGGTTAATGACTATAAACCAATTATTTTTTTACAGAATAATAAATATTAACTACTTACGTATGTCCCTGTTTTCCTTTTTGATGATACATTATTTTTATAAGCACTAGAACCCTCAAAAAATGCTCAAAATTGCCGCTATCAACGGAGGCCTATTGTACAAATTTGACAACTATTAATGAAAAAAAAAAACATAAGGACATAGTAATTATATCCTTTTTTTTTGCGGGTGAGAAATCATCAAATGACTCCTCCCGCTCTGGGTGGAGCGGAAGGGAGTGTCAGACTCTTACTGACTAAAACCCACCCGTGTTCCTTCCTTAACCCTTTATGTACCGGGCCAGCGGTAACCCTTTCGGACAATCCCGCTGACCCGGCAGGCTTCGGCCCTAAGGGGCCTCTTCTCGATGCTGACATCTCTTTGAGGCGCGCGTGGAACAAGTACGCGCCGTCCGGCACGGGCCTGGTCCTGATCGGACGGTGAGCTACCCATTACTCTCCGCCCGCAGGCCCGCGCCTACGGTGGCCGGGAGTCGTCACGCGGCTCCCGACGCCTGGGGCGTCCCTCGCGGCGGCTGAGACGGGAGGCTCTCTCCCTGAACCGTCCCGCCACCTCCTTCGCTAGCATGACTGCTTCGCAGAAGGAGGTGACTGCCTCCCACTCCCTCTCGCCCCGGACCATGGCTTGCACCAGGGCCGGACGCGAGAGGTCGCCGTCGCTGCCAATCGCCTCTACGAGGACACGGCGGTGCTCCGCTAAAGCGGGGCAGACCTCCACCGTGTGCTCCACCGTGTCCTCTGGGAGATCCTGGCAATGGTGACACCCGGACGTTTCCTCCTGCCTGATGATGTGCAGGAACCTCCCGAAATAGTAATTATATCCTTCTCATTCAGTTTATGAAATATCTTCTAAATAATATTAAATAAAAAAAATAAAAAATTTGGCGAGAGCCAAACCTCGAATTATGACATTTTACTTAGGCTTTCTCAAAAGTCTCTAAGCTCTGACCGCATTTCCTCTTAAACACTGAGCCATCACGCTTCGCCAATGCGACTCGTTAAATATAAAAAATGGTACATAATCAGACACGACTGTAACTATGTTCGTGTCGACGGAATACACGCAAATTTTATTTCCTGATGTTGCTTGAGTAACGAACCGTGTTTCATTTTAGATTTCATAGTTTAAATACGAACGGTTGCAAATAGTTTTTGATTGAAAATGTTATCTGTTTGTTTTTGTTTAGGAACAACTTGTGCTGGATTAATTGTAGTACACGGTATATTGATTCAATAAAAAAACTCATTCGCATGCGTATTAAATGAAAGGCATGTCAAAAGGCTTTGATCGTACAACTTTGATACATAGGTAGGTATATAGACATGTCAATATTTATTATTGTGAAATAGGTTTCTACGCGTAAGTAAACAAAACATAACTCGCAAGTTCTATATACACTACTATACCTTCGCTATAGTACGGTCGAACAAGATATTTGGTATACAGGCAAAAATATTCATCTTTCCACTACACTGCCAATATTAGTATGGCATCCTTAACCTTTTGAATGTCTTAAGTTACACAGTTCGACAGAAGCAATTGTCTTTCTATTGTGTCTATCTTAATATAGTGGTGTAAAAGAATTGACTACTCAGCACAGCACTACTCATTGTTAAAAGTAGTTTCATGTTAGCTGCCCGTATACCAAATAGCTTGTTCGACCACTTTTATATAAACGCACGTTTATTAGTTTGCACTTTTATATAGCAAGCAGTAGTAAGTATGTACATACTTACTACTGCTTGCTTGTTGCGTTTCAGTTATATTCTACCAGCCTTAAATATTTTCTTAAAAAATTGTTTGTATTTCATTCCATATATTTTTACTGACTAACCACAATTCTATTCCCATTGCAATGAATGGACGAAATTATCCATCTAACAAATGACTGCTTCCCACAAACACGAGATTTAGTTAATAGGTATATTTGTGTATGACGTCAGAGAACCCTTCATGACGTCACAGGACAGCCGGGCGTCATGGCGCTGATTCAGCCTTTGCACAAAAAACGTGAACTGTGCCAAGTTAGAGACATCGCTCAACAAAAAGTAAGAATAAAAGCTTTCTTTTGTAATCACATTAATGCTTGGGTAACTCTATATGTACACTGTACAGTAGGAAAATATTGCACACAAACTGATGTGGCAACAATACGCGGTTTACTTCTGCCTTTTAATTTGGATGAAGCTACCAAATTGAATTGTGTAAACATAAAATTGTATCATTCAATATCGGAAAAGAATATCCTTTCTGCACCTTTCAATCAATTTGATTGAACTGTACCATAGGCATTACGTATTCACTAAATACATAATGACCATTGAGTACATGTACATTAGTCACAAAGCTAAAGTATTACGAAGTTTGTAAAGTAATCGGCGGAAATACGAAGCAATCATGAGTTGACCAAGTCGCACTTAGCTGGCTTTGGAAACACGCCTCTCTATCTATTTACTTTGTTTTTATGGTGATCTTGGTAGGGAAGTAAATAAACAAGTGTAGCAGCTGTGGGATAGTCTGTGTAAGGTAACCTTAATAATAAAACAGCAGTAGATTTCAGTGAGATAAGAGGATATAAAAATCTAACGAAGCACGAACCTATAGTCAGAGAATATTAGGCTTGGTACAGTCAACATCCCAGTGTTCATACGGTTAAACATAAATGCAGTTTAAAACTGGCATTTGATCCCAAAATAATACAGTAAAATATCGATCACCGTGTGTCTGGGCCTGACAGCACTATTGAAAAACTAGCAGCGCCCCGCGGTTTCACCGGCATAAGAGTCGATCCCGTGGGAATATTGGGATAAAAACTACCCTATGTCCTTCCCCGGGATGTAATCTATCACTCTTTCAATTTTTATCGATATACAGACAGACAGAGTTACCTTCGAAGTCATAATATTAGTATGGATAATCATCTTATGTAGGGTTACAAATTTCATATTATCTTACGTTACATCATCAGCTTAGACTTTTATCCCAACTATGTTAGGGTCGACTTCCATGGACCGACTGCCTATCGGACGTCCACAATCCAGTTACTGGATAACACGATTCGCCTTGTTAAAACTGGTTGTCATACTTTCGGGCTTCTGACTACTGTAACTACTGTCAAACATCTATTAGAAATGACAGCCAGGACCAACGGCAACGGTTTAACGCTCTTTCCGAGGCACGGAGGGGTCTTGGTTTGCGATGGATGGTCACCTATCCACGGACTAACGTCGGCTAGCCTGGAAGATCGACCAGAGGGGCTGTTATTATTTAACCACGAGTCCCTCATTATCTTACGTTATAAATGCGGCAATTACCCAACCATAATGTAATTATGCGTACCTACATCCTATTATAACATAGTAAAAAATCATAAACCTAGGATTATACTAGGTAATGACCTAGATGTCTACATGTATACATACGTCTTGTTCTGTTTTAAAACTAATGTAATTTAGAATAGTACAGACGAACTGTTTTTGACCATAAATTGGTTAACATAAATAAACACTTATAGTATTTATACAATAAATTGAAGGAACAAAATGTACACTAGGCAGTACGCTTTTAGCCGATGCTAAAGGCCTATATCTGTATTTTTATTTTATAGTGTCGATCAATCCCAATTTAGCTACTGGAAAAAATGCACGTGCCAACAATTGGAACCTATGAATTGTACATAACAAATTGTAGGTGCTTCAAATAATAATGTGCACCTATGGTTCTGCAATAGTTAAAAAGCAAATAGGTTTACTGTAATAACTCCCCAGTTAATAAAACATCTACATAAATGCATATTTAAATATATTTCAACAACACGGTCTCCGTAGCAAATAATAAATAAATCCACTTTCATTTACAATTCACAAATAATTAATCTTTCACATATTATTTGTTCAGATTGGAAACGAAATAATTAAATCTACCAGCAGAACTGAAGGATTTATCGTCAATATGCGAGCTGAAAATCCTGGAACAACTGTTAAAAATACGTGTACCGTGAAACCGTTCGTATATGAACCTCACACATATTTTTTACGGTTCACAGAACTGCAATAATGAAATATCACTCTTTTTTCGATACAACGAAATCGAAACTAATAATTTTCTGTTATTAATTTCGAGATCAAAATTCTAGATATTTTTGAAACACACTATTTCTGTGTTAACGGTTTTGTATTTCTAGGGTTATAATTAAAAGCGCGTGGAACACGATCATTAGCTGTGTAGAAAATAGACTTGCTAATAAACGTATTTATTACTCAATTAACGACTAGGATAAACCTTTACATAGGGAGGTAGGCTTGTTGGAATAACCAGCGGCGGCCGACATGGTCTACGCACAATGGTCCACCTGTGGGACTAAGTGCGGAAACCAAACCCTCCAACATAGAAAATGGGTTCCTAAGAATATTCCTATAATACTATAACCTGTATTTAAAACTAATACCCTGACTTATATCGTCTTCCGTAATTACTAAATTAACAAGAACAATTATTAAACCCAACCGGCATTAATCATAGGATTATTCTACTAAGAGGACGCTCTGAATAAATTATGACAAGTTTGTACTACTTTGTCTGACCATTAGGCTACTTGACAAAGTATTCTTTCTCGTTTCCATTAAATTTGCAGACACAACTAAAGCACACTCATTGATCAGAATAACAACTGGCCTATTGACCATTAACTTGAAAGATAAATAGAGTGACCGCCCCCACAGTGTTAATTAAATTTCAATTACCATTTACAACAGTTTCCTGCGAATAAATTCAGCAAAAAGGCAATGTTGAGTATTATGTGGCGATGAGTGTCATCAAAGGCTCGTTACACACGTCATGGAAATGTGAGAGCGTCCGGCCTCGCCGCGCTCATTAGTCCCAATGCTTACATAAACGGTCGTGTGCACTGTACCTACTCGCACTCGTACATACGTTTAATACCCATCTGTCTTATAAAGGCCTGCACGTGGCGGCAGCAGGGTTAAAAGTAGAATTTTGGGGGAGTTGCGTCATTATTCGGTAATAATGGCGGTACATCTGTAGATGTAACAATAAGCGCCTATCATTGCCAATTTAGAAACCGATGTATTGTATATATACTAACAATTTTGTGCTATCGTTTTCTATTGTCAACTGTAACTGTCTATCATCTAGACAGTCTCGGTAAAGAAGGAGCTGGGGGCTCCATCTACAGTTTAGATGGTTAAGAACCCCAGCTCTTTGTTAACTATTGCAGGACCAACACTTCTAAGACAAGTATCACCCTACCATCTCAACTTGGGACCACGAGCATAGTTGATGTCGGCTTACTTGCCAAAAAAAGGTCCATCTTTTACTTACATTTGTTAAGAGTATTCTGAATTCATTTCGCCATAGACTGTGAAAGCTTTTAAAACAGCCTGACTGAAAATATTCTTAGATTGCCAAAAGTTTGCGCGGCCTCACACATTTTTGGCTGAAATTGGTACTTTTCCAAATTATGAAATACTATGTTATTATTTGTAATTTATGGAACCTTTCTGTTAAGATTATGAAACAACGAAGCCTTCTTACTTAATATATTAAATAAACGACTAATTCTAATCGAGTCATGATGTCAAAAGTTTAGTTCGTTATTAAAATATACCGAAAATGATAGATCAGCATCATCCGTGTTATGGACACAATATCTTCTTTTGTTTTGCTATCGTCACTGGCAATACAAGTCGCTATTCTGTTTCTACTCGTATTTATTTTAGAAAAGCCTTTTGTGATCCAACTTTTTCTGAAGTTCATGCAAGATTAATTAACTTTGGACACATTTTGAATATTTGCCGTGACATTGAGTGCCAGTACTATATTTTCCTTGTTTCTTTATAACTTTATTTTTGTTTAACAGAAGACACAACTAGCCTTTAATTAACGTTGGAAATATACCTGTCTATTTTAGACTCATATCATATTTAATTTATATTTTTAACTCAACAACGGGAAAGCAGTGAAGCGCTCTCAAAAACTTAAGGCGGGCGTCGACGAACTACGGCTCTTGAAACTCTTAACTCGTCAGGCTTTACGTATTTCGGCGTCACTCATTCTTGCAGTAATAAACAGTCTCTTCACGCGAATTTCACTGGAATCTAGAATTAGTTCAACAGCATGCAACTATGTACTAAGTGTACCTCGAGTGACTATTGTAGACCTGTAGTGACGTTTGTTGGCGACGATACGACTTCGTAACTTTAACGGCATTCGTTTGAGGGCACTTGCAGAAAAGCAAATTGAATTTAACTTCGTGTACGTGCACTCTTGTCTTATTAAGATTGTAGTTACATTCTCTGTGCTGTCCGCTGTGATGTAAAGCTGAACGTAGAAAATGGTTTGGTAGGGATATTTTGTTTTGTGCAAGGGATGTGTATGTGCATCATCTACCTATTTTACGACTTTCAAAACTAGAATATGTAAAAATAAGAAACAGTGCTTGAAAGATAGAGAATGTGGCTATACATTATACGACAAAGCCCCTTTTGGGCCTCTTTTGACCTGCGCGATTACTGACAAAGGCGTGCACAGACTGAACAAGTCCACTCAATTTGTATGGTTCTTTCCTCAAAAGACCATACTAGACACCAATCTACATGGTCTTCCACGATCTGGCGAAGATTATGTCTGGATTTTAAAAGAGACTGTGACCTCTAAGTTTCTTTCAGCCTTTCTTCTCAGAGTAGTCAGATAAAAAACTCCTACCTCATCTAGTTTTTAAAATATGATTGACGTGTAAAAGTGTTTGAGTGCAAACCTACGGAAGATAATGATAGCGGACGAAACGGAGTTTAAACTTAGTGTATACCCTTTAAACAGCATAGTCAATGATAAAGTTTAAAAATCGATTGAACTTTTAATGCTGTTAATATATAGGCTCAATAATCTGAATCGAAAGTCTCCCATTTCATCATAACTAGCAGATGCCGCCGAACTTAGGTTCCGAACTATCTCTGGAGAATGGCGCGGCCCATAGATATCCGACGCGGCCCTTGTGATGTCAACGAGGCTTCGCAAACTTTATTCACATTAGCATTATGGCTACCCACGTCATAACGGCGTAGACATTAAATTAGTATCGAATTAGATTCATGTATAATTTTGTTAGTAATAGCATAGAGAGGTAAATGCTTTAAGAACCTTTTTTATGGTAGTTAGATGAAAAAACACATAATTATATAGCGAAAAATAAATACAACGAGTTTTTTTTAGCATTATCAGCCCGTAATGTTTCCACTGCTGGGAAACAGACCTTTTTTTTTGCGGATGGGATATCATCAAATGACTCCTCCCGCTCTGGGTGGAGCGGAAGGGAGTGTCAGACTCTTACTGACTAAAACCGACCCGTGTTCCTTCCTTAGCCCTTTATGTTCCGGGCCAGCGGTAACCCTTTCGGACAATCCCGCTGGCCCGGCAGGCTTCGGCCCTAAGGGGCCCCTCCTCGATGCTGAGATCTCTTTGAGGCGCGCGTGGAACACGTACGCGCCGTCCGGCACGGGCCTGGTCCTCCACAGGCCTCCTCTCTGTAAGAGGCAGTGGGCTACAAACCACGCGCGCCCAGTGCGGGTTAGTGGATATCACATGTGTTCGAATTTTAGTTCCTAGGAGGCCCGGTATCCTCACGATGTTTTCCTTCACCGTTTTGAGAGCAGTGGTGATGAAATAATTTTTACAAAGTAAAGTAGGCACTTTACTTTCTCTCTGGGTTCGAACCTGCGACCTAAAACTCGTAAGTCGCAGCCGTTACTACTGGGCCATCAGTGCTCCTTGAGTTTTGTTTAGAACTTGTTAAATCGTATCTTAACATTCGAGCTGTTAAACTAAAAGCCGATTAACTATTACTATTATGTAAATACGTCATTCTAAACTTCCAATATCATACTGAAAACACGTCCTTCATTAGTCAATACGGTAAACCTTTCATCCCTAATAAACGATATAACATTGATACACCTGTACAACTAGATAAACACCTGCGTCACGCTCCCTGTGCCACTATGTAACGTAACCTTACAATATTGACGCTAACACGCAGACTTTACTACTCATTATTACGACAAGCACGCTTATCGCTCCTAATTAATTTTCCGCTTGTTAACCCAAGATTAGGATCATTCGTGTTTTAATAAAAAGGATATACGACTAAGCTACATATATTATATCTACGTGTTGTAAGTGTCCTAATTTGTTATGATGGAGCAAAAACAAATTACGTCACGAAATTTAACTGTAGGAATAAAAAATATCCGAAAGGCAGTTCTGAATTAAACTGCATGCACCGGCATCGCTTTAAAGTTGTGCAAATAATCTTTTTTTATAAAACACAAGTTTATAGTAAAAAGTTAAACAGTGAATGTTGTAGCACGAGTACAAAGAGCAGGCAAATATCATAGTAGTAAGTGAAAAATGTAAACTATCTGTGTGAAACATTCCATTTTATAACATAAAGTATGAACATCGCACTCGCTGACACGCTACAATGGATACAAGTCAGCTACACAGAGTACGTGTGTGTTTAGGTGTGTGTGTGTGTGAGCTCGCTTCGTGACAACAAGCGAACATCGAGTAAACCGGCTCCTCACAATCGACGGAGATACCACGTAACCCCTTCCCCCCTGAATAGTGTCAACTTATGCCATACAACATATGCCGTATATCACACAAACCGTCCTAGAACTTCATTTGAATACACATATTTTATGTTTGCTTTACCCACTTTCCGTAAAAGAACAATAAACTCGTATCAGACCCTATAAATATCTTAGTATGGAGTGTCGAAAGGTTGAATCAAGTTTATGTTCTCAAACAACCTTCACGACCTCCAAAAAAACTTTAAAAAGCCCACGAAACTAATTGTGTATTTAGTATTCATGTAGCTCATTCTATTTCAAATTCACGTGATTAAAATCAATTACAATGTGAGCAGCGAATTCGTTAGCGATTTGTTATTGCGAAGTCGATGGAGTGTTAACAAATATGTAAATCAGTAAAAGATTGAATCGGGGAGCACAATTGTTTCGGCGGATTCCTTTGTTAACATTCAATAGATGTCTGAAACACAGCTGTAATTGTATGACGCTGTCGGCACTCCAGCGGCACTCCACGCCAATTGTGCCACAAGTTACGTTTTAAGTGGATCTGAATGCTAAACAGTGAGGTTCGTTTACCTCAGCGGTTTGCATAGATTATTCTTGTATAAAATGGTATTGCTGCACACGCCACCGGAAACCCGATAACGGAGGCAGTGACGTATGAACATGAATTAGTGGAGCGAAGTACGGCCCGGCGCCGTGCATCGTGCACCGGTATCGTGGCTCCGGCGCCGGCACACGGCACCGGCAACCCTCCGGCGCGGGCGCGGCGCTGCAGCACGCCACACAACGCCACCGCCGCACCGCCTAGTTAAACCATCTGACACGCGATTCAACACCCACACTTTACATAAAACACTCGTAAATAGACTACATAAAACTTTTTTATCTGACTCACACCTACTTCCAAATGGTAATGTAGAAAATGCGGTCGTCGTGATTTTCATACAAATGGTAGAAACAGCCAAACACAGTGCAATATTGAGATGTTACGTAAGAACTAAATTTTTTACCTACCGGGGAAGAAAGAATCAAGTCCCACAGATATTCGAGTAAAGAGAAAATCGATAATAATATCTACGTCTAAGTAAGTACCGCTCGGTCACGCGCGCCCGCCGTCCGCCGCCGGGATAATGATTGAAAGCTGTTTGAACTGCACTGATAGAATATATTATACATCTCTACTATCGTATCAAAATATTATTATCTTCATTTTAAATATTATGTTTCAAAATAAGTTCAAACAAGTGAACTAGTAGCATGAACAAAGTATGTATAACAACAAAAAACAGCCATTGTGTATTTAACATAACACGGTCCAAAAAAATCGAGTATTGATTTTTTTTTCACTGTGCATTTATGCGCTTCATGAAAACTATATTTATGTATATTACTTCATCTTACTATGCCATACTTAACTACGATAACCGTTAATTGTGTTAAACTTCTCAAAGTTAAGAAATGCCTTTGTTGCTACATAGTTAGGCACTTTGAAGATTTTAACCGCGCGTCGTAGCAATTCCTCGTAGCGGTGCCTCGTAGCTGCGTAGCGCGCTCGTAGCGCGCACCTACGAATCGCGGAACTCGGCTATATTTAGTGCTACGAGTGATTTGCAATTAAATGCTTTCGCATGTTTATTTCTTGAGAAAAAATGCCTCGACTCCCATTAGCAGTACTTATAAACGCTATTTACGGGTTCCTAAGATTACGAGCGTTACTTCATGAACAATAGGTTATATAAATAAACCTTTTTATTACATCGTCTTAACGAAACTGTAAAATATTCAACTTTAACTAACAAGAAGTTCTTAGCTAGTTGAACAGCCTTTACGGCCTCTTAAGAGTGTCTAATTAAAAGATCTTTAGAAGATGAGTTGATACCAGCCCCAGATGCCAGTTTTTCTTCATACTCTGTGAAGCTGCCATCTCGTTGGTAGCGAGAGTAATAATTTCGCGAAATCCCAGTATTTCGTCGCATCAAAGTGTCGTGCGACTGTCGGCAGCTGGCTTGTGTAAATCTAGTTGAAAGCACGTCTTATTGCTTGAACAACTTTTCCAAGCAACAAGACTGAATAAAGCCAGGTCGAAGATGAATCAGTTTAAGTAAATTGGAACAGCAACAGTCATGATCAAAGCGTAAACATAGAACTCCTATCTATCGATGGTACCAATGTGTTATGATAATACATAACTTTAACGTACAATTTGGGATCCTAATGACGCTACTTCATTATCATTTGTTTAATAACAATGAGAGCCCACCGCAGTTAATCCTTTCCTTTCCATATTCATATGTAAATACTATTCAGACCTTCATCCATATAGTACACCGTATACTATTACACAAATTATGCAAATTTATATGCGTGGGAAGGCATGAAAATGTGTATAATTTTTGTTCTGGAAGTAGATAAGTAAACGTCATAAGCGCTTACCGAGGCGCGGCGTAACATTGATATGCGAGTATCACCGGACCTTTCGGTAAAAAGCAATCTCACCGATAGAGGGGCTTCGTGTCTTATCGACATCGTAACCCGCTCTTGACCTGAGTTTGGGGTAAACGACGCACCTCTAATAAGTGCACACAATTACTGAAACCGAGGAATTCCTCAATAGTTAGAAGAAGATCGATCCTATTCTTATTTGAAACGCATTGTATATCTCAAATTGTCAATGTCAATTAATTAATAAATAATGTGACATCAAACAATGGACAAAATTGTCAACATGTTTTTAGCTTGAGTACGAGGCTTTTGACTCCGCTGTGTGTGTATATTTTATGTCTTTTTCATATTTTTTTATTTGCAATGTGCGTTTTGTTTGTGCAGAATAAACAGTTTTTCTTTCTTTCTTTCTTTTCTTCTAAGATACAGTAAGTATTGATAAACCTACGTGCCAAGCAGAAATCGATCAACAATGCTTTAAGAATTTCGAAGAATATGTAAATTGGAATCGAAATAGAAATGTAGGTTGTTTTGTATGCAAGACTTTCAATGCCTGCAAATCGGTTTCCGTCGTTCCAAATAAATTTGTCAAATGCAACCATTGACCTATATTGTTGTGCTGACTTTCGAGACACATTCAAATAGCTGCAACATTACCGAATTAATGTGGTCGACTTGTTTTAGTTCCCAATATAATGGAACTAGTAAATACTACTTACAATAGGCATGACGAATGATTTTCAAATTCTCTTCCGTAATGTACGTAAACATTTACTATTTACGAAAACACCTATATTTCGGTAATAAACTAAAGTTTAACGAAGTTTGAAGCCATTTTTCTAATATTTTTTCATTAGGGCGCGAAAACAGCTCACAGTGTCATGGCGTCGGATCTGACGTCACGCCTAGGTAAACATCAAATGTTGTCAGTATAGTATCTATAGTGTACTCTGTGAACCACAGTGATGTTTACATAGGCGTGACGTCATGCGCTGTGATTGATGTTTCAGTCAAAATGGCCGACTGCAGTATTTTAATCTTTTATTTTAGTGAAAATCCGATTAATCTCAAGTTTTTAAATTAAACTAAATCACTGTTTTAAATCTTTTTAATATGTATTTTCCCCTAACATCATTAAATTTTTGATTATTTGATACTGTCGTCACGCCTATTCAATACATACATACTTAAATCTCGCCTTTAATTCCCGTAGGAGGTTTATCTATAGTAACACCCACATTTCACCAGTTACGTTTAAGTCATGTATGCAAAGTGATGGGCGAGCCTATTGCCATCAACTGGACACAAATCCAAAGTCCGGTCTGCTACTGAGAAATTCCTGATAGACAAACCCAATAACACTTCACCCGGTTTAGGAATCGAACCCAGGACTTCATTCTAAGGAGTAGCACTTGCAACCTCCGCACCAACGGGGCAGCCTATACAGCTTGGCGGCAACATCGACGCGCTATCTATTAATACATGATTCTGAACCCCACTCCCTTGAAACTTTTCGTAAATTTTTTTTTTTTTTAAAGTTCCATACAACGTGTAGTATTTTTTCCCTGCCTCCCTGTATTAGGTCTCAATATAATAGAACTAGTAAATACGTCGTACAATTCATTAATCCCCGTAAAATGGGTCCGAGTATCTATTAACTAGGGTTCGATGCTCGATACCTATTATCAGTCCATCGAACGCTAATACCAGATAATCCGGTACGTCGGCACGTAGGTACCTAGGCGACGTAGACGTAAGCTAAGGAAGCAATACTCCACTAATCCCTGACACGCTGATGGAAAAACCCGTAAGTCGGTCTAATGAATCGATCGCCCAGTAACAGGAAACTCCTATATAATATCGTACTTTAACGATCTTCTCAACAAAGTTTATTAATCTACTTAATATTGGCCAACAGGCGCGGAGGCCGTTTTGCCTTAATTACCAGGAATTGTGTATTTTGCTTACGTTCTTGGTGTGACATAATAAAATTGATATCGCAAATAGGGTGCCAAAGTTATGAAATGTTGTTTAGAAACAGTTTATGTACTTATTCTTTTTGCGAATTATGTTTAGATAGGCTTAGACTCTGCATAGTTGGAGTTACCAAACCGATGATGTTAGTAAATGATGGTAATTTTTCAACAAAAGCCGTGAATAATCAAAATCAGTTTCTAACAAAAGAATTTAAAGGTGAAGCCCCAAATGTCTGTAGTCGCCAACAAAAGAACGTTACAGCATAGCGTCTATTCTCAAACTATTGATCTGAAGAGGCCGCCACGACACGCATCAGCTGACGTCTGGAACACGACTACCACAGCACCAAACAACCAACACGAACTGTCGTTACACAATCCATTACGTTATTTTTAGAACTAACCTATTAAGCCTGCCACTAAAAACCTCAATGGAAAGGTATTTCGTAATAGAGCGATAGTGACGTAGATTTATTTGGAGCGGAGTTTCATTGATGTGAGGGTCATTTGCATGGAAGCGTTGTGTGTAATGTGAAAATAGTTGGCATTAGGGTGCGGTACCTTTCAGTTGGGTGAGTCGGAGCCGGCGCAAGATAATGAGCTCCATTGTGGTGAGCTGCGGGTCCGGTGAGGACAGCTGCTGTCTGGAAAAACGAACAGAAAGATAATTTACCAACTAGTCATGCAGACAAATAGAACGAAATTGTAGGAGAATAGATGGGTATGCACGTCAGAAAATGTTATATTCGGGATCTGATATTGTGAAACACGTTTGGACTTGAGTTTTACGTACATCTACTACAACGAAAATGGATGTTGATTATATAAGATTGATAAACTCTGACACCGTTTGACCGATCACCATGAAAGTTGGCACATACTAATATGTATTTTTTCATGGAGGAGGTTTTTATAGGTTTATTTCGACCTCCACGCGGTGGAAAGCACGAGCAAAAGCTAGTAAGAATATACATCAAAAATGTTAAAAAACACCTTTTTTAGTTTAGTTCTACGTACTATAGCAATCAATTCTAGAACTAATAAGTTTATCCAACCACAAACAGTGACGCACAGAGTGCTAGTCTAAGTTAATGAATAATTTGAGAGGAAGATAGCGCCCTCCCCGACTCTCGGGACTCACTCAGTGGTTACAGTCAGAGCTTGCTCCTCCTGTTTGTTCGACTCCTACAACACAAATGTCGAGTTGCGATTGAATGTTTATACAAATACTGTCTTAATTTTTATGTGATGTGAAGCGTGACAGGCGAGTTTGAAGTCTATAGATACCATTACATTAAAAGAATATCATACTTATTAAATTGCGCTACAGTTATTTCACAGTTATTTCACTTCTGATTTTGCAACACTGTCCAAAGCACAGTGATCTTTACTCTCATTCTAATAAGTTTATTGTTGGGTTGCTACCACTGACAAGTCTGTCAAAATCATAGTGATCTTTATTCTCGTCACATTAAAGGCTCTACGAAATATTGTTTCTTATTCTATGGTATCATTTTCAGGTCTACCAATGTAATTTTTGCCAATAACCAAATTCTAAGTTGCTAACTGGATTCCGGGAGTTCGGAAATGTGCGCGGTAAGGTTACAAAGTAAGAATGTTGATTATATTACCATCTTTAACATCCTAAATCCACACTGCGTAAATTTGGGACCCGGAGCTGCTGAATAGATTTCTTGTGACAACTTGGAATGTTTACGAAACACGTATAAAGCCATCGTATTAAGGCAAGGTTTTCCGGGCCGAGCCCGGGCCAGGACCTTTAAACGCTACCTCCGCACCTCCACCAAATGTAGCGCGACAAATGGTTTCAAACGAAAAACGGTTATGAAATCGACCCTGCTTCAGATTTTTTTTTCATCGAGCAAATTACATTTTTTTTTTCAAACGTTAATTTCTCTAAAACAAGGACATAATACTCTATGACATTTTTCAGGATCTAAATACACTAATTTGACCATTTAAAATGGATTCTAAAGTAGGCAAATTCAGATACCCCCGTAAGTCAAAGCTTTCACCACTAGAACTGAAATTCCAATAATAATATCTTTACCGACTCAAAAGTCATAAAATGACGACACGCGCGCCGCTCCAGATAGATTTACTGGAGCGACCCATAAACCAAGGTACCTACTCAAAATTCGTGCGATCGGAATTTCATCTACGTTGGAAAATATATCAATTTAAAAAGGTACTTTTTATGTAAAAAGGAAATGGTTTATATATGTTACATATAAAAAATAGATTCACGATCACCTTGATGGATAATCAACTGATAACAATTGAGGATCGTTAAATATTATCGAATATTCATATATGGTAACAAATGAATATGAATGTCAATGGCTATAAAAGTAGAGGAGGACCAAAGAAACGATGGATGGACTGTGTGAATGATGATATGGTTAGAAAGTAGGTGACTATCGAGATGACGACTATAGAGAGAGATAAATATTGGGTTATCCCAATTTATGCCCTTATGGCCAGGAGACTGATAACGATGATGATATGGTAACAAATATAATAGCTAGAAACAGTGGACTTTTTAAGTGACGAATTTAGACGATCCCATAGATTTAAATGATTTCGTGTATACTAAATAGGCACTAAGGAACTACAATTCCTACTTATACCAGAAAGGTGTGGTAATTTTTTTATAACTTAAAACGAAAATATTTCGCATGCATCTTCGACCCAAATGTATGGGACTGCTGATAATTCTTTCGCGATTACGATTTTGGTGTCATGGATAAAGTTGTTCAGTTTGCTGGTCTGTACCACTCCCTTTAAAATGACCACATCTTTCTGATACATGCTGTATTATCGGATTAATCATGGTAATCTCGGAGTTAATAGTAATCGTATTCAGAATCTGCTCCGGCAGTCAAACGTCATGATTACACTAATCGGATTGTTACCAATTGCTGTGATTATAATACGCACTTCAACGGCAAATACTCCAAGGATTGTCTAATAGTAATTAGGCAGGTCGTTGTTCCTTGATGACCAACTGTCTACATGCACATGGATAACTACGTAATACAAATGTCGTGATTTCATTGGTTTGGGTAATTTTAATAACATGCATTATTTTAATACCTTATTATAATATCCACTGTGACAACATTGTCAAAGTACAAATTATTAATATTGTAACAAACTTTTAAAATGTATTTCCTCTATGGCAACTAAATGTATTATTCTACTTTGGCAACACTTAGAAATAACATCGTAATTTCTGGGTGGGGCAAATGTCGTTTTAAATGGTAAAATGTAGAGCAAAGCTAGTCGTTGTTAGATTGTGAAAGAGTACAGTTGTGCGATTAAAAAGTATTAGCAAGAGAGGGGTGTTTTCTTCTTACAAAGATTCTGTTCCTAAGGGTGACTATACCACGTGTCATTGCAGCATTAACTCATCAAGGGTTGCAGGTAAGCGTAGGGTGACGTAACTAAACACCCTTTCATTAAACTATTTGTACACAGGTAGAAGTTTATGTTTGTAATTACAGGTGGCGGGTCACGGGGCTCGGGTCCCGCAGGCACACGCAATATGGCCGCTTGGTCTCACAGAGTACCTAATGGGTACATGAAATGCGAATAACGGGATCGTAAGGAACGGGAAAAGAAATGTCTGTCATTGGACGGTTGTCGCGAATCATATGATATTTTCGAGATGATATTGCACAACTTGTATCGAATTAAAATAAGAAACAAACAAGTATTGTTGGGAAACAGTGACTACCATGTTTGAGGAAAACCAATGATGTGTCGGCTACATATTTTCTAGCAATTGTAGATTACCAGCTCATCTGGGGAGACTAATGACTTGTATTTGCGTAGGTGGCA
Organism: Mesoligia furuncula; assembly: GCA_916614155.1. NCBI lineage: Eukaryota > Metazoa > Arthropoda > Insecta > Lepidoptera > Noctuidae > Mesoligia > Mesoligia furuncula. The sequence continues at coordinate 15,576,451 of OU744793.1, read as the reverse complement.
ATCACGTTCAGTCGAATCAATATACTCCATTTACAGTCCACTGTGTGTGTCCATGCCTTGCCTTACCGCCCACAAAATAAATTTTACGACGAAACCGGAGCCACCCTCGTAAATTTTACAACGATACCTTGGTCCCAATAAAACTTTCTTGACACTTTCTTTTCAACTTTATGTCGGTGTGAATTATGCAGATTTATTGGCTCGCATTAGTATGCACCGACTTATTTACGTAAGGACAGATCGTATCGCGGTGTTTGTAAATGAAGGGCACTATATACACTTTATAGGTACTCCTATTAGTTCTAATTATGTGTGTTAATAGTTTTCGTATGCCACATTTTATTGTTTACTGGGTGTTGAATTATATTTATAACGGTAATACGTTTCACTGACCGACATTATTATTAGGGGCCCGTACCAAAATGGTCGCAGTATGGTATGATGGTGGAATAAATAGAGAACGCTGCTGCCCATTCTCCGGTAAGACCCTTAGTCGCCTTTTACGACACCCACGGGAAGTAAGGGGTGGTGCAATTCTTTCATACCATACTGCGATCGCCAACCCGCCTGCCAAGCGTGGCGATTATGGCAAACCCCCCCAAAATTGGGGGAGGCCTATGTCCAGCAGTGGACGTCTATCGGCTGAAACGACGACCAAAATGGTAAAAACGGAACCCTTTGGCTCACCAAAGGGTTCCGTTTTTACCATTTTGGTCGTCGTAACAACTAAGTCTGTGTGTCTGTCTGTCACAGCTGGATATCTCAAGACCTACTAATGCTATCAACTTGAAATTTGGAATAGTTTTAGATGACGTTTGCCCAACTATTTTGTAAATAAGAAAGAAATAATAGTAGATTATGCACCGAGGGGCTAAAGTTGTGTCTTATGTCACGGGCGTCATATTGAATCTCGAGCGCAATGAAGGATGCGGGATTTCACTCCCGAGCGCAGCGAGGGAGTTAAAGAGTTTAACTCACGAGCGAAGCGAGGGAGTTAAGTCAATTTAAATTGTTTTTTGTTTTTTTAGGGTTCCGTACCAAAAAAGGAAAAACTGGCCAAGTGCGAGTCGGACTCGCACACGAAGGGTTCCGTACCACAAGTACAAGAATCCTGAATGCAGCGAGGGATTCAAGCTAGCCCAAGGCAAAGACACCTTTAGCCCAGAGGAGGATACTCTACTTTTTACACCTACTGTGAGAAAATAATAGTCATAGTACGAAAATTCGAGCCTTTATTGCGTCTACCAATAAGTAGACATGATCAATTCGATTAAAAAAAAAAAAAAGTATCTTCTACGGTTTTGTCGTGTGCGTCTATTGATATCACTCTCATGGAAGTGGCGTTTGTGTAAACTAAGCTTTATACAGGGCTGGTAGAATGGTTTTGGATGATTGACTGTATGCATTTTGAATTTAGAACGTCATTGGAGACGCTCGAAAAAAAGAGTATTTTTGATAAAATGTGATAAATCGACTATAGTATAGATAGGTTTTATTATTTATTTATTTATTCACAAAATCCACAGCAATCTTAGCGCAGTTTACTTAAAATAAATTAACTAATGTTACAGCCAATTACTATTACGGTATTACGGCGCGGTACGGTATTTGTTATTATTAATGCCAGTTTTAATGTTATTCCATTGCTTTTAAAAAATGGTTCGTAGTTATCTATTCTTACAATATTATGTCTTCGAAAACATGGCAACGATATGAAGAAGCAGTCGTTATGATTTCGTAGGAAATCGAGAATATCATCCACGCGTAGTAAGGGTTTCGAGAATAGCTTTCCTCTTTCTGGCACCAAAGGGTGTTTGTTAGTACTATACTGCCAATTTAGCTGACCATGTGAGATTCCAAATTCAAATCACATTATTGACCAGCGGGTCATAATGAAATCCAGTACAACATTATTGACCGGCTGTGCCCCCAGCTACTAATGACTCACTTTAGGTTAAGGTTGCTTGACATATAATTTGACATTTTCGAGCAGGTGGTGTGAAAAAATATTTGTATATTTTTTGCCTCAGGCACTGAAAGGGGGTCTGAAAAATTCGAAGTGGTAGCCCCACTTTACCACATACTAGGGCATGTGAGGTCTTATATGAAAGAGCGCAGTTTGCGCATTCTTATACATATTTTTTTAGGCCGCATAGTTTTCGACTTTTGATGAAAAATTTAAAAAAATATCGTTCCCCCCATATCTCCGATGTTTGCAAAGAGAAAAATCTGAAATTATTCTATGTGATAGAAGTTTACGTAAATATTACAGGAAAAATAAAACGAAGTCTCTAGATAGCACACTTTTTCAGAAATCATCAACAAAAGTTACATTAGTTTCACTGTCGGTGAAGAGATGGCGCTGACATAAAACTACAATATTCTACACCGCAGTGCAGTGTTAAAATTCTCTGATGAATATAGGCCTCGCCGATGAAAATTTAAAGACATATGATAGTACGGAACCCTCGGTGCGCGAGTCCGACTCGCTCTTGCCCGTTTTTTTTTAATTTCCTACTCATTCTAAATTTTTAATGACATACCAACGTTTGTTTTAAAAAGATTGGCATTTTCACCAATAATAAAGCATAGCAAAGTAGGGACCCCACGATATTCTAATAAAGCGCATATTTAAAAATGATTAAGGCCACAGCGTCAAAGTACACCGCGAAATTCAAATACTCTTACCTACGTTTTTTGCTATTTGCAGGTCAGTATCAGGTTGTATATCGATCTAAGATAAGATCTAATAAATTCGCGGCCGTAACAAATATATAGTTATAGAATTATAATCATAAAACTCACTAGTTATTAACATTATTATTATTCTCATTATCTCTCAGTTCATATTACCCTATTGAATGACTATTTCATGAAATCAATAAACATAAGAAAATTTGAATTTCGCGGGCTACCTTACCGCATCCCCCTTAAATGTAAGATCCACTACAAAACCTTTTCAAAGAACCAGTCAAGCAAATAATATTTTTCCGATCGGTAAGGAAAACGATTTGTTACAGAACTAAGAAACTGGGCAATACCTAATCAGTTAAAAGTTTCGCTTCTTTTCTTTGTTATTGTTGCGAACCCACCGAGGTTCGCTGTAATATCGATAAAATGTCGCCTCTCCTTCTTTTCTCATAAGAAAAACATGGTTCAAATACTTAATAATTTACAAAGGAACGATATGGAAGCAACTTCGATATGAAACACTCAAAAGAGACGTGAACTAAAATGAGCTGCGAGCGCGTGCAGCGAGGACTTTACTAGCCTGACCTTATTGCTTTATTAACTTTTATGACAACGCTCCCAATTGTTTCTATCTGGCACACAACTGAACTCGCTAACAAACTATCAGCTTTATACTGATGCGGGGTTCGATTTATATGCTTTTTCTGTCGACATGGTTTCTGATTAAAATCACAGAAGCTTTAAATATCTACATTATTATGTAGCTACGCTATAAGGAAGTCTGTCTCATTGGATAGCTACGGGTCTGTTCATATTTCCTTGCTTCACGAAGTAATAAAAAAACAAAAAGTATTAACGAGCTGCCTTGACCGGAAGTGAGGTTTCGCCTTTTCCGCTACTCAGTCCACGCAAAATGGCGGAGCTTCCGGTGCTGAAAATCAAGTCGCCGTAAATGTCGCTGTCCCCGAGAATTTCGGTTTGTTACACAGGAAATCTTATAAACGTAGTACTTGTTGTGGCTGTTATTATCGCTCAAGACAAGTTAGAGGTACCTACTTCGTGAATGCAAAGGTTATTTTTTTTCTTAATGGACAAAATAAAGGCATGTATCCGAATGGCTTTTTTAAATAAAAGGGTGCTACATTACACAAAATGTTATATCTTCAGGTGCGTATATGATTTACAACTATCATGACGAGACAATTTTATCATCGTAAATCAAACACAGACCGATTGTGCGATCGCAGTTTGTTATGAACACATGATGCTACCGTTTATCTTCTAAGCCCCCTTTCCGACACCCACGAGTAAAATGTGACCTACAATTTCGGCATGAACTAATTTTATCCAGAGGGCTGGCCTATTTTTAGCCCAAAGAATCAGCATTCCCATCCAACGTGGTGATGCTGCCAGCCTTTTGGCCACTTTTCCCATTGACAGCGATGCGGACGAATTTTTTGATGTCCAATAAGCTCCTCCCTTTTTCTTTTTTTTTTTCTTTTTTATTTTTTTCATTTTCTTTTTTTCCATTATTTTAAAACTTTGATGTATCCTAAGATATTCATTGAAATATTTGATGTCAAGGGCAATTTTGTTCAAAATTAAATACTTGTGATGAATTATAAAAACACCTTCGCAAATAATGCATTATTTTAGAACAAATATGATTACCATAAAAAAGGTTACAATATGTCAACCTTAAAAGATAGACATATTCTGTAGCGGGCTTTTTTTTAGAACTTTTAAAGGGAAGCAATTCCATCATACATAATTTTTGCGTAACCGTTTACGCCGCGTACGCAACGGAAACTCTCAAAAGGAATAATTTTTCCCGTTTTTCAACATTTTTCGTTGATGCTCCACTCTAGAGTTGTAAAAAAACTGTTTTTTTTCTGAGATGAAAAAAAACATTGAAAAAAAACATGAAAACAGTTTTTTTTCTGGATTAGGTTTTTTTTCAAAATTAAGATAATAAAAATATATGTACGTAGTAAGGTTATCATTAAAAATGTGCTGATATTAGATTTGCTTTGGTTAATAAAGAAATACCATTTATTTTTTGTTAAATATTACATAAATGTCTCAAAATAATTGGCAATACTCATTGAAGTTTACATTTACGGATGGGGATTACCTCAATCTTCGTTTGGTTTATGTTTTGTTTGAATTCACTGCAGACTGCCGATAGCTTGACACAGTGAGAGTTCGTTTTGGTTAAGTGTGAATGTGAATTAATTATACCTACATTAAAATTGTGTTGAGTAATTTTCTGTCAATTATTTTTAAATTTCTGTCAATTATTCCGTTGTCGATAACACAAGCTTAGCTACCGATACAGATACAGGTGATAGCACTGATGAAAGTTTAAGTATTTTTTAAGTTCATATTATTATCTACCTCTAAGTATAATTTCTAATTTCGTTGATTTAAACATAATTTGACTTGAATTAAAAATAAAACAATCAAATTTTGTTTTATTCCATTTTATTTAATGTATTTCACTTTTTCTGAAAAAAAACAAATGTAGAAAAAAAACGACAGTGCCAAGTTTTTTTCATTTTTTTTTCAAGATTGTGAAAAAAACATTTGTTTTTTTTTCAATTTACATCTCTACTCCACTCCTATTGGTCACAGCGTGATGTTATATAACATATAGCCTTCCACGATAAATTGACTATCCAACATAAAAATAATTTTTCAATTCGAACCAGTAGTTTCTGAGATTAGCGCGTTCAACCAAACAAACAAACTCTTCAGCTTTATAATATTAGTATAGATCTATAAATCAATCCAACATATTATCAGTTTAGCCTTTTCTTTTCTTTCCACAATATGACTACTGCTTTAGATTACGTGTTATGTAAAATGCTAGCTTTCCGGTTGTAATAAATCATTATTATCCATTGAGGGAATATGAAATGAGGAACGTTGCAAGCTCGCCACATGGAAGCGAATGCAGAGTCAGCTAGAACTTTATTTTATTATACAACAATATAACTACGTACGTATTTGCTATGAAATGATAAATAACATTATGCAGTAATTATACAATTTCGGAAAACAGAACAAATCAGGTGAAATGATATGTTGAGGCTTAATAATGATTTCACAGAAATTATCATTGATAGAGTGGAATTGATCCCCAAAAGAAACTTCGTAGCACAGTGCGAGCTACGCCGTAGCGAGGCGCGTAGCAAAGTAAGCCGTGTAGCGAGACGCGTAGCCTAATGAAATGGCGGTTGTTATATTATGAAACGTATCTAAATTGCGTGCGTATTGTTTGTTTGTATAGTGGTTATACTGCAACTGCAAGTTAGATGTTGTAAAGAAATAGCCATAAATAATCTCCCGCTATATTGGCGAGGCCACCTTTACATTTCTGTATTTATCCCTTTTCTTGATCCCGAAATCATCAGCGAAATTCCATTCCCTGCATTGTAGTTTTACGAGTATATTGAAAAAAGCTCAGTTCCGACATCGACATAGACGCCATCAAACCATTATGTAAAGAGCGAGGCAATAAAAAAGTAACACTTCGTGAGTGACGGCGCCGGCAAACCTCGTTCGGAATAAAAGTATCTGCCTGCAGCTGACTTTACATTCATCGCCACATTTTCTAATCCAGCCGCTTGCAGCCGCTGACAGCGCTTTTTCATTCTGACGTTTGAAATGAACTATTTTGCAGTATTTCGCCTTTCGGTTTTATTGTATTTTGCTGCAATCTACGAAGCGTCGCCATAAAACTGCCAACATTCAATATTTTTACGAGTTGTAGTGTGTTTTATTGGGATATTGCCGAGAAACTTATGAGATAAAGTGCGTACAGGGGTGCCGTCGCTGGGAGTATTATCACGTTCTTTTTCTTATAGAGAATTGCTGAATTTGAGTAAGACTTCAAACAATTCGAACTATAATAAGGTAGGTACTTATAAGTACACCACACAAACATCTGATCACACTAATACTATAAAGGCGAAAGTTTGTGAGTGTGTGTGTTTGTGTGTTTATATGTTTGTTATTTCTTCACGCTCAAACGGCTGGACCAATTTTGATAAAATTTTGTATGGAGATAGCTGACACCCTGGTTTAACTTTTTATCCCGATATTCCCACGGGATCGACACTTACGCGGGTGAAACCGCCGGGCGCAGCTAACATGGCTAGCGTCCTCCGATCGAAAGTTGGGTTTCGGTTCCGGCCAGTTTCGGACATAGGTTCGGTTTTGGCCAAAAAGTGGCTGAATGGCATAAGGCGTTCGTAAGCTGTCGTTTTTGATAGAATACGAACGATTGACAGTGTACACTTAGTAATGAGGTTCCGTTTTCATACTTTTCGTACAAAATACAAAAAAAATGTTTTTTTATAAATAGAAGTAATTTAGGTTTGTATCAAACATGCTGCTTTTAGTATCAGCGAGTAGGGATTTATTCGCTATCTGGATGATTGATACAAGTTCTAAGGGCAACAGCAGATGCATCTGTAGCGACTGTGCGTTCGCTCACAATAGCAAAATAATCAGCTATTACTTCGACACTACATCGCGTTTTGGCGACTCGTTCTGTCCGAGTACGGTTTAAAAATTGCGTTTTCTAACGAATTGTTTGACGGAGAAATAAAGCATTGTCGCTAGGTGTATCGAGCTTCCGAAAAGCGATTAAATCGCTGACTGCTAATTCTTAAACAACTGCAACTTCTGTGCTGTTCAGAATTGAATCGAGCATCTGAAAAATTACTAAATCGCTAATCGCAAAAACTAACAGTAGCATATCTGCTAAAGCATAATTTTTCCATCGTTCCAGTTGTGAGAGTTTTTCACACAAAATCTCGCATTCCTTTAATTTACTTCTCAAGCCGTTTTCACCTTTTTATTAACTTCTCAAGTTTCGGATTCGGCCAAAACTAGAAGAGGAGCCGAAGGTTCGGTTACGGTTTCTGTTTTGGCCGAAAATCGTGTTTCAGTCGAACACTAAATATACTATGGGCAACCAAATACCTAGTAACCCGGAAGTTTTGAAGAGTTATAATCGCTTATAGTTAAAATAATAATAACTTATTTACATTTACGAGTAGGTACATCGTTAGTGAAAATAAACTTTTATTTTGGAATGTTCTATCAGCTCAACACGTTTGATTCAAAAACAATGATTTCTGATGTGTTATTAATGTACGAATATCGTGACTGACAATATTATCTACATTCATCTGTATTCCACAAATGAATGCTTTTAAAAATCATATTTGAATACAAGTTCACATCGATACTATCGTCATGAAGTGTAGAAACACGTTACTGCAGAATATTTTGCAGTAGAATTACACGTAAATGATATTTTCAAAAAATACTTTCGAATAATGACTATCTACACATTTGATAAAGTGGCTTTTAATTCAACAGGTAATTACTATCGATACCGTCGATAGTAGCCATTGACACGCTACTCCGGCACGTCAACATGACAATAATTTCCGATAAACAGTGAAATACTTAACCAATAATTATACATCGTTATACAAGCCACACTCGTGAAATGACTATGTATTCTCTTACATAAAATATAATTCCAACACAGACATTCATTATTCACAGTACAAAACTAATTTCTAAAGTGTCACAGCGAAGTTCTGACGTGAGATCGAAAAAATTAAATAAAATGAAAGTAGCGAAACCCGCGATTTGTCATACAACTGACTCCACGTCTCGCTCTCCTTACGAATTACTGTTTCACCTACTTTTACAGGAAATGTGATTCTTTTTTTATCTTTATTGCGACATAATATTTAATTTAGTTAATAAAGATTGCATGCAATTCCAATGAATATTTGCTGCTTTAGAACAAATAATAATATGCAGCCTGAAACAGCGAGTTGTGGAAAGTTATACTGTGAAGTTTATTGTGTTGTTGACACAGATGATACCTACTTACGATGTTATATTGCTGTTATGTTATAAGGCAAGCTTCGTTCTTATGAATAGTAAATGTAATTTTGTCGACATCTGTGCCTACCATAATATAATCTATGCCATTTTCAGTCCACACTTGCACGTCTGTCCTTAGCTGCGGATATGCGAATTGAGTTTACGTTGTGCCATGTCTGAATATTAATAAAGTAAAATAAAAGAAACGAGCAAAAACCAACGCAAAGGCGGAGAAGTACAAGTCTAGACGAGAAACGCAAGCTCACGCCTATACATGTACACAGTAACTTCTAGACGGTAATGCAGAGACTGTAACACAGATTATCTCTGCACTTTGAATGCATATATGGTGAATACATTAAAAAAAGAAGGCGCGTCTTGTTGGCAGAGAGAGCGAGGGAACAGTGAATGAGCGAAGTAGTTAATCAACATAAAACGCAAGAAGAGCTCGTAAACTCTTTTTGTGGGCGCGTGAAACGTTAGTTAAAAAGTGTAAACGTCATCAGTGAGCCGGCGGAGGCTACTACAGCGTCCAAGTGAGCCATTGAGCAGGCGCCGCCGCTCAGCCGAGAATTGAAAATACTATTACCGTGCCCGGAACATTTTTTTTTTTTTGCTTTCGGGGGAAAACCTTCATAAGGCACCCGACCTCCGGGGACGTGCTCGGACCTAGAGACCGAATGCGTAACAAGCACGGTTTTACGCTTCACTATAATTGTTATTTTTTCTTTACATGGCCTCTTAACTGCCCATTTTCTCGGCTTTTACTTTCCGCTCACAAAAACTCACATCGGGCGGGTTTTACTACGAAAAAATAAATACCAAGTATTACTGAACACTACCTGCTAGATTTTATTACTGTTTCATTTCGCTTAAAAGATCTTATGCGCTCTTCACGAAGTGTAAGGGCGGATCCATATTTCAACAAATTGCTGGCTGTTGGCAGAACAATGTCATCGGTTGACCTTCTATGGATCTTGAGTATCCATTTTATCGGAGCAGGTAAAAGCAACGTTCAAGTCCTCTACATAAATGTACACTGTACAGTCACGAGCATAAGTATGTATACACTTGGCTTTATTCAAAGACGATTTTCTCCTTCAGTTTTGAATAAAATTTTGTGTTATTACGAACAAAGCATTTTTGAACCCATAGGTTTGTGTAAAGTGTCGTATTTCAACGTTGCATTCGTTATTTCACGAAAAAATCGCAATTGAAAGTTGCCAAGTGTTGACATGCTCGTGACTGTAAAACCAAGACGCCTGGTTCAATAAGATTGTAATGAATCTTTTGTTTCACAAAAAGCGTCGGTTGCGAAGTGAGCCGTTGTCATTGATTTAGTGAGGTGGACGGCTTACTTCCGGGTGCAAGCTGGCCGCGGCTAGATTGATAGCACGTAAAGCGTTGCGGCAGTTTTTCATTGTCAAACTGTGGTGATTGATCGTCACAAGAAACAAAACGCGGACTGCACTTTGTCATTTTCCACAACTTGGTCATGGTTTTAACCTGGTTATTTTCTTACTATATTTCAATGCAGCTTTCACACAGAGTACAGTCAAAAACAAAATTATATGAATAACGATATCTTTTTGAGAGCTTTTCCGCGTTTCTGACAACCAGTAACAATTCCCTTATCGAGTATTTAAGGATTTGATAACACTGATAAGCACTTATTGTTTGGTTTTTATACATGTTTGTAAGCGATCAAATGCGTCATAAAGCTGGGTGAGATAAAACAGTCGGATCTTTAAATTGGAACTTCGTGGTCGAGGCTTCATTATAAAGGACACGCCACGATAGCGGCGAGAAGACCCCTCTTTGAGGAGTGGCTAGAGAGGCGCCACGGCGCCCTCGCCTACCGCCTGAACACAGATGTTTCGGGAGGTTCCTGCACATCATCAGGCGGGAGGAAAAGCCCGGGTGTCACCATTGCCAGGTTCGCCCAGAGGACACGGTGGTGCACACGGTGGAGGTCTGCCCCGCTTGGGCGGAGCACCGCCATGTCCCCGTGGAGGCGATCGGCAGCGGCGGCGACCTCTCGCGTCCGGCTTTGGTGCAAGCCATGGTCCGAAGCGGGAGGGAGTGGGAGGCAGTCACCTCCTTCTGCGAAGCAGTCATGCTAGCGAAGGAGGTGGCGGGATGGATGAGGGAGAGAGCCTCCCGTCCCAGCCGCTGCGGGAGACGCTCCGGGCGTCGGGAGCCATGGGACGACTCCCGGCCACCGTAGGCGCGGGCCTGCGGACGATCAGGACCAGGCCCGTGCCGGACGGCGCGTACGTGTTCCACGCGCGCCTCAAAGAGATGTCAGCCCCTTAGGGCCGAAGCCTGCCGGATCAGCGGGATTGTCCGAAAGGGTTACCGCTAGCCCAGTACATAAAGGGCTAAGGAAGGAACACGGGTGGGTTTTAGTCAGTAAGAGTCTGACACTCCCTTCGAGCGGGAGGGGTCATTTGATGATATCCCAAAAAAAAAAAAGGCTTCGTTATAAGTACTTAATTGACTTTTCGACTCAATTATTCCGGCAACTGTAAAGTGCTAAGAAAAGCTTAATTAGAGAGAATGAAACTGAGGTGTCTTTAATTTTCGCAGTCTCTATCACCTTGATTATAATTAACTCACGACCTCTGTTGGTCCTTCCGTGCAGTTTCAGAACATGGGTTCTTTATCTTAATGTGGTTTTTTTATTAAATTTTTAAGCAAATATGTAAGTACCTCCGTTCCTAATTACGTCATTATGATACATTTGAGACTCTCGAAGTCAACTGATATCATTCTATTCGTTTTGAACAAGTAAATCTCAATTTATGATGTTTTGTTATGAGCTCAACTGTCACTAATGAGACATTTACTTGTCTATTGTTATCGAACTTGCTTAACTTGCCGAACTTGCAAAGCTTGCCTAATAGACGAGGGGTAAATCTCAAATTCCAACTAAATATACCTGAAGAGTTGCCGCAAGGAAAACCAGCAACATGATCCTAACTACCGCACAATATGTAGTAGGTACCTACGTCTTTAACGAGGTGTAGTGTTCCGCACCGGAACATTCCGACGTATTTCTTTAGTAAATTGACTTCCTGAAAAGCGAGAATATTAATTCGTTAAGTGATAATTCTACTTAATGCCCCAAACCACGTTCCCGTCCCATAAAAGCAAACATTTAATAGAAAGGCGCAGGCGCGTGCGAAAACAGATATCACGTTTAAAATTATATCGTAGAACTAAGTTCATTTTAGTCATTTGTGCTAATTATGTCCTGCAATTAAACACGATTGTGGCGGCCGAGTGATTAAGTTTCTACCCAGGCAGAACCCGAAACCGGTGTCCGGGATTTCTGAATCATGTCGCGTTATAACGATATTCAACCAATGACGTAATGTAGGTATTCAACTAATGTCTGTTCTAAAACTATCTGAAGAAAATGTAAATAAACCCTGTAATGTAATAAAACTGTTTAGGTTAAAGTCTTAAATCATCAGTAAAGCATTCATCTGTATAAATAAGGTTTCAACACGATCGACCTGTTCGGCTGTTATTATTTACACGACGATAATATCGCCGCGATTCTCTCGCTCGTAGAGACGGCCCCTAAGCGAGTCATTTTTGCAGCTAGTTGATAATATTAATCTTCAAAGTAATGTGTCATTTTGGTTCTATTTGATTGGAATGGCATAGGAAATATAATATACATTAGTAAGTAATAATTTTAGGTGCAACTAAATATCCCCAGTTTTGTAAACACACAATACACCCGTATTTTATAATGTTTGCGGTTTCCCAATATGAATCGTGGGTTCGCGGGTATGTTGATTTCCCGAGGGCCATTTGTGATTTATTAGAACTCAAACGAATGTAGGCTTGACACCATAATCAACTGAAAAACATAGTGATAGCTACCGGTAATGCGGCCGTATCATTTAGATATTTTTTCCAGTATTCGAATAGTACTATTTAGTATTAACAGGTGGACGAAATATCTATTATAGTTTACAGGGACAATCGACAGTGGGTATATTTCGTTGGATGATAAATTTTACGAAACGCAGCGGCATTTTTATATTAGCAACATAGATTAGACGCCATATTATTATCACCCGCTGCCGTCCCTTTCACTTTTGCAACATAAGCGTTATGCGTTTGGTAGAAATTATCCCATTATCATACTTGCCCCAGTAAGCCTTACGATTTGAAAAATATAAAAACATTCATACAAAAATCTGCTAAATCCAAACAAAATATTTTGAACTGTTTCCCTCAACCATTTTTATTCCACGCTTAAAAAAAAATCCTGTATTAATCTACCAACAGTGTTATTTTATCAGCATTTCTAGTTTGAAGCTAAAAATGTGATCCTTTTGTTTTTTTATCTGACGTCATTACACCTTGGGTTACGTTTAACGTCGCTAATGATAAGGTCGTCCTTTCAAAGGTCGTGGGTACTAATCCCGACACCGCAGTATCTCATCATTTATCTCGTAAAGCACGCTGTCCTTTGTTTTAACAAAATATAGTGATGTAGAGTGTTACCAACATATTTTTTAAAGATGATATTCATAAACTGGGGGAAAATGTTAGAGGTTTTTCAAAGCAGGTATAACTACTCGGATATTAACATTGTTAGTTTGATTATCTACCATAATGTATCATAGTACATTATGATACATGTGTGCTATGTTGATCATTATCCTCAAGGCGGTATTTTTCACGCGAGCCCCAGGCGAGCGCGATAAGGAAGCCGAGCGTATACTGATCAACGCACACGCGTTCTATACGACGTTTTTCAACACACTTGCGAGAAAAAACAGACTTGTATTGTTAAAATTAACTTGTATGAAAAATGGCGCGCTGGTTTTGTTTTTCCGCGCGTCACGCTAGCCAGCACTAGCGATGCGCGCGCAGGTGTGAATAAAAGCACAGGGCAAAACCGCTCAACAGCCTATAGAAAAAAAATTATAAACACAAAATAATGTTTAGACTAATCGTAGTGTTGTCGTATGTCAAATTGCAGTTTAGTTAGTATGGAATTAGAAAGTACCTACTTAGGTACTATTGGCATAGAGAAATTTACATTAGTTTAGTGAGAATCCGCAATAATAGAACGCCAGTCAGGATCTTTTCCGTTTGGTTTCGGAAAGGACCACGGACAATTTAAGGTGAATGCGCATTGCTAGACCGCGAAATGCAAATTTTCTTACGTTGTTTGTAATTTACAGGTAAAAATATGATTCGCGACTATAATATATATGTATTTACAGAATTATATTAGAATAGAATATTTTAGTTAGATTTGTTTCCTAAGAACTTTTCCATAAGAAAAGAAAGATGTACCTATTAAAATATTATGATCTTTGATGAGATTAAAAAAGCGCGCATCTCCAAATAGTAAATACTTAGGGGAAGCCCGGGCAAGACGAATATGTTAAGGGGTACTGCAAATAAAACCACAATCTAATAATCAATAGAACTCTTTGTACTTTTAATTTGTACTATGTTTAATCGTCTTTGAAAAATAATCATTAAAATTCAAAAACTTAAACAATTTCTATAATAATTTTGAGCATTAACAAAAGGTATCAATTATCGGTTTTGCCCGGTGGGGTCGGGCAAAAAGGATAAGTAGAACTAGCTTAGATCAGTGTTCGCATTCATCACAGAAGTAGCTGCCAACTCCTACATAATAAAGTGCAGTCTTTATGCGCCCAAATGCACTGATTACACTGAATCCAATCTTTCGCTAGTGGTTCAGTGTATTTGTCAGCGCACACTAAACCGTAAAAATCTGGTTTCGGATTTTTGTTTTGTTATTTGACTGAGGATATTTTAGTTTTAGTTTTTCTGGGGCCTGCTAACTCAGAAATGGCATATGTAATGGTAGTGGTAACTAATACTTATAATATGCTTGCTCTGAGCAAAACGGAATACCTAACCGTTTTGCCCATATCCATTTTGCCCAACACTCTAATATTAGAAACAAGTGAAAACTTGAATTGTTTTTAGTAGGTAAACAAAAAGTAACGATCACAAATAATACCTAAATAAACGTGCAATTGAATATACAATACATCTTTATAGACAACTGATGACTAATACAAAAAGTTTGTGTGCAAACCTTTACAAAAATCGTAACAAAACAACGATAATCCTTTTTTTTTCCTTCCACAACAGATGCACTCGCGTATTGTTTGGGTTGAACTGCCATGGCATTGCCGATCGTATGTGTCACGACTAGAGAAAATGTTAATAGCGCTATCTATTATATGTTTATGGAAAAATCAGTTATTCTTCTTACCCGCACTATGCTTCTTGCCCGGCCTTCCCCTAGTTATCTGTGGCGATAACGCAATAATGGATTAACATATAGAAAAAGCACGCATTTTTAATACACTGCATTATGGACCTAAAAACGGTTCAATAAGAGCCACTTTACGAGCAAGTGTGTTAAAAATATGATTTATATCATTCCTCAAAGTGAGTACATACAGTGCATTATTTAAAAGCTCTTTTAAAGTCTCACATTATTAATGTTGAATTAATTTGAAGCCACGCGCCGTGAAAATGTAGAAATATCTAAAAATACGGTTTATGACTGCATTCCAAATAACGTGACTTCACGCTAAACAGAAATATGTGTGCTAATAAAATACGTTAACGTTTTGTTGACACAAAACGCAAAATTGTTGGCAGCCATGCTGAAATTTTTGGTGAATCGTGAATTTTGACTTGACAATTTTAAACACAGCAACTGACTAACTCAAGCTGTATATCATATTTGACCCAAAATACTAAGTTTTTATCTCAAGAGCGAGAGTGCACGAGTCCAAAAGCTAATTATCGAATTAAGTCGCAGCGCATTATCAGAGAAATTCACCTTAGACATTGATTGCCGGTACCGGACCACTCGCTTCCGAAAGTTGCCAACTCCTAATAAGATTGGATCCAAACTATTCCCGATGAGCACCCCTCAGTACTTTTATATATTATATTAATATTATTTGCGTTCATTTTAAGCTTGTATTTCCAAACTTTTCCCATTAGAAGACTTGTTTAAGTTTTGCAGTTCTGTTAAAAATCGTGTATAATTTAATTGAAGTAAACTGTTTTTACCTTAAAAACTAGCGGTCGGTGTCGTGTCACACTGAATATCGATTGCTACTCATTTATTTCGCTTTTGTCGACTCGATTTTAATGCACGCCACCCTTTTTGTAGTGTCATTGCAAAAACATTACAAAGGGCGCCAACTCTCATTGATTTGCGTCTAAACGTTTCAAAACCGTTATACAAGGTGGGGATGACAATACAACAATACATTAAATTTCGTATAAGTATCTAATGCCGTTTCCAGTCTGCATACAAAAATTCAATCAAATATATCCAACAGTTTAGTCACTACCTACTCGTATAGCTAGTCGGCTGATCAGCAAAATGCAAAAAATCTTTCGTTTGAAAAAATCACTCTTTTTTTTATTCCCGTGTTAGGACTTATTTAAGAGTTGAAACTTTTATTTGACAACTAAATACTCTTATCGGGATCCTGCTGTTTTGCCAAAATTTCACTACCCAAACGTAAAATGTCGGTACAGTTGCAATAATCTCCTCTAGTTTTCATCTGCGTATAGCAACCTTTTTTTATATACCTATACCAATGCAATGTTTGGAATGATTTTAGTAAGCCCATTTTCATTTGATCAAATTTTTACTTGGCAGAATATTATCAAAGATAATTTCTTCTTCTTCTTTTAAATGGTTTATTGTAGCAAACAATCTTTACAGTAAACATTTAGACAAATGATTTGTTATGAAAAAAAAAATATAGTCAGTTTTTTTTTGGGAATTCATTACTTTGCATGATTGCGGTCGGTCGATAGGCGGCGTAGGATGCAAGAGCGAGCGAAGGGCTTCCCGAGGTTCGGTTTTGTTAGGTTTTCACAGAAATAGGAGCCTCCGTCGACATTTGATGCAAGAGCGAGCGAATGAGAATACAAATACCAGTATCAATACCATAATAAACATAGACAGACAGAAATAGGGTACTAAATATTAGGCTTATTTTATTTAACGTAAAATAAGATTAGAGGTACCAACTGAAATATTGGACTACATTAAAATTGGTAAAAGTAATAGTTGATAACATTAGGTTTGCGTTACAATTTTTTGTGAAAAGTTTATTTGCTAAGTAATTATTTAGCAAATGAAATTATGCGTAAAATTGTTTGGGAAGTGATAATTTGTCAATACCTTTTTGATAACAATAGAGACAATAAGAAAAGTGCTATTGGACACATTCTTACTAAAGACAATTTTTAATAGTTTAGGTTATAATTAAATTACTTATTAGTCTATCTAAAAGGCTAGATTGTAATTAGATTAGCCAATGGTGTAACGCCGACGTTTCGAGTCATTAAATCTTACTATCCAATGGTGTTACGGCGACGCTTGAGGGGATATGGTCCATCCTATTGTTGAACCCTAGAACATGGAAAAAAAAAACATTTTGATGAAACAAGGGAGACTCCTATTTTTTTTGATTAGATTAATTTTATTTATTTCTGAGTATTTTCACATACACTACCGTTGCCGGTGTAGAAATATGTATTAAAATTAACTTACAAAGTCAAAGTGGCCAAGTTCTAGGCCGCAACAATATAATCATATTGGTACTCTTATGCATTCGTATTGCCAGTGTTTGCATTTATTGTCGTATTCTCGCGTCCACATTGTTTATGCAGAGTGCAACCAGGCTTAAGTTAGTCGACGCTAAAAAACTAAATTGATTACTGTATAATTATTACACAGGGGATTTTAAAAGTAATGACGTTATCGCGATAAGGCGGTATAGAAAAAATAAACCATAATTACAAAGTATTTTTCATTGCAAGCGCTTCGAAATTAGAATAGCAATCACTCTCTGATACGAGTACCAATAGAAAAATATTGCCATTGTATTTTATAAATATGATATATATATCGATCATGCACGATCAAAAGATCACAATGAAAAATATCCACATATTTTTTCAGTCAGT
This sequence comes from Mesoligia furuncula, assembly GCA_916614155.1. Lineage (NCBI taxonomy): Eukaryota > Metazoa > Arthropoda > Insecta > Lepidoptera > Noctuidae > Mesoligia > Mesoligia furuncula. The sequence continues at coordinate 15,558,820 of OU744793.1, read as the reverse complement.
GCTGATGTTCACTGACTGAAAATATAAGGGGAAAATCATAAGAAAAAACGGTGGATATTTTTCATTGTGATCTTTTGATCGTGCATGATCGATCACCTATCTAGTGATGTGATTCTGAAAAGATACAGGGGCGACAGGGGGTGGTTGCCCGGTTGTATCCTCAACACTTTTATTATTAAACTGTAAAGTCTGTGTGGTGCCGGACTTAAAGAATAGCACCGCCCCATACTTCCCGTGGGTGTCGTAAAAGGCGACTAAGGGACCCCGGAGAATGGGCAGCAGCGTTCTCTATGCATTACACCATCATACCATACTGCGATCGCCAACCCGCCTGCCAAGCGTGGCGATTATGGCAACCCCCCCCCCCCCCAAATTGGGGGAGGCCTATATCCAGCAGTGGACGTCTTTCGGCTGAAATGATGATGATGAAAGGTTTTCCCTGAGGATTATGGAGGATAGACAGCAATCACTCTGGGGAACAAAATAAACTTGCTATAAATAAGTACATACCTTAAAATTGTTTGAAAGCACGGTATTGAAGAGGAATTGAGAGAAACTAAATATTCTTTATTTTTCTTAGTTTTCAGAGTTTTTTATACGCTCATTTATGGGTTCAGGAGTTATGACATAAGTACGTCACTCTAACTAAAATAATTGAACGTACAAACGCTATGGGACCAGTGTGGTGGCCAAGTGGTAACGGCCGCGACTTACAAGTTGTAGGTCGTAAGTTCGAACCCAGACAGGCACTTTACTGTGTGTAAATTATTTCATCAATGCTCTCAAAACGGTGAAGGAAAACATCGTGTACAAACACTGTGCCTACTACGTGAAGTTTTTATCGACGCTAGAACAAGCTATCAACTCACAAACTAATTTCCCTTTGTGAATCCCTCGATTATCGCGTTTTGCATGTCCGCCGTTCAAAGAGCTTTAAAAGCCTAGTTAAGAAAACTTTTCCCCTCGACCCGACTTCAACGTTTTTACTAAGAGTCGTGAAATCTTTACAGACTTCTTTAAGGTCCGGCTGAGTTTTTTGACGTTTTTAGTACTGCCAATGTCTTTATCTTGTTATAAGAGCTGTATAGCAGTAGGAAAGTGGAGAAAGGACCACACTATTTGATTAATTACATAGATACTATTACATATTTATAATCGTTGCATTTTAATGCTTAGATTTTAAAAGCTACGACATATCTAGGTACTCATTTATAAAAATCTCAATGTCTTTTCAGAATAATTTACACGAATCAAGCTCAAACAAACAATGTTTGACGTGTTCGTACGTCAAACAACCCTAAAAGGGTTTGTTTTAGTGACTCAACATAAAACCATTATTCAGTTCCTGGAACTATATCATCGACTTTCCCCTGTTTAACCGGGAAAGCTGTATAACGACTACAAACTGTTTTCATCAAACTGTTGCTGCTTAAAACTAAATCAGCTTAAAACGTTGGAGCGCCAACAAGCGTTAAAATCTCATCAGTAACGTTCACAATCAGGCTCCACTCAGCGGCTTGAGTGGCGGTGGTTCAACTGATAAGAAGCTAATACTAAACTGACAAGAAGCAAAGACAAAAAGCTAAAAATAAATGACGGGCGGTACTTGTGCGGGGCATGGAGACCAGCCCGTCATCGCACCGCCCTAACCCACTTTTGTGTTGACAGCAGGTCAATGCCAGTTATCAGAGCCGCGGCCACTGCAAGACGATCGCCTTTTGTTCAGCCGTCCAAGTCAATCACGATAATGTAATATCGATTGGAGCGCCGCCGCCGTCTGTGCCCGATCGACACTTTGTTAACCGCAGAGCGGCGTACAACTATGTACTTATAATAGTGTTGTAACGTGTTGTGGTTGTGGATGCTCGTCTTACACGTAGCCACGCACGAGGGTCATGTTACAGTCGTCTTCATGACGGTAAAACGACCTAAAAACTAGTAGTAACACTAGAAGCCTCAGGTTAACTGTTCTCTCGTTTTCAACACGAGCTATGAATGGCCCATTCTCATAATTATATTATTTGTGAGAATCTCGAATAATATAGCGCTCAAATAAGATATTTTTTTGATTTATCAAGATTCCTCTCGAAAAGTCAATAAATTTGACGTCTTAAATATCTTATAAGTACTAAAAATGTTAGTCACAAACGACGTCCTACAGCTAAGTACTGACGCAGTGATCTTTAAAAAATATCATCACACTAATATTATAAAGGCGAAAGTTTGTGAGTGTGTGTGTGAGTGTGTGTGTGAGTGTGTGTGTGTGTTTATATGTTTGTTACTTCTTCACGCTCAAACGGCTGGACCAATTTTGATAAAATTTTGTATGGAGGTAGCTAATACCCTGGATTAACATATAGGCTACTTTTTATCCCGATATTCCCACAGGATCGACAATTACGCGGGTGAAACCGCGGGGCGCAGCTAGTCAACAATAAAATTAAACTGAGAAAGTCAAAGAAACTCGTTATTAAAAAATACTGCGCTTTAAATAACTTTAACGTGATGGCTGAAGTTCTCAGTACCTATGCTACGCAGTTTATAATTGCAAAAGTTGAGCCCGCGGCGATGCAGCGTTCTCTTTTTAAATTTTCTCATAGCAACGATGCCTTTACGCATTGTTATCATATTCTGTTAAAGGGTGGATATGAAACTCCAACTTGTAGGAATGTTCTGTTTCAAAGTTTTCAGTCATGTACCGACGCTCACATACTTAATGAGCGAACATGTAGCATAGCAAGGAAAGTTAGTTAGGTGTGTAGGTTTATACAAACACTTTTACAGTTCAATCATATTTTTTAAACCAGACGAGGTCGGCGTTTCCTGTCTGACTACTCTGAGAAGAAAGGCCGAAACAAACACAGAGGTCACGGTCTGTTTTAAAGTCCAGACATAATCTTGGTCAGATCATGTGAAGACCATGTTAGTTGATGTCTGAAATGGTCTTTAGAGGAAAGAATTGAAAGAAAGACAGATTGAGAAGAGAAAGAAAGACAGATTGAGTGGACCTGTCTAGTCAGTGCACGCATTTGTCAGTAATAATCATGCAGCTCAACCATGCAAGTAGTAGTCGACATAACACTCAAAAAATAAACATAAGAAAACCATCTGTATTCCCAAAGATTTAGACAGAGGTGTACCAATACCTATCACTTATTGAGTTGTATACTATGGGTGTATATCCACATTCATGTGCGTGTGGTGTGAGGGCCACTTTCTTAAAACTCTTTGAAAATGTGCTTAGGATTTAGTGAACGTTCCCAAAGAATTGTGAAAGTTGGTATCAGATTTTGTGAAAGTCTAACAACCGAGTTATAGACTGTAAAGTTGGGCCCTCAGTTCTCACATAGAGGATTGAGGGCCCACCTGAAACTGATAAACTATGGACATTACAGAAAAAGTCTTTATGCCAAAATCTAAGCAAATGCCAAACAAAATTTGTGATAACAAGATATTATCGCAAAACACTGTCCTACTTTGTATATCTTCGTACAAAATGGGCCCTCAATTCTCATACACGTAAAAGTTTATTACGAAATTATAATGAAATCATTAACTTACAGCTACTGTTTGAAATCCTATATGCTACTAAATAAATTGTGAAAATTTATGAAAGCATAAACAGGTCACCACCTTTTGTTGTTTAAAAGTTATGACCATGATAAAATTCGGGCCCTCAGTCCTCCATTTTATTTTGTTTTCGATTTATTACGCTTATCGTATGAAAGATAAGACACATACAAAACTGTCTCTTTTTGTGAAAAAAAATGTGCAACAAATGCGATACCAGAAAGAAATTAAAAGACCCTTTCTTGTATAAGTAAATCGAGTTTTATTTTTATTCTCTGTATTAGGAAATAGGGTGACCACAATTTCTTTTAGATTGCAGTAAAGATTAGTAAATGTAGAGTCATAGGTTTTAATAAACTTTCTTCGATTTTTCGATTATTATCGTCGTAGCATTTGTACTCAAGTTTCGTGATAAAAAAAAATTATTTCGGAAATTGAACGATCACATAGAAAAATACTGTTCCCCAAATAATTTTTGCTTGAAAAATCGTTCGTTCCGAAAAAACTAATGACAATAATCAAATGATTTATTTATTATTTTTATAAAGGCTTTTGCCCAGCAATGGGGGCAATGTAGGCAATGGGGGTAATGTATAATCCTAACTAATATTATAAATGCGTAAGTAAGTTTGTTTGTTAGCTTTTCACGCCTAAACCACTGTACCTTTCATCCCGAAAAAAGTGCTGTTCCCGAGGAAAACAATAATAACGTTATTATGATAATAGATGGAGCCATATGACTTTCGAATTTCACGCGGACGAAGTCGCGGGCAGAAGCTAGTACCTAATAAAGCAGTGCGTTCCTGGATGTTTTTTTTATTCCTAGGTAGGTACTTGCACAATAACAAAGATGTTTTCTGGAGTATGAAATAATTATATTTTATTTAAAAAAAATTACAATTTATAAATAGGTGAAATTGAATTACCTAAACAATTCTTAGAGTGACTATCTAAGTACTATTTAGTAAAATATTACGAACTTATAAAATTATGAGTACCTAGGTATCAAAACAAACTTACCTTGAATGTTTGATATCTTTACCGAAGATGATTGAGTGTCTTGACCGAAGATGTGTTTGCGTATTAAAAAATTATTATTATTTTTATTCTTCACTACAACTGTTTCATAAAACTCGCCTTAATGATTTATTACCTACAACTTCCGCTGCACTATCATAAACTATTGTTTAGTAACTACACTAAATATTACAACTATTGTGCATATATGTAAACAATAATTATACAGGGTGTTTGGTGCATCGTTTGCCTAATGGAATTGGCCGGAAGAAGAGGTCATTTGCTATCTCTTAAGGTCCAGGAACTCATTCCTTGTTACACCGGTTTTTTTATTATGACTTTTAAATTTTTATTTAGAAAAATACAAGAACTCTGCATTTAAGATTAAATTTTAAAAAAAGTTATGAGTATAGCCTTCAAATTTCATTTTAAACTCAAACTCAAATTTCATTTTAATTCTTATGTTTACTCTTGTATGGTTCTATGAAATTCAAAATTACTTGATAATAACATCTAGTTTCTTTTTAATAACTCACAGTTTTTGAAAAAAGGAAAAATACACTTAACACTCAACTTTAAATTGCTGTAAAAAAAAACTAAAAGCTATCGGGTTCTTCGAATTCTTTTAAAAAGTTCTCTAGTTTGTCCCCTTTTCAACAGTGTGCAACATACCAAAAAAACTTTTAATAACTTCAGTAATTCGCTAAATGTGTAATCGAGACACATCAGGCTGATATTCGATATTACGGTAAGAACACTAGTTTTCACATAAATAACATTCTTTAAGTAGGTGGATAGTGTTATCTCCCTCTTACGCAGTCTCTTATCTCTTTCTAGGGTTCTAACTTTCTTCGAACTTGAAATAAAAAATAAACTTTTATTTAAAAGTACGTAATTATAAATTTTGTTCAAATTGTCCTCCATTATTGCGTACACACGCACGACATCTTCGTCTTATCTCGACTGTAGTGGTGTGTAAACGTATTTCTGCTTTGTTTTTTTTTTTTTAATTAGGTAGGTGCTCATTAAATAAAAGTTTATTTTGGAAAGGGGACAAACAAGAGAACTTTTTAGAAGAATTCGAAGATCCCGATCGCTATTAGTTTTTTTTTTACAGCAATTTAAAAGTTGAGTGTTAAGTGTATTTTTCCTTTTTTCAAAAACTGTGAGTTATTAAAAAGGAACTAGACGTTATTAGCAAGTAATTTTGAATTTCATAGAACCATACAGGAGTAAACATAAGAATTAAAACGAAATTTGAAGGCTATACTCACATTTTTTTTTAAAGTTAAGCTGAAATAAAGAGTTCTTGTACTTTTCTAAATAAAAATTAAAAAGTCATAATAAAAAAACCGGTGTAACAAGGAGTTACTGGGCCTCAAGAGATAGCAAATGACCTCTACTTTCGGCCAATTCCATTTGGCAAACGATGCACCAAACACCCTGTATAATACATGTAATAATATTTTAAATATAATATTAGCTAGTTATTAGTTTTATTTATAATATTAGTTAGGATTATATTTAGCCTACATTGTCCCATGGCTGGGCAAAAGCCTTTATAAAAATAATAAATAAATTATTTGATTATTGTCATCAGAACGAACGATATTTCAAGAAAAAAAACTTTTTACAAAAAAAAAAACAACTGACTTCCAAAAAAAACACTACAAATTGAAAAATAACTTTAATTTCGGAAGTCGGTGTCTTTGATTCCGCATTTTCGTTTATTGACACCGACTTCCGAAATTAAAGTTATTTTTCAATTTGTAGTGTTTTTTTTGGAAGTCGGTTGTTCTTTTTTTGTAAAAAGTTTTTATTTTTCACTTTTTAGTGGGCCATCTGTGGTCTTCTTCATCAGCTCCACTTTACCAAATGATGATTTCTGAGAGCAAATGCTGAAGTTATTTTAAAAAATACCCAAATCGTTATAGCTTTGCCTATAAAATTTGAGGGTTTCCCTCGATTTCCATGGGATCCTCTCATCAGATTCCAATTTAATGATAATGGGACCACCTCGAGAGTATACCCTTTCAAACAAAAAAAGAATTTTGAAAATCGGTCCACAATTGGCGGAGTAATCGCGTAACAAACACAAAAAAAAAAAAAAAACATACCGTCGAATTGAGAACCTCCAAAGGAGGAGGTTTTCGAAGTCGGTTAAAAATGATTTGGGTAACAGTATTTTTTTTGTGATCATTCGAATTCCGAAAAATTTTTTTTTTTAAACACGAAACTTGAGTACAAATGCTATGACGATAATAAGCGAAAAATCGAAGCAAGTTTATTAAAACTTATACTCTACATTTACTAATCTTTACTGCAATCTAAAAGAAATTGTGGTCACCCTATTTGCAAATTCAGATAATAAAAATAAAACTCGATTTTCTTATATAATAAAGGGTCTTTTAATTTCTTTCTGGTATCGAATTTGTTGCACAATTATTTTGACACAAAAAGAGACAATTTTGTATTTGTCTTATCTTTCATACGATAAGCGTAATAAATCGAAAACAAAAGAAATTGAGGACTGAGGGATAACTTTCAAACAACAAAAAGTGGTGACCTGTTCTTGCTTTTATAAATTTTCACAATTTATTCAGTAGCATATAGGATTTCAAACAGTAGCTGTAAGTTAATGATTTCATTATAATTTCGTAATAAACTTTTACGTGTATGAGAATTGAGGGCCCATTTTGTACGAAGATATACAAAGTAGGACAGTGTTTTGCGATAATATCTTGTTTTCACAAATTTTGTTTGGCATTTGCTTAGATTTTGGCATAAAGACTTTTTCTGTAATGTCTATAGTTTATCAGTTTCAGGTGGGCCCTCAATCCTCTATGTGAGAACTGAGGGCCCAACTTTACAGTCTACAACTCGGTTATTAGACTTTCACAAAATCTGATACCAACTTTCACAATTCTTTGGGAATGTTCACTAAATCCTAAGCACATTTTCAAAGAGTTTTAACAAAGTGGCCCTCACACCACACGCACATCCACATTCCACCAGATAAACAAAAGATCCTATCGGAAAAGTACCTCTCATTAGAGCCAAAACGTGAGAAATAAATAAAAATATGCCCCATAACATGAATTAGCATAGCACATTTACCTTTCATTCATAACCTGTCAGGAGTAAATGAAGCAATTACTATGTAATAATATGAAACAACGTGAGGTATTGACCCAATAGAGAAGGTGGGAGGGTATTATCGAAATCCCGCATCGGTCGCGTACTATGCAATTTCCTAGTTCAAACGTTAGAAGCTATTACATGAAAGCAACCTATTAAATTTCGTTCCGGTTCGGGGCTGTAGGTAATTTGGAAGTATGAATTGCGAATTACCTACCTACTGGTATACATATTCTTGTAGTTTAACTATTAGATATTACTTGTAGATATTTTCAAATTTAATGCACTTCTGTTTTGCAGGTAAGTACGAATTATCAAAACATCATCTTTTCGCTACATTTTCTAAGTTTTTATCTCGTTTAAATTACTGTAAAGTTAGTAGGAATAGGTATGTGCAGTTACCCCTCTTGTCGGTTTTCATAAATTTTCATATGAAGCCACTGAATACCAAGTGCTACGTCATACACAATCCTGACATATCACTTTTACATTTCGCTGCAGCCATCATACATTTATAGATTCTAAAGTAAGCTTATAAAAACCGGCCAAGTGCGTATCGGGCCACGCACAGTGTAGGGTTCCGTAGTAGCCCGTTATCACAATATATATATATATATATATATTCGACAACTATCACACAACGCCGTCTAGTCCCAAGCTAAGCAGAGCTTGTGTTATGGGTACTAGACAACTGATAAACATACTTATATATTTCTAAATACATACATATTATAGATAAATTACACCCAGACACAGAACAAATGATCATGCTCATCACACAAACATTTGTCCTGGGTGGGAATCGAACCCACGACCTCCGGCATAGCAGTCAGGGCCACTAACCACTAGACCAACGGGCCAGTCAAAATCAAACAATGAGTCAAACAATGTAGTACGAATCTGTTGTTCTATATTCTGAATATAAAATTTTTTCATATTTTGTTTTTCAATGCAAGTCTTTACCCGTTATAAACAAGGGGGTCTTTACACAATGCAAGTCTTTACCCATTATAAACAACATGTAGGGGAGCTACCCTAAAAAAATATTTTCCAAAATTTTATTTTACAACTTTGTCGGCGTAATTGATATACGCACTCCTACAAAATTACAGCTTTCTAGTACTAACGGTATCTTAGCAAAACCTCGGACAGACAGACAGACAGACAGACGGACATGACGAAACTATAAGGGTTCCTTGTAGGAACTACGGAACCCTAAAAAACTAGTAGGTACGACAACTCCAGATGAAAAAAACCACTTGCTGACTAGTCTAATTCTGCCTTCATTCCTTTTAAACTTCAGCTTCCAATCAAATCTTCAGTTTAAACAAAATGTAAAAGAGGTTACACGAGCAGACATTCACTCCCAAGGATAAAGCCATTTCCCTACATAGTCAAATTAGGACAAACTAGTTTTTACAGCGAACAATAGTATGTAAGCATTTGGATGGAGCCGTGAAGTGGCAGCGAGTGCAGATTCAGCGGGACGAGGTGGCAACGTGCCAGCCACATCTCGCCGCTCCGCCAATCACGGCGCACTTTACCGCGGCTTGATAACGACCCGCCGTGTTTACTACGAGCCTACACACATAAATCATCGGGTTCAGCTTACTTTTCCTAGTATGGGCTTTATATGAAATATTAATCGTCAAGGTCAAGCCTTTTGTCCCTGAAAAGGGCGGATCAGTCGTACAAAAGTGTAGGACATTGGGAGCAATGCTATGATAGTGATAAGGCTGGGTATAGGTTCCACTATACATAAAGACACATTTCTATCACTATTTCCTAACAAAATACAAAATCAGTGGCCACTCAGAAATCGCTTAGCAGTCGCATTTGCGATCACACTACCTTTAACTTTACGCCTTTACCTTAACCATTAAAACGTCTTAGTAATTGTGTCTAGTGACTCATGTACCTGGAGGAATCTGTTCCTCCACCCCACCGCTGTAGAAAATTCAACTTTCATTGGGGAGTCCGTGTTTACACAGTAAGATAGTGGTTAGGGGCAGGGCTGTTCTACACCGCCCCTATATTAATGTGTATTAAACCTAGAATAGAATAGAATACTCCCTATTATGTACTTACACCATATAAATTACAGACATAAATATAGAAACTGTACAAAAGGGTGACACAATGGACGGTCTTATCGCTAAGAGCGATCTTTTAAAGGCAACCTTTGGATGGATTAAAAAGGGGAAGGACAGACAAATACTGTAGGTAGCCTGTGGTGTACCATTTTCATAATATAATAAATACATACAAAAAGTGTATTATACTAATCTAAATAAATATATACATATAATAATAAACATGAAACAGGAGCAAAGAAAATATAATGATGATGTTAAAAAGGAGAGAGAAAGTGCTTTTTTATCATAATTTTAAAAATGGACAAAGATTGAGCACGCCTTATCGACACGGGCAGGCAAGTCATTTCATAACCGTACTGCTTGAACAGTAAAAGATTTGTCATAGAAACTGGTGGAATACATAGGCATCTCTAGTCTCAAGTTTTCCGATAACCTCAGATATCTATTATGTGTGTCATGAAGGAACTTGAAACGTTATTTATGATAAGTGGGGGTTTTAGGATTAAACAAGATACTGTAGAGCTGAAACAAGATATGAGGATTCCGGCGAAGACGTATGGGAAGCCACTTGAGCTTTGTACGAAATTCTGATCTGTGATCATATTTGCGCAGGCCTAATATAAATCTTATGCAAAAGTTTTGAAGTAGCTCAAGTTTATCTAGTTGTGCCTCAGTAAGATCTGGATAACTGATATCAGAGTAGTCAAGGATGGGAAGTAAAAGGGATTGGGCAAGCGCAGTTTTAGTAGCAGTTGGAAGAAAGTTCCGCAATCGTCTCAGTGACTTACCAGATGCAAAAACTTTGCGACTTACGTCCTGTAGCTGAGGAACCCAAGAAAGATGTTTGTCGATCCAAACCCCAAAGTCTTAACCTTTTCGCTGAATGGAATAGCAGTTCCGTTAAATTGAACCTGGGGAAGCTGCGACCAGTTTATCTTGAGATCATCCTTGAGCTGCCAACAACAATGAGTTGAGTCTTCGATGGGTTAATCTGCAACCCATGCGCCTCACTCCACTCACAGATTAAAACCAAATCCTTGTTGATAATATAAACGGCATCGGCCAAATTCGAGTAGTCAGCTTGCTTATAAATTTACAAATCGTCTGCATAAAGGTAAGAAAGAAGTTTTTTGGTAATGGAGTTTATAAATATTGCGAAAAGTAAAGGAGATAAAACGCCACCCTGAGGTACACCGGCAGAAGTATAACACCACGAAGAGCAAGACTCTTCTATGCATATACGGTGCCGACGGCCATACAGGTAACTACGAAACCAGTCAATCGCCGTTAGAGAGATGTTAAGCGAGCGAAACTGGCATGTTTTCGAAATCGACAGTATTGAATGCATTACTTACTAAAATATAGTAAGCAAAGAACCGTCAGATTTCCTCCCTCCATGCCTAACCGTATGTCACCAGTGACGTTAACCAAGGATGTAGTGGTGCTGTGACCAGGACGAAAACCGGATTGGAAAGGGTTCAGCAGACTATTCTTACAAAGAAAAGTACCTACTAAGCTGATTGTGGACAAGGCGTTCTAGGACTTTGGAGAGGAAAGTCAAAACAAAAAAAAATCTATTGTGTGTACTAGGTGTATTAGGAGCAAGACCCAACGGAGGTAATGTGTATAATTTGATAATTGACCGATATTAATGTGTACCTTTTCTACTCCACCAGCAACCGACCCCTACTCTGCACTGAACTATATTCGCTCAACATGCCTATCAAAACGGGTGAAAATAAACGTCAAATCTGTGTAACCTTTGACGTCATTCCCGACCTTCTCATTTGACCCTCACAGCATTTTATCGCAGCCGTTCAATTGTTAAACCAGCAATACCCAAAAAAAATGGAATTCATTAAGTGGTACTCCCCGGCGTAATGTGCGTCCATCGGGATTTGTTTATTGTTCTGACAGAGTAACAGCTAGTGATTATTGTTGTTTGAATAATTCGTCTTACGAAATGAACGTTGTTCTCTAATAAACACTCTCTAGTCTCTAAGGCCATTATCTCTTTACCAAACAATGTCCTACGGGGTGATTGCGTAACACAGTATCAGCAGCAAAGGGTTTTATTTTGACAGTTCAACAACATTCATTGCATTATTTACGTTATTAAGCAGACACATTTTCGAACATATTAAGCAATGGATTAACAACATCCTTCAATATGATTAATTTTCTAATTGATAGTGGCGCCGATTCCCTTGTTCACAAAATAAACTAAATTTAAGTTCAGTACATCTTTTTCTTTCTATTTTATTAAGAAAGGGACAGAAGATAAATATTAGTTTAGTCCTGTCAAATTAGTCAGCACCTGACGTAAATTGGTGTATTTTTAATAGCCAATTTTTTAATCTCGTCTAAAGTTGTCTATGGAGTGTCTTAATTTGACACGATTAAACTAAGTATCTTCTGTCCTTTTCTCAATGAAATAGAAAGAAAAAGATGCATGAACTTAAATTTAGTTTAGTTTGTGAACAAGGGAATAGACGCCATTGTGTGATACAATTAGGGAGCTGGCCTTGAGCTGGCCCACTTGTGGAATTATGTTTTAAATATGTTTACTGCCAAATGTATTTAATTATTTGTAAATTTAGATTTTATTTTAAAATAGAGGTAAACTCAAAGCTAAAGCTAAAAGATATCTAACGTTTTTGGGTCATAAACAATGACCCTAAGCTGTGCCAAATTTGCCGATTAGGTACCTAATAAATTCTTGCGATATCACATGACTTTTAGGAGATTGTATCATGAATTAATCCGGTGTTGTTTGCATAGAAAAACGGGACTAATATTATGGTGAAGTATTGGGACGTGCATTTGATAAGTTAACATCTGAAAATAATACCCGCGTCGCTTCGACATGGAGCTATGGCGATCAGCCAAAACTACGACGGACTTAATGTGGTGTGAACTTTTTACGGTGCCAAATGAACTCCAGGAATATTGCCAATGGCATCAATGCTAGGCTTTATTGTAAGTCCATGTAAAAATATATTTAAATTCTTATTCAATGTTTGTAAGAAATTACTTCAAAGATTTTTATTTCAAATTCTAGCATTGTTAGCATAATGATGATTTAATCCCTTTAATGTGACCACACACCTGGACACAATTTCAGCATACTACCCTACGAATAGTAAATAGATAAACAACTCACTAATTAAATAATTGTAGCCTCTTTACCATTGATAACAAAGAGGTAAACTAACCATACATGACACGCATTGGATATTACGAATAAATATAAGAGCGTAAATCAAAAGCAATGTTAAATAAAATAGGAACCTACATAAATATGTAAAATTACTTTTTATAATGGATTAGCTGCGCCACCCGGTTTCACTCGCATAAGTCTCGATCCCGTCGGAATATCAAGATGAAAAGTATCCTAAGTTCTAATTCAGGTCATGTTCTACCCATGTGCGAAATTTCATTCAAATCCGTTCAGCCGGCATTTTAGCGTGAAAGCTCAACAAACAAACATAAAACATGCAAAAAATCAAATCATTTCTCTTTAATATTAGCTTAGATAGACATATGTACTAACGTAGAAAGTCATAATCTACTTTATATACAATAAAAATTGAGAAATCAAGGATCAACTTTTGACTGTACTTACCTGTCATAAAGAGTAAACTTACATAATGTGGACAAGACAAAGATTATAACAGAAGACGATCCAGGAGGGGATCGAGGTGGGGGGGGTGGAGGAGGGGTTCAGGGGATCAGACCGGAATAACTCATATTGATGAATTATTGATCATTTCACAATCCCAAGTGCTAAAAAAAGGATTTCTCATTTGTATATAACCAAAACCCACCTAAAAAAAGTACCTAACGTACCTACCTTATTGAGTTTAACATTACAATCAGTGAAAATGATGACAGAACTTCAGTACCTACTCAATCTATAAATACCTACGAGTTTCAATTACCCAGTTGAAAGTGCTGAAACAGTACGTTTCTTCCATCACAGAACATTTCTATATTCAATAGATAATAATAGAGTGTTGTTAGTGAGGAGCCTCTGGGACCTGCTCGCTTCCATCGCGAGGAATCAAGGCTGAATAAGTAAAGTGGAGGAGACTCCGGCAGCAGGCTTTGCAACATAGTACCTACCGCTACGTAATACAGACGTTCTCTCTGCACCGCAAATAACTTCACATTATCTACCTATGGCTAGATAACTATATGTACCTATCATGTCACCGGTCCCGCTCTGAAGGGTACGTATCAAAATTCCGAAAGTTCATAATACCCATGATTGAAATACCGACGTCCATAACACCGAAATTCAAAATACCGAAAGTTTTAAATGTCGATAGTCGTTATATCGAAACACAAAATACTGATATTCAAATGCCCGAAAGGACGAAATCCCGAATGGATGAAATCCCGAATGGACGAAATACCGATGGATGAAATCCCAAAGAGCGGCGACGTAGTTCCCGCGATTACTCATAGATGGCACTACAACACAGTTATGACGGTGGGCATTCTGCTTAACATGTTTTAATATTTTCTATAGCGGGGGTAGATCTCGAAAAAATATTTTATTCCGTAATGTTTTAATAATTTGTAGTTACTGTTAGCTACTTATTACCGAGTGGTTGCTATAATGAGTGAAGATACTTTTAAAGTGTTCAAATCTCAAAAAGGTGGATATAAATTACAGGTAGGCGGTTTTGTGTTTACAAAGAACCGGCAAACCCATTTGCTACTTAGTAGCTAACACATTTGTAATGACAACTTAGGATGCAAGAGCGAGCGAAGCGAGCTCGGGACTTGGGGCACCCCGACTTGGACAGGTTAGGTTCGAAGGGGATGACGGGGGCTCGAGTGAGCGAGCAAAGCGAGCGAACGAGCCCCCGTCATCCCCTTCGTGTTAGGTTCCTTTAAACCCTGTAGACAGAAATAGGGGCCCCGCGAAGCGGGGCTCCGTCGACTACGCCTAACAACATATTTTTGTAGATAATAAAAAAACTCTGGGATTTTTTTCACGGCCACTATGATTTTGCGAACTTTGCGGTTTTCAAATTTACACTAATAAAAAGGGTCTATTCTATCCAAAAAAAATAGCTACTATCAAAAAGCGCCGGGTGTGGAAGTACACTGTACACTGAAATAGGGGCCCCGCGAAGCGGGGCTTCGTCGACACAGAATGCAAGAGCGAGCAAAGAGCACCCCGAGGTTAGGTTTGGTTACTTTAAACCCTTAATACAGAAATAAGAGCCCCGCGAAGCGAGGCTTCGTCAACATAGGAGACAAGAGCGAGCGAAGGGCACCCTGAGTTTAGATATGGTAAGGTTACTTTAAACCCTTTACACAGAGTTTCAACAATATGACAATTCAATTTTTTGACAATTTCGGGATTTTGAACTTCGGGATTTTAAACTTCGGAATTTTAAACTTTCGGGCAAATGAACTTTCGGGATTTTAAACTTTCGACTAAACAACCATTCGGCGTTTCAATTTTCAAGATTTCGTCCATAGGTATTTTAAAATTCGGTCTTTTAAAATTCGGGATTTTGATACGTACCCGCTCTGAAAGGCCAATGCCTCTTCTTATACAGAGAAGGCATATGTTATTATGGCAATATGTATGTACCTGCAGTTAACATAAGAGATAAGTAGGTATGCATGCAGGATCAGCTAGTGCGAGCGACTACTGGTGGTCGCATTTCGGTTGATTTCAGCGCCTCGATGATCGGCTATAGAGTAAGTTACTATCATCAATACTGGTGCCTGGTGGACTGTCAAAGCTGATCGTCCACAAGCAACTGCATATATATGCATATATCATAGGAACATGGTACATAGAAGGGCGTCACATTAAAATTTAGCACCACCTAAAAAAAATCTAGGGCCGTCGCTGTGCAGGATCGTCGGATATAATCGAAGTTTAATAAGAAACCGATGGATGTTCTCGAATAAAATTTTATTTTAATAATAGAAAACAAACGGCTCATTTATCAAATTAAACTTCAGTCGACAACATCCATCGGTTTCGTATAACTTAACTATATCCGACGATCCTGCATACTTATCTCTTTTGTTAACTGTACCTATCATATAGATAACCGTAATGGTATTAATAATAAAGCCAAGAACGTCGACCAACACCTGAGGAGGCTCTCGTTGGGCAGCTGGATCAAGGGCTTGATTCAGAAAGCGGTACTTCTGGACACGGGCCGCATTGTTAGGAGGTTCCTCGGTCTGCTGGAGCCCTGACCGCCGGTAGCTTGAACCCTGTTCCCGATGCCGATGCCGGTGGGCTACTTATTTTTAAATGTTTTTATATTTTTTAAAGTCTAATATTTAAAAATATCCATACTAATATTATAAATTCGAAAGTAACTCTGTCTGTCTGTGTGTTACCTTTTCACCCCTAAACCACTGAACGGATTTCGATAAAATTTGGCAGAGAGAAAGATTGCATCAAGGGGAAAGACATATGATAGTTTTTATCCCGATATTCCCATGGGATCGACACTTATGCGGGTAAAACCGCGGGATGCTGCTAGTAGGTAATTTATATGTATTTAATGATATAAAGGAAATGATAATACCAGCCCATTGTTGTCCTATTGTAGGGCAAAGGTCTCTTTTCATACAGAGAAAGCATACGTTATTTATGTTTGCAAAGCTTTGGTTTCCTAAGAAAGAGCTGAACGGACACACAATAACAATAACCAAAAAACACTTTGTAGACAGCTTAACAAAGTGTTTTTTGACATCACGCACTACTAGGAAACCGTAGAGTAAAGTACCGTTTTTTTAAATCGAATGTTGTGTACAACCGTGTTTTTCGTCTGCTATTGTTGTTCTAACAAAGGTGTGTAGATATGTACCTATCATTATAGAATAGAACAAAAATAAAAAGATTGAACATCGTTCGTCAAAATGGAAAAACAAGAAACAACCAGTTATTTCTCTGGTTATTAGAATTGATAGACAACTGATTTAAAACCCCCTTAGAGCGGTTCTGCACTACACCCGATCCGAATCCGAAAAATGCCGGTCCGCAGTAACCATAGTCCTATTAGTATGAGGGGTTGCGCACTAGATCCCAACTCTAACCGTCCGAATTTAGAACATTCCCAGTTCGGATTGAAGTCGGATCTTTAATTCGGATTCGGATCGGATGTAGTGAACAACCGCTCTTAGTAATAAACATTGTATAGCGTCTGTATAGCTTATAATCAAAGTTGTATAGTTACACAACACTTTGTCTTCTTCTTTCGAAAGTCAAATTACTGACGACTGAATGAGAGAATTCGGTGTGTTACTATTCCTTTGATTTTATTAGTGATTTTATTAATGGTCTTTAAGAAACGAATCGAAAGTTCAATAGTAGGTACTTTAGTTTTTGTTTTGAATTCACACATACACCAACACCTATACACACACATTACATACATTACATTTACACATTACACACACACAATTTTTTTCATTGACATTACATTTCCTACCTACGCACAGTAGGCTTATCACCTTCCTAAATAATGTAATTACTTGGCCAACAAATTGATAGAGCACCTACACAAACAAGGAATGTATTTTTGCTTTCACACAGTCCAAACACTAGAAACGAACCCGTGATCTCTCCGGGATATCCACAGGGAACGGATGGTCTATTTGTAGCCGAAACTATACATTTTCTATAGCACCAATTCTTTTGTTAGATAATTAATGTTATCTTTGGGCAAAGGTCACGTTATTATATTTAATGAGTTCTTTATTGGCTTTCGTTATTGCGAAAATAAGGGCATTATTTTCCTGAAAAGGGTTCAATGTTTAAAAAAACCGGTCAAGTGCGAGTCGGAGTCGCGCACCGAAGATTCCGTACAAATTTGTAGGTATGTAAATAGTTTATCACGGGTTTTTTTGTATGTACTTAGGTAACTACAAATTTACGGTTTTCGGATGTTTTCCTTTACTTGTGCTTCATGACCTTGCTTCTTGCCAAATTTCATGATTCTAGGTCGACGGGAAGTACCCTATAAATTTTGATTCCCTTGACAGTGTCGAAATATACCTACGTTTTTTGCGGCATAAACGGCCGTATCCTTTTTTTACGTTAATTTAGATATTTTATTTTTTCACCACTTCAAGGGTCTGTAGGCCTGAGTATATGGTTTTAATTTCAACCCGATACCTCCACGCGTTCCTGAGATAAAGGATCTTGACAGACAGACAGACGGACAACAAAGTGATCCGTTTTTTAAGGGTTCCGTTTTTTCCTTTTGAGGTACGGACGGAATCCTAATAAAATGAATAGCGCGGAAATATGCATTTCTACTGATGCAAAAACTTATAATCACATACCACTTATATACATAATAATGCCTATAATGTCCCCATTGTTGGGACACGCCTCCTCTCGGTTATAGGAAATGGGCCATAATCCACCACGCGGGCCCAGTGCGGGTTGGTAGATGTTACCTGTCTTCGAATGTTTGGTTCTAGGACATGCCGGTTTCCTCACGATGTTTTCCTTCACCGTTTTGCGAGCAGTGGTGATGAAATAATTTACACAAAACAAAGCGCCTGTCTGGGTTCGAACCTACGACCTACAATTCGGAAGTCGCGGCCGTTGCCACAGGACCACCACTGCTCCACCACTTATATACCTACTAGAGAGTAATGTCTTTCAACAGTAGTAGCTTTACTAAAAAAGATCACGAAATACGGTTCAAAAATAAATAACAAAAGGTTGTAGGTACCTTATAGTACTAATATCCACGTACCTACACATTTTTTTTAAACCTTAGTCAACACTGTCCCACCGCTGAGCAACGGCCAACTCTCCCCAAATTCCAGGCATCCTTATCTGAAGCACTCTTTAGCTACACATTAAGGGATAATTAATGTGCAAAAAGATAAGTACAACATACTTTTTTTTTTGCGGATGTGGCGCATGTTTTGCCCCAACTTGTAATTTTTTGTGTTTAACGTATTTTCCTTCTTTTCTTCTTTCTTACAAGATTGAACAACATTAAAATACCTACGCACGAAACTATTGAAATACAAACAAAGAGTATAGTTTAACAAGAGTAGTTTAGTTTTATAGTTTTTAATAACAGTTGTGTTTATTTTGAGCCTCCATGAAGAACCATTAATTATGTGTGTGTAGGTATGCTAATTTATACTCAATAAAGTAGTTTTTACCTACTTCAAATTCAAAATTAATATACACACATTACTCATGTCGGAAGAATAAACACATAACTTACCCGAATGGTTAGCATCACCTCTTACCTAAACGCACCCATCTTAGAAGGAAGGCTAGGGCTAATATCACAGTTTTCTTTTTCTAATTTTAATTCTGAATAAATATTTATTGTTATTATTATTTATTACTTAACTGTGAACGGACTTTGTACAACCGGCGTTTTACTAATATAATACATTCGCAACGAGAATATTTCATTTTGATTTGAAAACATTTCTTATAATTAAAATACTTCCTGTTCTTGACTTAAGTTTTCAAAGAAAAAGTTTTCCTTTGATACAATTAAGAAGTTATGGATATATGTTTATTTATACAGGTAAAAATAACAAAATTAAATTTTAACTTAACTAAAACTATACAGAAACTAGAAAATAGCGTCGAAAAACTCATCCGCATCGCTGTCGACTGGTAATGTACCCAAGAGACTGGCGGCATTACCACGTTGTATGGCGATGCTTAGCCTCTGGCCAAGATAAAAGCCAGCCCTTGGGTCACGGGAAGTGTCAACCAGCCGTTTCGAAATTTCTTTAAAAAGACCATGAGCACTCGGACCCCACGGCCCGAGGGTTTCAACCCCAAACGGCTCGAAAATATGATTTCCGATGAGGTTATTATATTTTCGCCGCTTGAGGTTTTCCGCAGCCGCAGCAGCAGCACCAGCACAGCATGCCGAGCCAGGAAGATGGGATGGCGCAAGAGTATCGACACACGTAGCGTCCCACACTAAAGGCCTACCCACCTTCCATGGAAATAAAGACATACCGTCCGGTCTCTTGCCATCGTCACATGCCAAACCATTGGGTTCTAATACAGCTGGAACGCCGACGGTGACAAGAGCTCGTCGGATGATGTCATTAATGTTCGCGTGCCGCGCTAAGCGACTCGCACTTCGGCTGCGAGACAGGCCGTGGTGTCCGAGGCTGTTGACATCTTCTCCACAGTGACAGCGATGGGGAGAATAGCAAGGAGTGCCTAGTCGTAGGGAAGCAGCGAGGCGAAAAGTAGTGTCGTCGAACAAAGAGCCTATGTTCGACGAAGGTAGTGCA
Source organism: Mesoligia furuncula (assembly GCA_916614155.1). Lineage (NCBI taxonomy): Eukaryota > Metazoa > Arthropoda > Insecta > Lepidoptera > Noctuidae > Mesoligia > Mesoligia furuncula. The sequence goes on along the minus strand of OU744793.1, from coordinate 15,538,709 downwards.
TGAAGCCAAAGACCCGACTCCCACCTACCCACAGCCAGCAGGCGCGCACGTTCCGCAGAAGTAGCAGACGAGTCGAGTAAATTGTTCTGTACTACTCTGCAGAGCGGTTCATCCCACCGTCTCTGGGAAGATGGATTGTCGGGTGGATCTGTATTTGGGCAAGCGAGTCTCCAGGCATCCATAGCCTCGGTGAAACACGGCACATAAGAATTAATCAGTGTGGAGGCTAGGATTTTCCTGATTAATTTATCAGTGCCGTGGACCGAAGATATGAAATATATTTTCTAATTATAAAAAGTTTGTGGGACCTATGTAGGCTCTAAACCCTAAAATTATTTATTTAACACCAGACATTGTACACTACTAATTAACAGATGTCATTTCATTTGGGCAAAAGTTACCCGACACGTCTTTTTCCTGTGGCGACAATCCGACAATTTTACGATTATATTATACATTTTCTGCTTAATTAAATTCTGTGCGGTCAATTTTGATTGTTTTTTATAAATGCCTTCATCGCATGACAAAATAGATGATATAATTATGATGATTAATTAAACAGGCCCCTGGACGTTGACTTACACATGTACCAATTGATTGTTCCCAAAACCCACAGACTTCCAACCCACCAGATCCACAGCAAAGAACACCGCAACCGCAATATACTTTCCATAAAATCTGTGTTTAGACAGCTATTTATCTACTTCATTACAACATAAAATGTTCTGTTTCATGTCAGTGGTATAACAAAAAATAATGGTTATTTTATGTGCGCCTCGAAGCAGCGCCTTTAACACCTGTCTTACCTGCACTTGATAGATATGTGATTAATTATTGTTCAACTACAACAAACAACGTGGTTCTTACTAAATGTTGTTTTCTTGTTGAATGGCGATGTGATCATTACAGAACGGTTTGCTTACTACCGTGCTAGCTATCAACATCAATAGAGCGCTGATCGGGGGCATTTCCATTGATGGCTACTGCGAAGGTCTTGGATGAATTTGCTCAACCACCATTGATTGATGACGTAACTGTGTAGCCGGAACTACATCGTATTATCTTTGGATTCGCGTAACTTGTGTCACGACGGCGACGCTTGAAAGGCAAAATTGAATAAGCGACAATTTTGACTTTCAAGCGTCGCGGTCGTGTCATTTTATTTAGGTTTATTTTTTAAACACCTCTCACTTACGTTTAATTTACCAGTGATAACTACACCGTAGCATGTGGTTGAGGATACTTAAAATGATTCTAGCTTTAATTAAAAATCCCTACAATATTTATAAAACATACATATTTGGTTTGGCCATTATATCTCACCTACGGGTCCCTTATATAATTTAATAATGAAACAAGACCGCTGGCGTAAAGCCTCTAATTTATGGAAAGGAGCATCCGAGCGAGAGACATCGTAAATAAATCATTCGAATTATTCGCCCTCAGGGTTAATTTTAAGGCCAGCTTCGAGTGGACATTTATGTTACAAAGCTTTTTATAAATGTAAAAACTATTATCGGTTGATGTCAAGTTGTAGGGGGGGTCCTACAAGTAAAAATAAAGAAAGAATAAAGTTTATTTGGATACAGTTCAAAGGTGGTGGAGGTGGTGGTGCTGTGGTTCAGTTAGTAGGTGTGCAAATGACAATTATTCGGCTTATTAAAAACAGGTTTTTTCTTAAGTCATTTTCAACGTGCATGTTATTATACCAGCCAGCCTTTCTTTCAGCCTAACTTCATCATCACACGTATTGCTAAACATGAGCAAGCCTCGATCAAAAATCCTACAATGAACTATCATCCGGAACGTTGCCAGATTTACAACGCTTGGCAGACGTTTGGATTGGTTAATTAGAATTTAACTCAATTTTGGTAACGTGCAGTTCGGTCAAACTTATCGTAAGTTACTTGAGAATTTCTCGTCACCTTTAACACTCATTAAAAGGCAAACTACGAACTGGAAGGAAATACAGCGTATTTTGCTACGGTTACTGCTCAAAGTCCGACTGAACGATATAAATAATGTGACAGGATACGGGAGGCTATTGTGTCCGAGAAAGGTGGTTCGCAGTAAACCGCAATCTTTTTTGTAGAAGACATGTTTACTGAATTTTCCTTAATACAACTTGTACGCACGAGTTTTATTTTTCATGTGAATGTTGTTTGCTACGAGAGTCTACGCAGTTAGATCTTTTGTTTTAACAAACTCTCTTTTGTTGAATTGACGATACATAAAATGTTTAAACGCTTCCAAATGTATCCATTCCAATAGGTCCGGACGGGATACTGAAATCCTTTTGCTTTGATCCTTTTTCCGGAACCTGTCCCCGGGGTATATTCAAGTTTTACAACGCCCCGCCGCTACAGCACATTGTTTCCCATAGCTGTCAAGCTCTTCAATATGTATAGGTATGTATTATGTCCATAGCAGCATATCATCAGCCAGTAAAGTGTATTATTAACTGATACTTTTACTGTAATAACTCTTATTATAAGGCGTTACCGGTGAAACATTACTTTCCCGTGTAAAATGCATGACGATTACGCCTAGCAATTGTTATCCATTTTAAATCAATTACTAGAGCCTTCATGTTGTTTTTTCTTGTTTGTATTAAAATAAGTAGTGTACCGTGATTTCGGTTTTATCTACTTAAATAATAATAGTTTATTCATAAATTGCTTAAAGGTCATTTCAAGCAAAGCTAATCTCGCCGAAATAGGTAAGCCGATGGGTCCGATTACAAACCTAATACAATTAATTTATTAGTCGCATTAACGCCCTCGGATGATTTATAAGATACTTATTAAGTTTCTCCGTTTGGTCAACCGAAACATATTGAAAAAAAATAACAAAACGCTACAATAAATAAAATGTATCTAATGTTAGTTACCTCGTAGCATGACGTAGACGTTTCGCCGCCGCCGCCCAAATTATACGATAAACACTGTTTTTCTGACACGTATCATGTTATTTAATGTCACACTTTTAATTTCCAATCTTTTTCGAAGAGCCAATTATTATTATGGAAAACGAAGGTTACACGTGACGTTTATTCAACAAGATTTGTATTGTCGAGCACGCGTCTCGCGGTGTCGGCGGTTGCATACACGTGCAGCGCTCTGTGTACCGGTGTCGGGTAAGTGGGCCCGGTGTCATGTGCAGCGTGGTGCGCGGGGCGAGCAGAGCGCGGTGCGAGCGGCGAGAGCGGCGGGAGCGTGTCGGGCGTGCGCGTTCGGCCTCTCCGCGGACTCGACTGTAGGGCTTCTGTCCCGCTAGGGCGGCGCGCCCACGCTCGATACCGCCGCCTTCCCAGCGCCCTCCCACATTGCAAAATCGTTTATAAAAATTTAACAGATTATTGCAAAAACACAGATATTCTCCAATACGTTTCCAGCCACGTCTCGGTACTCGACAAACTCTTGAGTTACGACGCGTTTATTCTCCTTTCATCTTTTTGTGGGAATAATAAAGTGCGGCCTGAGTGAGTGTAATCATAACGTGGCTAGCGGGAGGCGTGGCTGTCTAACTAAATGAACGCTTTGACATCACTTCATCAAGAGTTTTTCATATTTTATATGGGCATAATTCAGACGCATACTTAACTTTCAAATAAACTCCTTGCCATTTTTTCTATACATATCAACGTAAATAAAATACCATGATACCAATGCATAAATTCGGTTTTTCTAACAGATTAGATAGACCCATCGATCGACCCATGGAATCCCAAAGAAAGAGAATTATAAATTTAGCATACTATCTACCTCACATGGTAGGTACTATCGTAGTTGTGACCATTTTGATAAAATATTAGAAATTAATGGATCTATAGAAAACCCTGGTTTAACAAAGGATTGAAAGGATTAACAAACGATGGTCCTGCAAAAAGTGACAATAGATCTATCGCATTCATTGCCGCGCTATCTTTATGAGCAAAGTGATCGTAAGCTCGGCTTAGCATGGGCTGGTTTAGGCCCTCAGTTCCCTGTTCGGGTAAAACCCAATTGCCTTTTTTGCAGTTTATAGCCCGTGCTTTGTACTGTGGATGATTAATGAAGATAGAGTACATACATAGTGCCTATGAATGATTGACGCATCATATACTTTAGCTTTAAATACAGTTTCATCAATTAAGCTGAGTGGCCAGAACGATCACAATGTATTTATTTATAGCTACTTAATCAATATTTTAATAATAGCCGGACAATACTGACCCTAAAGGCATCATTAACGGAAATAATATCGGTTAATAAGCTGTAGGTATTTATAACTTGTTCAAAATATACATATATAGCAGCTTATTTATATAGCAAGGAGAAGCTATGACAAATTATAAGGTTCCATCCGCGAACTACCTTCTTATTATTACTGTCTTGATTATTTTGTAGATAGCTGATACCCACCTTGCTGAACAGCATCTTTTTCGAAGCGAGGATTTAGGGGCTATAAATCGTCGTATCATCCCCAAATCCATTAAATACCTACCTACCTGGTATAAAAATAACAAACCCTTTCTTTTTCAAGAAATGTCAAAAGACAAGAAAAAAGGGGACACAGACAGATTAACGCGTTTTTTTTCGCAGTTTGGTGAAGATATGTGCCTAAATTGATGTTTTTCACCAGCACATACATTAATTAAGGTGCTATTTCAGGGGCGACTGCAGCCCCAAACCGCAACCGACAAGGCGCGACGTCACCCAATCGCAATGACAGACCGCAGCAACACGACTGGTTTCCATAGAACCAACCCACATACATCGGAGGGAGAGTTACATACGCGTATAACTCTGTGAAAACCGCCATAAAATATTGCCGCCTGACACCGTTTTCGTAGGGATACATCTACACCAGTCGTGTCGCTGCGGTTTGCGGTTGCGGTCTACTTTTGAAGGGTATCTTTATTCACAGTTACAAAAATCGACGCCCTCTCACCGAGAGGAGGCCTATGTCCCAGCAGTGAGAACATTATAGGCTGATTATGATAAATTACGTACAGAAAACTTAATAACCATAAACAAAGGACATCCAGAAATCCTAGCGAATTACCACCACCATTCCTGTGTCCCTTTTAGCAGGTAGGTACCTACCCCTCCCTACCCACATTTTTTCAATAAACCATATATCTTACATATGTAGTCAACCCTAATAGAATAAACTCTTAACTTGAACTCTTTAATCAATGTACGAACATGGACAATGACGTCACTGAGCTCATCAATTTATTGCTTTCATCGACGAGTAATTTGAAGCTTGTACAATGTGGGCGGCCCTTGTGTGTATATAAAAATCACTGTGATTTACATAGCTCCATTTATTATGAACATGATATTATAGAAAGGGACTAGTCCTGGTTAAGTCTAGGCCATGTAATGAGCACCTATGTAGGTAGGTACATACATAGACTCTGACTCTCTCTCTCTCGGGTGACACCTACCGGGTGGCTTTGTTCATGGACATGTCCAAGACATTTGATTTTATCGATCATGCGATACTCTTGAACAAGTTGGAAACCTTTGGCATTAGGGGTATTGCTCTTGACCTAATAAAATCGTACCTTAGCAACAGAACTCAAATAACTAAAGTTAGTAGAACTTGCACATACACTAAATAAGAAAAAAAAAATAGTTCCACCCCTAGGACAGTGAAATTTGGAGTACCACAGGGCAGTGTTTTGGGACCACTTTTATTTATTATATATGTAAACGATATGCCTAAGTCGGCAACTAATCGAATGATACTATTCACAGACGACTGTACAGCTGTTAATTTATTGGTCTCCATATAGACAATAATTTAAAACAGCAAATGCGTGTAGAGTTTGTCTGCAAAAAACTGTCACAATCATCCTATATGCTCTATATATGTTAGCAAAAAATTAGTCTCCCGACGTTACTTGTGGCTTATCTCGGATATGTTGCTTCACGTTTGAGGTCCATGTATCATCTTTTGGGACAATGCTACTAACTGGGATAAGGTCTTCAAATGTCAAAAAAGATGCATCCGTGCAATATGCGGTCTACAAAAAACTGAGAGCTGTAAGCAGTCTTTTACAAAACTAAAAATGCTCACAGTACCATCACTGTATATATTTGAAATGGCCCTTTTTAGGGTTCCGTAGCCAAATGGCAAAAATGGAACCCTTATAGGTTCGTCATGTCTGTCTGTCTGTCTGTCCGTCCGTATGTCACAGCTCACTTTTTTCCGAAACTATAAGAACTATACTGTTGAAACTTGGTAAGTAGATGTATTCTGTGAACCGCATTAGGATTTTCACACAAAAATAGAAAAAAAAATAATAAATTTTGAGGGTTCCCCATACTTAGAACTGAAACTCAAAAATTTTTTTTTCATCTGTCCCTTAGGTGTGGGGGGTATCTGATCTATGGATAGGTCTTCAAAAATGATAGTGCGGTTTCTAATATCATTTTTTTCTAAACTGAATAGTTTGCGCGAGAGACACTTCCTAACGTAAACTTCCACCGAAAATTGTTTTGAACGAGATCTAGTAAGCAGTTTTTTTTTAATACGTCATAAATCGTAAACCGCAATTTACCTTTCATTCAATCAACTCAAATATAAAAATAAAAAAAAACATTTAATTTCATAAACATAAACCTTATAATATGCATAAACCCGAATGTTACGGAACCATCGGTGCGCGAGTCCGACTCGCTCTTGCCCGGTTTTTTTTATCAAAAAACATCCATATTTATTTCAAACAGTGACGAGATCACGCAACAGAACTAGAATATTTACAAAACTAAGTACGCAATATAAAACTGCTCTTTATGGGAAAAGTACATTTGCCATGGCGCCTAAAATATATAATAAAATTCCCAAGGACATTAGAGACTGCAATAACATCCTTAAATTCAAAAATAAATTATTCAAATTTCTTAACGAACACTCGTTTTACTCAGTGAAGGAATTTTAAGACCCCCGGTCGCGATGGGGAGTGGAACCGGCGAGAGATGTCGTGCGGTGTCCCGCAGGGATCGGTTGTGGGGTCGCTCCTGTGGGACACCGGCTACGACTGGGTGCTGCGGGCCGACCTCCCTGATGGCGTCAGCGTAGTTTGCTACGCTGACTACACGCTTGTCTTGGCGCAGGGGAGGTCGCATCAGGAGCGCATCGGCCGACGCGATGACACGCGGGGTTGCGATAGTCATGGAGAGGATCCGGCAGTTGGGTCTCGAGGTGGCACTGCACAAGTCCGAGGCCATGTCGTTTCATGGGCCTCTTAACGCGCCACCATCGGGATCCCAACTAACGGTAGGAGGGGTTCACATCGGCGTTGAGACAACGATGAAATAAATACCTGGGTCTCGTCGTTCAAGCGGCTCTTGCCCAACCTGAGGGGGCCAAACGCCTCCTGTCGGAGGCTTTACGCGGGGGTCGTGCGGTCCATGGCCCTATACGGGGCCACGGTGTTGGCGCATTCACTGCAGCGGCGAGCCGCCCACTACCTGAACGCGCCCCAGAAGGTGGTAGCCGTAAGGCTTATCCGGGGCTACCGCACGATCTCGGGTGAGGCGGCAAGCCTCCATACCGAACTGCCGCCATGGGATCTAGAGGCGACAGTCCTCGCGCGCCTGTATGAGTGGCGCGCGGAGGCACTACGCCGGGGGGAAGATCCGCTTCCGCGGCAAATCGCGGCGGAGCGGACGGATCTCCGGCGCGATCTCATGGCGGCATGGAAAGAGCAACTGTCGCAACCCAGCGCAGGGCACGCCGCAATATCGGCGATAAGACCCCTCTTTGAGGAGTGGCTAGAGAGGCGCCACGGAGCCCTCACCTACCGCCTGTCGCAGGTCCTCACCGGACACGAAAGTTTCGGGAGGTTCCTGCACATCATCAGGCGGGAGGAAACGCCCGGGTGTCACCATTGCCAGGATCGCCCAGAGGACACGGTGGAGCACGCGGTGGATGTCTGCCCCGCTTGGGCGGAGCACCGCCGTGTCCTGGTAGAGGCGATCGGCAGCGGCGGCGACCTCTCGCGTCCGGCCCTGGTGCAAGCCATGGTCCGGGGCGAGAGGGAGTGGGAGGCAATCACCTCCTTCTGCGAAGTAGTCATGCTAGCGAAGGAGGTGGCGGGACGGCTCAGGGAGAGAGCCTCCCGTCCCAGCCGCCGCGGGAGACGCTCCGGGCGTCGGGAGCCGCGTGACGACACCCGGCCACCGAAGGCGCGGGCCTGCGGGCGGAGAGTAATGGGTAGCTCACCGTCCGATCAGGAACAGGCCCGTGCCGGACGGCGCGTACGTGTTCCACGCGCGCCTCAAAGAGATGTCAGCATCGAGGAGGGGCCCCCTTAGGGCCGAAGCCTGCCGGGTCAGCGGGATTGTCCGAAAGGGTTACCGCTGGCCCAGAACATAAAGGGCTAAGGAAGGAACACGGGTGGGTTTTAGTCAGTAAGAGTCTGACACTCCCTTCCGCTCCACCCAGAGCGGAATGACTCCTTCATTTGATGATTTACCACCTGAAAAAACAAAAAGGAATTTATAGACTTAACATTATTTTACTATGTTTTTATTATTTTTTTCCTCTTTACTGCATTAAATAAAGTGTTAATGTCTGATTGAGCGCATTGTGAACTGTATTAATAATTGTTTATTGTTCAATTATTATTTATTTATAAATTTGCATGCCCATGAGGCTGATCACAGCATGAACTCACTGTATGTTGTAAGACCTATATTGTAACCTGTGTATCACAAATAAACTGTTTGATCTTTGATCTTTGACCTAGGCATTTTGAGGGCGTTATAGCCCTCAAAATGCCTAAATAAAAGTGCACTGTTGGATCTACAACTTTTGGCACAGCATCGAGGGCTATAAATCCAACAGCACAATAATACCTATTTAGCCATAACATTTAGGTATCGCCTAGAGTGAGTGAAAACGCGCATAATTCTGCCCATATGTAAGTAGAAGTAGGTACGTTCCCAAAGTACAAATCGTTATTCATTTTAAATTCATTGCATCAATCTAGGCCCCGCATAAATCTAAACCACCAACAGTTCTGGCATCCACCCACCTGAATCACCACTAAAATATATTCAAAACCATTTGCCTCACAGTTCACACGAAACAACGTCAGTCAAGAAAACATATGAGACACGGAAAGCTGGAAATTCCGCAGCAACAAATATAATTGAATAAATTCGAATGTAAAAACATTAGCGTAGCATAAATCTGTGCGGAAAAACGGATGGATCACATAATGCAGTGGCGTACTGCGGGTGGTAGTGGTCGCTGATAGCATCAGTGCGGTCAACGGCATACGCCCGGGGCCCGCGGGCCCCCTGGCCGGCGACCGGCCGCCGCCGCACCTGCTGCCCACCGACATGCACTGCGGTAGTGACGTGCCTATGATACTTGAGTGACAGATTTACTTAGTTTATAGTTTTACTGAATCATCATAAGAGAAACAGAAGTAAAGGATCGTGTAGTAAACTACGCATATAATTTACTGATCAAAGCGTAATAATAATTCCACTTGCAGTCCTAATAGGATTTCAGATATTTAGGCTAGAGTACAGCTCATGGACTCCTTTTCCATACAAACGCGTGTCAGAAAATAGGATGCAGCTGGATGGGTTGATATTTTTCTAGATCCACTTGCTATTTTCTACTGAAATTCTTTAAAACCTCTGCGTTTTTCCTGTGCTTTGCAGTTGATAAATGGTACCATCTACCACATCACTAGCCCGTTACAACTACCTTTGATTCCACCGCAGTCCCGCCGTCAGCAACTGCCTTATAATTAAAATTCACATGCAATAAAGCACTTCCTTTCGGAGCTATGTGAGCATATATTATAATGAAACGTGCATCGCAACGGAATAATGTAAACGGGAATAAGTAGGCTGCATTTTTACCCGACTGCGGCGAAGCCCAAAAGGAGGGTTATGTGTTTGATTACCCGACTGCGGCGAAGCCCAAAAGGAGGGTTATGTGTTTGACCTGTATGTATGTATGTATGTATGTATGTCCGTTTCTTTGTTCCCTCGTAACTTCTAAACGAATGAACGGATTTTGATAAATTATACGTCTTTAGATTTGTCTTGGTAGCGCGAGTGTCACTGGGTATATCAAAATTGAAAAAATATAAAATGGCCGATTTTTGACGCAATATTATGTCTTCAAAAAAATTTATTTTTCTCGAAACCTATCGAGTGGGGTATCAAAATAAAGGGTTTTTAAAGGTGATTACAAAAATATATACAACTTATATGGTTAAAAGTAATTCGAAGTGACAAATCGTAAAAAACACGTACCAAGAGCTAAATCGTCTGCGAAATCTTTCAAATTCGTAAACTAAAAAGCTGGAAATAAAAAACAAGTAATTAAAAAAACTAAAAAACCCGACTGCGATAAAAAAATTAAGTTAAAAAAAACTGAAAAGCTAAAAACAAGGCCATTTTAAATTAAATAAAAGTTGGAAGCAGGCGGGACCCATTTGAGTTTGAAAATGTAATAAAAAAATGGTATGGGTCCCGCCTGCTTCCAACTTTTATTTAATTTAAAATGGCCTTGTTTTTAGCTTTTCAGTTTTTTTTAACTTAATTTTTTTATCGCAGTCGGGTTTTTTAGTTTTTTTAATTATGTAGATGGAAATTATGGAATATTTTTCCTTTTGACACGTAGAGCATAGCTCGATGCAATGCTAATAGGTACCTACTTTTACAAGTTTGATGCTTTTAGGCAAAAGTTTTTCCTAACATAACAAGCGAAATGTGAATGTAGGTACTTAAAGTAGGTACTTAAAGGTACAGCTTGTCCAATTTAACATTTCAAAGGTATACCTACTGACTGACAAGTGATGGTGGGGATGTTATATGTATTATGCTTTTCTTACCCAACTTAAACTTCCAATAAAATTTATCAATTCTGAAGTGACCTAAGTACCTTCTTTCAAGCTTTGAATTTTTTTAGTAACCCAATCCGAAATTCCAGCTTTGATAAGCACAGTAGCTAGGCACTTGGCTATTCGCTGCAGGTTTGGGATTAATTCCCCGCTCGACAATATTGTTCTACAGCAGCAGTGTGCCCCAATGTATACTTGTACAAGGATCTTTTGGCGGCTAAAATGGGAACTAACACCGCCATCTCATTTTTAGGGTTCCGTGCCAAAATGGTAAAACGGAACCCTTATGGTGAGACTCGGTCTGTCTGTCTGTCTGTCACAGCTGGATATGTCAAGCTACTAATGCTATCAACTTTTTTGGAATAGTTTTAGATGACGTTTACCCAACTATTTTGCAAATAAAAAAGAAATAAAAATATACTCGTATGTAAATTTTTTGCAACAGGGACTGAAATTCGAACTAGGGCATGTGGGGTATCATATGAAAGAGCGCCGTTTGTTTGTTTTTTTAGGCCGCTTCGTTTTTTAGTTAAAAATGTAACAAAAGACCGTTCCGTTCTCCCCCTTATCTCCAAAGTTTGCAAAGAGAAAAATCTGAAATTATTAGTGATAGAAGTTTATGTATTTAAAGATTACAGGAAAAATAAAACGAAGTCTCGCACAGTTTTTCAGAAATCACCAACAAAAGTTACATTAGTTCCACTATCAACCAAGAGATGGCGCTGACATAAAACTTCAATATTCTAACACCGCAGTGCACAGTGTTAAAATTCTCTGACGAATATAGGCCTCGCCGATGAAAATTTAAAAACTTATATGATGGAACGGAGCCCTCGGTGCGCGAGTCCGACTCGCTCTTGCCCGGTTTTTTTTTAATAGATTGCACAAATGTTTACCAACACTGTGGTGAGTGGTGACCTTACGGTGGTCTTAAGGGTCCGTTACCGACATTCGAGCGCCCCGTAAGATCTTTGTCGCACTCTAGGGATGTCATCCATACTAATATTATAAATTCAAAAGTAACTTTGTCTGTCTGTATGTCTGTATGTTACCTTTTCACGCCTAAACCACGGAACGGATTTCGATGAAATTTGGCAGAGATATAGATTGCATCCCGGGGAAGGAGTCGGAAGGACATAGGATAGCTTTTATCCCGATATTCCCACGGGATCGACACTTATGCGGGTGAAACCGCAGGGCGCTGCTAGTACTATAAGCAGAGTATAATTGTGTTTATTGCTTTCCAGTTGGACGGCAGCACGCACGTGTGTAGTACGGAGCAGGTCGGTGGCGGCGTGGCGCGTAACATGGCCGAAGCTCTGTGGAGATTGCGAGGAGGCCGCACCAAACTTCTCACCGCTGTTGGAGACGATGCCGATGGAGAATATTTGGCGAACATAGCACCAGGCCTGCTCCTGGACGGTATGAACGGCTTTCACAAACATACAAAACTCACAATTTACTGAACACGACATGACTTACGCCAAAAAAAAACGTTTGCATGAATCTTATGCTTACCTAACATTATTTTTTTAGTATTTACGTGCGTCAATTAAACTTATAAAAGGCAAGGATATCTAACTATCAGCTGTTCAAAATTCGTGGCGTTTGTTTAGCTACTGCCTACGTAGTGCTACTAGTTTTGAGCAGAGGGCGATTCTCGTAATTTTAAGAACGCGAACGTTCAGTCTGATCTGTCTCCATCTGTCAAAAACACCTCTAATTTCCCTACATTTTTGACAAGTTTTTGACATTGATTGTCGCTGAGTCGAGATAGCGACTATTTTAGAGTTTTAACGTTAATTGGCCATCTGAATTATGATGCAGTTCACTAAATCAGTGGTAGCATAGCGAAGGCCGAAGCTACACATTGCTACGAGTTTTGAACACCTGCGCTTAGATGGTCAGTCCAGGCAGGCATAATGGTAGACTAGACCGAAGCTACACAGTGCTACGAGTTAGCACTTCCATTTGATGTAGACCATACTAACCAAAGAGTATAATAATGGGCACTAACCGTAGCTAACTTAGTTAACTTACGGCACTAAACTTTTATTTTTGTTTCACAGATTGTGTAGTAAAAAATGCTCGCACCCCATCCTATGCCGCAGTGATGGACGCTCATGGTGAATGTCTTCTCGGTCTGGGCGACATGGTTCTGCACAACCTCGTCAATACAGATCTTGTACGTAGAATAATCAATAATCACACTAATATTATAAAGGCGAAAGTTTGTGAGTGTGTGTGTGTGTTTATATGTTTGTTACTTCTTCACGCTCAAACGGCTAGACCAATTTGGATAAAATTTGGTATGGAGGTAGCTGACAACCTGGATTAACATATAGGCTACTTTTTATCCCGATATTCCCACAGGGTCGACATTTACGCGGGTGGAACCGCGGGGCGCAGCTAGTCTATAATAAATTGCCAAAAAGATGGAAGCTTTTATGTGACATGCAGTTTAAATTGAAAGTTAAAAAAAATTAGCAGAAAGAGCCTATTACACCACCAATGATTTTTTACTTATGTGAAAAATATTTTGAATGACTATTATAATTTTGACCTATTTGTTTTGACTACCTACTTACCTACTTTATATATTTTTCCATGTTGTTGTTTTAATAGCTTGTATAATTTGAATAGATACCTTAAAAATTTTGCTTATACTTAAGTACCTACTTAAATATTTGTATGCCAGTGTATAAGGCAAGCATGGCGACCTGTTTATAATACTTTTAACAACTTGCATGCTGATTTTTTAACCGACTACCAAAAATGAGGAGGTTAAGTATATAATTATGTTCGACTTTGTTTTTTTTTTTTTTTCACCGATTACTCGAAGACGGCTGGACCGATTCCAAAAATTTATTTTTGTTTGAAAGGGTATGGTCTCTAGGTGGTCCCATTGTCACCAAGTCGGATTCTGATGAGGGAATCCTATGGAAATCGAGGGAAACCCTCAAATTTTATATGCACACCTATAGCAATTTGAGTATTTTTTATAGCAACTCGTGCATTTCCTTTCGGAAATCACCATTTGGTGAAGTGGAACTGATGATGAAGACCACATATGGCCACCGGAACTACACAATAATAAGCATTTCACGGGTTACGATTCGATTAGGTATCTACTTTAATGTCGTTGCTAAACAATTTATGCTCGTCACAATGCGTATGGTGAAGTGGAGCTGAGGGTGACTTCTCAGCTCCAGTTCTCCTGGTTCTTACTAGGAGAACTCCTCAACAATTAACGTCCCTGCATCGGGAAAAGCAATATTTTGTAAAAGGTGATGAGCAGTTGACATTAGGCTATTGTAAATTAGATAAATTACAAACTAACCCCCTAAAAAGTGAAAAATAAAAACATATTTACTTACATTAAAAAAAAACAACCGACTTCCAAAAAACACTACAAAGTGAAAAATAACTTTAATTTCGGAAGTCGGTGGCAAAAAACTAAAATACAGATCCAAGGACACCGACTTCCGAAATTACTTAGTTATTTTTCACTTTGTAGTGTTTTTGGAAGTCGGTTTTTTTTTTGTAGAAAAAGTTTTTTGTGTGTATACTCATGTTTGAACCAAGGCAGTTAATTGCATGGTAGGGTAGACCGGGTACAATAGTAACACGGGTCAATAGTACAGTCAACAGCAAAAGTAGATGATCAAAATCAGAAATTCAATACCAATGAACGGAGTTCGCGTCAGAACTGTGTGGCGTCGAAGTGATTCAAAAGTATGTGATTGTAAATTATACCAAACATTTACTACTAGTACAGCTGCCATATATTCGTGATCAGTTTTGACTCCAAAAGTTATAAACTCAATTTGCATCAGAACTAAGAAGTGAATAAAAATTTCAAAACTAGTGGGCAGTTAAAATCAAACATTAAATGATGAAACTGAGGCCACGTAATCATGAGGCAAATAATTCATCCATTCCTATTTTTTAATTATCCCACTAATTTAATTTGTTATGTTTTATGGAAAAAAACTGGCCAAGTGCGAGTCGGACTCGCACACGAAGGGTTCCGTACCACAAGGCAAAAACGCCGAAAAAACAAGTTTCTTGTATGGGAACACCCAAATATTCCGAAATATTTTATTCCGAATTTCGATGTTCCGATTTTCAAAAGTCCGAATTTCATAATACCTAAGAATTATAATGTCTATTATTAAAAATCACGAAATTTATGTTACCGAAAGTCATAAATGCGATTTGTTTGTTTTCCGATTTTCATATGTTCGAAGAATCAAATGCTCGATTGGTTCATTCATCATCATTTCAGCCGAAAGACGTCCACTGCTGGACATAGGCCTCCCCCAAAACGGGGGGGTTTGCCATAATCGCCACGCTTGGCAGGCGGGTTGGCGATCGCAGTATGGTATGGTGGTGGAATGCATAGAGAACGCTGCTGCCCATTCTCCGGTACGCCCCTTAGTCGCCTTTTACGACACCCACGGAAAGTATGGGGTGGTGGTATTCTTTAAGTCCGGCACCACACAGACCACTCCATTGGTCCGCTCGATTGGTTCTCGGTCCGAAAAACGTCATTCCGACTTTCAATTTTCCGAATAACCTGTTATAATTGGTACCCTCTTTCTTCTCCTAAAATTGTTTGTCCGAAAATCATTATCCATAACACGTTTGCTATAAACTTCAATAACCATAATGTTAAAAAATTCGAAAATTTGTTTTACATAATTATCTTTACTTCTAAATCTATTATTCTGTCATAATATCGAGTACTATAATAATTGAATCTCCTAATTTAGCATGAAATAAAGTCATATGTCCTAAGTATTTATGTTCATTTATAATAAAATTGTTAGCTCTAAAACATTTGCTAAAAATTAGGTTTTAGTGACAGAAACGAATCGCTGTAAATCCGACTCCACGCAGTCTTGTCTGCCCTACCCCTAGAGTGTAATTTAAAATTCCGTAGGCGCGTAGGGGCGAGGCGGCACGCGGGCTGAGGAGCAGGAGGCTGTGAGCGAGCCACCACCACGGCTTCGGCTTGCTGGCCGGCTTCGCCGGCCAACCTCAGCCGCGGCGGTGAGCGAAAGCCATCTGCGACGATTAGCACGCGTGAGGCCGCCGGAGAACCGCAGCGCCGGAGCCGTGACAGAAACCATGCTTGCTGCATGTTGCATGCTCGCTTGCATGCTGCATGCTTGCTGCATGCTTGCTTGCATACTGCATGCTGCGTGTTTGCTTCCATGCTGCATGCTGCATGCTTGCTGCATGCTTGATACATGCTGCGTGTTTGCTTCCATGCTGCATGCTGCGTGTTTGCTGCATGCTTGCTGCATGCTGCGTGTTTGCTTCCATGCTGCATGCTTGCTGCATGCATGTTACTTTAAACACTTTACACAGAAATAAGGGCCCTGCGAAGCGGGGCTCCGTCGACACTAGGATGCACGAGCGAGCGAATGACAATACAAATACTTTTACCGTGCATCGAAGTCAAGTAGTGTCGCAGTGAAAATCTTTCGCGGTAACGTGCATCGAAGTGTAGTGGCGTCGCAGAAAGGGTCTTTCGACTAACGGGTGTCGCAATTTTGTAGCATCGTATTAGCAATTTTCGATATTTTGTGCGTCGATATTTCGTATTCTACTCGTATATTTGCCTTGCTATTCAGTTTTACAAGGCGTTTTTATTTCGGAATTCTAATTAATCGGAATTCGTATTTTTGATGTTTCGAATTATCATTAATTCGGACTTTTTGTTATTCGATGTATTGAAACTCGGTATTTTGTTAATAGTAGTTTAAACGTTAGGAATATTTAAATTTCGGAATTATGAAAATAGGATGAATGATAAATTTGAGTTGTTATATTAGGAATTTTGAACCATTTGGAATTATGAAAATCGGTATTTTGAAATTCGTATTTGTGACTGTCGGAATAAAGTTTTTCGTATTTATGTAGTGTACCCTTGTTGTATGAGAGCCCCTTTAAATATTTATTTTATTTTAATTTTTTTATTTATTAATAAAATAAAACTATTCCGTTTTGAAGTTATTAGGGATTTTCGATAGTGAAAATTGACAAATGTAAAATTTTATATGTTTTGTTCTGTCAACTTCAACCAAATCAAACAACAGTTGTTTGATTTATTGTTGAGCTTATTCTACAATATTAAAAACAACTATAGACATAGTATTACAATATAAAAAGTTTACAGAACAAAACATATAAAATTTTACATTTTGTCAATTTTCACTATTGAAAATCCCTAAATATCTTCATAACGGATTACCATATTTACACAATTTATTTTGCCCTATCCGTTTTAGACCTAAACCTATCAAATGACACTAAAAGCAACACAATATCTACACAAACAAAAAATCATGTTTTCAACTTACGTAATAGTTGGTGGCGTGAATTTACCTTACAAAAAAGTTTAACTAATTATATAAATCGAGCTTAGATAGCCATTTTTTGTAGCTCCATTTTTGCACTTCACAGACGCGTGTCTCAAGCGGATGGCACCCGCGCTCGCACTACTCCCAACCCGTCCGAGATAAGGTGTCCGTTAGCGGTGTCTATGTGTGCGTTGCTCGAGTGCACTTTGTATGTAGATTGCCTTCTGTATTAATCTGTATTTTGTGCTAACAGTGTGACAAAAGCGCAACAAGTCAATATAAATAATGCCCTAAAAATAAAAATATCAATCTACCTTCCGGTTTTAATAATTATTGTAGCCGACTGGGCAAAAGCCATCATTAAGTTATGATTTTGTATTGCATCAGCTACTTTTGAACATTTGACAGAAGTTACAAAAAAATAAAAAAATAAACAATTAAAATAGTAAAGTTTTTCAATTAGGTATATGATTTTTAATGAAAATATTCTTTTGCGGAGGTTCAATTGGATGAAATTCGGCATACATTAAATATGCAAATTTTTATCCAATTCAGCTGTTTTTCCGTAAACATAACAAATTAAATTACTGGGATAATTAAAAAATAAGTATGGGTAAATTATTTGCCTCATGATTACGTGGCCTCAGTTTCATCATTTAATTTTTGATTTTAACTGTCCACTAAGTAGTCTGAGGTTCAGTAGTAGTTGAAAGATCATTTCACTTCTTAGTTCTGATGCTAATTGAGTTCATAACTTTTGGAGTCAAAACTGATCACGAATATATGGAAGCTGTACTAGTAGTAAATGTTTGGTATAATTTACAATCACATACTTTTGAATCACTTCGACGCCACACAGTTCTGACGCGAACTCCGTTCATCAGTATTGAATTTCTGATTTTGATCATCTACTTTTGCTGTTGACTGTACCATCGTCGATATTTCAACTACTGAGGTAAATTTCGCATGTGTTTGTGCGCCAGCACTCGCGCTACTTGAGTCCCGAGGCGCCCCTCAGGCGCCGTCGCGCCAGCTGTGAAACGGAGGTGATAATGGAGAATTTTTGATTTTCGGCAAGCCGCGGTAAATTTTCACGAAAATATTATTGGCTGTAGCTCGTACTAAAAGCCTTTTCGACAAGTATATTGTTGTTGGCAGTTTAAACGGATATTAAACTTTTGTTTTATGATAAATATGGAAACTATAAGTTTAGAATTATGTGACTATTAGATGGTTTTTCTAAATTAGTTTCTTTGGTGCAATTGTACCAGGGGTCAATTGTACCTCCATACCATCCATTGTTGTTGATTATTTCTATTTTATAATTGTTATAAAGCTAGATAATAGCAAATATGCAACGTGCGAACCAAATGTGATTATGTGTTAATAAAAACTTATTTTATATTTGTTCGAAGTAAAGAATTGTTATGTTTTTATCATTACTTTACATTTGTGTTTGTTAAAACACCGATATCACGATTATTTTGTTCCTAATTTTTAACAATGATTATAAACCCACAAGACTTCAAATAAATTACTGCGAAAATGTGATTAATGCCTTTATTCGTGTTTTATTAATTATTACCCTATGCAGTTTTGGTACAATTAACCCTTAAAGGGGGTCATTTGTAGCACTAGCCATCAATTCATTCAAAGTCAATTTTGACCAAGTTTTATTCAATCTAGGCCAACTTAAGATATTTTCTTCGGTAGATAATAAACCAAGGCTGTAAAATAATAATATTTAAAACAAAAAGCAACAGCTAAATTTGTGTAGGTATACAACCGATGTTTAAAAAATGGTACTGTTGTCCCCGGTCTACCCTACTACATAGACGGTTAGTTTCACGTAGGGAATGGTAGAGTCGAACATAAACAGTTGCCCATTTAGGGATACAAAATACTTAGCTATGGTAAGATCTGTAGTGGATTCATAATAACTCCAATATGTCTTCTCATCAGAATAATGTAAGAGTGAACTTAGGATAAATCAAACACCAGTACCTACTCGGGTAGTTACTACTTCAATGCGTGAAGATTCCTCCATACCTAATACCAACATTTTGAATATTATCTATGTATTTTATGATAGAACATAAACCCAAAACTAGGGCTGTGATAACACTTGCGACATTGAATAGTGAAATTATTGTCTCTTCGGGTGTGTATAAAGCTGATAGTTGAGGGAGGCTACACTGACACAAAACTACGACACAGGCTGTCCAAGGCTATAACTGACGTGTGGCGTCGTGTGACTGTCGCATCAAACAACCGCCTTTAATTAACTCACTTTGATGTGACCGTGATTGACACTTTACCAACATTTCTATTACTTTCAGGTAAATAAGCACATGAAGGTCCTTGAAAAAGCTCCATTAGTCATTCTTGACGGCAACCTTCCACAATCTACAATCGACTACGTCTTAAAGGTGTGTCAGCGTCTTAAAAAACCTGGTAAGTTGAACAATTCTTCTTAAAAAGCGGACAAGCCCAGTCTTTTAACATTTTGGGGTTTTAAGTAGAATCATTTCTTATTACGATGGCGTAGAAGTGGTAGGAAAGTTCGTTAAGCCCGAGCATGCAGCAAGAAAACCTGACAATCTTGCCAGTATCGACATTAAGGGGATTATATGACCTAAAGCGCGGCCGCTGTCGGATTGCATCGAAAAGAAAGAGAGGCGCGATGACACAACGCTGTTAATTTACTTTGATTATATAAATGTCTAGATGGAGCGTCGCCGTCGCCCTACAATCGTATCAAAGAAAACGAGTCAACATTTTCAAGTATGTGTGCGTGCAGGCGTCGTTTTACACTGTGCGTCTACGTCTCTGTGTGCGTAAATAATGATACCAGCTACTACAATTCTCCCACTTATTAATAATTACTAAAATGTGAACAAGAAGTCGGTACCAGGTAAATTTTTACTTGGCACCGACTTCAGAAAGAATTAATAAATTAATGTTATTAAATGGTACTCTAGGCACTTATGAAATCGGTTTAATATACCCAAAGCAAGTATAATCATTAAAATGGGCTCATAAACAAAAAGTTATACGCGAACATTACCTATGTTATTTATTATAAAAACAAATCATTTCAAAAATTAAAAAACCCGACTGCTTTAAAAGTAACTTTAAATAAAAATTATATATATAATTAAAGTCAAGACATTAAAAAAAAATTATTGACCAGGAAAAGCTATTATCTACGATTTGAAAATTAACATTGTAAAAAAAAATTTTTTAGTTCGGAACCCTTTGCACGCGAGTTCAATTCGCACTTGGCCAGTTTTTTGAAAAAGTACACGAACGAAATTGTATAAACGTAAACCAACTAATAGGTATGTACCCACAAAAATGACGTTAAGTTGGGAGAGTAAAAAAAAGAAACTGGCACATACCGTCATTTTGTCGCTGATATTTGTTTTTTACTTGGCGCGCGTAATACGTATTGACAGTAAAGCGACACGATCTGCACTGATCGGCGGGTAAGCACTTGTGTTGTGAGCCAATAGTTGGCTGACACTTTTTGACACGTTTGCGCACACTTGACGCTCCATCTAGACATTTATATACTTAATCAAAATTAATTTATTGCAAAATATGAAGCAATTATCTATTTACAAAAAATCTATTGTTTGGACTAAAAAATTAAAACACTAGTGCTTTAGTATGTTGCTTGTAGAATAATCTGAGAAAAAATCAGAATGATTGTATGTATATTGCTTTAGTATGGTTTTTATTGTAAAAAGAAAGTTTTTAGAGGTATCTTCATGATTTTTTCCTATCGTATCAAATTAGTTGTATTATGTTTTCAACACATTATCTACCTAGCCTAAATCCTAAAGAATAGGTACCTATGATATATTTTTCTGATTTTGTTTAATGTAGTCAATCATACATTATATACTTGTATTGCTTCTAAATTTGCGAATTTGCGTTTTTTGCGTTAAGGTTCTGTAATCCCCTTAAACAAAGGAGTCGATTTTCCGGTATCGGATTCCGATGTTTTTCCCGGTAGCTATAACCACTTCTTGTGTCAATCACACTAATTATTATAAAGGCGAAAGTTTGTGAGTGTGTGTGTGTTTATATGTTTGTTACTTCTTCACGCTCAAACGGCTGGACCAATTTTGATAAGATTTTGTATGGAGGTAGCTGATACCCTGGATTAACATATAGGCTACTTTTTATCCCGATATTCCATCGGGATCGACATTTACGCGGGTGAAACCGCGGGGCGCAGCTAGTAAGTAATAAGCGTGTATAAGTGTGCGATGACGCTGTCGCTGACCAGATGGGCCACGACCGCATCATCGTTTACCACCAGTGTAATAGAACCACAAAATTTAAGGACAGGTTTTAAAACAATATTTTGTCACTAAAATATAATTATATTTAAAATTATCAGTACAATCAGTGCTCATCCTTGGAATGGCTTTTTAATGAGATTATTATTCGGACGGATAGGTTTTAACAATAATATACAAATATATTGTTGACAAGAGATTACTTTCTTCAAGGCACTAAGGTACTTCATTAGATACAATTATTTAGTAATTTGTCATATGAATACCTACATAGTCTTAATAATAAAATGAATGTTGTTAAAATAACACAAAACTATGATTAAAGTAACTTAAAACATATACAAACTAATTCTAGAGTTAAGTATAAAAAAATACAAAATTATTACATAAAAAATTAAGATGTAATACAGTATGTATTCTTGTACATTTTACATGGAAGTGCACTTAAGTAAATTTTTAAAATACTAAATTAAGTAAATAATATTTTTTCGACCATGCTAAACACTCACCATTTAATCGACCAGCTAAAAAGAATAATACAATACTCAATCACAAAATAAAATTGCAGACAAAATTTGCTGATGAGCAGCCAAATACGATGTTCAATAAACAGAACCTTTTTTTTTCATCAATCAACCTGTATAGTAATTGAGTACCTATACCTAGGTACTTACATAACATACAAAATACATTATAACTTCTATAAGCAATCATTGCAACAAAGTAAATAGTGCTTGAAATGGAAGGCACAAATCATGGAGCTGCCTTATTACATAAACTGATAATTATAAACATCAATAAGTTCATACAAAAAATTTTAATGGTACCAATTATTAGTCTAATCAGAACAACACAATACACAAATCTAGATACTAAACATATTGAAATTGAAGAAACAGTAAATCGAAATGATCGATTCCTTGAGATTCAATCACTTTGGAATTAAGTGCAAGAGATAAATCTTTGCCTGTGGAATTGTTCCATCAAATGCTTTTAGCTGAGCCCGATACTATAATATTGATTGTGTATGGATTAATTTTCATATTAATTACTAGTAGAATGGCGAAGAAAGCTTTAGGTTACGTGTTAAATCTATTGAAGTTCATGTGTTTAAAGTTAAAGTACATTGAAAATAATAATTATTGGACTAGGCTATATCTTACATATAACCCAACTGACGTTGTTGCTGTAGCTGATCGCGCAAGTGATGCAGAGCATGCTCCGGCTGGCTATGTTGCATTTGAGCTACCAGGTTCTTTGCTTCCAAACGAAGTTCATAAAGCTTACGGGACTCCAAATACAGCAGGATAGCTGCACCTCCTGTATAGAAATACAATATAATGTAGGGATCATTGTGAACAATAAGCAACTTAAGTGTTCTTAAATGAGACTTTTAAACTTCTTTTATATTTACAATTTCACACGGACCGCGTACGTTACATCTTTTCAACCGCGTCGTCCTTCTCATCTATTTCATCACTTTCTTCCCTGTCATACTTTCTCACTCGCACAGTGTTGAATTTTAGTGTGATAGTGTGATGAATAATAGTGCATGTATAGCACCATTAGCACAATGGTGCTATACATGCACATGAACGTTTTGATGTTTTATCAATTTATCAGACCCTAAGAAAGTGCTACGAAACTGTGTAAAAGTACAAATTGACACTATTCTTAGTTATAACATAATCTATCACATATAATATTAAGTTAGAGTTAAATTGCTTTGCTTATTAGTCTATTAGGCTAGATTGTAATCAATTATCCCTATACCCTACCCCTACCCTACACGAAAAGGAAAAAAATATCAAGAAAATATTTATATATCAAGCTAAATAAAAAAATGTCTGTCTTGATAATAAACTAAAATACTCGCGTTCTCATCCCTACTCTGTGCCGTTTACGGGGTGAGAAGTGAAACCGGTAGACGCCTGGCGGGAATAACTGATCGAGTGGAAACTTATCAGCCGAGAGTAGAAAATTATTAATGTTCTAATATCGCTATCAAAAAATAGGGGTTGGTGGTAGCAGGGTTCGAAAGGATAATTATCAATGATAATTATCATGATAATTATCGTGATAATAACATATGGATAATTATCGATTGATAATAACAAAAAATGCACTCTTGAAAGTGAACTGTATTCGAATGAACATTTCTGCACTTGCGTGTATCGGAACACCAATGGAAATAGAATCATCATGGGACGAAGAAGATATTCATTTGGCTTTACTTCATTCAATTTAATTTAATTATAATGTCGAATCTGACGGACACTGATTTTTACTCAATCTGCCTATCAATGGTACTTTGCGTTGAATATTAAATGAATATTATAATTTTTTTCTGTGAGAATTGCCCAAATTATAATGTATTTGTTATGAAACAATACAACAAATGAATTTCTAACACAGGTGATAATTATCCGATAATTATCGGATAATTATCAGATAATTATCAAAAAGCTTAATTATCTTGATAATTTCGAACCCTGGGTGGTAGAAGGGTGAAAATTTAGGGTTGCATGAATTTTTTAATTCCGAATCATAAAAAAATAAAAAATGTCGTCCTAAAATAAAAAATGTGGGGTGGACCCCTAAGTACAAATATGAAAAATAGTTTACGTCCTATTCTCAGACCCACTGAATATACACACAAAATTTCATAAGAACCAGTCAAGCCGTTTCGCAGGAGTTTTGTTAAAAACACTGTGACATGAGAATTTTATATATTAGATAAATCTCCTCTGTATATTATTCTGTGGGGCTGACCAATAGAGTTGTTATAGGCACTAATGTTTTCATAGAAGTTAAATGACAGCTAGTATTAATAATAATATGTTACCTATCAAGTTCTTATAATATCTGCTGGACCTTTGTCCAGCTGATAAAGGAGGCAATTGCCTCCATTAAAACAAGTCTGAGGGGGTGTTTCTCCCTTTAATTGCAATTTAATTAGTAACACATACTTACCAAACAACAGGAAGGCAACCACAGCAAAAGCATAAGACCATGACAGCACATTGAATGAGGGATATAACAACCAATCACGGCGATAACAGTTCCCACCAAAAATAGCTACTGCTAAGAACAAGAACACACCTGCAAGCAAAGAATAAACAGATTTATAAATGATATGATATGATTTTATTAAGTAACTTAGATAATAGGTAATTGGGGCGTGTCCGCAACTCCACGTCAATGCGCGTATTTTGCGTACGGGTGAAAAATTTATAATTCGACCCACCCTATCTCCTCAAGGTAGACCAGCAATAACTTGATGTTACTGACAATCTCACTGAGGGTACCTAGGTTACCGAAGTACATTGCCCTGTAGGTGGCAACCACCGGGCAGTTTAGAACTTAATAGATACAATGACAAAACTTACTTGAGACAGCCACCATGATAAAAGCACAAGTGACAAAGATCCATTCATATCGCAACACGGTGCGCAGTGGCCATCGCACTATGACACATGCCAGCAACACTTGAGATGTCAATGACAATATCAAAGCCATTGTCACAAATGACTGCACTGCCATCAGCCACCCAGGCAGCAGCCATTCTCGGATCATATAGAACTCCTAGAATAATAAAAAAATATTATAAATTATTGTATATTCCTGCATTTAATGCTATATGTTAGGGGGTTATGCAAATGCGCTAGGATAGCCTGTGAAATTCAAATTTTCTTAAGTTTTTTTTTTGCAATTTACAGGTCAATGAAATATCATTCAATGGGATTATATGAACTTATACGGTTGTATTGATGATTTTAATAATTATAATTCTGTAAAGTCATATTTGTTTCAGTTGCAAATGATATTTTAGTCAACATACACCCGGGTGACCTATAAATTGCAAAACCTTGAAATTTTTAATTTCGCAGGCCACCTAGTGCATTAAAACTTTTGAAATTACACAGCAGATATCATAGTTCACATAACTATTTAGGCACACATATAACTATTAATTTATTTCAATCATCCTGTCATATTATACAGTATCAATCAGTAATTATAACAAAAGTAATTGATTTTACCTGACTGAAGATGTAGTGACACCCATGAAACAGTTTATCAAACTGATAGGATGGGAATCGAAAACGGTCAAAACAATATTCCCATAAGCCCATGTGTTTGAAGCTTGAAAACATCTCAGGATACGACTCAATCCAGTACGGGCCGGCAAACGACAGCAGGAGAAATAGGCCAGCAATATACGTTAGACTGGCTCCGATGAGAGTGGCATCTGTAAATAAGTTTTACCACCATTCATTATTTCAGAACTGCCGACCTATTATTCTCACATGTGACATGATAGTCTTATATTCAGTATTGGACTATATCAAAAACATGAAGAAATGTACTCATTCAAAATTTTATGGGCGTGCCCAATTTAAAATTACTTACTTGATGCCTTCGGATACTCATTATCGGCAGCCGTCATATTGTCGGTTGTATTTTATCAATAATTGCAGATTATCTTTAAAACAGCACTTCGGAGAGCAAGTTTACAGTATTAAATTAAATGAAAACAGCGTCTTCAACTGCTAACAAAATTTGACACTAATGACATTTGTCGATTACGTTCCTATAAAAAATGACATAATGCAAATCGTCTAAAAACTAGTAAAAACTTCGAAAGGCAATGACAATGTTTTTAGGGTTCCGTACCTCAAAAGGAAAAAAGGAACCCTTTTTTTTGCGGATGGGAAATCATCAAATGAATCCTCCCGCTCTGGGTGGAGCGGAAGGGAGTGTCAGACTCTTACTGACTAAAACCCACCCGTGTTCCTTCCTTAGCCCTTTATGTTCCGGGCCAGCGGTAACCCTTTCGGACAATCCCGCTGACCCGGCAGGCTTCGGCCCTAAGGGGCCCCTCCTCGATGCTGACATCTCTTTGAGGCGCGCGTGGCGCGCTGATCGGACGGTGAGCTACCCATTACTCTCCGCCCGCTGCGGCGGCTGAGACGGGAGGCTCTCTCCCTGAACTGTCCCGCCACCTCCTTTGCTAGCATGACTGCTTCGAAGAAGGAGGTGATTCCCTCTCGCCCCGGACCATGGCTTGCACCAGGGCCGGACGCGAGAGGTCGCCGTCGCTGCCGATCACCTCTACGAGGACACGGCGGTGCTCCGCCCAAGCGGGGCAGACCTCCACCGTGTGCTCCACCGTGTCCTCTGGGCGATCCTGGCAATAAAAAAACAAAAAACCCTTATAAGATCACTTCGTTGTGGGTCTGTCAAGACCCTTTTTCTCAGGAACGCGTGGAGTTATCAAGTTGAAATTAACCTTCTAGGCAGATGATGATGATTATTTTATCGATTTACTAGCCGCGCGCTAGGGGCACGGCTATTGATATTTAGCCAAGCGCTTAAAAGGGTTAATCATATTATAAGTACTCAGGGCTACAATCCCTTGAAGGCGAAGCAATGAAAAAATCAAACTTCTAAGTCAACGCAATCAAAAGATGCGTGTGTTTGTTCCGTTTGTGCCGCATATTTTGACACTCGCAAGGGCATCAAAACCTTTAGGTACTTCCCGTTGACCTAGGAATCATGTTTGGCAAGAAGCAATGTCATATGACACAAGGAAAAAATCCAAAAACCGTAAATTTGTAGTTATATACCAAAGAGTAGGTATAATAACTATTATAAAGGACATAGGTACCTAGATACAAAGTATAGAACCCTCAGTGCGCGGGTCAGACTTGCACTTATCCGGTTTTTAGGGTTCCGTAGCCAAATGGCAAAAACGGAACCCTTATAGATTCGTCATGTCTGTCTGTCTGTCTGTCTGTCTGTCCGTCTGTCTGTCTGTCTGTCTGTCTGTCTGTCCGTCCGTATGTCACAGCCACTTTTCTCCGAAACTATAAGAACTATACTGTTGAAACTTGGTAAGTAGATGTATTCTGTGAACCGCATTAAGATTTTCATATAAAAATAGAAAAAAAGCAATAAATTTTAGGGTTCCCCATACTTAGAACCGAAACTCAAAATTTTTTTTTCATCAACCCCATACGTGTGGGGTATCTATGGGTAGGTCTTCAAAAATGATATTGAGGTTTCTAATATCATTTTTTTCTAAACTGAATAGTTTGCGCGAGAGACACTTCCAAAGTGGTAAAATGTGTGTCCCCCCCCTGTAACTTCTAAAATAATAGAATGATAAAACTAAAAAAAATATATGATGTACATTACTATGTAAACTACCACCGAAAATTGGTTTGAACGAGATCTAGTAAGTAGTTTTTTTTAATGCGTCATAAATCGTAAACCACAATTTACCGTTCATTCAATCAACTCAAAAATAAAAAAAACATTTAATTTCATAAACATAAACCTTATGCATAAACCCGGATGTTACGGAACCCTCGGTGTGCGAGTCCGACTCGCTCTTGCCCGGTTTTTTTCTTCTTGGCGGCTTTTACCGTAGGTACCTACCTATTATATTTAGCGTTTTAGGCAGTCCCTCAATGTAAAATTCTGTTATTCAGCTGCATCTAGTCAGACTGGAAGCCAATCCCAACACAACATGGTTGGAAAAAGGTGTAAAGGAATAAAGTTTCGTCAATGTCCACCGAAAAAAAGACACCAGTTTTGGCAGTTGGCTTTTCGTCTATGTGATGTCGTACAGTAAGAGCATACACAAAGCCTGATCCTGACTTTCGAGCTTGCACTAGACAATAGTGGATGATTAAATGCTCACTCCGAGCACATCTGAGCCCAAATAATGTTTTGGGGTGCTAATTAAGGCAGCTTCTTTAAAATGTCATTCTCGTCTGCAAATATATTTAGTTGTCTAATGAATTAATAGGTCAGCGACGAACTTTTAGCGTCTAATAAATGGTTTATAAGCGACCATATATTGTAAAACAAGCTACCGTAAGACCGTACAACTTTGCCCAGATTTTTTATTCCACTTTAAATATTTTTTTAAATAATAATGTTTTTAATTTGTGAATGTGCTACATCATTCATAATTGCAATGTTCTTTGCATAGAATATATGATAATATCAAGACAATGAATGTTTATGTGCTAAAATCTCAATTTGGACAGCGGGCCAAATATATAGTACTTTTTACAAGTTTGCCCATTTTGCAGAAACCTCCGTATTTGCAGTACTTTCTACCTTAAGAACATAATGTTTAAGAATCGTTTTAGAAAAATAGTTAATCTGTCATAGGACCTTAACACTAAACGTTTAAACGTTCATGTTACCTGTCAAATTTGAGTGGGCAAAGTCGCAACAATTTTATTGTAATTTTTCATTCAAATAAAACGATGAACTAGGGTTGTCACTTTTTTTTATTTTTAATCAGTACGGGGTACGCACTACGTTACGATCACGTAGCTCGCTCTTAAACATAAATCTAAAAATATTATAACAATCATAAAATTAGCAATATTAAAATTAGTAATTTGCCATCGAACAAATCAATTCGTGAATTTTTTTCTAAATATTTATAGACTAACATTTTTACATCCATTTTTGTCATTGGGCTGCCGTAATCTGCTGAAGCTAACAGCACGTTTGCCAGCTTTTCTTCCACTTCGTCAGTGAGTTTCGTTTGTCCTCCAGCTGGTTTCAAGTGAATTTTTTTAACTTTGTTCAAAATCGTCCGTCGAGGAATCCCGAACCTCTTTTCTGCCTCCCGACTTGACATCCTGTTATTTTCTACCATGTCAACCGCTAACTCTAACATTTCCTTTGAATAATTTCTGTATGCTCGCGATCCTAATATTCTTCTTTTTTTTATTATTCATCCTGAAATAAATGAGAAAAAAAATGACCTCAGCAAAACTAATACGCTTAACCAAAATAAGGTTATTGAGGTAACATGATGCGAGACGTAGTATATTGCTCAGTACCTTTAATAGATAGCATAATTGTACTTATTTCGAAAGTTTCATCGAGATCTGCGTACAAAAATACAAAGAAATCACCAAACAAAAAAATATATATAGGTATAGAAATTAACTTGCTTCTCAGTGTTAGTCAATTATTTTGCAAATACTTTTTGCAACAAAATTTACATTTATATCACACTAGCTGCGCCACGCGGTTTCACCCGCGTAATTGTCGATCCCGTGAGAATATCGGGATAAAAAGTAGCCTATATGTTAATCCAGGTTGTCAGCTACCTCCATACCAAATTTTATCCAAATTGGTCCAGCCGTTTGAGCGTGAAGAAGTAACAAACATATAAACACACACACACTCACTCACACACTCACAAACTTTCGCCTTTATAATATTAGTGTGATGTGATGTATTGATTAATTATTATTGTAATCCTTTGTACACTTTATACATAGAGTATACAAAAGATTACGATAATTAATCAATTTATCTATCAGCATTACTTAGGTGGTTCCGAAATGAATGTAAAAGAAAATACGTACTTATCTCAGATCTAATTTAACATTGAGGTGACAACCCTAACGGTAATGTTTTGGTGGGCAAAGTCGTAACAACTGTCTTAGAAAAATTAATTTGACATTGCCCACCATCCTAATTTCGAATTTATGAGAGATTTCGCGTTGGATATAAGATCATTCATGTGTATTTATTACACACTAACAGTGGTAAGAAACTTACTTACCTGCTGTAATTATAAATCGAGTTTTATAGAAAGTTTTTGACACGACTTTTGGCCCGCGAAATACACCACCAACTTCGACACAGTTTGACAGCCGACTGAAGTGACATTAGGAAACATCAGTTACGTAGTGTTGACAGACACATATTTAAATTTCTTCCACAGATTAAATAATAGCCGCAACTAAAAAATGTTGCCGGTTTTTTTAGTACTTGTGAAAAGTACCTTGCTGGGCAAAGTCAGATTAGTTGGGCAATCTTGTAAGGTTTTACGGTACTGTTAATATGACGCAACATGGTGATACTTCTTAAGCAACTAAATTTGTGATATGTCTACTCATTGCGAGCTTCTAATAAGTGTATCAACTTCATCTATAAAATAATATCAACGTACTCTAATTTCATAGAGTCACCTTTATTTTTATACTTTAGCATAAGTAATTGATGAGTGAATCTACTATATTTGAACATAAAATTTCCTTATTATTGTCATCAAATAATGGTCAATGAAAGCTATAATTTCATGTATTCGCCTATCTATTTATAATGTTACCAACAAGTAATTGACTATTATACCTACCCAAATGAACATACAAAAAATATTGAACATACAACAAACATCTGCAACTCTGTGTTTGTTTGTGTTTGGACACGCCTTAGGGAAAATTAAAACCAAACGAAAACGAGGTGGTGGGTGGGGAGGCGGGTCCTCCGTTCCCCCTGGTACCACTCCCATGAAACGAGGACGCACCATTCTTGAGAAAAACAAATTATTGTAACCTAACCTCAAAACACTAGTTTTCAATACAAAGTTGCTTCTGCACGTCTCCGGCGCTGCGGGAAGTGCAGCCCCTTCGCCCTTACGTAACAAAGGATAGGCACCCATGCTCACCTCCGCAGCTTCGGCTTACTGGTCGCCTCTGGCGACCAGCCTCAGCCGCTACGGCTCGCACGGGTGCCTATGCTTTGTTACAGCGGGCGGGGACTGCACTCCCTCCGCGCCTCCGGATTTTTAAATACACCCTCGGGGTAGCAGCCAAAAGACTACGTGGAGTCGGGGTGCCCCGATTCTGTTTTGGGACAGATTCGACCTATGTCAACCAGAAAGTGGGGTACCTACGCTATCTTCCTTCTGAACAGAATTTCTAGGTACATGATTCAAAACGAGCGTCAGGTACACGCTCCCGCGCTTGTGTTGCAAACTTTCACGAAAAAAGAATATGATTTATTAATTTAGTTGTTGAATGAAAAACTTTGATTCCTAATTTTGAGGCTGGAATTTGATTTTATTAGCAGACAGATGTTGAATCTCTAAAATATATAAAGTAGCTCACTTACAACATTAGTCGCTGAGTTATCAAATCAGAAGTAAATATATTTATCGGTAGCTCGGAGTCATATTAATTTACGCTCGTAAATTGACGCTGGTTTTTTGATATTCTGTTGGAATAGTAAAGATGATGAATTAATATAATTGAAGATGTTCTATTAACTCGTCGCCCACATATAAAAAAAGACGCTAGGTTGCAGGTGCTAAAGAAAACTTTTGTTGCCGCACATATAATTTCCCAATGTTTTGTGGACCACCTATGGTACAAAAAAAGAAATATATTTTTTTTTATACTTACAACTAAATCTCAGTATTACGATGTCATTATCATAGGACAGGGCCAAAGTCATAACTTTGGAGAGCGCCTACTCGATCCTCCCTTCGTGTTGCTGGTGAATAAGTTGATTTGTCAAGACTCAAGGTGAGGTGGGATGGTTGAGGCGTCTTTTCACAAGACTCAAAAACATGTGTCCCCTATTAGCACAGAATGATAGCTCATTATAAGGAGGGCCAACCTTACACATTCAAATAAATAAAATAAAGTCAAATAAATAAAATGTTATTATTATAAGGCAGTTAAGGTTCATCCATACATAGAAAAAGTTATATAAATCTTACACTAATTTTATTCTTACTACTTTTTAAAATAAACGACAAAGTGTATAAATTGGACGGTTTAAGAAAGGTAGGTACATTGTTGATAAATCTTGTCTTTTCAATAAAATAATATCAAATAGGTAGATACTTAATAATAAACTATACTAAATAAAATATTCATTTTTTAACCAATCTGCTATCGAAATTACTGCAATAATATAAAAAAGGCACACATTTAGAATCATCATAGTAAAACTATACGTAAAAGTATACTTTTTACAGTAACAACAAGTGTAGGTACTAATAATAATCGATTTTGTTTATTATCTTAATTCAATCTTTAATAAAAATCCAGGGCGATCCAAAGTTAGAATCATTGAAGGTGCTTAGGAAAGGCGAAAAAGAAACGGCTACAGTTAGGTTGTTCAATAATATGTGTCATGTTACTTAGACGGCCACTGCATCTATAATATTATTGTACCTTAGCACGAATTGCGAAATGTTTATGACAGTTTAGGGTAAGTAGGTAGATACCTATCTATAGGCTTTCGCACTCAAGTAGGAATTCCATCTCAATAGCTTATTAGTCAGTATCGAGGAATGCGCGATTGATAATATTGAACAAAAGTTTTAGCTAGTTTAAATGTTATTGAAAAATATTTTTATTGAACCGTGTAGGATACCTATTGCACAGTCTTGCTCAGCGAAAACATAGAAGCTTAGGGATCGTCAATGTTATTGCGTGAAAATAAAGGGCTGAGTCAATCATATTCCGCAATATAAATATTGCGCAAACTTATTGTAGGTGTAGAGGCCGCCTTAAATAATATTCTTTACAGTAAAGTTTAAAGCGCAACATTTTCGGCAACGTAAAATAGTGGAGGTAGTCAGTTTCATTATAACATCTGGCACTCATTCAAATCTTGAGTCCAACACAAATCATGTTTCATTTCAATCACTCCAATCAATAGTTTTATCCACATTATTTGGTAAAACGTGTAAAACTCAACTAGACAATAAACTACAACATACTTACACATAGGACATAGCATTCCATTATGTAAAATAAATACATAAAAACGTGTGTACTGGTAATAAAATGTATTCATTAAAATACTGGAATTTGTGCAGATTCTTTTGGACGGAACTGGTTCATAAGATCTTAAACTTAATATTTAATTAACTCTAATTACTTGTCACGTTTAATATGTTAAGCTTTTGTTTCATACTCCAATTCAAATCGAGCTTGTGATTCTTTTATCTTATTACGCTTCTTTGCTTGAATGTTAGACT
Organism: Mesoligia furuncula; assembly: GCA_916614155.1. NCBI lineage: Eukaryota > Metazoa > Arthropoda > Insecta > Lepidoptera > Noctuidae > Mesoligia > Mesoligia furuncula. Next base: position 15,505,337 of record OU744793.1, on the reverse strand, counting down.
CGGTCAAAAAGAGGGCAGCGGTCACTAAGCATGCTACAGAACCCACGACACCCAAACCGAATGACCAGCCTGAAAAGAAAATATAAAGTTAATAAGTACCAATGGTAACGCAAAAACGAATTTTAGAATAGTTATAAATCATAAAGTAGGTAATTGCTCACCTAAGTAATTGTTGGGATGGTCTGGCATCCAACCATCTGTGTTTCCCAAAGAGGCAAAAACTATAACAGCAATTACTCCACAAATACCTAAAATTAAATTAAAAACAAACAATAATTATTTATAGAAAAAAAAACTATGACGTTATTTCGAGTTGCCTGCATGTAATCTAAGCAGTTCATCTCACCTGATCCTAGCATAATAAATCCTATACTTTTGATCAGCATCACATATCTGCGTTGGTCAGGTCCCCAGCATAGGAAAAACATTAACACCAATATGGTAGAGATCAAAACTCCCAGCAAACACAATGTAAAGAAAAACTGTGTTGCTATCATGAAACCTGCAAAAAAAACGGTTATTAAGATTTTTTTTTTTAATTCATGGCTAAGGTTACAGAATAGAATAGCGATATTGCAATTTTTTGTTTGATGTTGGTCATCGGTGCGGGACATCACTCAATGTTTATTTATTTATTTATATAACAATTGCATGCTGCACTTACAGTAAACACCAAAGCGCGCAGCAAGCCAACAACATAAAATTTAACTAAAAAAACTTCATACAAACATTAAACATAGATTTACTGCTATACATAAATATGTCAAAGAATATGTTTAAGAATGATAGCAGAAGTTTTAGAGATTAATCTAGGCCTTTAGACTTATATACATTTTATTGACTTATATGTAGATGTAAGAATATAATTAGACATTATCATCTTCTTTTCGAGTAGATGGTAAATAGATAAAGGAATTGGGCGCAGTAGGTGGCCACAGCAAATCGCGGCAACAGTGGCGTTTTATCACATAAAACATAAAGGGGCCAGATTAAGTGGGGTCTGTTTAGTAACCTCCCTAGATTTTAGCAAGAGCTATAATTACTAAATAAAAACAATGCAAGGAAACAAACCAGGTAGTAGATATCCACGGATCTTATCGTATCCGGTCGTGAAAGGGTCGTACACCCAACGACATCCAACGAAGAATCGCCTTTGATACTGATCCAGCGGGTCTGGCAGAGATCTGAAGCAATGACTCCATAACCCTAATCTAAAAACAAAAGAAATAGTTATATACCAGCCTTTATTAAGAACAAATACCTACAAGAAGTAGGAAAATGATTATAGGTATCCAACTGCGTGTTAAATTAATGACACTTGGATCTTACTTAAATATAACACAAAGGTACATAAATCTCAGAAAATTACAAATAATTACGTGTTTATGTTTACCTATCTAATTTTGCGCCTCTTATTCTGGAGTCGCTTACCAACCAGCTGGGCGTACCGAATGCCAATGCCACCGTAACAAGGGCAATGACAAACACGCCAATGCCACAATTACCGGCCAAACTTCTATTCTTCATTGTCTCTGCAACAAGTTAAAAATCCCTTTCATTAATAGTTGTTATTTAGGATTGGGTAGAATTGCTAATTACTAAAATGATTGGAACCGGAGGTCAAATGATAACAACCGCACAGGTCGATCGATCAGGTTAAGCTGCGCTTGCCGCGGTTAGTCTGTGGATGGGTGATCATCTTTACATACCGAGACCCCTCCGTGCCTCGGTAAGCACGTTAAGCTGTTGGTCCCGGCTGTCATTCGTGGATCTTTGACAGTTGTTACGGGTAATCAGAAGCCCGGAAGTCTGATAACCAGTTAAGACTGGTTATCAGACTTCCGGGCTTCTGATTACCCTTTGGTAAGATTACCCTTTAATACAATACCCTTTGGTAAGCCAAAGGGTATCGTATTACCTAATACTGGGTTGTGGAGGTCAGATAGGCAGTCGTTCCATGTAAAATACTGGTATTCAGCTGCATCCGGTTAGACTGGAAGCCGACCCCAACACAGTTGGGAAAAGGTTAGGCTGATGATGATGATAAAATGATTGGAACAAAAAACGAAAAGAAGTGAATTGAATTGTCAAAAAAAAAGTGAAAAGCAAGAAAATTAGAAACCAACACTATTATTAACAAAATAAATAAATATCCTTTTATTTTTGTAGTTATTTAGTAGTGTACCTACCTAGTGTAAATAGTTAAGAGATTCTGAAAATAAACATACATAGGTCTTAAAAAGTATAGTGATGGCTCAGACCAGTGCGACAACCGGACCGGAGTTTATGGGTTCGATTCTATCTTCCTTATCGTACTACCTTATCAACAAAGAAGCAAACAGCAGAGCTGGTTATTTAAATGGGACAGACCGAACTTTATCTATCATGAAATCACATCATTATTCGTGATGCGCTTATGATGAACCACCCAGAATATCCGCAGGCCACGAACCCGAGGCTCCCGTGACGCAGTAGCCAATCGCTCAACTACTGCACGAATAAACCCATCTGTTTGGCTCGAATTAAGGCCGACAAATGGGTTAATAGGCTCGCCCCTCATTGCAAAGAGACTGTTATAATTCTCGGATAGCAGGCAACGCGTTGTTGATGAGTCATCATCTTTTTGACAACTGTTCGCTCGCAGACGGCATACAATTCGTGGCAAATTTCGAGTAGAAGCTATATGAAACAGTAGAGATCAAACGTCATGCAAAACAAAAATTTGACCGATTTGTAGGACCTAATGCCGTGTGCGAGCGCGTTATCATGAACATTGCTTGCGTAAATAAAGGGTCATATTATCTAGTCTGTCTGTAATATGCAATACGATGAATTAGAATGTAACCGTAGGTGCTGATGCTGAAGCCATGAAATGTCCGTTTCTGTGCTTTCATGGTTTCTCATCTCACTGAGATGACTCTTACCGTAAGCGCTACACGTGATCTTGTGTGATTCAACTTTGCAATTAATTACCAAACGGATGTTGTCGGTTATTACATGACTAGCTGTTGGGCTATTGTATTTATATTTTGTATTTCATCATTTAACAAATAATATTAATATTCAGGATTAAAAGTAACCTATGTCCTTCTCCAGGCTCCAGGTTACCTATCTGTATTATTTCATAACAATCGGTTCAGTGGTTTAGGCGTGAAAAGATAACAGACAGACAGAGTTGCTTTCAGTTCGGATGCTGTTCAGAGCAAAAACTTCTTCTCATCTTAGTCTAGTCCAATCAACCATAGGAAAACCTCGCGAAGTCTATCGTCCTCGCATGTGACAAACACACAACAGTCACTTTTCTACTCTAACCACTCAATCATCGGAAGACGGAAAAATGCGAGTAGTCAGAGTAGTGAGACTGTTCAGCCAGTTCTATGCATATAGCGTTCGCAAGGAGCAAGAACAGGGTTAATTAGTGGCTGCCGGTCGAACGCCTTTGTTTAGCAAGATGCTTTGTGGACGCTAAACATGGCAGACACATTCAAAACAGTGAATCAGGAAATGCCTTGTTTCGAATTTGCTGTTCATGGTGATTCAATGAAGCTATTGAGAAATACTTAGAAATTTGAGAATTTGAGGACAGAACATGTGTTAGACCTGAGTTGCTAAGGCCACCAATGATATTATAAGTGTAAAAAGGTTACTTATAATATCATTGAGGGCCACGCTCACGCCCTAATTCGTGCTGGATGCTATTTTTCGAAAATAATTCATCTGTAAATTGCGACAGGCTCGGCTTCATCGTTATGGGACCAAATATATTCTGCCATCAGAACATCAGAGAGCAGAGAAATAAAAACTTTTAAACTTTTTACATAACTCTTAAATAGCGCGAAGATGTAGGCAGAGGTGTATTGTCGTAAGGCCTATTCCCTTTCACACACATTTCGTCTTTTAAGTCCGGCAATTGGGTATGAGCCCTGTATCATTAACTGGGTACCAATCCAGACTTTAGATTACTACTTATCGACTTAGCCTGACCCAGGAATCGAATCCACAAGATCCCAAGCTCCGCATTTGCGCTTGTTACTACTAGACAAACAAGTCAGTTATTAATTGTTTTTATATTAGTTGGGGGAGTACATGGGAGATAGCTAAATTGATACATTTTACACAAATAATGTTCGTAAATGGGTGAATACTACAAAATTATCCAGAGCTTGAAAGAATTTGCTAAACTAAGTTATTAGAACTTTTATTGTATAGTTCATTACTTATCATCAAATTAAATGGTTTTCATTTTAAATACTTAACTGTTTTAAAACTTGAAAACTGCAACTAAACCATCACCCTTTAAAAAGGAGGTCTGTGAAATAATGTGAATTTACTTCTCAACATTTTTCAATCAGTCTATCGCTATACCTACATAAGTTTAAACACAGTCTAACAAAACAATAATGCTCATACATAAAGCTGTTACAGTTCATACTCTTGACTTGTTAATTAGTAAAGCCCAATGTCAGAGCAATTCATAAGAATTGTATAAGTACATGTCACCTAACACCAAACACAAGGTCATACACCTGAGATGAATAGCAAAGCTATGTACCTCCATAAGAGTTTCGCAATACAGTCAATGAAGGCAGTGTGTGTAATACACAGCATAACATTCACCCAGAAACACAATGCCAAAATGTTCACACGCATTTGAACTGTGGGAACTCATAAAATATGCAAAACTATTTTATTTATTTTTTTGCATTTTCCAGCAGAATTTTGTTTTTGGTAGCACAATTAGGTAGCAGTGAACTTCAAACTTGAAATATTATAGGTACTTGAAAAATATTATATGTTTGATTTGAATGATTTGACTAAATATTGATTTTGATTTAAGTATACATGGTTATTTAGATTTACAAATATTTTTTCCAAATTAATGCTTATGCTTATACTGGTGATAGCAGTACCTTTGTGCTTGATGATTGCATTTGTTATTTTATCTGCCTACACTCCACAAGGTATTCATGAGCATGGTATTCATGGTATGATTGAGCTACTGCTCACGCTCACAGTGTGCTGCTCACTTTGCGCTTTTCCCCTTTTGTAAAATTTTATTGTTGTGTCCTATGAATACGGTATGTGTAAATACGAGTAGGTAATAAATCTTTACTTTAAAAAAAATATCACACCTATTAAGATTAAGTATGATATTTAAAATGATAAATGGGCTTGACTGTTACAGCCACATTAACCAACTTGGGAATGTGGTTAAAAAAAACAAGTGGATGTGTGATGTGTCATTTTAGGACTTGGACACAAAAACAAGTAGAACCAGCAATAATAATTGTAATTAAATTCTGTGGCTAGTTATATTCATTAAAACCGGTCAAGAGCGAGTCGGACTCGCGCACCGAGGGTTCCGTACCATCATAATAATATGTTTTTAAATTTTCATTGGCGAGGATAATTAATCGTCAGAGAATTTTAACACTGTGCACTGCGGTGTAGAATATTGCAGTTTTAGGTCAGCGTCATCTCTTGACCGTTAGTGGAACTAATGGAACTTTTGTTGAAGATTTCTGAAAAGTGAGCTAGACATTGTCTTATTTTTCCTGTAATATTTACATAAACTTCTATCACATAGAATTATTTCAGATTTTTCTCTTTGCAAACTTCAGAGATAAGGGGAGGGGAATAGTATTTTTTTTTTTTCATCAAAATTTGAAAACTATGTGGCCTAAAACCAAAAATGTTTGAGAATGTGCAAACAGCGCTCTTTCATATGATACCCCATATCAAATTTTTCTGGTTGCTGCTCTCATACATTGTGTTTGGTATAGTATAAGAGTTATGCATGACATGAAACTCATATAAGACCAAATACAAAAGGGTAGAAAGCGTTATTGTAAGGACTAGTGAAATGACAAATGTTATACCTATTAAAAAATAATAACAACATTTCCCTCAATCTTTTTGTCCGTATTTTTAATACTGACATTTGTTATAAGAATATGATTTTTGGCATTTTCAATCTCAAATAGCAGCCGCAGGATTAATTGTAGACTTTCATTGTTGAAGTTAAAAATACTAAGGATGTTGTTTCCCATGATGTCCTTTCAAGTTGATAGCATTAGTAGTTCTTGAGATATCCAGCTGTGACAGATGGACGGACGGACAGACAGACTGAGTCTCACCATAAGGGTTCGGTTTTACCATTTTGGTACAGAACCCTCAAAAGGGAATGAAAGTTGGCAACATCACAAAGTGGTTAAATATTTCAATGTTTTGATTAATTTGTCAATATTATTAAAATACCTGCTTTACAGCACACTAAATGATTATGAATTGCAATAAATAATATTGTTAAGTACACTGATCTTTAGTTTTAGTTTCAAGTAAAACAAGAATTTGAAAACTTTCAAAATACTTGTTTTACACCTAAAACTTTGAACACACACTTTAAGTCTGCTATGGAACAATATTATATTTTTTTAATTAATATTTGACTGCAATTTGCAAAGTTACCAACTTTCTGATGGCACCCTCTTGAGTTTGCCTTTAGTTTAGGGTGGGTAAGCCAAGAACAATAAGTACCTGTTGTAGGTAAACTGAATACACAAGAAAAGAAAGAAGAGAGCTAACTAGTTTTTAAAAGCATTTATCTAAATCAACACAACTGTCGACAGTTTTAAATGCAATATTTTGACATAGAAATCAGTTTCATTCATAAAATTTTATTATTGGAATGTTATCGATAGATACAATTTATGTACATTAAATAGTATAAGAACCCAAAATTAGTCATTGAATAATAATAATAAATTCATAAAGTTAGGCATAAAAATATCTGCTATTCAATTCGAGTGTGAGAGAATCTGCTGAAGTTCTTTGCATAGATTATAGTTCTTTGGTACCAAAAGTTAACTCACCAATGTTATATTATTCTTGAAATGTTGTATCAAATTTGCAACTTTGTTAAAATCCCACCACAAGTACTGAATAGTTATGTTAATATATTAGTTTAAGTGAATAAATTTTATCATTCAAAACTTTTAGTTTAAACAATAACAAAATAACTCGGGATTACTGATCAACGCCCAACGGCCCAAACCTTACTTTACTCTTTGGCCCAAACACAGATTACACAGAGCTCAACTCAACCGTTTACGGCCCAACGATTTGCTTGCACACAGATTACTAATTATACAACCTTATTCTTTAGTCATTGTATACAACGGACCACTGACCTCTGCAACGGACGGACCTATCAGTTACCACAGGTAACTAAGCAACCGACATCTTCTACTATACATGTATGTAAAGCCTCCTCTACACGTAGACAGCTTCATCAGCAAATGGCCATATAGTTATTATACTCTTTGGATGGCCATCTGCGAATAGTGCGAATGCCTCCGCCGACGTGTAGACGGGGTAATTTGCTAGTCTGTTGTAGGTATTTAGCCTCTGCCGACGTAAAATACCTAATTGGTATTACGGGCTGGTTTCCGCAACTCCACGTCAATGCGCGTATTTTGCGTACGGGTGGGAAAATCGATTATTCGATCCACCCCAGCTCCTCAAGGAAGGCCAGCAACGCCTTGATGTTGCTGACCGTCTCGCGTAGGGTACCTGGGTTACCTAAGTACTTTGCCCTGTACGTGGTGATCACCGGGCAGTTTAGAAGCACATGTGCCGCTGTCTCGTCGTCCTCCATGCAGGCCCTGCACAGCGGACTGTCTGTTACTCCTATGACATAGAGGTGTTTATTAAATGACCCGTGGCCAGTTAAAGCTGCCGTAACTATACGCAGCTTTTGTTTAGTTAGACGGAGAACCTGTTTCGTGAGGCGGGGATCCAAAGTGGGAAGTGCTTCCCTAGCCTGCCTGCAATCGCCTTGATCCGTCCAAAGTTTGTCGTGTTGGTCTCTGGTGCGTTTCCTTACCAGAGTGCGTAAAAACCCGAAGGGAAGTGGCGCGATGGGCTCAGGTCCCACTGGTGCCATGCTCGAACCTCTCCTGGCAAGCTCGTCGGCTGCATCGTTGCCCAGCGAACCGCTGTGTCCTTTGATCCATTGAATTGTTATTTTATTGAGGTTACCCACCTGGTTGAGGCGCTGGTGACACTCGTATATTAGCCCAGAGTCAACTGTATAACTGTTCAGCGCTTGCAGAACAGCCATACTGTCTGAGAGTATGCGGATTGAGTGGTCTTTTACTTCCCTAGCCATGATGGCTGAAGCTGCCAGAGAAATACCCATGCATTCGGCCTGGAACACTGTGTTGTGGGCCCCCAATGGTGTGGCAATATGTATGTTGAGATCCTCCGAAAAGATTCCAGCACCTGTGCCACTACCTGTTTTAGATCCATCCGTGAAGATGCGCAGCTCCGTAGGTCGTAGCCCCTCGCATCGTCGATCCTCGTGAAGTTGGATCTTGTATTTTTTATCAAAGATAAATTGTTTGGGTACCTTGTCTTTAATGGCTTTCGTAATGGGGAACTCCTTGTGTAGTCCCTCAAGCAGCATGGTGTGTGGTGTGATACTCTTACCCCAGAGATTTAGTGTATCAAGACGTACTGCCGCCATCGTCGCTTCCTGTTGTATGAACAGATGGAGTGGTGGGATTCCCAGGATGGCTTCAACTGCTGCCGTCGGAGTAGTCCTCATGCAACCTGTAGTCGCCATGCAGGCTAGTCTTTGCATGCGTTGTAGTTTGTTGGCGGCTGTAACTAGCTTGGTGCGGGGCCACCAGACCACAGCCCCGTAGGTGATCATGGGGCGGATCACTGCAGTGTACAGCCAAAGTGTAATTTTAGGGGATAGGCCCCACTTCTTACCTATCATTCTCCTGCACTGCCAAAAGGTTATGCAGGCCCTGTTCAGTTTATTGTCCAGGTGACTGCTCCAGTTTAACTTACTGTCTAGTGTGACACCAAGGTACTTTACCTCGTTGGCCAACTGGAGTTCAGTATCGAACAGTTTTGGTAGGCGGAAAGGGCCCATAGCTCGTTTGTGGGTAAACATGACCAGCTCGGTCTTAGTAGGGTTCACTGATAGGTCATAATCCCTGCACCATTTTTCTACGATTCGTAGCGCTTGCTGAGTGAGGTTGCATATCGTGCCCGTCACCTTCCCCGAAACTAGGATTGCGAGGTCATCGGCATAACCTACTGTGTAAAAGCGGTTGGCGTTGAGTTTGGCGATGAGGTCATTGATCACCAGATTCCATAGAAGGGGGGACAGCACCCCTCCCTGGGGGCAGCCTCTGGCTATCATGGCCAGCTGCTGCTCACCTTCAAGGCGAACCACTCGTTTACTTAGCATGTTAGTGATCCAGTCCGCTAGTACCTGTTCTACCCCATGTCTGGAGAGGGCGCTGTTGATACTGGAGAAGTTAGTTTTGTCGAAGGCTCCTTCGATGTCTATAAAAGTGCCCAGACAGGTGCCTTTCTGGTGAATCGCTTCCTCTATCTGGCTGACTACCAGGTGAAGGGCGGATTCAGTCGACTTACCTGAGCTGTATGCATGTAAAATACCTACCATGGACTAGCAAATTACCCCGTCTACAACTCAGCGGAGGCATTCGCAGATGGCCATCTGCTGATGAATCTGTCTAGGTGTAGAGAAGGCTATAGAGGTCAGTGATTTCATAGTTTCATGCATAGATAGAGTACAGTACAACGCGGTCACATTAACTCGACGTATCTCTGGAATGCGAGGCCCGCATTCCTTAGCTCGCCCAGCAAGTGTTAGGCCTTTGTCTTTGTTACCGATACGCGCGTCGATAATTTGGCTAGTTTTCTGTTGTTGTTTTAATAATATTTTTTATTAGGTATATTACCAAAAAACCAAAATGACGTCATGAAGGCCAAGCGTCGAGTTAATGTGACCGCGTTGTAAAGGATTTCATGTTTCCTGTGCACAGATCTTTACTCTTTGGCACGTGCGAATTATGAGTGGGATTACCTGGGATGACAGATGACAGATAGATGTTTTGAGGTCCCGCACGTTGATATTGCAATGGAACCTTGTCACAATAACAGCTGCGTGACGTCATTTTGACGTCATACACCGCACATACACGTAAGCGCTAACCGGTACTGACAGTTCGACTACGTCACTAAGATGGCCGCCAGTCGCAATATCAACGTGCGGGGCAAGGTTAACAGATTGGGTATTTTCTTTCGCAATTTTGAGTAAAAATTTAGATCCTGGAGAAATGAAATATTTGCAGAAGTGTTTGGAGAGAGGAAAAATTCATGAAGAATTTTGGGTATTTTTTAAGTTTTATAAAGACATTGGTGATAGTAATTATTCGATGAGAGTACACACGAAGATATATCAAGCTATAAACCAGTATAAACTGACTTCTCATTGTAAGTACAGACGCCAGCACATCAATCTGTCAAACAAGAGGTCAAAAGTGGCACAATATTCCGAAGATTTTTAAACGCTAATGTGAGAAAGCTTATTTATTTAGCTACTCGATATATGATTTTTTCAGGCACCAGTTTTTGTAAAAAAGTGAAAAAATGTTTCAGTACAAACAAAACGCACTTAGGCTTTTTTTTATTCATTTCTGTGCAATATAATTATTTTAAATGTGGCTAAAGTTTCCGTTTCTATATACTTTAAGATTTTATCATAATTTTAGCTGCAGCTCCATAAAATTGAGACAAAAAATATTGATTATCATGACAATGCAATAACAAAAAGTTTGAAAAAAAAGGTCAAATCTGTAAAATAAATGTCAGAATGACCAATCCATAGATTATACAGTATATTATGGGTTGTACCGTACGGCGTACTGCTAATGTAGGGTTGCACTTTATGCGTTTCAAATAAGAATAGGATCGACTTTGCGCCATGTTGTGACGTCATAGCTGTCAAATCGAATAAAGGCATCAACGATATACAGTCGTATTGTAATAATTCGTTACACAAAGGACTGGACGACTGGAAAACAATTGTCTTCATCCCTATAAAATAGGCTGCAGTGCAGATGATAAAACAGAACCTTTAAAAAAAACCGCCAAATGCGTGTTGCTTCATGGGCATAGAGTAGGTAATCAGAATCACACAAAGTAGGCACAGGGTACATTGAATATGCTGAAGGGTTCAGTTGTTAGGATAGGATGAATATTAATACGAAATTATCATGTCCGTGACTACCGCCGGACCACCAACGCCAATCGCTTTCATATTTGGTAAATAATTAGTACCTACTCAATTGGTACTAATTAGTACTCGAACCACAAAATTGGTACCGTAAAACGCTGCAACTTTGCCAACTAAGCCCAAGTTTGCCTATTTCGTTTCAATTACGATATTTCGTGTTTGCTTAGTTTTTTCTTATTTTCTACCATTTGGTAGTGATTTTACATTATTAGGGCAACAGATTTTTCATTTTTTGTAATGGTAGCTTTATTGTTACTCTGTCAGTTGTGCGACAAACACCGGTGCGCGTAGGTGAAAATTTTTAGTGTCGTGTAACTTTTGAAGTTTTAGCTAAAGAAAAGGTGTTTTCGTGCAGCTATAACATCCCAGGGTAAGAACATACTATCTACTTTCCATATTGCTTGATATTTTTATTAAAAGGACACGATTTCATTAAAATAACTTAGTAGGCAATGTTGTGCACTGTTTTGGAAACTTGAGTGACACAACTTTGCCTGGGTCTAGGGTTGTCACTAGGCGGATTTTAATATTGATATATTTTTATTATATAAATGTCATATTTGCATGAAATTTTCACAGCTTGGAACCTGGTTATATCGAGACTCAAGAGCTTGCATGCACTAAATTCCCTTTATGATATTTTAATTTTATTGCATACATTGTTAATGTTCCGAAATCGGGTGAGACACAGGTATTACCTAGGAGTTAGAGCTTCAATTGAAAATGTTACATTTTTTTATGTCAATAGAACATTCTTATTTTTATTTCGACAGTTATGTTTTCAATCGCCTGTAAGGATGAGGCAGAGGTGTATCTCTGCATGACCCTTCAGTGATTACAGGCATGATTTTGTATTTAAGTAAGTCTTAACTTTGTTGCAGTTATATGTAAAAATGCCGAATAATACACAACGAAGCAGGAGAAAACCAGGAGCTCGTAGTTATGCCGATTACTCTGTAGAAATATCAGAAGTTGCTGCAGATCTCGTACGAAAAAAAATCATTTCGTCATACGAAGCGGAAAAGAAATTTGGGATCCCGCGTCAGACCATTTTTAATAAATCAAAAAATATGCATAGCAAACCATTTGGTCGACCTACAGAGTTGACAACTGAGGAAGAAGCCCACACCGTAAAAGCCAGCATTGCTAAAAAGCAATACATTTGTGATTTTTACTCATAAGTAGTATTATTTTTACTCGTAAAATGCTGTAACTTTGCCTGGATTTTGACGTTTTTTGTTCGTATCTCTGAACCTATTTATTACTACGACTTCTAAAGACTTGCAGATGGAAAACAGACCTTATGCCTTGCCAGGTAGAACCCAAATCTATATAAATCATGGCGTCATTCAGAATTACAAACACTCAAAGTCGTAGGCAAAGTTGTAGGTAAAAGACACAACTTTGCCTAGAAAGATATCTCAATAAATATATTGTTGATCTTTTTAGTATTTTTTTTCCGTGTACATGAGACACCGTGCTTGTCCTCAGCGGTTAGATTATTGCCATGACGATAATATATATTTTTTTACTGCTAATAGGCAATGTTGTAGCAGGTACCAGAAACTTTTCATACAAAAATGTCGTTGCCTCTAGGGTTGTCCCAAAAAAATACGGATTAATTTCTTAAACATTTATTCACTTTGTAAAAAAATAAAACAAATTGCTACATATGAATAAAAATCACAAATGTATTGCTTTTTAGCAATTCTGGCTTTTACGATGTGGGCTTCTTCCTCAGTTGTCTACTCTGTAGGTCGACCAAGTGGTTTGTTATGCATGTTTTTTGATTTATTAAAAATGGTCTGACGCGGGATCCCAAATTTCTTTTCCGCTTCGTATGACGAAATGATTTTTTTTTGTACGAGATCTGCAGCAACTTCTAATATTTCTACAGAGTAATCCTAAGTTTTCTCCTGCTTCGTTGTGTATTATTCGGCATTTTTGCATATAACTGCAACAAAGTTAAGACTTAAATACAAAATCATGCCTGTAATCACTGAAGGGTCAGGCAGAGATACACCTCTGCCTCACCCTTACAGGCGATTGAAAACATAACTGTCGAAATAATAATAAGAATGTTCTATTGACTTGTTTGATAAAAAATGTAATATTTTCAATTTTGAAGCTCTAACTCCTAGACCTGTACCTCCTCCTGTCCTGAACCTGTGCCTCACCCGATTTCGGAACATTAACAATGTATGCAATAAAATTAAACGAAGGGAATTTAGTGCATGCAAGCTCTTGAGTTTCGATATAACCGGGTTCCAAGCTGTGAAAATTTCATGCAAATATGACATTTATATGTAAAAATATATCAATATTAAAATCCGACTAGTGACAACCCTAGACCCAGGCAAAGTTGTGTCACTCAAGTTTCCAAAACAGTGCACAACATTGCCTACTAAGTTATTTTAATGAAATCGTGTCCTTTTAATAAAAATATCAAGCAATATTGAAAGTAGATAGTATGTTCTTACCCTGGGATGTTATAGCTGCACGAAAACACCTTTTCTTTAGCTACAACTTCAAAAGTTACACGACACTAAAAATGTTCACCTACGCGCACCGGTGTTTGTCGGCCAACTGACAGAGTAACAATGAAGCTACCATTACAAAAAATGAAAAATCTGTTGCCCTAATAATGTAAAATCACTACCAAATGGTAGAAAATAAGAAAAAACTAAGCAAACGCGAAATATCGTAATTGAAACGAAATAGGCAAACTTGGGCATAGTTGGCAAAGTTGCAGCGTTTTACGGTACTCCAGTAGTTTACGAGATATACCGTGCCATTGGTTGGGTGGCGGTAGTCACGGTGCCAAATTTTCATTTGAAGATTTCCCTATTAAAAACTCTGTGATTTCTTCCCAAATTTGTACAAAAATTAGTACTCCTAAAGAAGTTAAAGCGACCAAAAATTCAGATTCCCGAGTGTTGTATTTTAAGAGAAATTAGCTTTCATTACTTTTCCATACTAAAATTTTCGCGTATAACCCGACCAAATTAAGTTGTCAATGGTATCGAGCTGTTTAAAAGATGTACACTCGTATATAATTTTTTTTTTCTTAAATACACTGTTGTATGAAAATTTAGATATTGAACTGTTGTTAATACTATGAGAGGTTTTTCTTTTCAGTATTAAAAAAAAAACATAGTTTCCAAGAACCCTGAAGATGGCGTTGAACTGACTACGTTACTAGATGCCAAAGTCAAAACGCTTGGAAAAAAAAACATTGCGTCACGTCTTATACACTCGTTGAGTGACAGTTTCGTTTGCTTTCGTTTTACGATCTCAAAATTACATCCAATGAATTAATAAAAAAATTATGTGACTTCCATTCCTTGCAGTAACTTACCAAGTTCAGCGCCATCTATCGAGCGACTAGGGAAGCGTTAGAAAAAAAAAGAAAAGAAAATCCCTCATTCCGAAATCCATAAATTTATGTGCACGAGTGTACAGCTCAATACCATTGACAACTTAATTTGGTCGGGTTATACGCGAAGATTTTCTATGTACCTAGGCTTGAGGAAAGCGACAAGCTTCTCTATCTTGGAATCAAGATTCAAAATCGTGGTCCTGCTGAACAATTGCGAGAAAGTTATCATCGTTGATTTCTCGGTAAATACAAATGTTACAGTTCTGTTTTTTTTACGTAATAAATCACAATATTATGGGTAAGTCTTGTACTAATTATTTGTATAAGTACTTAGAATACCTGTAGCGTGCCCCCTTTTTCTGCGCTCATGGTGGTCCTGCTGAAGGGAGCGTGACAACCGCCGGACCACCTTCAAAGTCGATTTTCTCGAAAACTACTAAGGTAGGTACCAATTTTGTTTGTGGTTCGAGTACTAATTATTTACCAAATATGAAAGCGATTGGCGTTGGTGGTCCGGTAGTCACGGACATGAAATTATCATGGTTGGAGACGACTATTTTTGACACCAAATTCAAATTAAAAAACGTAAGCGTTCCGCGGTAATCAGGTGAGGATTGTGACGAGAAAGGCTCAACACGTAATCCTCGCCAAGGCACTTTTATTTCTGGAATAACATACTTAATGACTATTTTCGAGATTTAGCATAGCGTTATGATAATTTCATGACTATTTTTTGGAATTGAAACGAAGTTAATTCTTTAACTCTTCCTTATGCGTAATGCAGTTAAAAGGGAAAACAACCATTATTTACATAGTCATGAAATTACAAACTAGAAATGAAATGGTGAACGTCGGTTCACCACACAATCCTCACCAACTTGTAGGCTCTATAACTTCGGAATCATAATGCGACTATTTTTTTGACCTTGGTGACTATTTCTGGACTATTTTTCGGCGTTCTCAAAATTGATTTTCATGAAGTTTTCAAAGGCGAGGATTGTGTGGTGAAGGACACAAATGTGGGTGTACTAAGCGTCACATCTGTCTATGACTTTGAGGAAAACACGTGATGTTTACGTTTTATTTAGCTCGCTATTTAATATTTTTTAAACTAAAGTATTAACCGACTTTTGTCGCTGACTGTACCTTACTTGCCTATGTGGCCCAGCAGGACCCATGCTATTATAGCACTGCTGCTATAACTGTAGTCTGTAGACCTATGCTGTACATACCACACATTATTCACCTCACCACGCAAAAACAGCCCCTTTCACAAAGACAACAGGTGCACTTGAACTGTAAAGGTAAGTTGGTAGAATACATACAATACGGACCTACCGTATTGTATGTATTCTACCAACTTGCCTCGATCGACATCCTAAGGCTTCGTGTAGACGATGCCGGATCCGCATCGGCGCCGGACCGCATATATGTGTATACGAATGAATATCGCGCATGAGCCGCGCCGTCACCGTGCCGTCGCCGCACCGGCGCCGGAATGAAACCGCGTGCACGCGCATTGATGCCCAGTTTAAATAGTAAAGCAACGATCACATTAAACGTTTTTTTCTTTATCATTTAAGGTTTCGAATTTTTCATTTAAAATTACACAGATCTCTTGCCACGCTTTTACATTTTTTCTTTTATCTTTATAAGATTCACTTGTTTTGTTCCTTAATACCTCCCTCTCTTGCACTAAATTAATCAATAACTCATAAGTAATCGAAGTCATCCATTTTAGTATTTTTTTATCGGGCACATGTGAACATCGGCGCAAGCGACGGGCTACTGAGCATTGTTCATGTACACAAAATGGCGGCACGGCGGCGGTCCGGCGCATGCGCGGTGCCGGTGCGGCGACGGTGCGGCGCATGCGCGATTTTTATTCGTATACACAAACATGCGGTCCGGCGTCGGTGCGGCACCGGTCCGGCTCCGGTGTCGTCTACCCGAAGCCTAATCCTAACTAATACCTATTATAACGCGAAAGTAAGTTTGTTTGTTACCTTTTCACGTCTGAACCGATCATCGTGAATTTTTGCATATACGTTGTCAGATTTACAGAAACGGAGTAAACGGACATAGGCTACCTTTCATCCCGAAAAAAATTGTGTTCCCGAGGAAAACAACAATAACGTTATTATGATAATAGATGGCGCCACGTGTCTTTCGAACGGGATCGACCACTGACCTCTATAATACAAGTACGCATTATAGAGGTCAGTGGGATCGACACATAATACTATAAATCCATTGTTCTTTTGTTTCAGTGTTTTTCGAACCGACAGACAGAAGAAAAGCTTCAAAAATTGTTCGGGATAAATACACTATATCATTCGCTTCTCCGAATTTATCTGAATTACGAGCAATGGCACAAGTGCTTGAACCATCCAAAAAAACGAATATCAACAATCAATGCGAATTTACAGAGATTGCAGAACTATATCCAGTTGTATCACATATTATAGAATTCATGATTATTACAATGGGTTCCAAAGGAGTTATAACTATCAAAAACAAAGGACAAAAAGATATAGCAAGATTTTATCCAACCGAATCTATTGGTAAGATCGAGAACGTGTCAGGAGCAGGAGATTGTTTTGCGAGTGGCTTTATTCATGGTATGCTCTCTGGACTTCAGGAAGCGCAGTGCATGTTTGTAGGCTTTGAAGCAGCTAAGATGTCGCTTCTGTGCAGAAACACCGTACCTTCGAATTTAGATAAAATAAATTCGTCTTTGTTTAAAAACGCGAAGTACGAGCTTATAAAATGATAATAAAAAGTATTTATAATTATATTTTCATAAAGGCACACAATCTTAAATTATTAACATAAAAAAGGTTCATAATTCATTAGGTATTCTAATCCTTACAAGCAATGTACTTACATTTCATTTGAATTGATTATTTTCAATACTGATCATGTATTTACTGGACGGTATTTAGTATGGGATTCACTAATATAATGAGCCTTCATAGCCAGAGGTTGGGGGTGGCGCAAAACACCATAATGTATGAACTCATGCTGATTATAATTTTATAATATTATTAATTATGCTTGTCTACCCCCAACTTAGGATGATAAAAGCACATCTTTTCAGTACATATAAAACAAAACTATGATACCAGTAGGTATTTACTTACATTGTTATTAATGTATCAAATATTCATTAATAATAAGAGAAATATTTTTTATTTTTTTTAATACATATTTCATACATCCTTCGATTGTAAATAATTAAATATAGGATGTATGAAATATTCATTGTTTTTAAATGCATTCACAATTAATTATTATAATATTTTTAATACATTCATGGTGTACCCATTATTTTATGTATAAAATTATAAAATACATTGTGCCATTATGTCTGTCTATGTACCACTAACACTATTAAAAATAAAGTTTAAATTAATAAAGAAATATGTTACAGGGGCATAAAACTCCTGATTGCTAGCTGTATTTTTATTATAAGTTAATAGATTTCACAGTTTATCTAAGAATGTTTATCTACTATAAGGTTTCTGCATCTAAACATAATACCTATAACCACAAAACATTTTAACAATTCTCTTTTAGAAATAACATTGGTAAAGAAAATCAGATCACAATTTCCAGTTTGTTAAAAATTGCATAATTGTATTGGAACACAGCTAGAACATTTTAGAAATAGTATAAGTCAGTCTAAACTACTTATTCCTAAAGTATTAAAAGAATACAATCAGTGTATATTTGGACGGACAACACAGATACAGTCAATTATATTGTTAAGGCCATGATTATAGTACAAATCCACAGTATAATATGTTATATTATTTGTTTGTTATTAAATCTAGTACAAATCCACAAAATAATATGTTATATTATTTGTTTGTTATTAAATCTAGATAACTTAAGTTACAAAACCACATTGTTCAATAAAACTGTTAAAGATCAGAGTCATTATAATAAAAAGTACTTAAAAATGTTTGTCTATATGTCAGTATGCCCTCCTGTATAGCCAACCTTCCTTTCATGCATAGTATAAGATGATGGCTCCCTGCTCTGCATCTCATGAAGTCTCTTATACTTTTGTACTCTTGCTTCTACCAAGAATAAAATGCCAGCAGGGAAAAGTAAGATAACACCTATGACACCAAGAGCATATGCCCAGCCCAGATCATTGTGTTCCCAATTGGGCATCCAGTCTCGACCATCACCTCTAGCACCAAAAGTCACCACAGATATGATGCCAGAGAATCCTGAAAAAAGTTTATATTATAGTAGAATATTGTACAAGTATTCACAAATTTACACAAATTAAAACGCCTGCCCGGTTTAAACCCATGACTGTGTGATTTATTTCATCACCATTGCTCTCTAAAACATTGGTTTATTCCCAGTCGCCCCCGCGGGGATTGCCACCGGAGGTAAATGGGAATAAAAATTCCCAGTCGCCACCGGTGGTGACTGGGAAGACATTGCCCCCACTTCAGTTTCGCTGTACATTGCTTTCTTGATCGTAGAGAATAAAAGGATGAGGCAACTTATCCTAAAGATAAAAGGCAGGTTTCTTTTATTCTCTACGATCGAGAAAGCAATGTACAGCGAAACTGAAGTGGGGGCAATGTCTTCCCAGTCACCACCGGTGGCGACTGGGAATTTTTATTCCCATTTGCCTCCGGTGGCAATCCCCGCGGGGGCGACTGGGAATAAACGAAAACATTGTGAGGAAACCGGCTTGCCTTAGTACCAAAAGTTGGAAGACATGTGACATCTACCAACCCGCACTGTGCCCGCATGGTTTGTGTTCCAGCAGTGGGTATGTTATAGGCTGATTATGTATATATGTATTCTCATAATTAGATAAAAGTGGCCCTAAAGCATACTTTATAAATACTGTGGCAAATCAGTTTAACTCTAAGAACAATCAGCTCATGAGGCAGTTCAATTTATTCATATCTTTTGCTGTAGTTTGACTTGATTAACAGGATAGGTAAAAACTATAAACAAACCTCCAATAACAAGCACTGTCCCTACAGTTACCAGAAGCGTTAAGTATTTGTCGTCATCTTTGTCTTTCTTCACATATAGGTAAGACAAGAACATTGATAATATAACACAGCACATAGCTATAGTGAAAAAGAATTGTGTTGCTATGAAGAAACCAGGCAGTAGTATGTCATGAATTATGTAATATTCCTCTTCAAATATCCACCAGCATCCAGTGAACACCGTGTCGTACCAATGATGTATTTCTTCGAATCCATTGAAGCACACCTCCCACAAGCCTGCAAATTTAACCAAGATGCTTCAGATTCACTATATAAACACCATACCTATATATTTTTTAATGAATGTTGTTTGTGTTTACTGTGTGCGTTCGTACTATTCATCCGTTAGCAATGAGAGAATGAGACTGGTAAGTATACTCGTGCGCACGCCCGCGAATATTTATGAATATAATTAGGAAAGAAAAATACCGGTCAGTCAGGAACGAAGTTGCTAACAACAGCTAGTTACAAATACAAACAACTGCATTACTAGGTATATAGGTTTTCTACAAACAATAAAAACAAGATATTGATACATCTTACCAATTTTTATAAACTTTGGGTTCCGTAATTTTCCGTCAGTAACCAGCCAATAGGGACTTACAAAGGCAATTATTATGAATAAAGATGCAAATACAAAGAATCCAAGCGCAAATAATCCTGTTTTAGATTTAACCATTTTTAATAATTATTATCAAATTCAAAAATTAAATATCAACACGCCCTATAAACAAACGTCAACGTCATTAACCGCCACAGCAAAGGTAACTTCAAGTACTCTGTGGTAACTTCTGTTCTAGTCTGTGCGCCACAGATAACTATATAGGACGTAGTATCTATATGTAGTCTGTGACTATCATAGACTTGTATTATAAAAAGTAAAGGCAATTTTACATTGAATCAGTAACTGACGTCAGTCCACTGCCGAGTCAATGCTGACCTGGCACTGCCATCGTGTAAATTGATTTCAAGTCAGTACAGTACTGTCGCGTCAGTACTGACTTCAATATTCCCGCTTCATATTTTTGGCGTCAGTCCGCTCCCCTCGCCATCCGTGCCAGCGCAACTGACGCCATGTAAATGCCAAAGTCAGCGGCGAGCGAGACGGAAAACTTAAAGCTTATTCAACTATACCGTGATAATGAATGCCTGTGGGATAACAAATCAGGAAATTATAGAATTTTCTCAACAAATTATTAACTTTTATTTTTTGCTGTTTTCGAGAATTCATTTTTCCGCACTGACTTTACGAACGTGTGTACACCAAAAGAAATATCCTCGATTACCGATGAAATACTGACTGCTTGTAAATAGTTTAGAGTCAGTTTTCGGCGCCAGCACTGACGACAGCTGCTGACCCTGTGTATATCTGTCTTATGTCCATGGTGACCTCACAGCAGTGTTGCCGACCTCCAAGGTCTGGATTACCCAAAAACCTAACTGAAAATCCCCAATTTGGGGGAAAATAAAATCGATATTCCCCACATTTTCCCCACAAGTTTTCAGCAAAGAAATAAAAGTTCTATTCATATAAATCAAATATATTTATTACTTATAATTAAATGTTTAAAGATTTTAGTCAAAATGCTCTTCATTGCGCCAAATTTGTCTTGTTAACATATCATTTGACGGATCAAATTTTAGGCTCCCTTCTTTCTTTTTAATACCTTCTCTAGTGGCCATGAGCGTTACTACAGTATCATTATTATGCAGGCGACAAATTAAAAAAATTTCATGACCTGCACTGTTTTTAAGGCGGAATACTATAGCCCAGTATTTTTCCGGATCGTCATCATCTTGCAAACCAAGAGCAGACTAATCTAACATTGCGTGAGCCCTCCATTCGTCATCTAGTTTTTGAGATTTCACTACATTTTCAAGTATCGGAAATCGTTGCAACAATTACGGTTTAAGTGATTAGACTTTCAATTGCTGAGCTTCTAACGGATTTACTAAAGATATAAATGAAAATAATATGTCCACAAAATCCAAACGCTAAGTAATGTCCGTAGTCAGTTGAATATGGAAGCTTGACAGGATGTATAAAAATCTGCGATCTACTTCTTATTACTTCTAAGTTCAATTCTAGTGTAAATGTCTAAATTCCCCGCATTTTCCCCACATAAACGCTCTCCCCACAAATTACCCAATCGGACTGAAAATCCCCGCAGTTTGGGGAATTCCCCACAGATTGGCAACGCTGCGTCACAGTCACAGCCCACAGACAGACAGAACACATAATACCTACCTTTATGGCGACCGCCACCCCGACACCGCCGGCGCCGCGCCACAATTTTCGAAAATTGTTATAGCCACAGACCAAGTAGTACGAAACAACAAAATAATGACTTCATTGATTAGACGGCGCAACTATTATAGTTGCTTCAACTTATGGTGTGGTGTGACACACGCAAATCTATCGCACCGTGTAAATCAGGCTTAACGTACGGCACCATGGCGCTATGCCGTATTATTATATTACTCTTTGGCGTTAAGGATGGATTATTCCAAAAGTTAGTATCTGATGAAAGTGTAAACAAAACCCTGCTCAGGTTAATAAGTTCTTACGCAATCGCTGATTATAGGGATTAGCAGGTAACACATTCATCTGTATTGAGAAGGTTTCTAATTTACATTTCAACACTTGTTTGAATCGACGAAAATATTGTCAAATGAAAAACATTTTTAAGGTGCTTTCAAATTAGAATTTACACGCAACGACTTTAGTGTAGCCGCGGTGACTCGCTGTCCTGGCAGTTTAAAATCTCACGTACACATGGTAACACATCAAGCTATATACACATTTTTAGTTTTAGCTGACCTCGCATTGTATAGGTTTTTCGTACACAATCGGAAGTCAGCTTAGACTGGTTTATGTATTACTCTTGAAGTGTAGCCGTGCGTACTTATACAGATTTTGGCATCGCTAGCGACAAAAGACTCAAAATCGGTGTGCGGACGTGAGATTTTGAAGAGAAGTCATTGCGTGCGTTACGAGCATAACATTTGGTAGACTAAAATCATCGTTTTCAAACATTTAAAAATATTCATAATAAACATTATTTGTTTACTTAAGGCGCGTCCCCACTAGGACTGCGTGGCCTTTTGGGGCCTCAAGGCCTGGGCTCGTAAGGCTTTTGCCGTTTTTTGCAACGCGTTCCCATTATAAGAGCCGCGTGGCCTGCCTTGCGAAGTTGCTTTCGAGATGTACGAAGAAGAGAAGGTGCTTTTTGTTTAAACAGGAATTTCGTATTAAATAAAACAAGCCAGTATCTTCCATGATGATTCCAAAGTGTAATGACATTTCCGTTTGGTGTTGCCCTGACACCTCTGGTATAATCAATATCCAAACATCCCCCCCTTTTACAAATGTAAAATACTACGGGCCAGCAACTACAATATTAGGTACATAAAATCAACATAATAAACAAGTGAACACTGACTAATATTAAAAATTAATACAATGAATAATCGGCCAGTCTAATAGGAGGACGCACTGAGCGACCGGATCTCGTAGTCTGTATAACTTCAGAGGTACCACTTGCTTCTGATTGAGTTGACATAGATGGCTCAGAATAACAGGGCTGATCCTCATTTATTCTATTATTCAGGACAACCATTTGTGAATTATCCTTGCTTTTAGGTACATAAATATTCATTGGTTTTTCAATAAACACATTTCTACTATGCATCAAATGTCTTTCATATCTCCTAACTTCATTCCCCTTCTCCGTTTTAACTACAAATGACCTAGGCCCTTCCTTTCTAACTATCTTCCCCTGCACCCATATTTTATTTGGTTGATTTTGCATTTTAATATTCTCTCCACTTATAAATGACTTTTTGTCAATGGCAGACTTATCATAATTTAACTTAGACTTTTGTTTCAACTATAGCATTTTTTCATATGCCAGTTTAGGTACAACAGGTTTTAAGCTTTTCTCAGAACATGGTAAGGTAGTGCGCAATTTTCTGGCCATCAAAAGCTCTGACGGACTGTAATCTAATCCAGCTACAGGTGTTAAGAAGAGGTTTGCAAGCGTTACTCAGACTGGCTGGTATGGAAGATGACGGATGTTTGAATGTTTGTTAGGAACATGACGTGTGTCTTTTCTATTAATCATTCTGTACTGGTGTCAAAAATAAAAAGCCGAATAAAATCTATGTGCTGATTATTTTACTCTTGAACCTTCACCAGGTTATGGGCCCAGGCACGTAGTAGAGAGAGTAGTAGAGAGAGTAGGTAATATGCAAACGAAAGATGTTGTAAACACGACTACGGGCAACGGACTAGAGAGATCGCAGCCGGTACGAGATTCAGGTATGAGTTTAATGTCAATAGAGAAACTTGATGGAAACTCGAATTATGGGACATGGAAGTTTATGGTAGAGTTGTACTTAATCCATGATGATCTGTGGGAGTATACTCAGAAGACACCAGAGGGTACAGATGTATTTGGCTTAAAGAGAGACCAAAAAGCGAGAGCCAGGATATGTATGATGATACAACCGCATTGCCTGATTCACGTGAGACATGCGAAAACGGCAAAGGAGGTGTGGGAGTCTTTGAGGTCAGCTTTTGAGGATAAAGGACTACATAACCGTTGCAGACTTTTATCAAAGCTAGTAAGCCTAAAACTTGAGCAGTTCACATCTATGAGAGACTATGTGACTGCGCTAATGTCAGTAGCACAGCAGCTGAGAGATATCGGAAAAGAAGTTGACGATGAGCTATTAGCGGCGCTGATGTTGCAAGGATTACCGGAGGAGTATAATCCGATGAGATTGGCGTTGGAGAACACCAATATTGAGCTGACAACAGACTATGTTAAAACCAAACTGTTGCAGTTGGACCAAGGCACATCTTGCGCAAGTTCCAGTAATTCGACGAGTGCTGCACTTACAGCGAAGATGAAGAATCAAAATCAGAAGTTTATTCAGAGGAATAAAGAATAAGAAAAGAAAATAAGATGTTTCATTTGCGATGGATCGCATAAAGCTCGTGACTGTCCAGATAATCCGAAGCGGAAGGCGAAGGCGGTTAATATGATAACTGCAACGCCGACTACGACGGCGACGGAGACAGCAACGGCGACGGCGATAGCGCTTGATACAAGAAGTCAAGAGAAGCAAGCAGACGATGCATGGGTTATTGATTCAGGAGCGTCGGTGCATATGAGTAGCAGAAAAGACTGGATGAGTAAATTTGCGGAGGCAGGTCGTAAAGTTGAAGTGTTTTGTGCAAATGGAGGTAAGATGTATGGAGAGGGATATGGTAATGTAACAGATGACCATCTGAACATTGAGAATGTGTTGTACGTACCAGGACTGACATCGAATCTACTGAGTGTTAGTAGTATTGTTAAAAAAGGTAAAGTAGTTGTTTTTACCAACGGAGGTTGTGAGATATTCAATGAGTGTGAGTATACGTCGAGAGGACAACCATGTGTGGCAGGTTTGCTTGATACGGGTGTGTATAAAGTTAAATCTTCTTCTCAGCAGGTCTGTGCAATAGCGACTACAGCATCAATGGAGCTATGGCATAAGAGAATGGCACATTTGGGTATACGGAATTTGACACTATTGAGAGATAAGATGGCAACTGGGGTAAAGTTTGAACATAACGATAAGTTAGACTGTGTGGCTTGTCTAATGGGAAAACAAACGCGGCAAGCGTTTGAGAGAAATAAAGCCACACGAGCCAAAAGTTTATTAGAATTAGTACATTCCGATATCAGTGGACCAATGAGTGAGAATTCTTTTGGAGGTTTTAGATATTATATTACTTTTATTGATGATTTCTCGCGTAAAACTTTCATATTTTTTATAAAGCAAAAGAGTGAAGCTTTTGAGAAGATGAAGGAGTTCAAGAGTTTTGCTGAGACACAAACAGGTAAGAAGCTGAAGGTTTTAAGAACCGACAATGGGCGCGAATATTGTAATAAAAGGTTTGATGAGTTCTTGAGAGAACACGGTGTTAAACACCAGCTTACGATTGCTTACACACCTCAACAAAATGGTGTGGCGGAGAGAGCCAATCGTACCATAGGAGAAAAAGCACGAACAATGCTTCAAGAAGCAGGTCTTCCCGTTCGATTCTGGGCTGAAGCTGTAAATACAGCGGTGTATTTGAAAAACAGGAGTCCAACCATCGCAGTGAAGAACAAGACACCCGAGGAGGTTTGGAGTGACCATAAAATAGATTTGTCTAATCTTCGTGTGTTTGGTTGCAGAGCCTTTATGCATATACCAGATGAAAAGAGAACCAAATGGGATGCGAGGAGTAAAGAGCTAGTGTTTGTAGGATACTGTGAAGAATCGAAAGGTTACAGATTAGTCAACCCTATGAATGGAGAGCTGCATAGAGCGAGAGATGTGGTATTTTGCGAAAACCAGATGAACCATAAATTGGCTAAGACTGAAGAGGAAAGAAAGACTGAAACAATTCATCTAGAGAATGATCAAGAGAGACAAGTTGTTCATCAAGAAGAGACCGATTTTCAACGTGATAGAGATCACACAGATGATGTTAGAGACACTGAATTCATGGAAGAGGAAGATGAACAGTGGACATCATTTGAAGAGAGGCCGGAGGAAGAGCAACCTGTTGAAACAATACCTGTAGTAGAAGAGAGAAGATACCCACTCAGGAACAGAAAGCCTGTGGAGTTTAAGGATCATATCACTTATGAGGCAATAGTGGAAGAAAGAGATCCACTAACAGTTGAAGAGGCACTGTCGAGAAAAGACGCAAAACTGTGGAAAGTTGCTATTCAGGAGGAGCTGGATGCATTAAAGAAAAATCAAACCTGGGTGTTGGTAGAGTCAAACCAAGCGAGCAACATTATTGATTCGAAATGGTTGTTCCGAATCAAAAAGGAGGCGGGAAATAAGACTCGGTATAAAGCTCGTTTGGTTGCAAGGGGCTTTAAACAGAGAAAAGGTATTGATTACGATGAGACGTTCTCTCCTGTTGTGCGTCATAGCTCTTTGAGGCTGTTAATAGCATTAGCAGCGCAGATGAAACTGCAAATAAATCATATGGACGTGAAGACAGCGTTTTTAAATGGGAATCTAAATGAGGAGGTTTACATGCGTCAACCACCATATTTCAAAGAGAAAGGCAAGGAAGACCATGTATGCTTATTGAAGAGATCTCTTTATGGATTGAAACAAGCCCCACGTTCATGGAATTCTAAACTTCATTCAGAGTTAGAGAGTCTGAATTTCCACCGTTGCAAGAATGAACCATGTGTCTACACCAGACGAATCGAGAATGATATGATAATACTTGCAGTTTATGTTGATGATATCCTAATCTTTTATAACAATGCCAGAGAAATGCATAAGGTCAAGAAAGAACTTATGTCCAAATTCGAGATGAAAGATTTAGGAAAAGCTGAATTATTTTTAGGGATGCGGCTAAAGCAAGAGAATGGCCACATAAAGATTGACCAAGAAGAGTATATAGAGAAGCTTCTACGCAGATTTGGCATGGAGGACTGTAAAACAGTGGCCACACCTGCAGTACCTGGTCAACATTTCAAAAAGCCAGAGGGCTCACACACACCGAGTGACAAAATACCTTACAGAGAGTTGATAGGATCACTGATGTACTTGGCTGTGTGTACGCGGCCAGACATGGCTCATGCCGTGAATATTATGAGCCAGTTCTGCAACTGCTATGAAGAGATTCATTGGAGTGCTGCTAAGAGGATTCTAAGGTACCTTAAAGGTACTAAGAACATGGGACTCGTGTACTCAAATGATGGCTATAGTACAGATATACAAGGTTTCTCTAATGCTGACCATGGAGGGAATATAATAGATAGAAAGTCTTATTCCGGAAATGTTTTCACTTTGGCAGGAGGAGCAATATCATGGCAGAGTGCTAAGCAGAGAAGCATAGCCATATCAACGGCAGAGGCTGAATATGTCAGCTTATCGGAAGCTGCTAAAGATGCCATATTTTTGAGAAGGTTCTTGGGGGAATTGCTGGACATCCAAGAAAAGGCTATCACAGTTTACACGGATAGTCAGTCAGCAATGGCTATAGCACAAAACCCAGTGCACCATCAGCAGACTAAGCATATCGATTTACGATATCATTTTGTTAGAGAGGCCTTAGAGAAGGAAATTATTAAACTGAAATATCTCGCAACAAATGTGATGGTCGCTGATATTATGACAAAACCTGTGCCTAAGAGTAAGCATGAGTTTTGTCGTAAAGAGATGGGTGTGCAAGAGTAAGTCAGAGGGAAACGCTTGAGGAGGAGTGTTAAGAAGAGGTTTGCAAGCGTTACTCAGACTGGCTGGTATGGAAGATGACGGATGTTTGAATGTTTGTTAGGAACATGACGTGTGTCTTTTCTATTAATCATTCTGTACTGGTGTCAAAAATAAAAAGCCGAATAAAATCTATGTGCTGATTATTTTACTCTTGAACCTTCACCAACAGGTGTAGCCCTGTAGTTCAGCATAGCATCATTAAAATCAGTGTTACTTTCTCTGCACTTCCTCATCATGTTCTTTACAATTCCCACTGCCTTTTCACTTAGACCATTAGATTGAGGGTACCTAAGACTAGAATGACTTAGTTGCATGTCACAAGATTCTGCGAACTGTTTGAAGTTGTAACTGGCATAAGGCATGTTGTCACAAACAATGATCTTGGAAAACCCATGAACTGCAAAAATTACTTTTAACTTTTGAATTACAGTACCCGCTGTTTTATCTTTCAATTTTTTTTTTTTTTAGAAACGCTTATTTTTATTAAAACTTATTGTCTGTGGCAAACACAAAATCAGAGACGCCAAAAACCAGCATTAAACGTCTCGACGTCTTCAGAAGCTTCAGAAGCATTTATAGTAATAAGCATGTAGCAATCTCCATCAGGGCATCATTCCTTTTGATTTTATTTTAATAAAACAACTCCGACAGTCCCCTAAAACCGATACAAATCCATTAATAAAAGAGTTTGATCGTCAGTCCACTTCATTTTGGCGGCAATAGCAATACGAACATAACTCAGTGTAGCGGCGGTTTCAAACGCACTAATCACCCGCGGGGCCCGTCCGTACTAGCCAGAGCCACGCGGCTATCTCTGAAGTATGCGAGGCCGGCCATGTGGCCCTTTCTGGCCGCGCGGCTCAGGCCTCGCTCACGTCCACACTCAAGAGGCTCGGCCGCGCGCCTCGCCTCACAGAGCCGCGCGGCCTTAATGGGGGTGCGCCTTTAGTCAGCAACGATTTTCTTTTTCTATGTTTTAATGTATACAGCAAACCGCACATCAGTGATAGCACTTGCGGTACAAAAACAGCCCCTACTGTTAAAACATAAACGTGCTGTCAATGTCAGAATGTCACCACTAAAATGCGGTTATACCCTGGTACCTATACATTACAAAATACTTCTTTTCAAGCCGATGGTTCTTTTTAGATGAAGAACTGTGGTCTCAGTAGGTCGCTACGTCAATGGAAGCGTTCATCATTTCTCAAAAGTGGACGTTAATGGGCATTTGGGAGTTCGGAACCCTCCCTCCATACTCTAACTAGCGTATTGCCTTTTCTATTGTACTGAGCTAGTGCATACTAATTCCATAGTTAGCTCACAGTTGACACCGCGTACTTGTTTAGTATAGGTCAGTGGCTGACACGGCTGACACACAGGGTATTTACGTTCTGTGCTGCTGTCATTGTCATGAAGAACTGTCAATAGAATTGTCATTTCGATCAAAATATTATTTATTTTTGTTTCATTCAATTCAAACACGTACCAAAGTTTTATGTATGATTGATTACAAAGTTAAAAGCTTTATACACATAACACTATTATTCCTGCTTTTATAAATGCAGTATCTACTAATGAATACAAGACGGCATAATTTAATTTACCTCCTGTCTATGGGGAAACGTTATTTGCAAGTATGTGCAACGACTAAAGAAACCACAAGAGTGAAAAGTTTAAGTAAACATCTAAATATAAGTGAAAGTAAAGCACAACATCTATGTATGAAACATCCCATAGTATCTAAACTTAATGATGAAAAAATCGAAAATTTAATACATACCATTAATGAGATGGGTTTCTCCAACAGCTTACTAATCGAAGAACCTTCATTGTTTGGAATCTTACCTGTAACCTTAAAATTCCGATACAAAGTTTTAAAGGAATGTGGGATACAAAATATATCATCAGCATTCTTAACAACTTACTTAACAATATTAAAACAGAAGAACATTGGAGAACTGAAGAAATTAGGATATCTACCTCCTCATATTAATGTTGAAAACAAACTAGCAAGTTTTATGACCCAATGGCCCACATCTCTTACAACCTTGATTGACGAAGATGTCAATAACACATCATTATATACATTGCGCTTGAAAATCATACAGAGATATCTTGAACTGGTGTTGGATATTACAAAAGAAGAGTTTGGTAGAGGTATTAAAACTTATCCTACTATTAAACATCGACCTTTGGAATGCATAAATGAAACATTAGAGATATTACAATTGCAAATTATGATACCCAATCATAAAATTAAATCTAACTTATATCTAATCCATGTTGATCCACAAAATTTGAAAAATATCATTCATAATTTCCGGAGTATTGGTGGAATTGATATCAAAGAAGTCATACGGATGTATCCTAAATTAGCTACAAGAAACTTTAATACTATGCTTGAGACCCAGAAGATCTTCAAAGAATATGGCATTAGCAATGAAGCACAAAGAAGATGTTTTAGTATCTATACTTTATCCCCAGACACAATAAGAGAAAGATTGGAACAAGCAAAAAATATACCTGAATTCAGTGCGTTTATTAAACATCCACGATTCCTGAAGATGATACACTATAACACAACAGCAATGAAGCGATTGAACAAATTATACAGTAATAACAAAAAGTGTGTTAGTTTAAATATCCTGTCTGGAAGTGCAGCACATTATGAAATATTTGAAAAAGCTCCTGGCGATAGGTTAGGCAAAGGAAAAGATTTACTGTTCTGCATTTCACAGTCATTAGGAAAGAAATTTAATATGACACATGTGCGCAATGTTATAAAAAGGCACCCTTATTGGATTAACACACCAGTACTTCAAGTGAAGTATGTTTATGAACAACTGTCCAGAGAGTTTACAAATCAAGATATTTATGAAAATTGTCCTATATTATTGTATCCTTGGAAGAAAGTAAGAGATACTCTTCATATAATAGATAAAAAGCTAATAGAAAAACAAATTCCTTTGTTTCAAGAAAATTTAAAATATGATTCTCTGAGCAAGTCTCAAAAATTAAGTTTAGTTCTATATTTACTAGAGAAGAATCATTATTTTTCTGGAAATGGAGTATGGACTGAAGAAAAAAATAAAAAAGTAGATTAGAACTGAAAAACTAGTCCTAACATCTTTTAAATAATAATAAGGTTTGTTTCAATTATTTTTATTTACACAGTAGGTACAGAAGCCAGCACATCAAGCTACTCAAAACTGTAAAATTTTCCCAATCAACTTTGGACCTTATGTGTTAGCGATTAAGTTGAAAAACTGTTAAAGAAATTTGCCAGATTGTAGTAGCTTGATGTGTTGGCGTCTCTACCTATTCTATTTTACACCACAGATTAGTGAGTTCTGTATGTAAAAATGATACATTGAGATTTGAGATGGAAAAGAGTTTTCCATTCTGACCCATGTCAGATCTCAATGGACCCTTTTTATATACAGGGATGTTCGTTCACCTGAGTAATGCTACTTTGCACTGATTCTTTCAACATTTCAGCCAAGTTAACAATATTGATTTATATTTCACTAGCTGCACCCTGCGGTTTCATCTGCATAAGTTTCGATCCTGTGGCACTATCGGGATAAAAAGTATCCTATGTGTTCATCCAGGGTGTCACATCTTATCATCATCATGATGACAATGTCATGTGATATGAAATACTCATTCAAAAGCATCATATGAACTTAGGCTGTATTGATGATTTTAATGATTATAATTCTGTAAATAAATAGTTTTTACTGTCGCGAATCATATTTTGTTCAACATACAACCTGACACTGACCTGCAAATCAATAAAAAGTAAGAGAATTTGAATTTCGCGGGATAATCTGGCGCTCAAGATTCTTACAACAACCTTCCTACCGCGGACACCATGCTATTTTTATTAATTACATGAAATTGTGTATTTTAATAACCAGTAATATATTATATGATGTTGAGATAAATAAATATTTATGGTTATGTGAGACGGACTTTACAAACCTTTTTTTTTAACTATTAGCATACATTTTGGCAATTTTGACCTCTATATAATTTTTTATATGGCAACATTAAAAAAATGGCGGATGAATGTCATTCGAACTAGAGGTTTACCGTACAAGGTAATTTTCGTAAGTACTACGTCTACCTAGTATGAGTATCACAAAATATTTAGTCCAAATACCTAATTCGAGTACGTATGAAGTATTTACTATTTTACTACGAATCCAGATATACGCTTACAGTGGGACGTATTAGCGTACAGCTACTTTTTTAACCGACTTCTAAAAAAGGAGGAGGTTTCTCAATTCGACCGTATATATGTTTTTTTTTTTTTTTTTTTTTTATGTGTGTTCGCGGATAACTTCGTCGTTTATGAACCGATTTTGATTATTCTTTTTTTGTTGGAAAGGAGATATGCCAAGGGTGGTCCCATGATAAGGAAACCAGGATCTGATGATGGCATCCCAGTGAAATCGAGGGGAACATTCGAAAATCGTAGGAGCGACTAGTGCGTTTGTTATGTTTTTCATTAAGTATTTTAAAGCACTACAATTTAATGAAGGTCTGGAGTCGATCTGATGATGGAGCCGAAAGACAGTCGAGGGGACTCCTCAATGATTTACAGCAGTTACCTTGTGTTTGGGCTTGATTAATTTGTATTGATGTGAACTTTACACCTAGATAGGTTGTGACTGTCATTAAGGGTCTGATGATGAAGACGAAGGACAGTTAAGGGAACGACTCAACAGTTTAAAGTAGCTACCTTGTGTATGTTCACCGATTACTCGAAGACGGCTGGACCGATTCCAAAAGTTCTTTTTTTATTTGAAAGGGTATACTCTCGAGGTGGTCTCATCATCATCAAGTTGGAATCTCATGAGAGGATCCCATGGAAATCGAGGGAAACCCTCAAATTTTATAGGCAAACCTATAGCGATTTGGGTATTTTTTAAAGTAACTTGAGCATTTGCTCTCGGAAATCATCATTTGGTAAAGTGGAGTTGATAATGAAGACCACAGATGGCCATCGGAACAACTCAATGACAAATATTTCACGGGTTGCGATTCGATTACTTTAATATGGTTGCTAAGCAATTTATGCTCGTCACAATGCGTATGATGAGTGATTGTTGAGGAGTTCTCCTGGTTCTTACCGGGAGAACTCCTCAACAATTAACGTCCCAGGATCGGGAAAAGCAATATTTTGTAAAAGGTGATGAACAGTTGGCATTAGGCTATTGTAACTTAGATAAATTACAAAGTGACCCACTAAAAAGTGAAAAATAAAAACATTTTTACAAAAAAAAAAACAACCGACTTCCAAAAAAAACACTACAAATTGAAAAATAACTTTAATTTCGGAAGTCGGTGTCAATAAACGAAAATGCGGAACCAAAGACACCGACTTCCGAAATTAAAGTTATTTTTCAATTTGTAGTGTTTTTTTTGGAAGTCGGTTGTTTTTTTTTTTGTAATTACTAGTGGTAGACGCTTCCGTTTTCGTTAACTCATACATATTTTAATAGTGCTACACTCCAAGTAGCATACATATTTATCTAGTCGACACAAAAGTAAACCTAAACAAAATAAAGGTGGTTTGTAGATGGGCAACAGTTCTGCCACATAAGACGAACTTTTAGTTTTAATCTTATTTATCCCCATTAGGTTTATGTTTGCTTATATGAATAGGCGGAAACTCGAAAGCCGTAACTACGCAATGAATGTACTAAGCCAAATACTTCAACGCGGACTCCATTAATCGCGTCCCATAACGGCGAAATATTAAATCGGAAACTTATTATGTAAACCCCAGTATTTTATGTACAAAAATTGTCTAATGTTTGAGGGTCATTGTAACAAACACTAAAAATAATAGTCACTATTTATAAAATTCTCGCTTTAATGGATAATACTCGATGTACAGACGCCAGCACATCAAACTACCCAAACTGTCAAATTTTTCCAATCGACTTTGAACCATAGGCTTTATCGTTAAAGTCGAAAATCTATTAAATTTTGACAGATTGTAGTAACGTGATGTGCTGGCGTCTGTAGTTCGTACTTTGGGTGTCGTAGGTGCGGTCCAGTCCAGAAAAATACACATTTTTTACCTAATCGCTATTTAACGAAATAGATATTGATAGTTCTAATGGGTTGTTCTTCAAAAGGGGCTAAAAACGTCTTCCGGCGAATCACTTTAATATGCTAAAATGTTAGGACACAATTGATAAGGTTTTTATTTATATTTACCATTATTTTACATGTTAACCAGTTTAAAAAATACGTCTTTTGTTTTTTTTATGAAACAATTTTCGAAAATATCGCTAAACGTCATTTTACTCCTATTCCGATGACGTCTCTCAACATTAAATTTGTTTACAAATTATTAATTAAGTACTTAAACATTCTAAATATTTTATGTATAAAAGTTTAATAAATTAACCTTCGTTTAAAATAAAAACCTCTTCAAATACTTTGCATGGTTAACTTAAACTTAAATTCAAATTATTGTTACAAGAAAAACGTCATTTGTCGCAGTAACGTTGTTAAATTTTATTACTGAACAACGCATTTTCGAATGCATCTTTAATACACCTTCCCGGGTGTGCGGAGGGGGGCTTCAGTCGACGGAAACCTTTAGATGAATAAGCACGTCCGCGTCTGAGAACTGTAAGTAAATTTTGATAGTTATTCACATTTTGTCATCCAAAATATCATTTGTGTTTCAACCTAAATTCCTCAAATGTACACATGTAATATTTTCGTTTGTTTTTTATTCAATAGCCAGTGGCAAATGATTTCATTTAGTAAAATCATAACGAATGTTTTATGCTCACAGACAAGTCCATACAGGTTTTTTTCTCAACTGGTCATTCTATGCCACATCATTGTCGGCAACTTTTCGTTGCCAAGAATGACACTAAGTTTCGCATAATGATTTACATGTTGACTTTCATGATGACATGTTACTAAGAATGATTTTCATCGGTGCATTTTTTTTTTCTTAGTGTTAATTTAAGGAACTTATGTTTTTTTCTGACTGCAAAAACTGTACTGGTACCAATTTATAACTTATATTAGATTAAAACCCTATATTTTATGCTTGGGTTAAAACTTTCTCCATTTTCTATTTCCTTAAAATCTCATCCAATATTTGCGCTGTACCTAAGGATTAGGTTATGCTTTTTAACCGTTAAAAGAGAAGATTAAACGTTTTAATGATACTTTATTATTTACTTATAGAAAAAAAAATGCCACAAACTAAAGAGCAGCGATTAGCGAAACAGCGCCTTTGTAAAAGAAGACGCTATAACGAAATAAAAAATGACCCGGAGCTGCTTGCCATTGAAAAAGAAAAACGAAGAAAACAATATCTTAAAAGAAAAGAAGAGAAAAAGGTTGTCCAGATTAAAGATAAAACTCCTAGGTCTCAAAGAGAACAAAGGAAGAGATGGAAAGATAATTCTAGAAAATACCGACAGAGAATAAAAAAAAATCTTAATAAAAAAGTTACATTAGAAACAGTTCAGGTTGAAGCAGCCCCGGTTGCAAATGTTTCTAATGAGGCTGAGAAAAATCTAGAAGAAAAGGATCCTTTGCAACACGACCGTGACTGTCCAGCAGTTAAACATGTAGTAAGAAAAATTAGATACACAGAATTTAAAAAAAGGAAGGCATTAATGTCTATAATAAATACATTGAAGAAGAAAAATGAATCACAACGTAAAACTATAATTAATCTACAGAAAAAAATTGATCTCATTAAAAAATTACCAGCTGAAGACACAAATAAGAAAATAAATAATAAACCAACTAAAAAACGAAATCTTTCTGCTAAATCCACAAGCTGTAAAAACCGCATTTCTGAAATTATGAAATCGATCATTTCATTTTATAGTGACGACTCTAATAGTACAGTTGCTGCAGGAAAAAAAGAATTTGTAACAAGGAATAAGAAAAGAATGCAAAAGCGATACCTTACAGCTCCGTTAATCGATTTATATAAAAAATTTAAAAATGAAACTAACAATCGTATTCATTATTCATTTTTTTGCAAAAACCGGCCTTTCTGGGTACTACCTCCTAAGCCAACTAACAGAGAAACGTGCATGTGTGCTACTCATGTGAATATGGAGTTGTTGGTGAGTGCCTTGAATAAGGCATCTATAATAAATGAAAAGAAACCAGAAGACATAATAACCACGTTGTGTTGCGATTCATATAACACAGAATGTTTGCAAAGAATTTGCCAAATATGTGCAACACGCTACATTGTGTACAAAGAGTTTAATAATGAAATTGATTTAACGATTTTTCAATGGAACAGAGTTAAAAAAGAAATAGTTTTAGAAAATGGAACTAAGAAAACGCAAATTGTAACAGAAAAACAGAAAATAGTAATGAAACCTTTAGAAGCTACTTCCAAATTAGAAGCAGAACTACCAAAGTACATGGATCATATCTACAAAATCGTTAATCAATACAAAGCAATTAAATCACTTAAAAATAATTTGAATATCCACGAAGCTATCATACACGTCGATTTCTCTGAAAACTACAATTTGAAATTTGCTGAAGAAGTTCAATCTTTCCACTTCGGAGGGAGTCGGCAACAAGTGTCGCTTCATACAGTTGTGATTTACACTCACAGTTTTATAAATGGACAAGTAGGTCCAACGTCTATGTGTACTCTCAGTTCTTGCCTTCGACATGACGCTGCATCAATTTGGGCACATCTGTTACCTGTTCTGGACAAAGTCATAGAACTTAATCCGTTCGTGGATACTATTCATTTTTTATCCGATTCTCCGTCATCGCAATACCGCAATAAATATATGTTTTATATTATCAGTCAATTGTCGTCCCAACACAGTAATATAACCAGAATAACCTGGAATTATTCTGAAGCTGGGCACGGGAAGGGTGCTCCTGATGGCGTAGGTGGTACAATAAAAAGAGTAGCAGATCAAACGGTGCATTTTGGTTCAGATGTTGGAAATTTTGATCAGTTTTACGAAATCATGGAAACAAGATTAGAAAATATTATAATTAAAAGAATTTTAGAGGAAGACATAATTCAGAGGGAGAGATTGATTCCTGAACAGTTGAAGCCATTCAGAGGCACCCTTTCTGTGCACCAGGTTCTTTGGGACAAGTTCAGACCAAAAATAACTATGAGAAATACGAGTTGTTTCCTATGTGATGCTGGTGAAATTTGCTCCCATGGTAAGCATCTGGGTTATACCAATAATATGTCCTTTAGAAATCAGAACGATGATTTTGATTCTTCTGTTGTTCCCGTGGCAAACACTAAGCGTAAATCTCAAAATCAAAACAAAATTCAAATTATTTCTAATGTTCTAATTGATGTTACTAATAAGACTCCGCTTCAGTGAACATTACCTACCCATTTTGATGATTCCAATTTAGTCGATAATTGCGATCAGAATTAAGATGATAATACGTGATATTTTTTTGCGATTAATTTAAATCTTTTGAATCCTAGAAGTGTTAGTATACTTAGTTTTTGAAACTTAATATTTAATTGTATATCCTATAAGTAGATCAAGGATTTTAAGGGGATGAGAATGCAATTCGAATGCAGATATATCAATATTTTTAAGAGATATGTAGGCAGGAGAACAGTATATAAGACGGGGACGCGGGGTATGATGGGGAAACACATACTTAAGGCAAACTTAACACGATACTAACGTAGTGCAAGCGCGAACAGGACGCCATTTGTTAATGGCCGCTTGCAAATGGCGTCCTGTTGGCGCTTGCGCTACGTTATTATTGTGTTAAGCTTGCCATAAGTGTGTGTTTCCCCATCATACCCCGTGTCCCCGTCGTATACACTGTTCCCTTACGTGAACAACTAAAAGATTGTCATCTGCATCCGCATTGCATCCGTATCCGCAACATCCCTAAAGTAGATTACCACTTAGCTAAAATATGTGGAACTCGCTTAATAATTATGTCATTCATAGACGATAGTATATTTTAATGTTAATCTGTGATTTTTTAAATAATTACCAAATTACTATTACCAAAGAAATCCTAAGTCCCGTATTACAGAACATCGCTCAATACTCAAGCATTACTTAAAACTACATTCAAGTCATTTGATTGGTTGAAACTATTTTTCAGTAACGCTTGAGTCTTGGTAGACGTTCTGTAATACGGGCCTAAGACTAGATGATTAAGTTATTTGAGTGTGACAGATTTTTTTTACGGAATATTGAAGTGCTAAGCGTCACAGTTGTGTATTTATGGCCTCATGCTAATAAATGTTTAAGATTGTCATTTACTTTGATATTTGTTTTAAAAATAAACGATTTTGAACTGATTAAATAAGTGTTTATTGTTAAATACCCAAAAATAAAACATTTAAGATCATTGTCTGCAACATGGCGTCATTATGATACAAGCTAAAGTCATTCTCAGCATGTGGTGTCATTAGTATCAACGTGAATAATTAGAAATTTACAAATATTGCGTAAAATAACGAAAATTAATACGTGCCTTTCTTTAAATAACCTTTTAGAGTATGCGTACATTGCATTTAGCTTGATAAAAATAGCTTACATTAAGGTTTTAAAAAAAAAATGAAAACTTAATAAAAATAATTTATTTCGAAGAACAACCCTAATACTATCGATAGTATCGCTAGTAATTTTTGTAAAACACACTTATAGCGATATTATCGATAGTATCAATAGTATCACAACTCTATGCTATCGATACTATTGCTTTTCATCAATATTATTACTCATGTCTGACGATATAAACAATCGATAGTATTGTAAAATTCTAATACTATCGATATTGGTACTAGTTTTCAAGGTCAACTATCAATAGATCAACTATCGATACCTAGGCAACACTACTCGCCATCTCTTTGGTCTGAACGGCGCTTTTATCGTGCCGTTTCTCAGTTTGGTCAAACATTGGTTTAGGCAAATATATTTTATTGAAGACAAGAGTGGCAACATTTTTGCAAATGACCATAAAGTTATTGTCAATTCTGTAGTTCTGTTGTGTAGTCTCTGTGTTTCTGTGGTAGTGTAAAAATGGCGGCCCTACTTCCCCGTCCTCTTGGTCTTGCCCAAATTATTTCCCTGAAAAGTGCGAATAAGGTAATTAAATTTATGTAGTTCGTTATTAAATACTCACAAATATTTTCATTATTTAAGTCTTTCTGAAGAAAACATGACTATTGTTCATAAAATCACAAAAAACAATAAAATATTGACGTGGTTTTATTTTAAATAAAATAATACCATAATTTTAAACATTTAAAATAAAGTATAAAAAAATAAATAATATTTTTTTGTTCTATTACAGTAGACCTTGATATCAATTAGACATTTATTTATAAATTTGACCTTGTCATTTTCAGCTATTGTGACCTTACGTCATCGCTAGTTTGTAATTTGAACAACGTAATTTTTTAGCAAAAGCCCTTAGTCCGTTGATTTTAAAATGTATAAACACGTAACATCTAAATGCACACAACTTGTACCTCTTTCCGCATTTTCATCAACAGATCAAATTGCTCAAGCAGTTTCATTCTGTGTTTATTAGTGCATAGTTGCAAACACCATCAGTTTTTAATTACAGTTTGTGAACAGATCATTTTGTTTACTTCTATTAGTTAACTGTGAATATGTCCTTGATTGCTTGATTTGTTGGCAGAACGGCAGCTCTTGCACAGCTGTTTCTTGAAACACACCCTTGCTTCAAGAAACAGCTGTGTAAGAGCTGCCGTTCAATTCCAGTCATTTTGTATTAAAGCAAACATAGGCGACAAAATCTTATTTGTCATAATATATGCATCCGGTTAGACTGGAAGCCAAACCCTACACAGTTGGGGAAAGGCTAGGCAGATGATGATCAAATACATCAACAATAACAAAACACAAGTTGTTTTATTCAGTGACCATTATGGTGATGATTCGAAGGAGGGAATGGCAGGGAGTAAACCTTGTGTGTCTTTTGACTAATCAGTCACTTATTTCATTTCTTGCTATCTATAGAACAATTTTACAACAAGGACATGGATAAAATTATGAATTGAATTTTGATGTGTTTAAGTGTAAACAAAATTATGTTTACAATAAGCAAAAATATGAACTGAGTGTTTTCAATTATCTGGTGACATATCGACTGTGAAGTGCCAATACCTCCTAACTGACAAAGTCAAAAATTTACACAAACTGAAAAAAACTTTCAAAAATAGACACGTTGCGTTGGTTTAGTTGGGAGATACATATTTCAACATTTTAATTGAATGCTGTTGCAATTAAAAATACACTAAGGCGATTTCACTAAAACATGTGAATAACGCTTTTGAATTCAAAACAACAAAAAGTTAATTTCTCTTAAAATGTCAGTTAGGAGGTATTGGCACTTCACTGTCAATATCCATTTTAAAACCTTGGTACTTTATTGTGATTATAGATTTTATCTCTATATTGATGGAGAAAAACTGGGAAGGTTGTTAAATTGGTTTTAAAGGAGCTAGTTTTTATTAACACAATTACTTACAAAGTTAGTAGTTCCACAAATAATATTTAAGTAATATCTATATGAGGTATGTTATACATCTTTATTGTCACATGTTCAGATTTGTACAAAGTTCAATATTTGTAGTAGTTGTTATCTTGTTAAAGTGCTACACATGCATTTGCTTATAAATGGTTATTTTTCTATTGATATGTGAAATCATACAATGGGAAATTTGATGTTGCTGACATTTAATACTATCCACATTTCAAAAATCCTATGAATCACTAAACAGTTGTTTTATGATTAGATGTTATCAGATTTTTGTGATAAAACTTTGTTCAATTTGGCACAAATAAGATGAATCATATGTGATGTTGTAAAATAAAACTGCAAATTGTTAAACATTACATCGTATTGGGTATTTTATTGTATCTAATGTGTAATATGTATAATTCCAGTTGCTAGTGGCGTCAACTGCAAACCATTTCCCAAGCAAACAACAAGTCCGCAATTTGAATGTCCATGAGTATGTAAGCTACACCCTCCTGCGAGACAATGGCATTCCTGTACCTAGATTCAATGTGGCCACTACGGAAGACGAAGTTTTTAAGTTTGCTAAAGAACTTAACTCAAAAGACATTGTACTCAAGGCTCAGGTAATTTATCAAAGTTTTAAGTTAAAATGATCAATAATCAGGCATAAAAGAGCTATATTAATATTAAAAGCCATTCAAATTTGTAAATCTGGACCCTAATTGCATAATGCTCTATCTATCATAATAATATAAATCTTTTTGAGGGGTATTGCTAATCCATTACTTCATAAGTACGAAAAATTTGTCTGCTCAACAATGTGAATAACGCAATGAATGTTGTTGAACTGTCAAAATGAAAGCCTTTGGTACTGATAGTGTCTTACACAATTACCCCGCAGGATGATACTGGAGACAATAGTTTGTTGAACGGTTGTATTGAGATAGGTTTAAAGATATTTTAACTTAACACAGTTCACTTAGAATGAGATACAAAGTGCTTACATCTAAATAATAATTATCATATTTGCCTCTGGGGCGTTGGCGATGTTACAGGGTACATACATGTTTCTTAAGTTTTGCCTTAAATATGTGTAAGTATACATTTCTTTAAATCCTCCTGTGAATCATTAAGCAGTTGTGCCGTTGTGTATCATTAACCAATATTATTTTTTTTGCCGTAATTAGTCCGTGCACATGCAGTCATTAGTTGAAATTTGTTTTTAATTTGAGATTATAACAACTAGTTGCTATTTTAGGTACTCGCTGGCGGCAGAGGAAGAGGCGCCTTTAAAAGTGGCCTCCAAGGGGGTGTCAAAATGGTTGACACGTAAGTAAAAAGTTACCTCTACACTCAGACCAACAAAAAAAGAAAGACGGCGCGCCGCGAACATCAAAAGTGAAGCCATAAAACCGTGCTCCTGCAAGTAAACATACACGCTCACGCACACACCTACACTAAAACCATGCTCATCGCTCTTAGTACGTCACGAGTCGTCGTCAAGTTAACATCGATTAAAAAATTATAATTATGCCTTCCTGTGCAGTGCAAAGTTGCAAAAACAACAGCAAATCACATAAAAAGTCTCACGGAATCACTTTTCACTTGTAAGTACTTGAAATAATATCGTTTCTATAATATTAAATTTTAGATTACTTGGAACAAAAAACCTCAACGAACGAAAGTAGTGACATAAGGTGCGGGGGTTGCCATAATACGATTTTAATTTTCCCCATTTGATTAATACATACATATAAATATGATTTGTTACTTCGAGTTATATTCCTATTTTCTTTTTTATGTATTGAATATTTTGGGTTTCCAATTAATACCGATACCATACTCAACAATATCTTACTCGTACAATATTATACTAGTTCCTACTCGCACAAATATCCCCAAATTATAGGGAAAACATTTAACAAATGGCAAGCCTTCGATTCACACATAGATAAAAAGGTGGCTTCAGTTTTAATGTTCGTGGCGCGCTGTCTATCTTTTTTTGTTGGTCTGAGCCTCTACACGCCTTAACGGCAGAACGTATTTCAATGAAATTTGGCACACGAGTAGACCATGACCCTGGGTTAGAGGATAGGATACTTCGCTATTTAAGTCCTAAAGTTTTCGATTGGGATAATTTCGGTTACAGCCGCAGAAATAACGTTGTTCTTCATAGTTTTTTCGAGAATTACTATGAAATGCAGACTTACTTTTGCGACCGGTAAAATCAATACTGCGCAATATTCTGCATGCGCAAATTCATCCCGATAACTGGACTGACCAAGTGCGTGGCCCGACACGCATTTGGCTGGTGTTTTGCATTCCACTCCGCGTCGAAAACGCGTGCACGCCCGCGTCAGTAGAGTACACACTAGAGCAGGGTTGACAACGCGAGCCGCGAGCCTCCTGCTTGCGACTCGAGTCTCGACTGTTTTGTAAAATTTTAATTGGCGTCGGTTGAACCCTTGTTCACAAAATGTACTAAAATGAAAGGAATTCTTCTCTAGAAAATGGTGGCAGATAAGATAATAATATATTACCTCTGCAAGCAGCAACCCAACCATATTTCATTGAGTATTAAAATCACTTTGATTTAGACAGTGATGCAATCTATACTAATAATAAACCTGAAGAGTTTGTTTGTTTGAACGCGTTAATCTCTGGAACTACCTACCAGTCGGATTTGAAAAATCTTTTTGTATTTGATAGCCCAATTCTCCAGGAAGGTTATAGGCTATTTAACATCACACCAGGACTCTTAGGAACTGAGCAAAAAGAAAAAAGGAACGCGAAAACGAACTAATAGCACGGGCAGGCGATGCGATGCGACGGGGTGGGTCGGGGGAACAAAAAATTTCACGCGAACGAAGTCGCCGGCACAAGCTAGTAATAACTGTGAAAAGACTACAAATG
Organism: Mesoligia furuncula; assembly: GCA_916614155.1. NCBI lineage: Eukaryota > Metazoa > Arthropoda > Insecta > Lepidoptera > Noctuidae > Mesoligia > Mesoligia furuncula. Next base: position 15,462,076 of record OU744793.1, on the reverse strand, counting down.
TCGACCCTCAGTGTGTGAATGCTTTGAATTTCGCCGTGTTTTTGTTCGATGCATTCTGTTTCTAGTTCTGCAATGACAAATAGGTTTCTGTGGAAGCTTCTGTTCAACTGAAAAACTAAACTTCACTTTGTAGTGTTTTTTTGGAAGTCGGTTGTTTTTTTTTGTAAAAAAGTTTTTATTTTTCACTTTTTTGTTGTACCTACCTCACACAAATTCAATTAACACTACCTACTTGCTATGTAAATATCAGTGTCAGGAAGTTATTAAAACATCATCAACATAAACTAAGTGGAAAAAAATCGTATTATCAAAGCTAACTCAAAAACTACCTAAACAAAATTAATCAAATTTATATGGGACCACCTCCTTACCAGGCATACCTTATCCATTAAAAACAATACAATAAAAGCTAGGGTGCATTGAAGAATTGAAGACACCGACTAGAAGAATCATCAAAATTCGCATAGAAATGCCGGAAATGCAGTACATTTATGCATATAACTTCATGAATAATTACCTAATTTATTATATACTAACCTTCCTGAAAGTTTGTAGATAATGAAAGAAACATCAATATTGGTCCATTCGTTTTTGAGAAAATCGTGGACATACAATCATACATACATACGGGTCGAATACAGAACCTCCTTTTTTGAAGTCTGTTAAAAATATTCGTGGCGTCCAAGCAAAAAGGGTCCAGTTCTCGGCATTTCGTTTCCGAGACATACGCAGTTTTGTTAAGTGGGGTGAAAAAAATGTATTTCGCGATTTTAACTAATGCTTAATTTGTACAAATTCATATAGTCAATGACTTTATATGATGTTTCAAAGTACCAGAAATTTTAAGAGAAAAATTTAGTAAAAAGGTACCAGTGTCATTTTGAAACGAATGAAAATAATAGAGGGCACATCATGTTATCTTACGTAAAAAATACTGACTGTAGCAAAGGTTTTGAACCCGAATAATGTATACGGTTTTCCTTTAGAAAAATGACCTGCAGTCATGCTTTACGAAAGAAAGGTTTATCTTTATAATAAAATTCATGAATTTCTTAGTGAAGAATCTAAAGATATTTTATGTCCAAAACTTAAGTTAAGATCTAAGTAAGATTCCCAGTTAGAACAATTTTTGTGTTTAATTTTGCCTACTGGTTATGTAATTTCATAAAAGGTAGTAACTAAAACAATTCCATTGTTCTGTACAAATAATAATAAAAAATCTGGTCTTGTTAGGTCCTACATAGAGTAAGAATACTTAATTTTAATTTTTTATAGCATTATGCTGTCGTATTTACTCACTTACTAAATACCGACAAGTGAACCTTTTTACTAAACTGTGTATCTATCATTTATTTCGATTGTAATTCATTATTTAGTAATGTTACAAATATAATTTGAAGTTGATTTCAATGAGAGCATCTCAATCTACAATAATAAATCATATTCTATGTAACAAGTAGAAGTGTTTTTTTTTAAATCAAACTTTGAAAATGCTTTTTCTCAATTCAAGCTTTTTCAAAGTTTCAACTACAAATGTCTGGTAAAAAAAATGTGCCAGTTTTTGAGTATTTTTTTAAATCCTTATTATCAATTGACTATTCTAGATACCCGAATCTAGTCTTAACTCAATACCTCACTACTGGACCCTTTTTGCTTGGACGCCTACATATGCGCAGGAAACAGCTTGGGTATGAAATATGAAACAAATATTTATGTGTAAGTTGTTTTGTGTAATGTTTCTAAAAAACACTCACAGGAGACACAGCTTATCCTCATACATGCATTGACATTGTTTCAGACATGAATTGTTAACTATTTTGTTTACCTTTTTGACAAGTTTTGTCTACCACAATAACTTGTTTTTAGGTGTTTACTTTCAAACAAAAACAGTAGACACAACATGTCGAGTAGTTACATATTTGATATCTTGGTGTAAACACGGGGTGAAAGTGGCAACGGTAACTGAAAAGTTGTGTGGAAGTCGTCATTGTATGGGCATGTGATGCGGAGGAATTAGGAAAATGTTGTGAAGAGCGTTTTGAATATGAATGTGGATGGGTATAAGAGTAGCGAAAACAATAGAAAAGATAGGTGGACTGTGTGATAGATATGTGGAAGAAGAAGACATGCTGCGCCGACCCCAAATAAACTGGAATAAGGGCAAGAGAATGAGAATAAGGCCGCTCCCAAGCATCGCCATAATGAACCGGTCCTGCGCTTCCTGAAATACATGATATCTCACACCTAGATCTAAACAGTGATTAACTCAAAAAAACACTTTTTTCAGAAAGTTGAAAAACTGATTACCATCTCCCCGTGCACTACAGGAGTTTGCTATTATTGATCAATACTTTTTAAATGCAGATAGAACAATGATGTTATAAGAGTCTTGTGGTTCGCTAGGTAGTGAGTTAAGGAATTCGATGGTATGCATACCTCAAATATTTAGATTTTTGAGTTAGCTCTCTTTAGATCTAGGTGTGCGATATGTGATGTGTCCCTTGCCTGCTAAAAGGTATCCGACTGCTGCTCTAGTGTACGCTCACCTTAATAACCTAAGCCAGTACAGTATACATACAATTGCATTTCAATTGAAAGATTATGTTTAAATTAGTTTTCCCAGAGCATACGCCTTAAATGGGGCTGACTATGTTGGCTGTTCCTTCTAATTTCATCTCTATCTTCTGCAAACTACCTGAATACATATGTATTGTTTATTTATTGCAAGCTGTACTTACTATTACTATGTAGGCCCGAAGCCGCCAAAGCGTTAGCCAGCAAGATGCTGAAGCAGTACCTAGTCACGAAGCAGACTGGCGCGGGGGGACGTATCTGCAATAAAGTCATGGTGACCGAGCGCAAGTTCCCCCGTAGAGAATTTTACATGGCAGTCATGATGGAGCGCAGCTTTAATGTATGTATGACTCTTCCACACCTTGTTAAATAGCGGATTGGTTTTCCTTTCCAATATTTTGCACCTGTCATAAATGATCACAAGTTTAACAATTTTATAACTTTGTTGTTTTTAGGGTCCAGTTATTATTGCATCCTCTCAAGGTGGTGTGAGCATCGAAGATGTGGCTGCAACGAATCCTGAAGCTATCACGTACGAACCTATCGACATCATCGCAGGACTCCAGGACGATCAAATTAAACGTGTTTTAACCAAGGTACTTTGATAAGTTTCGACTCACACTAGGCGACCAGTTATTGCCACAGCTCGACATTGTGTAGTGGGCAGTTGTGACTTTGTGACCCATGAACTCAAGCAACCAAGTGCTACACCAATCTTTGTTGTGCGGGTTGGTTTTAATGAGCAAGGAAAAGCGCACTACACTCTGTCCACTAGGTTAACCGTTTTTTGACAGATGGATCTAGTTATTGCAGCAACGCCATACCACACATTTCGATAATGTACACTTTTGTATTTAGTATCAATTATATTATCGTTTTTTTCCTGTCGAATAAAAATTGGCGTGGTTTCCATGCCTGTATTATTATAAAATACAAAACAATATAAATTAGCCGCTTTGTTTACTTTCGTTTAAATTTTGCAGGTTTTATAGCGGAAATCAGCGTAAAAATAAAGTATTTACTGGTTTGCGGTATCAATTGTGTTGTAGTGTATACACATAAATATGGGGTTTATTACATATTAAAACACGTTTTTTTATGCATAACATTTTATGAAAGTTTTAAAATCGAAATAAAACATTAATATATTATTTATGGTGGCAAATCCGTATCCTGGCAAATAATTTATATATTTTATTGATATTTTAGTGGATGCAAGATTTTTCTATATTGATTTACCTATAATATAAAATGATTATTTTCGATATATTCATTTGAAGCGATTACATTCGTTCCCATCACCTATTAAGATAGAATCTAATTTAATATGCATAACAATTATATTTTATTATGTCAAAACTTTTACACGTACGGTATTATAATGTCTGTAAGAAGTCATAAATAAGAATATAATTCAATAAGATAAACCAAACTGCCATATCTTATTGAGTATTTAATATATTTGTTTTTTATATTATCACCACTTGGCCACCACTGCCTGCTCCGAATACAAAATATCTAAATAATCCCTATAGCTAGTTGGTCGATATGCAAAACCCATACCCGAGCCACCATTTTAGGATGTTTGAATATACAGGGTGACTGGGACATCGACGCGCAGACTGTAACCATGAATTCAGCACATTCTAGACCTGCGGGGCAATTGGATAATATTATCAACCTGGCAACATTTACAATCGGAATCGGTTTCATTTCGACAGTTCAACAACATTCATTGCTTTATCTACGTGTTGAGCAGATAAATTTTTCGAACTTATGAAGCCATGGATTAGCAATTTGCTTCAAAATTATTCAGATTCCGATTGATAGTGTGTTACGAAATTAGGGCGCTGACACCTAACTTAGAAATTTTTCGGTTATAAAAAAAAACTGCTATTTCATACTAAAGGGCAATACTTTCGCGGTCAAAATGTATGGAACAGCTGGTTTTAAAAAAAATAACCAACGAAAAATTTTGGTTCACAAACATGTACTGAATTCATGGTAACAATAGGTTGCGCACCGATGCCATCTTGTATATTGTTTTGGTTAATTTCGATATTTTATGAAAGAAAGGGAACGATTGATTGTGTGACAGTTGACAGGAAAGAATATAGACCCCAAGTATTATGGGACAAGGACTGGAAGATGATGATTTCAAAATACTCCTAGTTAGGAGTATTTTAAAATCCTAGTGTAGTTACACTAGTATTGCCAACGCCAAAAAAGAAATCATGTAGTAAGCTGCCACTTTCGCGGTCAATATTAACATTTTAAAGTTAACTTTTTCATAATCTGGAATAGATACGTTCTAAGGCAGCTGTCAAAAAACGGTTAACCTAGCGGACAGAGTGTACGAATTTCACTATGCCGTTTTCTATAAATAACGGAAATGCATAAATAAATGGCGATCTAGTAAAAAGGAGGGCTAGTTTGCAGGTGTAAATCAGAAATTTAAATCGATATTTCATTTATGGAAAGCTTTTTTTATACTAGCATTTATTTTAGATTGGCCTAGACACCCCTGAAGCAGCAAGTATGGTTAAAAGCTTGTACGACCTCTTTGTGAAAAAAGACGCTCTCCTAGTTGAGGTGAACCCATACGCAGAAGATGCCATTTCTGGCAAATGTAAGTACTTAATGATAATTATTAATTCTATGTTAAACAGTATTAACTAAAAAGTTAAAAGCGAAAGTTTTTATTGGATTTTTTGCAACTCTTCGATTTCGGGTTGAGATTCATTCCCATAACGATTGGGTTGCTTTTCGATTTAGTTACAGTTTCAGTTTAGTCATCAAAATAATAGAATGTGGTAATGGGTGACATATGTGACCCATTGATGAAACAATGTAGAACATAATTAAGTTACAAATTATTAGAATCAGGCTCCGGGTATGAAACAAAGCTCAGGCGATTAAGAGATGCGAAAACGCAGAAAATCTAACAGGAACAAATAATCATTTGCTCCATATAATTAATTATGTTCGCGACAAGTCTACAAAATGTAGGCATGGTCACAGTATAAAGATCATACAGTATTTCGACTTCATACAAACGGACGAAACGCGAGCTATACCTACGCGCCTCGACCTCGGCATGCGCTCGGCATGCAGACAGTCGCGACTGTGCCGCAGTGACGAACGGACGGTGTGTTGTTTTTTCTAACAATAACCGCGCGATTTTTTCACTAAAAATAAGTTCAAGTACATATTTAATATGACGAGTAGGCTATATTGTGCTACAATAAGATTATACTATGATTAAGATATACGGACTACAATAAGATTAATTCGCAACCTTTTTTGATTGTACCCAGCGATGATTTTGTGGAATATATAGAAAAAATGGAGGAAATATTCCGAACTTCATTTAAAACCAAACATATAAATTGTAAAGTAGCTGCAGGTATCTATAACCAAGTAAAATATATTCCTTTTTCTCCACCTTGTCCATGTTTCCCACAACAATTTTTAATTAAGCTTTATACAGAATATAATGCGGATTTTTTATACTTTAAAATTAAATAATAAAGCATTTCGTACGTCTCAGTCGAGGCGCAAATATTTTTCGGTCGCAAATTTATAAGATTTGTTATTCAAACATAAACATGGATTTTTAATTAAATCTACCAATCAAAAAATAACACGCATTTTTATTAAACACTTCCTATTGAATTCACAAAGTATTTTATTTGTTTATATAAAAAAAGTATATTTATTTATTTATTTTATTATATAAGTATCTACACACAGTAAAATACAATAACAAAACTAAATGGAAACACAAAGCAGGCAAATGTAATTAAAATGCTGGAGGCGGGCAGCCCTATCGCATGTTCACATACCGCGCGGCTGTAGGCATTTATTTCAAGGTTACGGCCGAGTTACAATACTGTATGATCTTTATACTATGGCATGGTCTCATAAAAGTTTTTCGTAATGATGATAATTTCAATGGCACCTTGAAAATGTTATATTTTTGCCTTAGCTGTTCATTACTGGTTAGGCCAAACTACATTTTATCTGCTAGCTGTAATGTTCTGAATCCAATAAAAAACTTTAAATTATTTTATCATAATTTTGCATTGTTCGTTTCAGTCTTCTGCCTGGATGCTAAGATCCGATTTGACGACAACGCTGAGTACAGACAAAAGGAACTGTTTGCTTTAAGGGACCCGACCCAGGAAGATCCCAAAGAAATCCAAGCTGCTAAGTCCAACCTGAACTACATTGCACTTGACGGTATGATTTTGAAACCGGATTCATATTTCTGCGTTGTGTAGTGTCGTGACGCCTTCTGACGCAGTGTCAGCCAACAAAATCTGTTGTGATATGACGTATTTCTCAACAGATTCGTTTGATTGGTGTATCCCGAGTCACAACACAACACGACACAGTAACATGTCTATGGCTTAATTTTATTTATTAAAAAATATACACTGATGTTACAGACAATATTGTGATACAAATATCTGGTTTTCTTAGGTACTATTGGGTGTATGGTAAATGGCGCCGGGTTGGCCATGGCTACGATGGACATCATCAAGTTGCACGGTGGTGATCCCGCCAATTTCCTCGACGTCGGAGGTGGCGCCACCGCACAGGCTGTGACGGTGCGTCTCGTTGACACATTACTAAATGTATAATATAGAGTTTGGCCAACGAAAGCTGACTACGAATTATTTTCTTAACTTTTAGCATGGAAACATTTTAGGACAAAATTGTCAGTTATGTTTTTATTTTAAGTAGCCCCCAGCGGTCGTTGACCCTCAAAAAAGACATCAAATATTTTTATTTTATCGTGTTTAGATATCGATACTTACCCATTACATCTGCAGAGTTTCGCTAGCTCGTTTAATTTGACCCTGTATAAATATGAAATAAGTACTGATACATAATATTTCTTGAATAATAAACAGTATGAACTCCGTTGACGCAGTGCGTAGCCAGTGTTAACAGCTGTTGACTTTATAAATTTGCCGCTTTTTTTTTTAGACAGCTTTCGTTGGTCACAATCTATCATTGAACGTAGTAGTAACATATTTTTTCTGGTTTAGGAAGCATTCACTATCATCTTGTCGGACCCGAACGTGGCCGCCATTTTGGTAAACATCTTCGGAGGTATCATGAGGTGTGACGTTATCGCAGAGGGAATTGTTACTGCAGCCAAGAACCTTAGTATCCAAATTCCTGTCATTGTTCGTCTTCAGGTATGTATCATGAATTATTTTATTATCATTGTTATCATATCCTTATGTGATAGTGAAAACTCTTAACCAGTCAAAGCCACTGTAAAAATTGCAATTACACACTTCATTTATTTAGATAACTACTAGCAGCGCCCCGCGGTTTCACCCGCATGAGTTTCGATCCCGTTGGAGTATCGGGATAAAAAGTATCATAATTATGTTTTAATCCTGGTTATAAACAATCTGTGTGCCAAATTTCATGAAAATCCGTGCACTAGTTTTTGCATGAAACAGCAACAAACATTCGTCCATCCTCACAAACTTTCGCGTTTATAATATTAGTAGGAAGTAGAAAGAAAGAAAAAGAAAAAGTATTTATTGCGACTCGTACAGGAAGATCACAAATTAAACTAAACACAGTCAAATATAAAATCCAAGTTATATAAACAAAAAAAAAGTAACAAAAGGGAAATAAAACAGAAAGTCCTATACGTGGCCAAAAGGCTCCTATCTCAGCATGATGCTGCGACATTTAAAAAATAAATGTCACAGCGCTGGTATTCTGATAGGGCCCGCTGTGATGTCACGGGCAGTTACAGAAATAGAAATAAATAATTATGTAAAATATTAGCAAATAATAAATATAAATTAATTTTTTAATCTGCGCCAGACGTAACCTCATTACTTGTCTATGCCTTGAGTGGCAGAGGTACTCTGGTGTGTCTGTGGCATAGCTCTGAGCTGTGACAAGTAATTGGACGCAGGCGCCAAGTAGGATAGTAGGATTTGGTTGGTAGGTATTTTTTGTGGCCCTTTTAAAATAGTACATTACGATACGTGTGACTTGGTAGTCCATTATTGCATGGCGTGATAAACGTGCTAAACGCCGTGCATTAATACTACTTAAGTCACACGTATCGCATACTATTTTATAACACGTGTGACCTAAACCCGAACTGAAGTCACACTTTTCTCTGTAAAAATGGACTAGGTGCTTAAGTCACAGTCTCACAGAAAAGCGTGGCCTAAGTGCGGATTTAGGTCACACAGTGCAACAATTGTCTTGCAGTGATTCTATATACAGGGTTATTGGTAAAACATTAACAACCTCTTAAGAGGTCATTGTACTCATCAAAATGAAGAACTTTCTACTATGGGACCAAACTTGAAATCGCGAAAAAAAATCAGCTGTTCCCTACATTTATGTTCGTATAACTTGTCAAAATGTAGGGAACAGCTGATTTTTTTTCGCGATTTCAGGTTTGGACTCATAGTAAAAGTTGTTCATAATGATGAGATGAGTACAATGACCTCTTAAGAGGTTGTTAATGTTTTACCAATAACCCTGTATAACTAGGGCGTTACGCGTTACGTAACAATTGATTTTTAATAGAAAAAAAAACCGGTCAAGAGCGAGTCGGACTCGCGCAACGAGGGTTCCCTACCGTATAATAATAGTTTTTAATTTTTCATCGGCGACGCCTATATTCTTCAGAGAATTTTAACATTGCGTACAGCGGTGTAGAATATTGCACTTTTAGGTCAGCGCCATCTCCGCCAGGGTCGCGGGTTGTTCGAAAGAGATACCGTGGCCCCTGGCACAGGCAACTGAAGGAACACGGGTGGGTTTTAGTCAGTAAGAGTCTGACACTCCCTTCCGCTCCGCCCAAAGCGGGAGGGGTCATTTGATGATTTCCCACCCAAAAAAAAAAAAAAAAAAGGTCAGCGCCATCTCTTGACCGATAGTGGAACGAATGTAACTTTTGTTGATGATTTCTGGAAAAGTGTGCTATTTAGAGACTTCATTTTATTTTTCCTGTAATCTTTACATAAACTTCTATCACATAGAATAATTTCAGATTTTTCTCTTTGCAAACTTCGGAGATGAGGAGAACGGATTTTTTTCAGCTATTTTCATTACACCTTTAATTCACATAATAGTAGTGTAGTGCCATAATATGTGAATATAGTTTAAATATGGATAGAATATTTAATATTTACCCTAAAACTTTTTGACAGGGTACAAAAGTGAATGAAGCAAGAAAAATAATCTCAGAGTCTGGACTTCGCATCGTGCCGCGTGATAACCTCGATGAGGCTGCGAAGCTCGTGGTGCAGCTGGCAGAGATCGTTAATCTCGCCAAGAAAGCTGATGTTGAGGTGAAATTTAACTTCCCTGAGTATAAGTAAAAACTTGCAGTATTTTCATATATCTTTACCATCACTATCTAATTGGTCATAACTGTTGTCTAACGTAATCCAGTTGTAATTGTTGTTGCTTCGAGTTTAAGGTACAAGTGATTGTATTGCTTGGTAGTTATGTAACACTCAAAGTGTAGAGTAATCGCCACATTCTGTGAAATGAGCTGGGATGACCTTTTAAGGATGAGAATAATACGGAATGTAAAACACTGTTATTCATTCTCCATTCCCCTTCGTCTAACTTTCAAGACCCATCTTAGCTGCGTTTATAAACGAGATTATCACATACATAGACCAAAAAATAAAAGTTTGTGATAATTATGTAAACACGAAACAGGCCCTGATAAGGCCGTATTCTCATAACGAAGTAATCTGTGAGCCTATTAAGTGGCACACATCGCTAAATAGCCCTTGAATACTTTTAAACGAAAAGTAGAACTTTTTTCATATTGGGAGTCGAAATTTCAACTTGGAAGTCTGTTAGCCATTTCACAGAAAACTTGGTTGGTCATAACACCGTTTTTATGACTTACTTGCAGTCTACCTATTCCATATATTACATACTTTATCGATAGGCTTTATGTTATATTATTGTTATACGAGAATAAGCTGAAGTACATTGTGATATCTACATGTGAACTAGTTAGCACTTAACTTGTGAGTTACCCCTTCAATAGATTCTTAATGCACTTCGATCAAAGTCAAATCATTTATTCTAATTGCACCATTTGTAGTTACTATTGAAAGTCATGAATTTAAAGAAAAAGAGAGTTGTTAATCGAATATGTAAGGGCAGATTTGTCACTTAGAACTGGATGCATCAGAGCCAATTAGATTAAATAACGTAGTTCATTGATTTATTTATTGAAACACATTTAGCATAAGTAAACCTATTAGATAAAACATGCTTAATTCGAATGATTGTTAAAATACCATTGATGTTTTAGTGAAGTGTTAAAATACTTGTAAAAGTGGCGTTGTAAAACTGTAATTTGCTATTTAATATCGATCGAGTAAAAGTATTTCATTTATTACATTAATTTACGAACATATTAAAAGTATGTATTGTTAATTTTGAAGTACACCGACAGAGTACAGTAGAGGGTGTACGTTGAGATGTGTAACGACGCAATAATTAGTATTTTGTACATTATGTATGATTATTTGTAAATAGTAACAATTATTTTTTTAATTTGCCTTGATTCTTAATGTGGTAAACTCTACAGAGATGCAATACATACAGTTGAATCTAAATATGTAAAGTATACAGTCTAAATATTTATTTTTGGCTTCGTTTGAATATAATAAATTTATTTTAGATCTGTATTGTAGTTGTTCTTTATACTTCGTCCCTTATTATTAGCGGTTGCTGTAACTTATTTGTTTCGATTTAAGGTAGATGAGCTTATAATATACGTTAGTGTGTAGTCTCTCACTATGGGTATACCGAAAATGGGAAACCGCGAATCGACAAACGTAAGGCAGCCCTCAGGGCACGTAGAGCGACGATTTTCGCAAGGTGGCTGGTAGCAGCTGGATGAGAGTTGCTGAAAATCGAGTTGAATGGCGTGCAATACGTGAGGCCTACAAATATGTCTAGTTGTGGACTGCTGCTGTAGGCTGATGATGACCACTACGCAATTCCAGAAAACTTTTCAGTGACCGATGACGAGTGTAACCGGAGCAGGTAACTCGACAGACAGAAATTTAATTCAAATGCGCAATGATAGGTGCACTATATTACAAAGCGCGGCAGTAGAAAATTTAAAATGTAACTTTGTGGCGATTTCTTAACTTGGGCACAAAACTGGACAGACAAGGGACTTGTCATCGGTGAAAAGAGACTCGAACCTCCACTTCGTCGCTGACATCGTATTTTTTTCCTCATCAGCTGCTGAGTTGGGTAACATGCTCGAGGACTTGAACAAGGCAAGCCTCGAGACTGGGCTTAGGATGAACATGTCAAAGACTAAACTCATGACTAACAGCATAAAAGGAGACTATTATTGGGGGTGAGGAGATTGCAGATGTGCAAGACTATATCTATCTAGGCCAAATAGTCTGCTTCCAGGCGTGACAACACAAAGAAGTTGCTCGACGCACCGAAAGCGCTTGCGCCTGGAGGAGCTATTGTTCAATGTAAGGTCTTCTAAAAGGAGATCTACCGCTATGTCTCAAAAGGAGAATTAAGGACATGTGTATTCTCCCCATTCTCACATATGGTGCTCAAACCTGGTCTTTGACACTTTATCAGAGGTCCAAGCTCGAGGTTTGCCAGCGAGCCATGGAGCGCAGTATCCTGGGGGCTACAATTTCTGACCGTATAAGGAACACAATACTGCGTGCCAAAACCAAAATAACAAGACGTTACCCAGAAAGCCGCTAAACTTAAGTGGGACTGGGCCGGACATGTCTGCCGCATGTCAGATGACAGTTGGGCTAAGAGAACCACCAATTAGGTCCCACTAAACGCGCCATCGCGGCAGGCCAAGACGAAAATGGCGGGACGAGTTTGACTCCTACCGTAGGGACTGGCCGGCACTCCCAAAAGACAGAATTGTGGGGGGGGGGGGAAAGGCAGAGGGAGGCCTTTGCCCTGCAGTGGGACAATACAGGCTACTTAGATAGAACCTTGTGGTGAGACGTTCATGCTCAATCGGAAGCAACAGTCGATTACACCCTTTTCACCCAGTTAGCTGCAGTCACCAACCCGCATGCACAGGGTTGTGACTACGGGCATTAATCCTCCTAATGAATAAAGTGCCCGAACAACGGCCCCCAGTTCCCGATATTCCTGGTCAAGGTAGCGGTCACGGTAACGCCGGGACGGGACTGCGAAGAATCCCCGGGTTACGGCAGGCTACCAACGACCCCCCAAAGGCGGGTTCTCGCATTATCCAGGAGGGGGGGCTCAGTAGAACCATGGCTTGGTCACCCACGGTGAAGCGAAGAGGAACCCGAGGAGGGGCCGCTCGTCAGGGCTTTTGCCGGTAAGCCGACGACGCGACGTAGCGACCAACAAGTAGGTTGCGGTGCCGCTTGGGCGACATCGCAACTGAAGCGGGCCGCGATGTCGTATGGGAGGCATCGCGGCTGAGGGTTGGAGGCCGCGGCAGGAGAGGAGTATTGGTATTGCGGTGCGCCGCTCTCCCTACCTTCCGCGGCCTTGACGGGGTCGCCACCGTCTGATGGCGGACGCGGTGGGGCCACAGGGGAAGAGGAGTGTTGGTATGACGTTTGCCGCTCTCCCTATCCTCTGCGGCCGAAAATTGGTAGGCGGCGGGGCCAACGACCTGACCCGTCGCAGAAGGACCAAGGATGCCCTGACACGGGTTCGTCTGGCGCCCATGTGCTGGTTTGGTCCCTGGGGTGGTCACGGCGTGCTATGTGTTCTGGTGCGCCGGTGATGGGGAGTATTCCCCAGAGGAGGGTGCGCTGACGGACAGCCGCGGCGGGTTCACGGATGAGTGCTAACGCGTGCCCGTGTTCCCGCCGTAAGCGGCAGAGGAGGACACCGTGGAGTTTTAGTGAGTTAGAGTCTCACATAACTGCACTATCTCCCCGTGGTAGTGCAGAATGCGTGAGCATTTCACCAAGATAAAAAAAGACGGCTACCAATGACGACTACATTTGGATATGTATAATGGACGTTCTGGTTGACGAGGTGGTCAAAACACTGCGACGTGTCTCGCAGACTTATCGTCGCAGCGAAAAAGTAAGGTGTCCAAATGTTCGTCGCAGACTCGGATTTATGAGGGAAAGACGACAGATGCAATCCACGCGGCCGTCTTCGTCAGATAAGAAAAGCCAAAAGGGCCTTCTTAAGCCAAAAGGTCAGGAAGCTGACGCGACGCGGCCTTCGGTGCTCCGCACCCATGGCATTAAGGTCGCGATTGAGCAGAACCGAGGACCGAAAGTGATCGCTCAGCAATCAGCGAGATCTCATCTGACTGCGAAAGGCAGAATCGTGACTTCCGAAGTCGGAGATACTCGAGGAAGTCACGGGTACTTTTACTTAACGCGGACGGCGAAACCAGCGCCACATAGTGCAAATGGACATCGAGCCAAATTAACGCGCCACTACACGGAGAACATCCCGAATGTCGAGCAGTGCGAGATTAGGGCGGCTCTGCCAGCTAAAGAACAAAAAAGGTACCTGTGGATAACGGAATAACGACAGAGCTCCTCGAAGTGGGCGGAGAGAGAGAGAGCTAGCGAGTTTCTTTAACTTTGTCATCCAAGAGGGTACAACGCGAACGCCCGACGAGTAGAGCAGTGGTGAGGCAATTCTGTTCTTGAAAAGAGGTGAAAAAACCTTGCTGAAGAACTATAGGCCCATCTCACGAATCGTCTCGCCAGGGGACTTGGTGAGTTCCAGCCCCCAGAACAAGCTTCCAGACCAGAAGAGGCTTCACCATCGTAGACCACGGCGACGCTGCGCTGGCGCGGCGGCATCGGTCACCCTGCGGGCGCGATAACGTCCCGTCCCGCCGCGCCCATTCACGCCGACCGTGTTGCGACGGTACGCGACACTTGCCGCTTTGATTCAACTCTCTTCCTATAGATTCCCTAAGTTCATTTTTAAGAACTGTGTTTTATACTGCCCATGGCCCAAATCGTACAAACATACGTGAGCACGAACACATTCGATTAGTTAGTTTTTGACATCCATTTTTGTAAAACAATACAAAATCACATTCACGGTCCGTCCCGTCCCGTAGCACATACGTAAACCATACAACACAAAGCGTCGGCGTCCCGCCATGCCCCGCCCCGCCGCTTCTGACTTGTATTCCCGCTCGGCGCGGCGGCTCTGTGTGGCGTCGTCCGTATAATATCTAGTACTTACAACTGCTCAGCGTCGCGTCGCCGTCCCGTCCCGCCGCGCCGCGCCCGCTGAGTGCAGAGACCTTTAGACAACCTTCAGAAAGAAGCCGACAGAAGGACACAGTTAGAATGGGCAGCGTTTGGGAAATTTCTTTAAGACTTGTCGTCGCCTATCCTGCAATGTTTGAAGAGTAAGAACTTCAATCCAGTGCGTCCTGCCCGTTATGACACACGGTGCCGAAACGTAGACACAGACAGTTGGGCCGGTCAACAAATTCAGGGTCGATCAGCGGGCTATGCTCGAATTTTCTTTGAAGCATGGAGAACTGATTCTTATGGGGCGAACGCGACGCCCCCGTCAGGGGGCGTGGCGAGCGGTTCCGGGGCTTCGCCCCCTTGCCGCGGAGGCAATACGGTGGCCTGCTAATACAGGCCCCTCCGTCTTGGCTACATTAGCCTGCGGTAATATTGGGCGCACGTAAGTTACGCGCGCCCATGTGAATGGTTGCTTGTAGTTTTTCTGTAGGCGCGCCGCGACGCTGTCTCAGCGCCGCTTTCTTCACGACACCTCGGCGGTCTGTCCCCGCCAGGTGAGACCCCCAGTTACCTGGGGGACGACCAGCGATGGAGGTGCCGACTCGACGCTCCTACAGAATTAGGTGAATTGCTCCCGCCCGTCCCGCTTCCAGAGCTAGCCGGTCACGGTCCGGGCTAAGGAGCAGTCGTGTGTGTGTGAGCGGTATTGTATTGTGTAAAGACCCGGGTCGTGGCTCAGATCGGCCTTATATAGTGCCACAGATAGTTCTAGAACCTTCTACTGTAGAAACATCTAGAATGTTCGAGCACATATCGGCCCCGACTGACCAGATGTCGATAGTTCCAGAAAGTTCTAGCATCGAACTCTACTAGTTCCGGCTACTCGATACTAGATGGTGGCGCTAGTGGTAACTAATGTCACCATGTATGGCATGGCATTAATTGTGGCGCGCAACAATATTACACATAATTATGCTACTTTCGAGTTGATTGAATTGTCGCTACGTAACTTAGAAGTTCTTTATTTACAAAATTTATAGTTTCTCGTGACGGGGACTTAGCTTGCAGAGTAAGCAAACTGAAGTGGCAGTGGGCTGGCCATGTTTGTCGAAGGACCGATGGTCGGTGGAGCAGAGAAGTCGTTACTCATCATCTCATCATTATCTGCCTAGCCTTTTCCCAACTATGTTGGGGTCGGCTTTTAGTCTAACCGGATGCAGCTGAATACCAGTATTTTACTCATCGGGAATAATCGAAAGAAAGCAAAACAAACTTTTTTTCCCCTGATCGTCCAGTGTTGATGACAAGATGTAATAACTGATCGGGAATATTCGCAGTAGTTTGGGTTGTGCACTGATATCCGTCTATCTCCTTTCCTTATTGAAATCCGTTCAGTGGTCTAGGCGTGAAAAGGTAACATACTGATTTTTTTTTACAGATAGTTTCTTTCGAATTTATATTTAGTATGGATTGATAGTAATTTAAAGTTTTTCACTAGAGTTGAAGTTGAGTTTTAATACTTTAGATTTATACATGTGGCGTCCCGCGTCACGAACCATCCCCCCATTGACACACTTTGTTCACCCCCTTAACGTGTGACGTAATTTGTAGATGGTCCCCCTATTGAGTATGAACCTGCAATCAAACTCTAAGTTATTGTACAACTGTCAAAAATTAACATGAGATCTCGAATCGCCGTCGAGGTAGACCAAGGCGAAGGTGGTGTGACGATCTAATATCATTATCAGGGCCAACATGGCCAGAGATCGCAAAAGGCAGGGAGGTTTGGAAGAGAAAAAGCCTTTGCCCAGCAATGGGACACAAAATAGGCTAACAAAAAAAAAGAGAATCTCGAATAATATCAAACGATTGGAAAATCAGGCCTTACCTTACCTTCTCCTGTCCTTATCCCTTACCCTATTTTTATGTCATAGATAATAATAACTGCCAAAAAGGGCGCAGAAAGCGCTGGCGCTGGTAAATCCAAACGCGACGTTTGCGCCGCTTTCAGAAAGAAACGAAAGAAGTGCTAGTGACACGTACCTGTTTTTGAGTTGTTTTTATTAAGTGTGGTTTATTTTGTATCTTGCCAGTTACCGCCATCAAATCATTATTAAATTGAAAATCTGCATATTGTCAACTTTTTGAATAATAAAACTGTTTATGATTAATATATTTAGCTTTTTATTTGTTACTATATAGACTTATGGAAATATTATAATATATTCATATAAATGGACATAGTTCGCTTTCAAATATGGAGTTAAAAACTAATACATATTGGAGTTGGAACTAATCATCAATTAAAAATATCCTTAAATTGTTCAAATTAACAATTGCACTGAGACAGCATGTTTAGCGTGACATTAATGAAGAAAATTAAGCAATTAACTTATTATGTACACTAAATGACTTCTTTGCTAGGCGTAGATATACCTAATGCTTCTTCATATCCGATCTTCTTTTCATGTTTGCCTGTGAATTAAACAATAACAATAATTTCAGATATAGGTATTATATTTCCCACCTTATCAAAAACTCCTAAAAGCAAATGGTTCTATGTCTTAATAGCAGATCGTCCTACAAGCAGTACGTCTATTATAATGACGACAAATCAGTATCGGTTTTTATTGTCATGGCTCAGTTTTACCATTTATTTTGAAAGGTATTATTGAAATGAAAAAAAAAAAGAAAATTTTATTAAAACCAATTTCAAAAATAAGAGTTTTAATGCGTATGTATACAGGTAACGTATTTGTTTTTTTAACCGACTTCTAAAAAAAAATATATATATACACGGTCGAATTGAGAAACCTCCTCCTTTTTTGAAGTCGGTTAAAAAGGAGGAGGTTCTTAATTCGGATGTATGTTTCTCCGCGCATAGCTCCGTCGCTTGCCAACCGATTTCAAAAATTCTTTTTTTGTTGGAAAGGGTATTTCCAAATGGTCCCATGAAAATTTTATCGAAATCGGACAAGCGGTTTTTGAAAAATCAACAAAAAAAGTAAAAATGTATCTACATTGTCTACATTAACGATCTTTTCGTTTACTCTGCATTGCGTTTTTTGTTCGTGCATAACTCCGTCATTTACGAACCGATTTGAAAATTCTTTTTTTAAAGTAACTTGAGCATTTGCTCTCGGAAATCATCATTTGGTAAAGTGGAGCTGATGATAAAGACCACAGATGGCTATCGGAACTACTCAATGACAAATATTTCACGGGTTGCGATTCGATTACTTTAATATGGTTCTTAAGCAATTTATTCTCGTCACAATGCGTATGGTGAAATGGAGCTTTTTTTTTTGTGGATGGGAAATCATCAAATGACTCCTCCCGCTCTGGGTGGAGCGGAAGGGAGTGTCAGACTCTTACTGACTAAAACCCACCCGTGTTCCTTCCTTTGCCCTTTATGTTCCGGGCCAGCGGTAACCCTTTCGGACAATCCCGCTGAGTGAAATGGAGCTGATGGTGACTTCTCAAACAGCTCCAGTTCTCCTGGTTCTTATTAGGGGAACTCCTCAACAATTAACGTCGCTGCATCGGGTAAAGCAATATTTTGTAAAAGGTGATGAGCAGTTGACATTAGGCTATTGTAGCTTACATAAATTACAAACTGACCCACTAAAAAGTGAAAAATAAAGGTATAGTTTTTATTATGACCAGGCATCATTTTCACAAAATATGCACTGATTCGATTTATTTGTTCGAAAGAGTACCTACTTTGTTTTATTTAATGTTTGTCACATTCATATAATTATTGTTGCTTCTACAAGAATCTAATATGCACGACATGACACCGAGTTCTTCCCACATTTTGTCAGTTACTGCATGTGTTATAAATTTATGTAAAATTGATTTTAGTGAACCTTGTGAATCATTCTAGTGAAGAGATCCAATCCACATCGGAGGGTCGCTCCCTTCGACGTGGATTTTGGACTCGATAAGATGTGTGTATTGTACAGACAACAGCACATGAAGCTACCTTTTTTTGTTAGAAAAATTACAAGCAAAAGAGACCCAAAAATATATGGTTCTCAATAAGGTAACGTAGGCCGGCCGCACCGGGTATAAACTAAGCGACATTTGGTCGCAAAAATCAGTCACAGCTCAGCCGTCGAAGAGGAAACAACAACTAGAACAAACCGAAATCTACAAGCAAGAATTCAAGAAAATCCTGCCGTTTTATTTCACCGCCTCTTCGCTGCCCATCTCTCCGAGTTGTACCCACTACAATGGTATGCATTCAGGGGTGCGTGGTGACGTGTGACACCGGCAAAGTAATAGGGAACATACGTCAAAAACGTGGGAGACTGTCCCAGGTACGGCCGTTAGATACTGGTCGTGTCAACGGTCGCCACCGCAACAGTACACGACGATGATGTATCGGAAAAGCGCGGGTGTGAGATGTACTCGCCGTTCACGTTGATACTTTGCCCAGCCTAATCCACCTGCTGAGTAGTTGGATGGGGCTGGACTTCTTATCCTGGATCTGGACGGTCATCGTGTCAGCGTCATATAAACATCTGAACGCTTCAATATAGCGCCAGTTAATTTAACATCGTTGCAAAGAGGCCCAAACTACCTATATTTAGATGAATCGAAGGCTTCCTTGTAGTTCACAAAAGCAAAAGCCATACACTATACACAGCGGCTGATTGTACTCTACGGTCTTCTGTACAATTTGCCAAACAGCGTTGGCGTGGTCTACGGTAATGAAGCCTTTTAAAAACCGGCTTGTTCCGGAGGCTAGAACTCGTCAAGTTTTCTGGCGACACTGTTCGTGACAATCCTTGTAGGCATGGCTCAGAAGTGAGATGGGGTCGATGGGTGGGTAACGGTAAATAACTACGTAGCGCAAAATTCGCTGGGGTGGAGGTAAAAAAATCGTTTTAAAAGCTAAGAACTCGGTTTTTTGTTTTAAAGCTTACAGAAGATAAATAAAATTGCTCGTTTTTAGGATCATTTGCTTGTAGGACGATTTTCTAATGGGACATTTTGCTTGAGTCGTATTGATCGGAGTTTGCTATTAGGATTTTTTGATACGGAGGGTTAATTTTTCAACACACTCGAAAAATGGCTCTTATTGCATGGCTTTTACGTTAACAATGTAGTGTATTTATTTTGTAGTGTATTTTTTACATACTAGTCAGAAATGTGCAAGTAGCCTTCATCCTTTTATACGCCAAAGATTTTGTATATGTAGATGACTAAGTACACAAAATCTTAGGCATATATTCTATTCGGAGGGATCCCTTGTTGAAGGAGCTAGGGATCGCTCCGAATAGAGTATTTATATCAAAACTATAGTCCTTTAAGTTAAAAAGAAAGCAAGTCGATAAGTGAATCAAAATCGCTGGATGAAGGAAGTATGATTTTTTTGGCTAATGTAACAAGCTGGTAAGTAATAATAATACTTTTTATAAGAATGCCAAAATACCTTTTTTTGTTGATTTATTCCTCTTGGACTCTTTATCTTTTGATTCCTTTTTAGATTTTTTATGTTTTTCAGTCTTTGTGTCCTTTGCGTGAGGTTCAACAAATAAAGCGTCATCTTCCAGTACGTCATTATCTTTCATTGGTTTCTCGCCATTAGTCTTGCTTAGATCGTCAATAAGCAGCGCCTCATCTACTTCCTTAGCTACTTCAGGTAGCATTAAATCTACGGTCTTTTGTTTAGTTTTCTTTTCCTTCCTCTTCTTCGTGTGTTTGTCCCCGGACGCCTTGTCAGCGGATTTGGTCTTCTTCGACGACTTGGGCTTTTTGTCCAACAGTCCGCTTTCAGGCGTGGGGTAGTGATGTATTCTTGACGTGAGTAGCTCTTCCTCACGTAGAGGCCTGTATACGAGATGTGTATAAATAATTTTAAACTGGAAACCCATCATCATCTAACGTTTTCATATAGCGGGTGTAAAAAGACGCTCAAGGGAAGCCGACAGTCTCTTATTCTCGTTGTAATTTTTTTTTGTACTGGAGCATATTTAGGAATGTTTCGGTTACGGAGACATTAAATGTCAAAGTTCCATTTTTCTTTTCGGGAAAAAATGTATTAAATATTATAAGTTGACTTTAAATTCGTGGGGTATTTAAAGTTAAGTTATAATATTTAAAACACACACTCCTGTACTGTATGCATGCACACATAAGCACAATGTTTTTCGTGCGTAAAAAGGCGTAAAAAGCTATTTTTGACACCAAAAATTAAAGACCTTTCCCAGCAATATTTTTTGCTCAATGTTAGATAAGTACTTAGTTTCATGTATGATATACATAGATAACGGTAATGGTCTGCCTTGTTACACCCTGTATACAGACAAAACACAAAAAAATAAGGAGTGCAACTGTTAAAATGAAGCAGCTCGTAACGTGTGCAGCTGTAAGTCAGTAAGTGACAGCTGGGTACTGACTGGTCGAGGTCGAGGTCGAGCGCGCGGTGAGGGTCGTCGCGCGGCGCGGGCGGCTCGTCGTCCGACTGCGCGGCGCCTTCGGGCAGCTCGCCGCCCTCCGCCACCGCGGGCCGCGCCAGGTGGACCTCTTCTGTTAAAAGATTTTACTAAATGAATAAACTTGTTTAAACTATTCGTTTTTTTATTTAAAAAATACACACAAGTAGCACACAGACGTCGTGCTTGAAACCACAGATAAGAAGAAGGACATTTCATCATCTGCCTAGCCTTTTCCTTGATGCAGCTGAATATCAGTATTTTACACGGAGCGACTGCCTATCTGACCTCCACAACCCAGTTACTGGGTAACACGATACCCCTTGGTAAGACTGGTTGTCAGACTTTCGGGCGTCTGACTACCCGTAACGACTATCAAAGATCCACGAATGTCAGCCGGGACCAACGGCTTAACGTGCTTTCCGAGGCACGGAAAGAAGAAGAACATTTATCTATGAAATAAAAAAATATTAATTACAGTCAATGGCGCCGATTCTGTTGTTTCTTTTTCTTTCTATTTAATTAAGAAAAGGACAGATTTATAGATTAGTAGTTAGAATGTATTTCGACGTCTATCTGGTCAAGGTGAGAATAATAGTGATGTACAAGTAATTCAAACAACGGTGAACTGCGGTATACTACAGCACGTCTGTATATAGAAGGAGATAGGGGATACCCGTCACGTCTGTGAAGTTACGCCAACTATTTAATTTGCCTTGTGTACAAGACTACGAGTGGGTATTTTTCGTTACCCATTGTAACAACCTATATCGTGTACGTGAGACACTCAGAAAGTCTTTTCAAAGTACTCTCCACTAGCCTCTACACAAAGTTTCATGCGTCTGAACCAGTTTTCGAAACAATTTTCCAGTCCGCCGCAGACACCTCGTTTACTGCCTGCTCGAATGCTGACAGCGCATCTTCCGGCGACGAAAATTGTATCCCTTTGAGCTGATATTTTATTTTCGGGAATAAAAAGAAGTCACACGGTGCTAGGTCAGGGCTGTAAGAAGGGTGACCCAGGAGTTTGACCGGCGGGCTGTCCAGGAAATCCCTCGTTTTGAGCGCGGTGTGCGAAGGCGCGTTGTCGTGGTGGAGCAGTAGCCCGCGAAGCC
Source organism: Mesoligia furuncula (assembly GCA_916614155.1). Classification (NCBI taxonomy): domain Eukaryota; kingdom Metazoa; phylum Arthropoda; class Insecta; order Lepidoptera; family Noctuidae; genus Mesoligia; species Mesoligia furuncula. Next base: position 15,439,690 of record OU744793.1, on the reverse strand, counting down.
GTGTGTTTGGTCGCTTGTTGCCCACAACAGAGAAAACTTCTGCCAAGCATTTGGTAGTATACCATTCAGCCGTGATGCTTCTTTGGTTCCGTAAAAGAATTGACACCAAGTAGCCAGTCAAATTAAAAAAGCTCGCCATCAAAATCTTCCCCCCGCTTCTAGATCGCTTCATTTTGGTAGGCGTTGGTTCGTTTTGAAACACCCAAACCGTCGACTGGCGCTTCGTTTTTGGATCGTATTGATAAATCCAAGGCTCGTCCCCTGTAATGATGTCGTAAACACTCCGAGACCCTTCAAATTTGTTTATCATATCACGACACCATTCCACCCCCGGGCCTGCTTCTGAGCCTCGGTGAGGTTGTGCGGCACCCAGCGTGAAACTATCCTCCTCACGCGAAGATGCAGGTGTAGAACTTCGTGAAGGCTTCCCGATCCAACCTGCAGTATGTGCTGAATCTCTTGATACGTAACTCGCCTATTGTCTTGGATTAAATTTTTCACTGCTAGCACGTTTTCTTCCGTAACAGCCGTCAAAGGGCGACCACTTCTTTCTTCATCCCCCAAAGGAAGTCGACCGCGCTTGAATTCGTTATACCAACGATACACGGTTGCCTTACGAGGGCCTTCATCCATGAATGCCATTAAATCTATCGTAAGATTCGTAAGTTCAGTTATGACAATGCTAAGAACATTTGACTTACCCTCACTGTCCGAGTCACTCGATGGTTTATCCTTTTTGCTTTTTCGTTTCTTCGATGTCCGTTTCTCTTTTTTCTTCTTGTTTGAACTTTCCCGTGATATTAAGTATTTATCAGATCTCTTGGCTGCGAAAAATAATTACATTGTTAGAGAACAGATTACTAAATAATACAAATAAACGCCCATATCAGACACAGCAGCAATGGTTTTACCGTACGTTAAGATACATACTGTGAACTTGTAGAGGCACTTCGAGAGCTATCTCAGCGATGGGCACGTCGTCCTGCTGGTAGGACCGCGGCGAGTCGTCCTTCAGATAGTGCGGGTTGTTCGCTTGCTCCTGTCTTCGGGCCTCCCGTAACTGTTAGGATAAAGACCAATTAACACAAATAATTCTACGTTTTTCTACTATGTGTCTAGTACAGTCAACCAGTTTGCGACGTGGCAATTTCCCATTGCTTGCGCAGTTTACCCTTCGTCTGGATAAAATGGAGGGATGAAAACCCTTCCTTCCACTACTAATTACTATGAGTAGAGATACTTGTCCATGCCCTTTAGCCCTGCTATTGATTATGGCAAGGCACCTGTCCCATCGCCGACGAGGAAGCCACTAGCTATTAACGATATTCTCGCTCAAGAAACGTACAAAAAATTGTAGGGCCCATGTGTATGATATATGTACATATACATACTAATATGTCGCTGACTGTTCACACCGCAGGCGAGTACTCGATTGTCGTAGCGACAAGAGCTATCAAAGAGAGTACTTGTCGGGCAGAACACTCGCTGAGAGATTCACGGTTCGTACTATCGCGGACACTCCCGCCTGACCACCACTAAGATCATTTTTGCTTGCACTCAAAAAATAGAAGCACCCCAAGGTCAATAGTTCGTTCCTAAAATTCGCATAAGGAGTACACGTGATGCGTCACTAAGCTGCGCAGTGCAGGTTGCAACTAATTGCGTTATCGCTTTCCTAACAGGCGAAAACTTTAAGGGGGCGTGGCTTGGCGCCGCCGCAAAGTTCAGGCGAAAAAAAAATTTAAGTGATCAGGCGGAAAAGGTCTCAACAGTACATACGCATACCAGCGAATAATCGCTCGTCGTCGACGCACAAAGGTGGGACAGGTGGCTTACGACGGTTAACGTTAAGTTAAAGTAGTACCATGGCCAGTTCGTCCGGCGTGAACTGCGCGGTGGGTCGCGCGTCCTTGGCCGGCGGTGCGAACACCGCGGCCTCGCCCTCGCCCTCCGAGCTCGAGCTGTCCGACGACCAGCGCTCGTGAGACAGCCATTGTTCGAGGTTCAGGCTGTAATCCGATATGTTTTTAGTATTATTATAACGGGTGCAACAAGACGCTTCACTAACAGACAGTCACTATTATTACCCGTCATTGTAATTTTTTTTAACTGGACCATACCTTCTGGTTACAGAGATGTTGATGGTCACAGTTCCAGTTTTTTTACGAAAACAAGTTTTAAATGTTACTAGCTGACCCCGGCGAACTTCGTACCGCCTCAGATATTTCTCATGTTTTAATAATTAGAAACCCTCACGGGCGTCCCCAGAACACCCTACCAAAGTTTCATCACAATCTGACCAATGGTTTCGGAACGCATAGAGGACAAACATACAAACGTTGATTTTTATTTATATAGATAGATAACTCTAAATACCCTTTTTTTCTTCTTTTTTTTTGGGTGGGAAATCATCAAATGACCGGTCCCGCTCTGTGTGGAGCGGAGGAAGTATCAGACTCTTACTGACTAAAACCCACCTGTGGACCTTCCTTAGCCCTTTATGTTCCGGGCCAGCGGTAACCCTTTCGGACAATCCCGCTGACACTCTAAATACCCTTACAACCCATGTACCGTTGCATGCACCTAGTGAATCGGCCATCAAGGTATCTAATATTCCAAGGCTTTCAAATATACAGTTAAGATTGTACCGAGTAATTTCGTGACTGGATGGTTTTCCATGTCAGACAAAAACCTTACTACCACAAAACAGTGATTATCAGTTGTTTAGGCTAAACACCTTTTAAACACGACATAATTATATGGACTTTGACGTAAAATTGACATTACACATGTTGAACAAATTTAAATGATTATGAATTTTTAGGAAATCTCAAAGGTTTTAAGTAATAAAGGGCAATAATAACAAGTCACGTACTCTGAAGGCATGGGCACTTTTTTCTGTGCTTTGGGCGCAACAGGTTTCAGTTCTCCTTCGAACAAGTCTGCCAGCTCCTCTATCAAGCCGCCGCTGAAGCTCTGAACTGAACTCTCGTTGTTTATGTCTTCGACGTTGTCTTCCTTCTCTACACCGTTGCTGCAAATAAAATGTGTTAATGGAATTAAGAATGTGTTTTTTTTTTTAGGTGTTCGGTGGAAATCCTTAAGGTGGTATTGTTGGTCCCAAACTAGGCACAGCCTGTATCTTGGGCACCATTGCATAGATACAACATTTTGATAATTTTAGACAAAATAAGTAAAATAAAAGTTGAGATTGGCTACAGTTAAGAGCCTATACTACCTGCTAAAATTCACTCTTTATCTCGCTCGCACGATACCGCTCGCGGACTGTGTGAGAGCAAAACAGAGTGTGGTGCTGGGCGAAAGGCAGTGCCAATAGTTTAGGTATTTGCTTTTTACGGTGAAAATAAAGGTAATTAAAAAAAAATAACATAAGACCTGCTTTATAGTTAGTTCAGTTAGTATGCAAAGTTTCATGATCGAATTTGAAGTATTTTTTGAATACCAGTGGTTTATTGTTCGGTTTGGAGGTAACTTTGGATTTTTTTTCTATCGAGAAAATTTTATGGAATCGTGTTTTCGTCTAACATAGTACTTAACATTAATCCTCGACTTTAGCATATATTTATTTCAAAATTAATGCTGCGGTATTTTCGACATAACGGAGGATCATGCTAAGCCATTTGAGGTAGTATAAGCTCTTAAGCTAGTTAGCAAAAGTTGCGGAACATAGCAATGATGCGCAACTTGTTTCCTAATTACTCGTGATCCAGGTACATTATGTTTCAACAATGTTTAGCAACTGTCTCTCAACTGTTTCCCAATGAATACGGGGTGTTAAGGCCAACGCAAAATATTCCGCTAAGTTTACTTCTAATGTAACTTACTTATGTGACCCAACACTATTCAAAAGTAGCAGAATCTATAAAACAAGTTATTAGAAAAACCCCGGTATTACTCAAAAGTACATACGTAATAAGTAACTAAACAAAGTAGCAAAATATTGTGGTGATCGCTATGTACGACTTAATTGTCATGTTTATTAGCCCTTTTTTTAAGATTGTTCCAAGCATAAGAATGTATGTAATGTGGTTGTGTTTTTTTAAAAATATATAGTACCTCTGCTCATGCTCAACAAGTATGGCGTCAGGTAGTGGGCCGTGCGCCGGCGCGCTGTCGGGCCGCAGCGCGCAGTCGTTGGGGCTCAGGCGCCGCAGTACCAGCGACAGTAGAGCCGTCGCGTTGTGCGCGCGCTCTTGAACTTCCATGTCTTCGCTGCATAGCAGGGGTCGCAGACCGGCTAGGGCTTCGCGTATTATCTATGAGGGAAATAAATTGTATTTATTTATTTACAAGCCGTGTGCCCGACGGTATTTTCCATTGGAAAAAAGGATGAACGTCCATATAAACTTTCATCCCTTATTTAACCACATTCGGGGATGAATTTTCAAAAATCCTTCCTGAATACTCACCTCCGTTATATGTATAAGGAACCTTGGTGCAAAAGTTCATGCTTCTAAACCTAGTGGTGTGTAAACCCATCAGTGAAATTAAGATTTGTAATAAGTAGATTTTAAGCGACAAATGAGGCAAATACTTTATATTGTCATGAAAAGAAAGAAATAACTGACCGATATAGCGGCCTCCTGGTCGTTGCGCGCCTCGTACAGACGCAGCAGGTTGGCCGTGAGCTTGAGCGCGGCGTGCACGCACACGGCGCGCGCGCGCATGGTCCCGCCGCCGAGCCCCGCGCACACCAGCAGCCCCGACACCGACTCGCGCATCACTGGCTCCTCGCTAAGCATTACCATTAAAAACCTCTTTTACTTGGGAACTTTTCTTCTGAGTGGTCAGCCGGCCAAAAAACTCAAAATCAAAGAATTTATTTCATTTAAACCGATTATATCACTTTTGAACTGTCAAGGAATTGGTCAGTCAGAAAGATGAAGCCAGTTGCCCACTCCGAGGCAAAGTAGGTTCCTATGGAGGAGAACGGACAAGAAAATCCACAGACATTCTTTTATATCAAAATATTGTGAAAAATACTGGTTACATCATTCAAGTTGAAATTATACATGTGAGAACGATGTAGAAAGACGTACACATTAACCCTCTTACTAATAAACGTTGTATAGCGTCTGTATAGTTGCACAACGCTTTGTCTTCTTCTTTCGCAAGTCAAATTAATGACGGCTGAAATAGAGAAATCGATGTGTAACTATTCATCTGATATAATACGTTTATTAGGAAGGGGATAAAAGTGTCCATAGTAAACAATTCAATAAACAAAATAAGCTGTGGCAGCAAAGAGACGAACAGTCCTTACTGACGGAGTTCGTTCGTGAATGTCAACTTTGACGTATGAATCAGCAACATTCAGCTCAACCAGAGGCCAAGTGATCAAATTGTTGGGATAAACTTCAGTTTCACCAGTGCGCCGCTCTAGTATGCAGTGAGTAGTTACCGGCAATACTCGGCTAGCACGTAGGCAGCTGCATACAGCACCTCGCGCGACGCGGGTCCAGGGGGCGCGGCGAGCGCTCGGGCGACCAGCGCGCCACACTCGCGTGCCGCGAACTCGCGCACCTCGGCTACGCGCGCGCCCACTTCCGTCACCTGCGCAGCCACCATGCGTCCTGACACACCACACAAATATTACTCTTTGCCTATCAAATCATGCACAATAACGTGCAAACCAAATCCTCGATTTTTTGCCACCAGGGCGGCGCCTTATTCGAGTGGGCTATTGAGTTTTTGCGCAGAAATGTTTAATGTTATTTATTTAATTATTTTAAGCCCGATAAAAATGGGCAAATCGAGCTACGGATTATTTATTCGAAATCAAAACTCTTCAATGTCACGAGAATAATATGTATATATGGTCCATATAGCCCAATCCAATCAAGAGAAACCTGCGCTGTTTTTTTACCCGTCTTAGTTATAGTTTAGCATACCATGTACAACTCACCGTGTTTCGCGCTGGTTTCCATCTCGGTGAGCTCTGCTAGCACGGTGACGTACCACTCGAAGTCGACCACGTGCTGGTAGTTGTTTTGCGAGCAGATCTCGATGATGCGCGTTAGTAACTCGTCGCGGTATAACGTACCCTCCGCGCGGTCCATGTGGACCATCAGCTTCTTTACTATCTCCATTAGGTTCTTCTTTGAGACCTGTTTAGGGAGCCAGAAGATTTTTCATTGAAAGTCCCTGTACTATAAACGGTTATACAGACTGTTGATTTGCATCCTAGTCAAATTCAAGGACGTAATTATGCCAATGATTCTCGACCCAAATCAACAATAAAATGGGTAGGTATTTTTTTTATTTTTTTTTCTTATTTACGGAAATCCGTAAGTGTGAACCAGCCGTATTTAAACGCGGCCCGTCTGTTACTAGCCCTATAACCGAGCTTTCATGCACAATTTCACACACACATTCAAATGCGCATGAGAATCTATCATTCGATAAATTCGTAGGTAATCAATCCCATCCCCCAATCACGATGCGGCGAAGCGGCGAAGCGGGTACTTAGTCTCCCGCGCACCCTAAACCACGCCCTCGCGGCCCCGGAACTAACAGTGTAATTGAAATAGCCGCAGCGTTCGTGCGCTTTGCGAATTCCGCTTCTCGGTACATCGTTGAGACGTAGGTACAAAGTGTTCAATTCAAATGTCGTGCTGGTGGAGATGGTCAGGTGGGTATGCCATCAGTGGAGTCATCCGGATGTTTCCCGATCGGGAACCCTCATCACGTCATGCTGGCTGCTATGCTCCACACCAGTGTTGCGCATACTGAAGCGTGAACTGCAACACCCGTTCCACTACCCCAAGGCACAAGACATTCACCCAGGTGATAATGCCGTGCGGATTACCTTTTGTCGTTTTCGACACTTTAAAAACGAATGTGTTAGTGTTGTTAAGCTGAAGGAAAACCAGTACCTACGTACTACCTAAGTACGTGGCAACTTTACCTCCGGTAACATAGGTAGGTAATTTATTTTTTGTACATTTTGTAAATACGTTGTTAGCTTAATCAATTTCATTAGTGTAAATAAGTTATTTCAAATTTTTAACTACCTACGCCAATAATACCTAAGAGTCGAAAGTATACCACGTACTTAACTTTACTAGAACGTCTTTCCATTTCCATCAAACGTAGAAAACATTTTTAGACTTAGTAGATCGGTACACCAACAAAGGTAGAATTATTGCCGGTCCTAAGCCCGTTAAGTAGGAAGGAAAGTTTCAAATCAACCAATTTAATCCACAAATAAAAACAAAATCACTACGAAAACTTTAGCTTGAAGGATATTATTAATCATCTGATAACAGGTCAGTGAACTTTTCTTTGACGCACTAGTATTATTGTCATTAGTAAGATTTCCGTATTCCAATGATGCTCAAAAATGAGTTAATTATCAAGTGAAATTTATGACAATAATGTAGGTGATTTTCGAAATAAAATTAGGTAAAATTATTGCTACCGGTCATCGCTCGGCGGCCCGACGGCCGGCGCGGGGAATTACATGGCAGCTGCATGCATTGTCGCTGTGTGCATAGTCGGGTGATTCTGTTTTATTTGTATTGAATTAAGGGTTTAATTCTGAAATACTGTTAAATTTCTACAACAAAAAAAAAGCAGCGCTTACTAGTTATTGCCCCCTACCGTACTTCAAATGATTATTTATGTCTTTTATGACAACCTCCTGAAATTTGACGAGGATGCAAATCAACAGCTTGTATTTATAGTCTGTGCCAAAAGTATGATGAAAGAGTAAAACAACTCTGTTCTGGTTAAGAACAACGCAAAAAAAAAACAATACAGAACAGTTTAAAGAACATAAAGATATATAATCAATGGCAGTTCAGGCAGGCGTTCAGGAATATGAAGCATGGATCAGCGCCATTCAGCTCAACCATTTTGGAAAGGACCTGAGTGACATTTACTGAAAAGCAAAATTATACAAAACTATTGTTTTTGATGTAGTTGGGTAATTAAAGCGTATTGACACACTACGTCAGTTTGCCGAGTTATAGGCATTTTATATAACTGTCAAAGAATGACAGTTGTGATTTGAATATACGGACAATTTAAGTCTGTAAGTAAGCAATTTGCTTAACCTTAAATTTCCCTAGCTTTAAATATACTAAATTCACCTCTGGAATAATCCAGAGATGAATTTACTACCATAAATACTGTTGTTACTTACCATACCATAGAGCAAGCCTAAAGCCCTCAGCCTGATTGACTCGTCCTTATCGTCGAGACACGCTAGCACTAGGTCCTTGTGGGCCTGCACCGACTTCGGGTGGGACTTGAGTATTCTTGACATAGCCAGTAGGCCCAAATATTTCACTGTCAACAATTAGTAGCATGATTTAGTAGTCAATTGAACAGGACATAAAATTGACGGCATTTTTATCAAATAGGTCAAATTCGTTGAATGTTTCTTACAATCGTTGGTTATGTTCGAGAGTTACGGGTTATTCCGTTTAAGCCTGCGCAGACGACGGACTTTTTTGTCCGCTAAAATAGATCGCTTAAAACTGTATCGAGTAATGCAAACGAGGAATTAAAAGTACGCGACAGTTGTAAGCGATCTATTTTAGCGGACAAAAGTCCGTCGTCTGCGCAGGACTTTATGCGCGCAAAAAAATCCACCAAGGTACATGGATACGCAGAAACTAATCCTATAAATTCCGTTGGTCCAACTAGGCCTAAGCCGCCTAGGGTTATTCTCGAAAAAGCGTTTCTGTGTATCCACCTTAGGGTGCATTTTTTGGGGTGTATAAAGATTTCCTTTGTACACCCCAAAAAATGCACTATCATCCACATTCAACCAAGATTTAAGTATGATAACTATAACAGAAACACAAACCGTAAATCAATGGTAAAAGAAGAGGAAAGCAAGTGTGCCGTTTCACGACAAGGCCATATCCTACTTCCTTTCCTTGTCACTGTGTTGATTGGAGCGGTTATGTATGGTTGAATGGGTAATCTTCTCAAGTTCTCATCAAGGTATGAGCAAGCTAGTACGCACAGACACGAGAAAACACGAAAAACAACTTCGCTAGTGAATAAAGAACCGTTTGTTTTCTATTTATCTTTAGGTACGTGTTTCTGTGACAAACAAACCTATTTTTTCTTTCATTGGAATAGATTTAGTGAGGAAAGCTTTGAGTATTAAACCAACTGGAGGCGCCATTGTCAGGCGATCCCCGCTGCCAAAGGTACGAGACCGCCGGTCATAGCGTTTATATACATGTGTGCGTATAGTTTATGCTTGTGTTTGTTTTTTGTTTTGTGTGCGTGCGTAACAACGCGATCGAATTGCATTACTTAGTGTATTATTGCGTTCCCTCGTCCCCCGCGATGAAAGTGACAGACTTATTTGCATAGATATTAGTACTCGTGACGTCTCCGGTTGGTTTAATGCTCAAAGGAGGAAAGTGACTCACAATTTTGATCGCTGTCTTCAATGAGTATTCTGAGCTTCTGCACGCAGAGTTGCACGGAGGCGGCGTGGCCGGGCATGCCGCTGCTGATGCTGATCAGCACCGCGATCACCGTGTTAATGCACTCGTACAGCAGCGACATCGCTGACGTACTGCCGATAAACATATGCTTTTATACGTTCGTGTTAATAAGTTATAACTTTACTAGTGATCGGAAATTCAGAACTTTATTTTTTCTCACAAAAAGCAAGGTTTAATTTTGAAAAAATCAGGGCTAAAATTATAATAACAAAGAAATATTAAGTACTTAGTAGGCATCCGAATTTCCTATTTGGTTCCTGGGATTTCTTTAGTAATTCAAAAGGTCGCCTATGCTAGCTCTGCAAGCTTAGATACCCATCTGTAATTGCACCGGAATGTCCGATCACTAGTAATAATAATAAATACTCCTATTATATTACTCACATTAACTGTTGCTGAATAATTACTATCAAACTATGCGCCAATAAGGTAAAACCCCTAATTTTTATTTAGCTTAATACATAAGAATACCTATACTTTATTGTACTAAAATATTTTTCATGGCTTGCTATTAGCCCGGGGAAATTAAGTTGCGAATCATTATTAAACCTTAACAGCGATTTTTTTTCTTGAAAAGTTTACTATGTAGTACTTAGCTCTTCAAATGATAATATAAATTTATCATTTTCCAGGACAACATCAAGATAAAAAACGCGTTTTTGTGAATAAAAATTAAAGCAAATTAGTTAATAGGAAATTTTTTGTTGTAATATGTACAAAATCGTTACCTACTCCGCGGAAACTGTGATTTAAATAAAAATATGAAAGGAGTTCGATCATTTCTGCATGGATATGGATCAAAGAATAAATACCATCCACCATTAAAAAAAATGGTTTTATCGGCCAGCGTTAAAACACGTATCAATTGACAGAGTAATTACAAACAAAAAATATTCAATGATGAATATTTGAGTTCAAAAATGTAAACACACAAAAAAAATATTTTTGTGAATTTTTTGCTTCACAAATAACAAATAATACTATGCTATGATAAGAATATTTGCACTTTGTTTGAACTTAGCTGTCATAGAATAAAATGAAGAGCACTTTTTAAGCTTTCATATTATTTTGATACATAAGTACATAGATAGGGTCTATTTCTGTTAGTGTTAGTTCATATACAAAAATGTTCGTAAAAATATTTTGTTTATACCTACTTGATTTGAAATTAGTTACTCCTAGTTACTATGAAATGAATGGGACTTAATAAGCTTTCATATGACATGGGTCTCATCACTGTTGGACAGTGTTTAGAGTATTTCCAAAAGGCCCGTGGTCCTTCAGTTTAACTATTATATAAAGGGAACTAATTTTTTGAGCTGTTATTTAAATATTCGAGATGTTATTATGATCAGTTGAAAAACATATTGAGCAGTTATTTAATTTAATGGCGGTTGATTAATTATTGCGACAGTAAAACATGGACAGTAATAAAAGATCAATTAGACTGTTATTTTATCATACAATGTCAATTCTAAAAATAATTGAGCAGTCCAATAACTAAATGAGCGGTAAAAATGATGGAATGGGCGGTTCGCTAAATAGTTCGGCAGATCATAGCGGATGCAAGAGCGAGCGAAGCGAGCTCGGGACTTGGGGCACCCCGACTCGGACAGGTTAGGTTCGAAGGGGATGACGGGGGCTCGAGTGAGCGAGCAAAGCGAGCGAACGAGCCCCGTCATCCCCTTCGTGTTAGGTTCCTTTAAACCCTGTAGACAGAAATAGGGGCCCCGCGAAGCGGGGCTCCGGCGACTACACACCCAAAACTACTTTACCACCTCATTGTTTATAGAATTGCTTAGAATGAGATTTATTACCGACAAATTCCGATTTATTACTGCCCACACGTAACTGCTCGTTCAATAATTTTTACCGCCCATTTAATTATTTTCCCACTCAATTATATATTCACTGATCCATTTCATTATTTTTTATTACTCATTTTTGTTTACTTTACTGCTTAGTTTTAACTGCTGAACAAGTTATTAAACGTGCCATTTATAATTTTTAACTTACCAAAACCGCTATTTACAACTGCCTCTTTAAATCAGTGCCTTATATGTATAAAGGCTTAAATTTATTTAAAAGATCTGTCTAAACCCTACACATGAGTGAAAAAAAATATTGTTTTTTAGGATTCCGTACCCAAAGGGACCCTATTACTAAGACTTCGCTGTCTGTCCGTCCGTCCGTTTGTCTGTCACCAGGCTGTATCTCAAGAACCGCGATAGCTAGACAGTTGAAATTTTCACAAATTATGTATTTCTGTTGCCGCTATAACAACAAATACTAAAAACAAAATACAATGAATATTTAAGGGGGGCTCCCATACAACAAACGTGTTTTTTTCGGCGTTTTTGCCTTGTGGTACGGAACCCTTCGTGTGCGAGTCCGACTCGCATTTGGCCAGTTTTTTATGGATGCAAAGCTAGTCTTAACTTCTAGGTCATTTCCCCGGGCTATAGGTAACGGGTGTAAAAAGACGCATAACGAAACCAAGAGTCACTAATTCTTCCCGTCGTAGAGACCTTCTGGTTAGGGAGATATTCAAGGTCAACTTGTACTAACAAACTATGGAACTTGATTCTGAAATAAATGTTTATTGTTCCAATTTTTTTTTGCGGACATAGTTTTAATGTTATAATTTAACTTTAAATGTCCCCCCCCCCCCAACACCCCTGTATCGTTGTATTCACCCATTAGCACAATGTTTTGCGTGCGTTACATTGCGCGCTACCTCAAACAGCGATATTTCATACCAAAAACAAAAGTTAGGTACCAGCAATTATTCATGTTTGATGAACAGTATGCGCAGATGACGACTTTGTGACGGGTCTTTTTACACCGGGTTGTTTTGTGTTGAATGTTGAAACACCACAATGATATCAAATTAGGTCATATCAATTGAAAATTATTCTGTCTCTAAGTCAATCCGCGAATTCAAAATATTATACTTACCTAAATTTAATCATTGGTGGTTCACATTGCTTCTTACATATTACCATACAAATTCAGTAAGGCGCTGTGTATACATAATGTACATTGCTTTATGAACAAATGTTAATTATATTACAATTCCAAGCCTAAAACTAGTGTTTTGAAGCTCTAATGTGTTAATTACCCTCAAAGTGCTAGTGTAAAATAAGCTTATTTGAACAAAATGTTAAAAAAGCAATGCAAGCCAGTTCCTTATAGAATAAACACCTTCAATAACTATACTTGACCTATCTTCCTGGAAGATTAAGAAATTATTGCAGCGTCTATTAAAAACATTCTAACTATTTTATAATATGCAAAGAGCACACATTCTATTCCTTTCACCCCATAGAGACTACAAGTACATTAAGGACGACACAATATTGTCTACATGGTTAGTATAACGATGGCACTGTCTGTAACAGTACAATTTGGAAAGGTTGGTGGAGTTCCTGCTTCAATGACAGTAACTGACTCACCTATGTATTAAGTTAGTTAATGGTTCTATCAGTTTCTTGCCAAGTCGAGGCTCTAATGGGGTTAAGGCACCAAACTGCAACAAACACAATGAAACTAAGTACATAAGACTAGCTTATGTGATAGCAACCAATAGCTAGATGATGTCATGTCTCTCTTCTAAAGATACCATAAGTGGTTTCTGCTCCTTCCTTCTTTATTGTAATTCACGGCGACACATTGGTAATTGTTGGTATTTTTGGGTATAATATCAGCAGCAAAAATAATACAAAAATGTGAGCCTGATGTGCCAATTCATAAGTGTCATTCGTGTGGAATATATTTTCATTTCTTAAGCTGGAACATTAGAAATGTAGAGTTGCAGATGTATGTTAAAGTCCTTTGTCATTCAAGCAGAAGATTGTAAAGTTTATGACTAAAATCATTTATTTAGTTGTACATTTCAAATGTTCCAGCTCTGGTAGGTATAGTCAGAATGTGGCATAACTAAGTTGTATTAACTTTCAATGGTGTGGTGTGGTGAATGAATCTAGCATTTTGGGTAAATTCTGTTTTTGTAAATTTCTCTAGTGGTACCTGCAAATTAGATCTATGAGGCTTTGGGTTATTTTTCTTCCAATGTCTGGTTCATACTGTGTCATTAAACCAAACTGTGAAGAATTCATAAGTTATTATATATGTTTATTACAAAAGTGTTACAGAAATCTAGTAAGTTTATCTATTTACTAGTTAAGGTAAACAAGGAACAAAGCTTCCCTAAGCTTAATTAAAAACGAGCTAATCAAATAAGTATTTAAATTTCAAAGTTTGATCACAGAGGCTTTATTTTTTAATTAAATGGAAGTTTTAGGCATCATTTATTTAAAATATAAAGATAATTCAGCAAGTTGGGTCCTGAAAAAAAAAATTATGTGAGTAGTTTTTTTTAATAAGTACATACCAATTTGATAATCTTGATCAACATCCAGTTGTTAGTGGATGTTGTCATCAGTTTGAAGAACACTGGAGCTAATGAGAGGTAGTTTTTAGGATTTTTTCTTGCTAATTCACAAACTACATTAACAGCAGCTGATTGGACACCTGTGATAACAAACATATTTGTGTAATAACAGAAAAAGGCTGGACATACCCATTTTGTAAAGCACCAACTTTTATGGTAATAATTGTACCTGGATCGGGATCTTCTAATTTTTCTTTAAGTTTTGGGAATGCTGGTCTTAGTGCCTCTGGATATCTTAGAAATACTTTGTACATCATGAGTACAGCTTTCATTCTTAAATATGGTTTTGTTGAGCTCATCTACAAACAATTTTAAAATAATCATGTTAGCTGTGTGGCTTCAGGTTTTTATCAACCAGCATAAAAAAGTGTTAAAATATTTATCAGGCAAGTGTCCACATGCATTTCTGCAATGTCTTTTATTTATAACGCATGTGTGATTGCACACATGATTAGCTTTAAGTTGCATAAAGTGCAGCTGAAGTGCTAACTTATAATAATCACAAAAAGGCACTTTAGCTAAACACCAAGTAAATAAAACAGATATTAGAGTAATACTTACCAATGTCATGATGTCATTAGCCAGGTCTCTAGCTAAGTCATGGGAAATAAAACAGCTGAGGCCACTGAGTGCCAGCCCCGCCTCATACTGATTCTGTGCATTGAGATCCTTTCTTATCATATTTGTAGTGAGCATTAGTAGTTCTGAATCTGCATGGAAAGACTGACTAGCTGCTAAGTAACCAATGCGCTTGTAAGTGAACTTGTTGGAACTCATCACTTCTATTATGTTGAAGATAGCCCAAGATATGTCATATCCCAGCATTTGGAGCTGTAATGAAACATGTGAAATTACAGTTAATGTGTTTGGTCAATTGGCTATTTAAATAAACAGGTTCATAGAGTTTTATCAAGTATGTCAATTTTAGCCACAGAGCACAGCGATGCCTTGGCAGCTGCAGCTGGAGGTGGCTAACACTTTCCATGTAAACCAAGCATGTCATAGTTTTATCAGACTACAAAACAAATGAAAAAAAAAACATAATTGAAATTGATTGCTTTGAATGGGGTCAGTGACGGAAGATGTACACTCACCACACTTTCAGTGCCTAAAGATTGACATTAAAATTTGTTTTTTTTTAAATGGTGCGACGTCTCTTCCTGTGATTTTAGCGTAATTCCTAGAAACCTAAATAAGTTTAACAACGGTCTAGAATTTGCCTTTGTGCTTGGCACCTTATGGTCAAGCTGATTGCTTGATTCTACTTGCATACTTACAAGAAAGACCACAACCAAATTATCTACATCCTATCATGAAACTGATAGTGCCTCAACATCTGTTGAAACTCTGGTTTCTAAACTCTGGTCTACAAATATAAGTATTATATGGACAAATACATGGGTGCCAATTAGAGACCATAGACAAATGAAGCAACAGTAACAATAGTTGAACATCTCTGAATTATTAAAACCATTTATAACCCAGTATTTGTGTTCAATAAAGTGATAAGTTGCCATATGGGTATGTTATCAGGGCACCATTTACTGCTAACAAAGTTTATCTAATTTTTATACCTACATATATTGTGATAACTAAGAATACATAATAGAATGAAGTAGGTACTTACATATGTCAGTTTAGCCACTGCATTGGCTTTGACTGCTATGTTGTCTTGGCGCAGCTCGACTTTGATTTCTTCCATACATTGTGCTATATACTTTGACTAAAAATGAGGTGGTAAAAAAAATACAGATTAAAGAGTGGATAGATATTATGCATTTTTTACGTAGTTCGCTTTAGTTTATTCTCTGCAGGATAGTGTTAGAGTAATACACCATTAATTTTCTAAAAATGATGCAAAAGGGTTTTGAAAAACATACTTACCAGAATCCTACTAGGAGCTGAAATTTTCACCAAAACCTAATACACATACAGATGTAAAGGTATGTTGCACTAGTTTACTGTAGTGAAGCATATTGGCTCTCATCATTGAAAACAATGACTAAATAATGGAGAGTAAACATTGGATCTGTGTCAACAACGAAATATGTTGCAGATGTAAATTTTCGTATGATTCATAATCTTAATTAAATAAAAAACAGAATTGAATTGAAAGCCTCAATTTATATGGATAATAAATGAGATTACAAGGCTTCTGCTAAAGTATAGGTACACATGGAACCTACGCTTTTAGATAATTCTATCTAAAGTGGGTTTATCTCCAGCTAAATATTTAATTTAATATAGAAACTACTCGAGATTTTCTGCTTGAGACAAAAAATCTGACAGTGGAGGGGTACCTATAGAAAGTCACAAGAATACATTTTCCTGGTCAGGTACTAGGATTGGCTGTATTACTGACATAAATAAATGTTTGAGCGAAAATAAAGCACTAATAAATATATAAATACCTCATTATCTTTGTTATTTCTGATTCCTCGAACTAAATCCGTCAGATTTTTATCGAACATTCTCTCAAAATTCCCTTTGACTTTTTTCAAAGCCATATTGATGTAGTAACTTCTTTGACCATTAATTACGATTATATTATCAATTAAATTAAGTAAAATTAAAGAAACATGTCAACAAAATTACAAAATTGAAAAACTCGTAAGCAACTACGTCTACGTCAAGAAAATGACAACCACAGAGCTTTTTTTTTTCTTCTAAATAACCACAGAGCCTGAGAGTCAATATGTTCCAAAAATAATCGAGGTGCGTTGTGTTTAGTCGATATTACAGACTTAGAAGAATTTTTCGGCTGATCAATAAACCTTTGAGTACTCATCATGCGGATGTTGAGTATGAGAACTGACTAATTCTATGTCTATCACATCACTATAGTAAAATGGCAACTGACATTTATAGTATTCACAGACGATCGTCTGTGAATACTATTAAAGTATAAACAGACGATCGAACTTGGTCATTGAGTTATAAACTAAACAGACGATCGAACTTGGTTCGGGCCGAACCACGAACATGGTGCGCTCCGAACCATATTCGCTCGTGTGGTGCACGGTCCAAACCAGCCGTACCGATATTAATAATAATAATGTCCGGCGGACCGTGCACCACACGATTGAATTTGGTTCGAAGCGCACCATGTTCGTGGTTCGGCCCGAACCAAGTTCGATCGTCTGTTTAGTTTATAACTCAATGACCAAGTTCGATCGTCTGTTTATACTTTAATAGTATTCACAGACGATCGAACTTGGTTCGGGCCGAACCACGAACATGGTGCGCTCCGAACCATATTCGCTCGTGTGGTGCACGGTCCGAACCAACCGTATAGTTGCCGGCACGTAACTTGGCAAGAGTTTTTGTAGTGGGGGAAGTTTGCGCACGCACAATTTCATACATTTTTATATGCGCGAACTTCCCCCACTACGAAAATCTCTTGCCAAGTTACGTGCCGGTAATTGTACCGATATTAATGTCCGGCGGACCGTGCACCACACGAGCGAATATGGTTCGGAGCGCACCATGTTCGTGGTTCGGCCCGAACCAAGTTCGATCGTCTGTTTATACTTTAATATCGGTACGGCTGGTTCGGACCGTGCACCACACGAGCGAATATGGTTCGGAGCGCACCATGTTCGTGGTTCGGCCCGAACCAAGTTCGATCGTCTGTTTATACTTTTATAATTTCTCAGCAGGCAACTAATGACATTGTTCACATTGTAAATTGACATTATTGTGAAATTGTCAATGTCATATTATTAATGTACTGTGTAATCTGTGTTCAATATCAACATCAAGAAAAACACAAAAAAACAGTGGCGTTTCATAAATTGTAAATAAATACCTAGGTGTTTCTAATTTCTGTAAAGACAATGATTATTTTTTTAAGCGAGTTACAGAAAGAACATCTTAGTTTATTAAACCAGCATTCCATACAAGGTCAGTATCAAATGATAATTCTTATCTAAAATGATCAACACTTCGGTTTCAATAATCATAAAATAATTATTTTCAGTTTTGATCGACTTTTGTAAATTAGCTTTGGACTACCTTAATAATGGAACCAATCATAAGAAATATAGGATTGCTGCAGGTAAGAGGTAGTACTTAAACTACTATATTATTTCCCATGATTTTTTGGCTTCTTTTGTTAGCTTTTTTTGCGTTTCGTATAGAACTCAAGACGTAAATGTTTCTCTCTTTTTTACGTTTCTTACGAAATTTAAAAATTGGCTTTGCTTGATTCCTTTTCTTTCAATAGCTCGACTTCCATCTTGTATGAAAACTGTACTCGCAAGGCGTAGACTTAGGTATGCAGGCGAAAAAAACCTTTCCAGACTTTATTAATTTTTATGGAACTCTTAATATTTTTTTAAGGGAGAGTAAACTTTGCAGGCAGTGCTAGCTATTGATACAACTATCCGGTGCCAGTATCCTAAGGACATTGGCTATAAATTTATAGGCCTTGGTCCAAATGTCCACCGCTAATAAGACCTGCCACTGAATAGTTTATTAAATGAGAAGTACCCCTAAGACGACCCACTGACCGTAACTTTTACTAATACACATAAAAAAATCTGTCAGTGTAAAGTTATTGATTAATTGTAAATAAATAGGTATCATTAGATTTATCTTGATCCACAAGTGACTGCACTGGCTACAAAATCACAAAATAATACAATTTGACGGTTCTAGCCACTATCAGTATCAAATGAAAGTCGAGGTGAGTTAACTACATTTAAAGTGGATGAGTTATGGTAGCCTGCAAAATTTAAATTTATTATGGTTTTTTGCAATTTGCAGTTGTGTCAGGTTGTATGTTGGTCAAAATATGATCTACAACCATAAAAAATATTTATTTACAGAATTAGAATCATCAATACAACTCTCTCGCTTAGAATTGACCTCGAATGTCATGATTTAACGAAATGGTAATTCAATAGGGTAATTTAATCATTCACTAGTAGGTAGTAAATATGTTACACAAATAGGTAAAATTGATTTGGGATTACAACAGGAAAACCTTGGTTTTTGGATTTGAGAACAGCCTTTAGAGAACTGTTTTGATGGCAATGATTGATGTACAATTCGGCACAGAAGCATGTCAAATGGCTGTGAATAGCTATGCAGTAATAAAGGAGCAGTCGAAATGATCGCCGAATGCAGAACCTCCTCTATTTTTTAAGTTTGCTAAAAATGAACATGAGCACTGATTTTGACAGATTGAAGTGTAAGTTTCGCGTGTTTCGGCTGTGTAGTGTGTGTCTTAAGCCTCCTCTACACGTCAACAGATTCATCAGCAGACGGCCATCTGCGAATGCCTCCGCCGATGTGTAGACTGGGTAACTGGGACATTGCTAGTCTGTGGTAGGTATTTTGCCTCCTCTACACGTAGACAGGTTCATCAGCAGATGGCCATCTGCGAATGCCTCCGCCGACGTGTAGACGGGGTAATTTGCTAGTCTGTGGTAGGCATTTAGCCTCTGCCGACGTCAAATACCTACCACAGACTAGCAAATTACCCCGTCTACACGTCGGTCCGCAGATGGCCATCTGCTGATGAATCTGTCGACGTGTAGAGGAGGCTTTTGACGTCGGCAGAGGCATCTGCCACCAATCCGTTTGTTGTCGGTTTTTGTGGCACGGATCAAAGGGTTTCAAAACAAAAAAAAACATATGATGTACATTACCATGTAAACTTCCACCGAAAATTGGTTTGAACGAGATCTAGTAAGTTTTTTAATACGTCATAAATCGTAAACCGCAATTATTCAATCAACTAACCGCATTTATTCAATCAACTCAAATAAAAAAAAACATCTAATTTCTTATACATAAACCTTATGCATAAACCCTCGGTGCGCGAGTCCGACTCGCTCTTGCCCGGTTTTTTTTAATGTTGCGTGCGTACGAGTTGCGTCTGTCGAGAATTAACACAGACTGAACAACCAACAGACGTGTGGTCGGCTCGTGGTGATCCACCTGCTGATGCATCTGTCGACGTCTGTGCATGCGTCTGCCGACGTGTAGAGGAGGCATTACCCAGATTCGTGGCGCTTAGATACTGTATCGTCGCCGTGCATCTTTTAATACCTCGTAAAGAAAAATATTTGTCTTTTTATTTATCTGTTTTGTAAAAAACCTCGTAATGCATATTTGGAACAAATAATGAGAACCTCGGAAAAGTCTTAAGACGGCCATTTTTCACACAGTTTTTAACTTCCCCTGTAAAATAACATTTGCAATCCTGAAGTTTCACTGCACGGCGACGGTTTGTGGCAAACTTAGGTACTGCTGATAAGAACCTCTTGCTGCCACCGGTAGCCGATGTCTTAATCAGTGTTGCCGACAATTTTTATCCAACGGTATCCCAAGGGGTTTTGTTTGGGATCCGGCGCCGGTTGCCTGGTAAGAACCTCTTGCTGCCACCGGTAGCCGTTGTCTTAATCAGTGCTGCCGACAATTTTTATCCACCGGTATCCCAAGGGGTTTTGTTTGGGATCCGGCGCCGGTTGCCTGGTAAGAACCTCTTGCTGCCACCGGTAGCCGATGTCTTAATCAGTGCTGCCGTTAATTTTTTCCACCGGTATCCCAAGGGGTTTTGTTTGGGCCCCGGCGGCGGCGCTGCTGGCTACAGAGGCACTCCCTTTTAATTTTAAATATATGTGCCAACACGAAATACTTAAGCACACGAAGATGACATGTATAATTTCCTTTTCCTTGTTCTGTCTGTACATAATTAGGAATGTATGCATGATGTTAATAAATGTTCATACATTTTATTCTTTGTCTTCTTCTTTTTGTTTTTATCGCTGTTGTTGCTGTTAATCTTTAACTGTTCATCTTTACTTTTACTAATAATCAAATAATGAGCATGGCACATTTACTAAGTGTTCATACATACGGGTGGCATGTAAATGATTTGGTGTATTTCATTATCATTTTCTTTTCAGAAAAGCTGGATCTTTCACTAACAGCAGTTCAAAATTTGGTTCATGCATTAGTTTACCTTATAGTAGAGGGATGTAGACTAAATGTAAGTACTTATAAATTAACTCTCTAGCTTAACTCTCACACTTCAATAAAGATTATGTTTTGCACTATCCTGTATGGAGATGGAAAACAAACTGAGCCTTTATCTTTAAATATTCTACTGTATGAATTCTTAGCATACTATTAAAATATTTTGATTAGTTGTCAGATGCTGACCTAAAGTCATCATTGGCTATAGCGGGGTTTTCTACAGAGCAACAGGAAGTGTTGGTAAAGTTGCACAACACTAAGAAGGCAGAGTTATCAGATGCATTGAACCTTCTGCAGCAGAAAGACCCTACTTATCAGGATCTATCCTGGAGATTTGAAATACAGGTAAGTTAAAATAAAAAGTGTAAATAGGTTTTGATGTTCTTCCAATATTACCTGGCACGTGTTTGTTTTTGTGCAATCACAGGTAGCCTCACGAAGTTGCAATGAAGAAATAAAGCCGATGATTGCCATGGATTTTATGATCATGAAACCAAAAAACTTTGGACAATACAGTGAACACAGCGACAGAATAGGATATGAGAAGGAAGACGATAAAAGCTTAACTCCAATACAGATAAATTCAAGTATACAAGATGCCAAAGCAGCCAGCCATTGTCAAAATAAAATAAACCATGTCCTACTTCAGTGTGACTTACCTAATTTATTACATTTAACAAACAAGTTGGAGCAAGCTTTAAAAGAATCTAAAAGCCAACACGTGCGCAAAGTACAAAGATCTCTGTAGGCTTAAAATTATTGTTATTTATTGTTCTTTTTATTGCCATTTTAAATATTAAATTTATGTATGTACAATCCTCGTGTTTTAATTTACTCACATTAAATAATGATTTAAACTAAATTTCTAAATACTTAAACATATAAAAAATCACACATAACACATAAATATACAATGTGTTGATTTGCATCCTCGTCAAAGTTCAGGAGGTTGTCATAAAATACATAAATAATCAATTGAAGTACGTTATGGGGCAATAACTAGTAAGCGCTGCTTTTTTTTTTGTTGTTGAAATTTAACAGTATTTCAGAATTACACCCTTAATTCAATACAAATAAAACAGAATCACCCGACTACGCACACAGCGACAATGCATGCAGCTGTTTTTCCCCGCGGTTGACCATGACCCGACCGGTAGCAATAATTTTACCTAATTTTATTTCGAAAATCACCTACATTATTGTCATAAATTTCGCTTGATAATTAACTCATTTTTGAGCATCATTGGAATACGGAAATCTTACTAATGACAGTAATACTAGTGCGCCA
This sequence comes from Mesoligia furuncula, assembly GCA_916614155.1. NCBI lineage: Eukaryota > Metazoa > Arthropoda > Insecta > Lepidoptera > Noctuidae > Mesoligia > Mesoligia furuncula. The sequence goes on along the minus strand of OU744793.1, from coordinate 15,417,468 downwards.
AAGAAAAGTTCACTGACCTGTTATCAGATGATTAAATGATTTTGTTTTTATTTGTGGATTAAATTGGTTGATTTCAAACTTTCCTTCCTACATAACGGGCTTAGGGCCGGCAATAATACCTACCTTAGTTAGTGTACCGATCTACTAAGTCTAAAAATGATGTTTTCTACGTTTGATGAAATGGAAAGACGTGCTAGTTAAGTATAAGTACGTGGTGTACTTACTTTCAACTCTTAGGTAAACACTCGTCCATCCACAGGATGTTGGCGTCTTGGTGTTCCAGGAACCAGCGACCAAAATGTAACCCGCACAGTATTATCACCTGGGTGAATGTCTTGTGCCCGATCGGGATACATTTCCACGAACATCCGGATGGCTCCACGTAGGCTGTCTCCACTGATGGCGACCATCTCCACCAACTCGGCATTTGAGTAATTGTCCGTCATCACACTTTGTAACTACGTCTCGATGTACGGAAATTCGCAAAGCGCACTTGCGAAAACTTCGGCGAGTTCAAACACACTGTCGGCGCCGGCGCTGCGCGCCGCGCCGACAGAAAGACGGGGAAAAGGGGCGTGGCTAGGAGCAGCGTGGGAGAGTGTGATTGGAGGATGGGATTGATTACCTACGAATTTATCGAATGAGAATTGCATGAATGGTATGCATTTGTGTGTGTGTGAAGCGCGGTTATAGGGCTAGTAACAGACGGGCCGCGTTTAAATACGGCTGGTTCACACTTACGGATTTCCTTAAATAAGAAAATAAAATAAAAAAATACCTACTCATTTTATTGTTGATTTGGGTCGAGAATCATTAGCATAATTACGTCCTTGAATTTGACTAGGATGCAAATCAACACATTGTATAAAAAATTGTGGATATTCATCACGACAGATGGCGTTACCAGTCACAAATATCCGCAAGTTCCGCAATTCATTTAGCATTATTATATGCCCAATATATTCCACTGGAATATACTCATTCCAGTGAACAATCCAGTCCAGTGACTAGATTGACAGTTTACTTTTTCAGTCCAGCGCCACTGGAATACAGTAGACGGCCAAATAAAGTGCTAGATAAAACGTTGAACAGTGAACACAAATTGTTGTTGTTTGTCTGACTGACTGCATGACTGGAATAATATAGACGAGAATTATGATCCAGGCTAGCACTGGACTGGATTGACTCGCTAGATTACTGGACTGGAATAATTTGATCCGGGCATTAAAAATGGCCACCGTTCTTTGTTGGTTTTTTTTTGAGCCCTAAATATTAAAACTAATAGGAAAAAGTTATATTCTATCGGAGTATAACTTTTTTTTAGGTGTGGCCGGCCTTTTATGATTTCCTAAATAAACCTTTCATAATTTAGCCCGATGTCCTTTGAAATGAATGAAAGTAGCCTAGCTACTTACATAGTGGTAGAGTAGGTATGGGTAGAGTGATGCTCCGCTTCATAATATTTTTTATTATCTTGTTCACATCAGTGCGTCTACGATTTGAAGTCATTATTGCATTCACAACAATTTATTCTACTTAGACATAAGTAAATGTGCTAGAATGAGCATCGTCACATGTAGTTTTGCGCCAATTAATGTTCATTGCGCAGATCTCTTCAACAGGAAAGACCTTGATTTGCTAGTGTTCTGTTATTAGGTATTACCCACAAAAAACTTGTTGATTTATTATAACATTCTTAAACTTTTTCATTAAACGCGTATCGACTCATATGGTTAGCACCTATGTAAAAAAAAACCTAGTGAAGACCAGTTTTGCTGAGTTAATTCACAACTAGTCACAACAACAGTCAACTAGTCAGGTATCGTAGACTATCACGTAGATACGACTTAGTAAAATTCTATAATGAACTTTTAGCCGCAGTTCACTGCTGTACAATTGCCTCTCGAAAATTGCTTCATTAAACCCAGTTCTCCGCCTTCCGCATCAAGTCTTTCCCAGCCGCTTTCTTAAGGTCATCGGTCCATCAGGCTGGCTGTTCTCCACTCAACGACTCGTCTGCTCCAACGGCCATCGGTCCTACGACTACAAACATAGCCACTTCAGATTGATAACTGCAAGGTGTGTCAGTAACTCCGGACTTTTAAATAAAGAAACGAATCTAATTAATTTCGTGAAATTCAGTACCTACCTTGCTAATTTTTTTACTGAATTTCATGAAATTAATCAACTTAATTAATTATTGAAATAACGAGATTTAATAAAAAAGAATGAGATTTTCCTTTTGTAGGAAACAACAAAAGGAAAAGCTTATTCTCTTTGATTGCTAGAAAAATGTCTCAAAGACTTCGAAAATAATAAAGTCGCTGGTCAATCATTCTGAAGTTAATCCCGCGCGGGACGCGGTATTAAATTCGCTCGCGCCGATTATGTCAACTAATTGTTTGGAGGTGTTCAAATTGGCGCGAATAGTCGTGTGGCTATCATTAATTAAAACAACGTCTAAGGGATTTACTTAACTTTAAACAGTCATTAAAGTAAGAGGGAGCATGCCTACACAACTTCGCGATTGGAGTTTTATAAGGTTCGCTACTGGGTCCAGGTTTAACATAAAAGAATACTGAGGTATATAAAGCAGGGCCTAGTACTAACCCCTGCCGAACACCAAGTCAAACACTGTTTTTTTCTTTATGTAGGTGTAGGTAACTATACGGAACTTCTGGATCGCCTGGATAAGTATCAACATTTTATAAGGAACTTCTGAATCGGCTGCGATATCATGATTTTATTTTTCACAGCATAAAAACAAGTAACGATTATTCAAGTACGGATTGCTTCACTTGCTTAAGATACTCAAGCAAGTGAAGCAAGCCGTACTTGAATTATCGTTACAATCTATTATCTTTAAGCATTGTCCTAGACACCAGACAGCAGACCTTGATACTGTTTCCTGTAAAAATGTCTAACGAGACGTTAAATAATAATTCAAGAAGAAGCAAGTCTTCTCAACATTGAGATTGGGGTTCCACCACACACAGCTAGACCAAAACTTTACTATAGGGTAGGCAAATTAATCACAGGACATAGCACCTACTGATCCCTGCAGAACACAATTCAAACATTGTTTTTTTTTTCTTCATTTAGGTGTACCTACCTAAAGTACACGGAAATTCTGGCTCGCCTGAATCTCAATATTGGCTGCAACGAAGATCTAGTAAACAGATCGAGAGATCGAGTACCTAGGAGGTGAACACTGTTTCCAGGTAAGTAGATTTATTTCCAACTAGCGGTCGCCCGCGGCTCCGCCCGCGTGGATGTCGGTTTTCGCGACAAAAAGTAGCCGTAGTAGTAAAAGTAGTATGTGTTATTCTGATTTATATAACTTATAGCGGTCCCCCGCGGCTCCGCCTGCTTAGATGTCGATTACCGCTACAAAAAGCCTAAGTTTGATCCCATGTGTCCAACTACCCAAAAGTAAATTCAGCATTTTAGCCGACAAACAGGCAGATAAACAAACAGACTTTCGCATTTATTTTATAAGCAGGATAAGATTATTGTTTTAAAGGATAACATTTTTGTAAAAAAAAGTTACTGAATTAGAGCTTCCCTATAAACTTCATCCTACTTCGCCTGTCGCTACGGGCCGCGGAACGCAGAAATAGTATTATGTTGATTTCGCCATATTTTTCAAACCAAACGTCCAATTTTAAGGAATTAAGGACTAAATATTATCTACATAAACAGTACTTTGTGACAATGTTTATTTTGATAAGGAGTAATGACATGTGTAAAATAAATGCGTTTAAATGAAGTCTTAAAAAAATTCAAGATTTTTAAATAAAAAATGGTTGTTGTGCTTAACTCGAAATAGATAGGTAGGTATAGTGTGTCGCGGACTTTTTTGTAGATATTTTTAAGGTGTTTAATTAATTAGAACATTGTATGGTTCTATCTATCGTACGCCAAATAAGGAACTTTTTTGGATGATTTTTTACACCTTGGGTCCGAAAAACCCAAATATAAGATATTTGGGTTTTTCGGACCCAAGGTGTAACGGACCCCTATTTTTTCTAAAATAAAATATAGCTTATGTTACTCGCAAATAATGTAGCTTTCTTTTTAAAATCGGTCCAGTAGTTTTTGAATTTATCCATTACAAACAAACAAACAAACAAAAATACAAATTTTTCCTCTTTATAATATTAGTGTAGACTAGCTAGTGCCTGCGGCTTCGTCCGCGTGGATGTCGGACGTTCATGGGTTTAATTTTATTTTGCGCGAAACTGGAAATTCTTTTTCTAAAATAATAAGTAGGTAAACAAGTTACTCCTTACAACAACAGGTAATGCCAGTAAAAGTCCCGTCAAAATCGGTTCAGCCGTTTTGGAGATTAGCTGGAAAAACAGCCAGACAAGAATTTTTAAAATAGCTTTTTTTCCTTTAAATACCTACCGTTTATACTTTCATATGCATTTAGTTATAAGCTCTTATTTTGGCTTTACAAACAGACATTTAAATTTTAGTTATTTGTACTTATAGATCAATATTTTGTCGAAATGCAGTTTAAATTCGCCATATTGAAGTCGGTTAGGTTGATCTCAAGCAAATCGCTACAGCAGACGTGTCTCTAATAATTTAAGTTTTTCTAAGCGAATACATTATTGTTTTCAATGTTGTTGTAGAGCACCTAGGTGGGTAGTTAAAACTAAAGACTTTTTGTAACGACATCGTAAAAACATTACACGAACACACATAAGGCCCGTTATCGGAACCGGTTGCTATGGTATAGTTTACTAATAACAATAAAGATGTAGTACTATACCTTTACCTGCGACGGCTGCAACCCGTGCAAAGATATTTGATCAATAATTGATAGTAAAATGACTCCCAAATATTCACAACGTTGGATGAACGGTACTTACCTACTCGGTACCTAGTTAGGGTTCCGTAGCCAAATGGCAAAAACGGAACCCTTATAGATTCGTCATGTCTGTCTGTCTGCCTGTCTGTCCGTCTGTCTGTCTGTCTGTCTGTCTGTCTGTCTGTCCGTCCGTATGTCACAGCCACTTTTCTCCGAAACTATAAGAATTATACTGTTGAAACTTGGTAAGTAGATGTATTCTGTGAACCGCATTAAGATTTTCACACAAAAATAGAAAAAACAATAAATTTTAGGGTTCCCCATACTTAGAACCGAAACTCAATTTTTTTTTTCATCAATCCCATACGTGGCTATCTATGGGTAGGTCTTCAAAAATGATATTGAGGTTTCTAATATAATTTTTTTCTAAACTGAATAGTTTGCGCGAGAGACACTTCCCAAAGTGGTAAAATCTGTGTCCCCCCCCCGTAACTTCTAAAATAAGAGAATGATAAAACAAAAAAAAACATATGATGTACAGTACCTACCATGTAAACTACCACCGAAAATTGGTTTGAACGAGATCTAGTAAGTAGTTTTTTTTTAATACGTCCACTGAAAAAAAGAATTAGCTGAACCAGTTTTGCTAGTTGGAAAATTCTCTAATAGATACCAAAGTTTTGTTCCAATTAGCAGAACTAATGTAGCTGCAAGTCCCAAACTAGGTATTCTAATCGTTGTCTATTTATCAGTAGTCAAAATGTTAGCTAATGGTTATCAAAACGAACTAGTCAAACTGAGTTAGTTGCAAGAACAAACTATTTGATAGCCTGTAACCAGACACTTTGACTTGTATTCAATATAATGTTTATTTAAAAAGTGTCAATCACTTATCTATATATACCGAAATAGAATATATTAATTTATAACTAAATCTATTTATTTGTTTGTAACAATTTTTTTTATCAAATATTAAATCTTAGTTTATTTATTACTAGCTAAGTCAAATGTATAAAATATCAGTCAAACTTTGAGACTTATTACAAAACTGTTTAGCAATTTGTAGTCCAAATGTTGTTAATTATAACAATACGAATTTGTTTATTGATAATAAAGCTCATTGTCTTTTCCCGCGCTTCTCGTCCGAGTGTTGGCGTCGCGTCGGTTTGGTCGGTTCATGCCGCCATTCTGTGCGTTTTTATAAACAAAAATAGTTTGTTCTCGTCTCGAACACCATTAACACAATAATAAATAATAATAATGATGATAATTCACCATTATCATCTATTGTGTGCATGGATTACGTATATGTAAAAAAACTTTGGAAAAGTGTTATGGAAAACGAGGGAATTCCAGTGGACCCCATGGCCGACTACATGCGCTCATGGGGCCTGGAAATGTACATAAACATGTTTAAAGGTATGTGATTGTTTGAGTTTTTATTTAGATAACCAGCTTTCTGTTAGGCTCATGAGTGGTCGAACACTCATCAAACGTTTGATGAGATCGTCGGAGTAGGTACCTATCGCAGAGGGCTGCTGGTTCAGATGTCGCGAAGGCGAAGGGGAGCGGCAGCCCCCTGCCTCCGCCCGGACTGCCTGTTTACAAGAATCCAAATGTTTTCCAATTAAAATATAATCCACTTGGGTCCTTTCTGTCAGGACCTAACCTCCCTTATTACGAAATTAGCCCAGATTATGCCATTGACCTTCTCTACCAGAAGCTCTTCTCAATTTGAACTACCTACTGGTGGTTGGTGGTGAAGGTGTAATCCAATAGGAAATACCTATTGGATTTCAGTTATTCCAGTGTTGATGTTACTATTGGGCTTGCAGTAAATGGTGCTTTTCATGACTGCATGACTTCCAATATCATATTTACACCATGCTTAGGTATTTTTTATTGACTTGAGATTGGTATTTCTTTGTTTATTTTTTTACACAGGCAGTGTCAAAGCTCTGTCTACAGCCTCCTCTACACATCGTCAGATTCATCAGCAGATGGCCATCTGCGAATGCCTCCGTCGACGTGTAGACGGAGTAATTTGCTAGTCTGTAGTAGGTATTTGACGTCGGCAGAGGCTAAATACCTACCACAGACTAGCAAATTACCCCGTCTACACGTCGTCGGAGGCATTCGCAGATGGCCATCTGCTGATGAATCTGTCTACGTGTAGAGGAGGCTTACCCCGTATTGGGATATTGGCATGACTTAATGTATGTACAATTTAAATTGGTTTACATTTCAGCATAGCATGCAAGAGTCAACTACTCATGATGTGCTATTGATTAACAGCCTGCCAATCCTCACAGATGCTAGCATAAATATTACAGAAGATCTACCAGAATCAAACAACGAGGAACAAGAAAATTCTAAAAATGAACCACCCAACTTGAATACAAATGTAAGCAATTTTGCTGTTTATTTCATATTTACTATTTACATTCATGGTTTCCAGGTCATGCATTGTATTTTTATTACGCAGTGTCAAAATTCCTTACTATCTTACACATTTTAATCTATACATATAATAATATTATATGAAATATGACTCTCAACATCCATCAAATTTTAATCATATCATAATATTCATTCAATATTTATTTATTTTCCTTTTTTAGGGTTCCGTACCCAAAGGGTAAAAACGGAAACGTCGGTCGCCAGGCTGTGTCTTATGAACTGTGATAGTTAGATAGGTGAAATTTTCACAGATGATGTACCTATTTCTATTGCCGCTATAACAGCAAATACTAATAAATAGAATAAATTAATTATTTAAGGTGGCTCCCATACAACAAACGTGGATATTTTGTCGTTTTTATAGATAATGGTACGGAACCCCTCGAGCGCGAGTCCGACTCGCACTTGACCGGTTTTTTATAATTTGTCTAATTCAAAGACAAAGACAATTATGATTATATGATTGGTTAACTCAGATGTTGTTTATTTTTCAGGAAGTGTACAACATTTTGAGCTCATGTAATGAAGGAAAAGGTCTACTACTCCGCTATCAAGAAAGTGGGTTGCTGAATAACGCGGCAAGAAGAAAATGGATACAATACTCAAATAAATAAAGAAGTTTTTAAAATAAAAAATTGTTTTTTATTAATTTTTGCATGTTCCTTGCCATCTTTGTTTTAGGGCAGCTGTTAAACCTGCAACCACGTGTCAGGGCGCCATTTTTCAAAAATATTATTGTGTTGTAATGGATTTATACGATTCAATACAAAACAACAATATTTTTGAAAGGTGGCGATTCCGACCTGTGGTTCCAGGTCCTACAGCCGAACTAGGACCAGCTACTGGTAGCTAAACTATATTAGCAATAAATAAATAAACAATGCAGTTACTTCCATGTAAAGCGATTATCTACTAGTAATCAAACAGTTTAGCAAGAGATAACAACACAATAACGTTATATATAAACGAACTATTCAACCATAAGACGTACAGTTATTTAAACACTTCAGTTTTAATTAGCCAAACTAGTTTAGTAACAACGACACTAACTGTGTATCTATAAACTGTCAAACAGTTTTGTATAAATAACAAAACTAAATTGTCTGCAGTTAGCTTTGAGGGGTTGGTAAATAATAACTCTACTTTTTTTACAAAACTCATTTTAGTTACCAATAGCCCTTAGTTTAGTCGTCACTCGATTTTGGTGGCATGCAGCTAAAATTTTAGCTATTAGCAACAATTCTTTTTTTTCAGTGTCATAAATCGTAAACCACAAATTGCCATTCATTCAATCAACTTAAAAATAAAAAAAACATTTAATTTCATAAACAAACCTTATGCATAAACCCGGATGTTACGGAACCCTCGGTGCGCGAGTCCGACTCGCTCTTGCCCGGTTTTTATTTTATTTTTGGATTTACAAGTTTACAACGTCTTTTTATTATTAGATTTGTAGTTTAGAAGCTGATAAGTACATTGGACATTGCCAAGGCCGGGCGAAACATTTCTGCTGGCGGGAAGGGATCTTTTTAGGGTTCCGTAGTCAACTAGGAACCCTTATAGTTTCGCCATGTCTGTCTGTCCGTCCGTCTGTCTGTCTGTCCGTCCTCGCTTAATCTCTGTGACCGTTAGCACTAGAAAGCTGAAATTTTGTAGGAGTACGTATATCAGTTACGCCGACAAAGTGGTAAAATAAAATTTGGGAAAATATATTTTTTTAGGGTAGCTCTCCCCTACATGTGAAGTGGGGATGAATATTATTTTTCCGATCAGGACCAGGCCCGTGCCGGACGGCGCGTACGTGTTCCACGCGCGCCTCAAAGAGATGTCAGCATCGAGGAGGGGCCCCTTAGGGCCGAAGCCTGCCGGGTCAGCGGGATTTTCCGAAAGGGTTACCGCTGGCCCGGAACATAAAGGGCTAAGGAAGGAACACGGGTGGGTTTTAGTCAGTAAGAGTCTGACACTCCCTTCCGCTCCACCCAGAGCGGGAGGAGTCATTTGATGATTTCCCATCCGCAAAAAAAAAAAAAAAAAGGGCGTCCCCCCCCCTCTAAAAGCTAAACTACGGGCTTGAAAAATCTGGAAAAATTCTCGTTGATAGTGCATTTCATGAACTTTAAAGGAAAAGTATAGCGGTTAAGATAACTTTATTAGTTTAGCAGTAATAGTCGTTGAACTTGGGTGTTGGATAATTTTGTACCAAATGCAAAATCCTTAGCATTAATCCTTTAAAGTGACTAAGATAAAGTAGTTGCTTGTTTATAATGGGTAAATACTTGCATTGAAAACCAAAATATGTTTTTTTTTTACCTATTCAGAATAAAGAACAACAGAATCGTACTACATTATGATAACGGGCTACTACGGAACCCTACACTGTGCGTGGCCCGACACGCACTTGGCCGGTTTTTTTTTTTGCGGATTGGAAATCATCAAATGACTTCTCCCGCTCTGGGTGGAGTGGAAGGGAGTGTTAGACTCTTACGGACTAAAACCCACCCGTGTTCCTTCCTCAGCCCTTTATGTTCCGGGCCAGCGGTAACCCTTTCGGACAATCCCGCTGACCCGGCAGGCTTCGGCCCTAAGGGGGCCCCTCCTCGATGCTGACATCTCTTTGAGGCGCGCGTTTAACACGTACGCGCCATCCGGCACGGGCTGGTCCTGATCGGTCGGTGAGCTAGGCGGGAAGGTATTGTGTTTTGTTTTCGTCGTGTTTGATGAGAGGGGTAGGCAAGGAGGCGCGAGTGAAACTTGATTTTTTTCTGGCTTAATGCGCCCCCTTAATTAAGTATTCTAGTATCAGGCATTCTAAGCATTCGTAGTATTTTTTTACTAGTGCGTAAAGTTTTAATAAATAAATAAATAATAATAGCCCTTTTGTACTGAAGTGAAGTTGTTATCTTAATTGTGTTGATTTTATCTATGTAAACAATACAACAATCACAATAATTATCTCCAGTCAACAACCGCATACATTTCCATTATTCTTACCTGCACACAGTGGTTCCGCGCCCGAAGAGAGACGGTCATAGGGTTTCGCGAAGGTAATGACTGTCTTTATCAATAGGTACTAATTATTATCAAAATACAAGAAAAGAATTGCAACTTAATAAACTTAAATATTTAAATTTTTATAGTAAAAATAAAGTAAACACCTGAGTATTACCTAACTACAAACACAGAAATAGACAAAAATATATTATTTCCATGTTAATAGTTACATAATAGGAGCTGTATCTAAAATAATATAAATCTAGTGTTTATTATATAACTATATACATTTTATTCTATACCGACAACAAATTCAACACCTCTTTAGATAGAATAGACTTCTTCTTCCGTGGTAACCTTCTTAAACCAGAAATATAAGGATCCGAATTAAGAAGAAGTCTATGTATCGAGTCGGTGTTTGTGACAACCCGGGACATATTCCTCGTGTGGTCACGCCTAAACTGTTTAACTAACTTATTGCAAGATTCGGCGGCCTCTTCCGAAAGCTCACCTATTGACAATAATGCATGGTCAATTACTTCCGAACCATGAATGAGGACCTTATGTACAGACGAGGGCAGGTTGTACAATGGCTAGGTAGGAACAAGCTTACATGCTGTGTCTAGAGAATACTCTTTATAAGCCGCGTTATTAATATTGTATCCCGACGAAAGGCACTGCAGCAGATTATGACATCTGTCAATAAGGTCTTTGTCTAATCCAGAAATTTCCGCTGAATTAGAAAAAAACCTTCTGGCAGTGTTTCCATCGTTGGCAGATCGCAAACTTCAATTTCGTTCAGCCAGTCTCCGTACCTAAATACGGAGACTGGCTGAACGAAATTGAAGTTTGACCATGCGAGAATGCTTGCTTCCAGATAGCTACAAATCCTGTACAAAGATTAGTAAATCTTTTTTCTAAGTCATCAGCAATAAAATTCTCAGCATCAGTCAGCAACTGTATCAGGGCTTGAAAAACTCGACGCCACCGTTCCAGTTCGGATTTGCTGTCCTTAATAGACAGCCAAGTATCTAGTACAAGCATTTTTTTGAAAGAACAGTCAATACTAGTACCTAAAACAAAACAACAAAAACAATACATATTTCGTAGCAAGTGCTACGCGCCCAGGCGCTCGGCGTAGACCCTGGCTGCACCTTACAGCTGCAGCATGCGCAAATACATTTTTTAAAGTCTAGTAGTAGAGATTTCAAGCGACATTTTTGTACCAAATTCAATGGCATAAGTAGATACAAACATAAGTAAAAGCTTCAATATAAAAAAATACAGAAAAATACGTAAGAAATGCTGCGGCGTAGCACTCTATTTAAAAAAAAAATGGTGGATTGAAAATACAAAATAGTAAAGTAAATTAATAATACATACCAGTAACTTGAATGTCCATTGCAAAATAACAGGTCACACACAAGTTGGAACTTGAAAACACGCGTCGCCTCTTAGGCTAATGAGCGCTTGGTGATAAACACAGTTGATGACTAGTTAGATCCGAAAAAGGAATGTTGCGAACAATTTTTTTTTTTGGAATGGGCATCTCGCAGTTTAACCTGAGGGGTTGTCGACTGCTTAACCAGGCTTTCCTGTGGATGCCTCATAAATTAAGGCCTCCAGCCAGGGCATAAATAAACTTAAAAACTAAGCGACTACACGCTAAGGGCACCCCCTGTGGGGTACGGACCTCGGCTTAGGGCGTCGCTGGGAGAGGGCAGCAAGGGACAGGCTGAATTATTATTATTTTTAGGGGACGAATTTAAAACTACAGGCTCAGCGGCGCGGGCTGGCTCGAGTAAGGGTCATCGGGGTTATGTTGCGAACAATAGATTGCAAAACCTTTTATAGGCTCAGGTAGTATGACAAGTAGTGGGTAACTGAACCAGATATCATGGCTTAGCTCAATCATTGCCATCGGAGGCCTGTGACCTTCTACTTGACCACTGTGCTGCAGGGTAATTGCGTAACACACTATCAGTAGCTAAGCCTTTCAAATAAAAAAAGATTTTTTGGAATCGGTCCAGCCGTATTCGAGTAATCGGTGAACACGGTGGGTAGCTACTGTAAACTGTTGAGGAATTCCCTTAACTGTCCTTGGTCTTCATCATCAGACCCCTAATGACAGTCACAACCCATCTAGGTGTAAAGTTCACATCAATACAAATTAATCAAGCCCAAACACAAGGTTACTGCTGTAAATCGTTGAGGAGTCCCCTCGACTATCTTTCGGCTCCATCATCAGATCGACTCCAGGCCTTCATTAAATTGTAGTGCTTTAAAATACTTAATGAAAAAATTAACAAACGCACTAGTCGCTCCTACGATTTTCGAATGTTCCCCTCGATTTCACTGGGATGCCATCATCAGATCCTGGTTTCCTTATCATGGGACCACCCTTGGCATATCTCCTTTCCAACAAAAAAAGAATAATCAAAATCGGTTCATAAACGACGAAGTTATCCGCGAACAAACATAAAAAAAAAAAATATACGGTCGAATTGAGAAACCTCCTCCTTTTTTGAAGTCTGTTAAAAACGGAAATGTATTATGAATTACTTATCCGAAACACACTCAGTTACATATTTTCATTGTAAAACCACAATGAACATAAAATAATTGATTTTGCAATAAAAAACACACAATTTAATAACAAAAAACATTTTTACAAAAAAAAAAACAACCGACTTCCCAAAAAAACACAACAAATTGAAAAATAACTTTAATTTCGGAAGTCGGTGTCTTTGGTTCCGCGTTTTCGTTTATTGACACCGACTTCCGAAATTAAAGTTATTTTTCAATTTGTAGTGTTTTTTTGGGAAGTCGGTTGTTTTTTTTTTGTAAAAATGTTTTTATTTTTCACTTTTTAGTGGGTCACTTTGTAATTTATCTAAGTTACAATAGCCTAATGCCAACTGTTCATCACCTTTTACAAAGTATTGCTTTTTCCGATGCTGGGACGTTAATTGTTGAGGAGTTCTCCCGGTAAGAACCAGGAGATCCTCAACAATCACTCGCAATACGCATTGTGACGAACATAAATTGCTTAGCAACCATATTAAAGTAATCGAATCGCAACCCGTGAAATATTTGTCAGTGAGTAGTTCCGATGGCCATCTGTGATCTTCATCATCAGCTCCACTTTGCCAAGTGATGATTTCCGAGAGCAAATGCTCAAGTTACTTTAAAAAATATCCAAATCGCTGTAGCTTTGCCTATAAAATTTGAGGGTTTCCCTCGATTTCCATGGAATCCTCTCATCATATTCCAATTTGATGATAATGGGACCACCTCGAGAGTATACCCTTTCAAATAAAAAAAGAACTTTTGGAATCGGTCCAGCCGTCTTCGAGTAATCGGTGAACATACACAAGGTAGCTACTGTAAACTGTTGAGGAGTTCCCTTAACTGTCCTTCATCTTCATCATCAGACCCCTAATGACAGTCGCAACTAGGGAATGCAGAACCGGTTCTGTTTTAAAGAACCGGGATTTTCGGGACCTTCTGGCTAAAGAACCGGGATTCCCGGTACTTTCGATACTTTATGTAAGCCTTTAAAAGATGAAGAGTTGAAACGGAGAAAGTAAAAGAAAGACGAAATGACAGGGCAAAATAAAAACATTTAAATCAAATCAAATAAAACGTTTTATTTCTTGTTTTATTGGTAACTACGCATATTCTACCAGCAACATCTTTATTAACATTAAAACATTTTTGTACCTAATCCTAGATCAAAAAAATCAAAAATCAAATTTATCAAAAAAAAATTATTAAACATCTTCTCCAAATAAATGATTTAAATCAAAGTGACTCCTATTGCACTTCTGCATAACCAAATTAAATTAAAGCGTAGCATTAATCAGTCTCAATATTATTGATTAGATAATCTTAACCGACATTTTTTAAATTGTTATTTATTAACATAATTCATCATCATCATTTCAGCCGAAAGATGTCCACTGCTGGACATAGGCCTCCCCCAAGCACCTCCACTTCGACCGGTTCTGTGCTTCTCGCATCCATCGGGTTCCCGCGGCCTTCACAAGGTCGTCGGAACACCTTGTGGGAGGCCTTCTAACGCTACGTCTTCCGGTACGCGGTCGCCACTCCAGAACATTTCGGCCCCATCGGCCATGTGTTCTGCGAGCAATGTGCCCTGCCCACTGCTACTTAAGTTTGGCAATTCTTCGGGCTATGTCGGTTATCTTGGTCCTCCTGCGGATCTCCTCATTTCTGATTCGATCACGCAGGGAAACTCCATAGCTCTCTCCATTGCCCTTTGGGTGACTTTCAGCCTTCTTATAAGGCCTATTGTGAGTGACCACGTTACATTGCCATAAGTCATCACTGGCAACACGCACTGGTCAAAGACTTTCGTCTTGAGATACTGAGGTATGTGGGACGAGAAGATATTGCGTAGCTTCCCGAACGCTGCCCAGCCGAGTCGGATTCGACGATCGACCTCTTTTTCGAAGTTAGACCTACCTAACTGGACAGTTTGTCCTAGGTATACTCGTCCACGACTTCGAGTGTAGTGTCTCCGATCTTTATGAGAGTGGGTGTTATATGGGCATTTGACATGACCTTCGTTTTGTCCATGTTCATTTTAAGACCCACTCTTTCGGAGGCTCTACTGAGGTCATCGAGGAGGTCCTCCATAGTCTCAGCACTGTCTCACACCTCGCTGCAAAAGGATAGGTTTCGAGGTCTGATCCTGGAGTCGGACTGACATAGTGGCGTTTTCGTACCGACACTTCAGCACCTCGATGTACCGATAGTCGATCTGGCACCGTTGAAGAGACTGCAGCACAGGCCATGTCTCAATCGAATCAAAGGCTTTCTCGTAGTCCACAAACGCTAAGCAGAGAGGCAGGTTATATTCTTCGGTCTTCTGTATAACCTGTCGCATCGTATGTATGTGGTCTACGGTGCTAAAGCCTTTACGGAATCCGGCTTGTTCGGGAGGGGTCAAATCTGCGCGCGAGACGGTTTGTGATGACTCTCGAAAACAGCTTGTAGACATGGCTCAGAAGTGAGATGGGCCTATAATTCTTAAGAAGGGCATTGTCGCCCTTCTTAAAGAAAAGTATCACCACACCTCTGTTCCATGCCTGCGGTGTTTTGCCCTCGAGTATGATGACGGAATCAAACAGCTTCTGAAGGGCCTTATGAACGTGTTTTCCGCCGGCCTTCAGGAGCTCGGCCGTAATTCCGTCATCACCCGCGCGCCTTGGTAATTTGTGAGCTGCTTCAGAGCCATCCTAATCTCGTACAGGCTGACGTCCGGGATGTCTTCGGTATAGTGTCGGGTCAATCTAGCTCTTGGGTCGTTTGCCAGATCCATAACGGGGTTCCTATTGTTGACGTGTATAACTGTCCATAGAACCTCTCGATCTCTCTCAACTGCTCTGGTTTGGCGGATACGATCCTGCCATCATCGGTCTTTAGTTTCGTAAACTGGCTCTGCCCAAAGGAAGCAGTCTTGTTTGAGTCTTTTTTGCTAAGCACTGTCCACCAAAATCACAAACACAACGCAAAGCACAACATTCCGAAGACGCGATGGCCGCCACCAGCCCCTCCCGCACTCTCGTGCAGCATGCTCTTGTAGCATGCATGTTTCTTGTGCATGCTAGGTAGCAAGTGTATTCCGCTTTAAGCGGTCGGGCTTTATGCTATAAAATTAGTAATATTAGAAACGCGAAGTATCTTTTCCCGAAAGTACCGAAAGAACCGGGATTAGTTTTAAAAAATCCCGGTTCCAAAAACGACGGAAATTTCCGGGATTTACCTGTACTTTCGGTTCCGGGACTTCCCGGGACTATTCACTAGTCGCAACCCATCTAGGTGTAAAGTTCACATCAATACAAATTAATCAAGCCCAAACACAAGGTAACTGCTGTAAATCGTTGAGGAGTCCCCTCGACTGTCTTTCGGCTCCATCATCAGATAGACTCCAGGCCTTCATCAAATTGTAGTGCTTTAAAATACTTAATGAAAAAATTAACAAACGCACTAGTCTCTCCTACGATTTTCGAAAGTTCCCCTCGATTTCACTGGGATGCCATCATCAGATCCTGGTTTCCTTATCATGGGACCACCCTTGGCATATCTCCTTTCCAACAAAAAAAGAATAATTAAAATCGGTTCATAAACGACGAAGTTATCCGCGAACACACATAAAAAAAAAAAAATATATATATACGGTCGAATTGAGAAACCTCCTCCTTTTTTTTGAAGTCGGTTAAAAATAAATAAAGAGAAAAATAACTTTAATTTCGGAAGTCGGTGTCTTAGGATTTGTATTTTAGTTTTTGCCACCGACTTCCGAAATTAAAGTTATTTTTCTCTTTATTTATAGTGTTTTTGGAAGCCGGTTGTTTTTTTTGTAAAAAAGTTTTTTTTTTCACTTTTTAGCGGGTCAGTTTGTAATTTATTTAAGTTATAATAGCCTAATGTCAACTGCTTATCACCTTTTACAAAATATTGCTTTTCCCGATGCATGGACATTAATTGTTGAGGAGTTCTCCTAGTAAGAACCAGGAGAACTGGAGCTGATTGAGAAGCCACCATCAGCTCCACTTCACCATACGCATTGTAATGAGCATAAATTGCTTAGCAACTATATTAAAGTAATCGAATCGCAACCCGTGAAATATTTGTCATTGAGTAGTGCCATTTGTGGTCTTCATCATCAGCTCCACTTTACCAAATCATAATTTCCGAGAGCAAATGCTCAAGTTACTTTAATAATAGACTTAGGCAAGAAAAATTTTGCTAAGGGCCAAGTTTATGTTACGCTTAGTCGTGTAAAGACGCTGTATGAGATTGTATTATGCGACTTGGAACCTACCAAATTGCTAAATAGACAACATGACGAAAAGGCATTGCGTGAAATGCAACGATTGAGGCTTTTATAAATCATCATCAGCCAATTGCAGTTCACTGCTGGACGTAGACCTCCCGAAGTTTGCGCCAACGTTCGCGATCCTCCGCTTCTCTCATCTAGCCACTACCGGCAACCTTTGTTAGGATAATTATACAGAAGAAAAACTCGCAAAAGTATTTCACTTTAAGAAGTAGTTATTAATTTTTAGACTAGATGCTGATTATCCTGGCTGCAGCATCAGGCCAGACTTATGTCAACATTGCATTGAACTTAAAATTTAGTCCTGTTTAAAATGAGCCCAAACACGACTGGTGCTGTAATTTCAAGGTTTGTACTTTTTCTGATGCTCGACTGGCTTCAGCATCAGGTCTCTATGTACTTCGGTGTTCCTCATTAACAGTACGTTTATCCACACATCGAGCCCTTTTCAATGAGCCTAAACAAGATATATCTGCTGTTAGTTGTCGAGGAGTTAGGTACTCTGCAGACTATCCTGACTGCAGCATCAGGTCATAACTTGATGATCATGAGACTAAATGTGGCAAATGCCCTATCAAACGTCAAAACAATTTACTAAAACAGTCCTTGCCTGTTCGAGTAATTTCTTACTGTTAAGGAGTTGAACCTTCCATCATCAGCCCAGCTACCTGAGATGGTGACAACCGTACGCAAATACACAAGATACTTCATAAAATATGCGAAAATCAATAAGTGAGCCTATAAAATTTGAGGTGTTCGGTACAATATTTGCCACCGAACAGCTCAGCACTTTTGCATGCCTGCATTTCCATAAATGCATGTATCGCATCTATTACCAGTCAGTGCGTAATCGGCTACCAATCGCGTAACTCAAACCAAACTAAATCAAACCATCTTAGTGCTTATTTAGATTAGATTTACCATTCGATGTCTATCAATAGTATTCAATATAGCTTTTAAACCATATCAGTTCGTATCATTAAACCAGACTAATATTACCAAATCAACCAACTCTGAAGTTAGTGCTGAACCAAGCAGGCACTAAATTCTACATGGTCCTTCGAGCATTAAGGGCCTCGGTTCGCGAAGTACAGTGAAGTGTTTGTGCGCCGGGACCTTGCAACCAGTGTTTTGTAATTTACTAGTTTATAGGGAAAGTAGCTAGGCAGTGACATCAATTTGGAAGAAATTGGGCAGCTGTCGAGTAAGGAGAATATAAGGTCAGACCAAACCATTTTATACACTTTATTTTCACTTACGCATTTAATTGAACGTGGGAATAATGGAGCAGTTAGCAGTCAGCCAAACGGAGATTTACGACTCCTTGGTTAAACTTCTAACTAACATCAAGAAAGACGGAGCTGAACGAAAAAACCTAGATTACTGCAAACGGAAGTTGGAGATATTAGAAAATTATTGGAGAGAACTACAACCAGCTGTTGCTTAGCCAGCACTACGGCGAGCGCATACGAACACGACGCGGCCTTATCAACGCTGTCGGCTCAATTGCAAACTCATTGTTCGGAGTATTAGACGAAAGTTTCGCAGTAAATACAAGCGACATTGAACTCGTGCGCCGTAATCAAAAACACCAAGGTCAGCTATGGAAGAACTTGACATCCATCGTCGAAGCAGAGCACAATGTACTACAAAGGACTGAAGACATAATAGCAATTCAACACAAAACCATAAATAAACATTTAAATGCTCTGGACAAGATTAACAATAAGCTGCAACAAGAAATCGATGTGATGACAACACAACAGGACTTCACATTAGTCTCTATAGCTACCATAAATATGATGCAAAACTTGAAACAGATACAGGATACCTTGATCGATACAATATCCGAAATCTACCATGGTCAAATCAGTCTGCACCTACTAACACCAGCACAGCTCAAACGAGAACTACAAATTATCTATGGCCAAATGCCTCAAGATTTAGGCCTACCAATCGAAAACATAGAGACAGACCTCAAGCACATCTACAAGCTACTGAGAACAAAGGCTCGAGTAACCGAAAAATATATTATCTTCGAAATTACATTCCCGCTCGTAGCAAGAGAAAGTTTTCAATTATATAGGAGCAACAAACCAACTAGAGTATGACCAGCATTATACCAATATCGGAATACGTCGCAGTGAACCTAAAAAAGGATGCTTATTTTGTACCAACCATACATGAACTTGACACATGTTTATATCACGGAGAAACCTTCATGTGTGAGCTCTTCAAACCCATCCTAAACTTGGAAAATGACGAAAACTTTTGCGAAACATATCAAATAAACCAAAGGTGCAAAACAGAAAGAACAGCGTGCAAAAACAGTTGGGTAGAATTACACTCAACGTCACAATACCTATATTTTTGCTGTGACACATATTCCATCAAAATCATAATATGCGACGATCAAGTTACGGTCCGTCAGCTGACTCGAGCAGGGGTCATTAGCATGACTCAGAAATGCTTTATTAAAAGTAAAGATTTCACGTTGTATTCTTTACAACAACAATCCAACCAACTTATGTGCGTGTGGTGTGAGGGCCACTTTGTTAAAACTCTTTGAAAATGTGCTTAGGATTTAGTGAACATTCCCAAAGAATTGTGAAAGTTGGTATCAGATTTTGTGAAAGTCTAATAACCGAGTTATAGACTGTAAAGTTGGGCCCTCAGTTCTCACATAGAGGATTGAGGGCCCACCTGAAACTGATAAACTACGGACACTACAGAAAAAGTCTTTATGCCAAAATCTAAGCAAATGCCAAACAAAATTTGTGAAAACAAGATATTATCGCAAAACACTGTCCTACTTTGTATATCTTCGTACAAAATGGGCCCTCAATTCTCATACACGTAAAAGTTTACTACGCAATTATAATGAAATCATTAACTTACAGCTACTGTTTGAAATCCTATATGCTACTAAATAAATTGTGAAAATTTATGAAAGCAAGAACAGGTCACCACCTTTTGTTGTTAAAAAGTTATGACCTTGATAAAATTCAGGGCCCTCAGTCCTCCATTTTATTTTGTTTTCGATTTATAACGCTTATCGTATGAAAGATAAGACAAATACAAAATTGTGTCTTTTTGTGAAAAAAATTGTGCAACAAATGCGATACCAGAAAGAAATTAAAAGACCCTTTATTGTATAAGTAAATCGAGTTTTATTTTTATTCTCTGTATTAGGAAATAGGGTGACCACAATTTCTTTTAGATTGCAGTAAAGATTAGTAAATGTAGAGTCATAGGTTTTAATAAAATTTCTTCGATTTTTCGCTTATTATCATCATAGCATTTGTACTCAAGATTCGTGATAAAAAAAATAATTTCGGAAATTGAACGATCACATAGAAAAATACTGTTCCCCAAATAATTTTTGCTTGAAAAATCGTTCGTTCCGAAAAAAGTAATGACAATAATCAAATAATTTTTTTATTATTTTTATAAAGGCCAGCAATTTTGCCCAGCAATGGGACAATGTAGGCTAAATATAATCCTAACTAATTAATATTATAAATGCGAAAGTAAGTTTGTTTATTAGCTTTTCACGCCTAAACCACTGTACCTTTCATACCGGAAAAAGTGCTGTTCCCGACGAAAACAATAATAACGTTATTATGATAATAGATGGAGCCATATGACTTTCGAATTTCACGCGGACGAAGTCGCGGGCAGTAGCTAGTACCTAATAAAGCAGTGCGTTCCTGGATGTTTTTTTTATTCCTAGGTAGGTACTTGCATAATAACAAATATGTTTTCTGGAGTATGAAATAATTATATTTTATTTTAAAAAATTTACAATTTATAAACAGGTGAAATTGAATTACCTAAACAATTCTTAGTACTATTTAGTAAAATATTACGAACTTATAAAATTATGAGTACCTAGGTATCAAAACAAACTTACCTTGAATGTTTGATATCTTGACCGAAGATGATTGAGTGTCTTGACCGAAGATGTTTTTGCGTATTAAAAAATTATTTTTATTTTTATTCTTCACTACAACTGTTTCATAAAACTCGCCTTAATGCTTTATTACCTACAACTTCCGCTGCACTATCATAAACTATTGTTTAGTAACTACACTAAATATTACAACTATTGTGCATATATGTAAACAATAATTATATAATTATTAGTTTTATTTATAATATTAGTTAGGATTATATTTAGCCTACATTGTCCCATGGCTGGGCAAAAGCCTTTATAAAAATAATAAATAAATTATTTGTCATCAGAACGAACGATATTTCAAGCAAAAATGATTTGGGTAACAGTATTTTTTTTTGTGATCATTCGAATTCCGAAATATTTTTTTTTTTATCACGAAACTTGAGTACAAATGCTATGACGATAATAAGCGAAAAATCGAAGAAAGTTTATTAAAACTTATACTCTACATTTACTAATCTTTACTGAAATCTAAAAGAAATTGTGGTCACCCTATTTGCAAATTCAGATAATAAAAATAAAACTCGATTTTCTTATTTAATAAAGGGTCTTTTAATTTCTTTCTGGTATCGAATTTGTTGCACAATTTATTTCACAAAAGGAGACCATTTTGTATTTGTCTTATCTTTCATACGATAAGCGTAATAAATCGAAAACAAAAGAAATGGAGGACTGAGGGATAACTTTCAA